>OZ012705.1:13604783-14259044 GCA_963942595.1 Cylloceria caligata
CGCTCAACAGTACAAACATCACCAACCGGTATCACACCCGCTAAATATAACTCGGATTGCGTAGCAATAATGTTCATGTTTGGCGTGATAATATTTACCGTATCATATTGATTATGATAGATTGCCACTTCTCCTGCTCAAACGTTCAGTCGTTTGTATTTAATTACACTATTGAAGGCAGGTACATTAACATCTTCGTCATCGTTAACCAAGTTACGGATAGAAGTACGATATTAGGCTTGTGTATGACAGTGTCTATAAGATCTTTCGAATGAGCTCGAAGGCTTCAGCGATTGAGAATGTATATCGATAATCCATTCCTCTCATGTATGAAATATACATTCGGTTGTCAATGGTTTCCAACTAATTTGTTGAGAGTCTTCGGAATTCGTTTTGTAAATGTGCCATTGATATCGATGCCCTTCGACCATGATGAAAGGATAGATCATCATCTCTTGTGGTATTCCATAATTCTTGGATACTAATTGCACGTGCCAACGCGCCATACACTGACGATTGCGAATGTTTTTTATTATAATATTATGCGCGTAATTCTGCCTACCTTCTTCCATCCACTTCATCCCTCTCCCTTCCTCTCTCGGATGCACGACGTTCACGGCTGACTGTATATGGCACCGTAAGACCGTGATGACATCTATTCTCTTCCTCTAACCAAACACGCATGCGCGTAACCCTGCCTACCTTATTCCGTAACCTTCATCCGTCTCTCTTGCTCTTTCTATTCATAACCAAATCGCTACAGCTAGCTCTTTCTTCCCGAGTATGCACACACATACAAAATGCAAACGTGTATAATCCCACCACGCAAGGGTTAGGAGAACGAACAACCGTAAAAAGCGGAGACGAAGAATAAGGAACGATTATGTATAAGGTATACGACTTATAAATCGTTCTCATTCTCTTTCTCGTTCTAAGTTACATCTTTTGTTTCTCTTATTGTATCGAAACGTTGTAAAAAGTTGCATGACGCGGCCTTGAAATTTTTTACTCTCAACGCGGCTAAAGAAGTTTCACTTGAAAATTATCCGTCGTTAATCGTTCCAGCTTTAAAACGAGCCCTGGTCCATTAAACAACATTTCATTTTTTGTTTTATTATTTGGAAAATTTTGAATACGATAATCTGTGGTCGAAAAAACAAATTCGTCGTTTTATACGACCCTTAAAGCTCTGTCCGAACGTAATTTTTCTGCTACCGATTACGAGTTGAATCAAGGCCTCGTCGAAATTTCGTAAATTAAATGTGGAAGAACGAAATACGTGAAAAATTCACTTTTTTCCGTAATGATATATCTGAAACTGCAAAATCTGATGCTTTCGATTAATCAATATCAGTCAATCGGATAACGAATAAAACGGTTTACGGTGAACTTTGACATGAAGCCACTAATTTTTTAGTAGGATTTTCAAGTAAACATAAAAATTATACCGATTTTCGTGGAGTCCACGTAAAATGTTTAGGATCAACCCATTTGCATACATTTTCTGGTTCATCGAGCACAGATTTAAAAAAAATTCCTTCATAGACTTCTGGGAGATTGAAACGGAGCAATAAGCTTACCGAATCCTTACTGTTCGTCATGTTCTACGGAAGTCTATTATTGTTTTCATTTCATGTTTCCGGTCGGACGACAAAACGAGAGAGCAACGAGGCGATGCAGCGCCAGTGGCCTGGGGAATTCGATAATTATAAAGGGCAACACGCCTCTCGGTGCGTGAGGGTGAGGAGAACGCGCGAACTGGGCGACCGACGTCATCAGGAACAGAGAGGATCGAGCGCACGCGGAGCTCAGAGGGAGCTTGATCCAAGGCCATAGGCGAATCGCGTGAATAAATAACTATTATGGGGTGCGTAGCCATGGAGACCCGCGACGCGCTTACTCCACGGTACCCCAAACACTGTAAACTCACTGACTGACTGACAACATTGCGATTACGACCCCGAAACAACGATCTATGCGTTCTACCGGTTTCACCTCTGTAGCTTTCCTGAGTCATGTTCACCTTTGTGTTCACAAACAAAGCGTATCACTCTGTGATGGCCTAGGAACTAAAATATAACCACATAGGGTACCGGGAAGACTGCATTAAGTTTTCTTAATCGCAAATAATTTGTGAAAAAGTGCAGAATTAGAAAATATTTTTTACTCTCAGTTACGCTGAAAATTTTGTTAAAATTTTTTTTTACACTGCAACTTAAACTTATTTACAAAAAACGTTAATATTTATGTCATTAAGTGCAAAAATATTCTGCAATTAGCAAATAAAGGAAAACAGAAAAAAATAGTCGTCGAAGAGATGATTTCATTGAAATTATTATTCATTTTTAAAAATGTCTTCAGCATGTCTTGTTTTAGTATTGAACTAAAATATTCGGCAGAATAACGATGAAATGCAACAATACGCATTGTCGCGGTAATGTTCATTCCATAACTAATTTTTCTTCTTTTAAGTGTCTCCATATGGAAATCTCAGAGATATTACAAATATATTTGTATGTGTAGACACATTTATTTTCATCGAAATTATAATTATCATAATTAGCTATACTTATAGTTTGACATTCAATTTACCAATAATTTGACTCAGGACATCGGTATAACTGGCACACTCACTGTGAAATTTTTCACGGAGCTCTCGATACTCAACCAAGTGCGAAAAGACCGGAAGTACTTGTTTCGCTGGGCGAGGAAAATATCCTGATTGAGATAGGGAGGGGATTGGGAGGTCGAAATATATAGGAGAGGTTGGTGTCATTGTCCTACGTAGGGATGCTAGGGTGTTTTTACACCACGTGTTCGTCGTTCACCGATAATGCTTCACGTCTATCGCATGATTTATCAAACGCATATAGCCGTTATGGGGGTGACCAGCAGCATCAGCAGGGTAGCGGGCCTGACAAATTGTCGACGTGAAGCTCAAGATAGAGAAAAGGAAGTGTCGAGGAAAAGGGACGAGACACGCCTGCGGTCGTTGTCCTCGTCACACCTACATCCCTTTTTCATACTAATACACCTTGTATACTATAACTCGTGAACGCTGAAGGGGACGTAGTTGAAGAGTGAGCGAGCGAGTGAGAAAGGCGTCAGGGATTCATGGGGTTTCTCTCACACGGAATCTCGAGTCGTCCGATCCCCAAAAGAAGATATATCGTTCTGCTGAATAGCTCAAGCGTAGATAGTAGCCACGCGAACAAGAACATAAGAGCCACACACAACTGGTTCTCACATTAGTCTCGGGCACTCGAATACCGATAATAAATAATTCATTGTGACGTAGCGAACTTATCAACTCGGTAGCAACAACAACTCGACAATCCAACAACGACTGAACGAGACATCTGCCATGTTTCGGAGTCTGACATCGTTCATCGTGTCTACCTTGTTTCACGAGCGTTGCACGTTAAAGCAAAAGCAACATAGGTAGAAGAAGAAAATTACTGGTAGAGGACATAACGAGGGTTTTACGTTTGCTAGCTCTACAAATAAGCGGTCTACCTAACACGATTAGTGTTTTTTTTTTTGCTACCTCATAGAGAAAGCTTGGCTTTCGCGAAAGAAAAAGTTTCAAGCTTTTTATTGCAGAGTACTTAAAATACGCCGAATAATTCGAAAATCATACTTAAAATAAACGTTGCGTGCGCAACATTTATGGCGACAAACTTTATTGAAATCTGTACGACCATTCACATTGTATAGTACTTTACATTTCGTTTATTTTTAATTAAAAAACATATTGATGACATATTCTCAAAATTATCTACAGTAGATTAAATTTTATAACTAGAGAAAGATTTGAACTATCCAGCTGTGATTTGGTACCCTGATAGATCACTTATTGATCCTTTCATTCATTAAAATATTATCAATGAATATATAATATTATTTACTTAAAAAAATGTTAAACAACTTAAACTCGCTAGCTCTTGTAAATTTTAAACTATCGAATTGAAAATTTTCTACATATATGCTCGCACAAATGACTTTATGACCAAGATTGAAAATCTCATTTTCTTTCAATTTTAAGAATATTACGAAATTATTCGATCTAAAAATCATGTTGAATACATTTTTTTTTCTTCGAATATTACCAATCTCCGACACTTACCGTTAGTTATGCAATTGTAGGATTAATAACGATGGCTACTGAATTTATTTGCCACAAATTTCATTGAACCACGAACCTTTTTTTGTTTTTTTTCTTCGTTATTTCTTTTACTTTGTCTAGTCGATTGCATGAAAAATATACCGAGAGGACGCGCTGAGTAAGAGTAAAAGAGACATAAAGCCTAAAAGACAGGATCCACTTAAAAGCTACCGTCGAGCACGTGGCTGTATTCCTGCTCACCCTCGACCACTAGAATTCGCGTGCCCTATCTTGGCCTGGTCGCCTCGAGGCTACCCGCACCCTCTCTTAACTACGAGGAAGACGATGAAGAGACGAGACGAGGACGAGAACCGTGCTCGTTCTGAGGATGTCGGTGCGGTGCGGATGTGGGGACGCAACAAACGCAGATCGTGTAAGGGGTCGAGGAAGATAAAATGAGATCGTGTCTCAGGGCCCTAGGGCGGTAAGACCAAGTAGAAAAGAAATTGGTACATCGTCCGGGAACAATGCGAAGACTACGACGATGCTTCTGCTGCTGATTCTACCGTTGATGGTCCGGTGTCGCCCTTCCGGGAATACTAACATGGAGAAAACCCTGTGGTAGCCCTATATTTGCGAACACAATTGACCGTTAATGCTGCAGTATAAGTAACATTTATAAAATGCATTAATAATCATCATCATTGAGTTAATAATTAAATGTTTTATTTTACATACATAATTATTATTAGACTCGAAGAAAGAGAAACGTTAAATAACTGAGATTCGAAACTCAACGAAGGAACATTTGTTCCGAATCTTGTACAAACCGAGTCATTATTGCGTCATATAAAATAATTTGTTATTATTGAATTATTGTTATTCCATTGTACACAATCGATCAATTTTCAGTTGTGAATCAAATTTGGATCTTGACTAGAGCCTAATATATTCTCTTTGGTAAAACGTACCACACCTTTCTCGATAGAGTCAGTGTTGCATCAAGACGTTAGCCATTGAACGATAGATAAATTTTGAATTTTCCGAGACGAACGTAAAGCTGAGTATACATGAGCGTGCTACGTAAACGAACGATCTGATGTTGCTGGCACGATGATTCAACGGTGGTGGGCTAGTGGTACGAGTCTAGAAGAGATTATTGTGTACATACGAGTCACACAGAGAGCCCTTTCTCCCTGGACGATCGTACGTGACATTGGAAACGTTTAAGCAGCGGCCTTGGCAACTACACTTATGACGTACTACGAATACCGCTGAAGTATAATTACACCTTTGCATAAATTTACGTATGTATGGGACAGGTATGTGTGCCTGTTTCTTCAGGAATAAAAAAAAAGTAGCAGGAGTAAACGTTGTGTGCAAACCGTGAGTGGCGAGAAGAGAAAGGAAAAGGAGAAGATCGAGAGGAGAAGAATGAAGAAAAAAAGGGCGGAATTGGTCGAGACACGGAAAAACGAAGAGAAGAGGGAACACGAACTCGAGATTTTCAGACAAAGGCAGTGCTGGGTGCCTCGAGTGGCCATCGCTTGCGGCATTGTTGCCCTTTACCCTTCGTGGCCCTTCGTCGAGTGTGAGAGCGAAAGAGAAAGAGTACGAGACGCAGGAGTATGAGGTTTACTACCAGGGAACTTTGCACTGGATGAAACCATTGCGAACATGCTCGCCATGCTATATACGCGAGAGAGGGATGAGAGAATAATAGAGTATAGCTTGAGGTTCGAGTCTCGGATAAAACATTGAACGGAACCGGAAATGCGGTCGTTTGACACTTTCCTGGCAATTGGTGCTGCACACGTCTTGGCTAGTTCTCACCGTACCAAGGTAATTCGTTATAACTCGAAATTTCTTCGGTTCTCATATTGCTCTATTTGTTCCATCAATAGACTCTTTATGTTCTTGATATTTCTTTGTTGCTTATGTCTTATTTTTATTACGATTAATTATTTTATGAGTGATCAGCAGCTATACAAACACACACACAATTGAAATTCTATACGATCTATCAAATGCTTTCTAAATTTATTGAAATGCTTTTAAACGTCTACGAAATAATGCTCCTACTACAATATGAAGATTGTAGCTTTCAAAGAAACGTTTTGCTACGAAATGTTCATATTTTGTATTTAAAATCGTCTGGAACGTTCTGAAAATGTGTGTGCGCGTTGGTGTGCCGCGCATTATGAAAAAAAAATATTAATCAACAAGAAGCTTTAGTACAACACATTAAAGATAATCAACAATAAGTAAACTACAGGATAAATAAACTGTAACGTCTACTTCGCAGTAACATCAGCTCGTGGCAGTCAGACCTTCGTCCTCTTTCTTGGCTTATGAATAACGTAAGACACATTGGTCCTTAAAGTTTTCCCGTTAGAAGTGTATCTCCACAGTTTTAGGGCAGTCATAGAGCGGTAACACATATATCTCGGAGTAGCCACCAGCAGTAAACTGCCACACAACCCTCAAACAGTAAACCACACAACCCCTCTAACCAATATCCTGCCTCACTCTTCTCTGCTTAGAAGTTATGCCGCACCTTAAGAGCAACAACGACAAGCAGATAGAACGTTGAGAGTGTTCCGGGCCCCATGTTGCGTTACGGGTATCCGTATGCCCATAAAGCGGCATTAGCACATCCCCCATATGTCGCGAGAGAAGCGCAATTTATTTTGTCGTCGGAACGCGCAGCGTTCACCACCGTGACGGGGGATGAAGAATGGTGGATGACGCGCCAGAGGCGACGGCAAATATTAGCAAAAAGTTCCTGAATGAACATAACTCAATTTTTTTTTCTTTGCTTCAAGTTAATTATGTCGGGGGGGGGGGAGAGCAAAAACCTAACAGAGGATATAAAAGAAAGATTTATATAGTCAGCTATTATTCCAGCTTCAAAATGTATTATACATTTTTTTTTAAATGACACTCCACGGTGTAAAAATTGATAAGAATCGATTGAAGAATTAATTCGGGCAATCTTGAATTAACGATGAAATCACAGAAATACTAATTAATTCTAATGAACCAATAACCTCGATATTGTGACAATGTTAAGTCGTAATTTTAGATCTCGTGAGTTATTATTTATTGAGGAATTTTTCAACTGGTTCTTATCAACGATAATCGTGACTTATAGCTTTTAACCCAAGGATAATTCAATCTAATAGTAAATCATTGTACCTAAGATATTATACAGGATATGTAATTATATATAACGGTAAATAGTTTTATATCTTTTATATATTATCTAGATATATTTCACGATATATCTCAAATATTTATAAAATACTTCGAAGCAAAAATTCTATATATCTTTGGATATCTTTTGATATATCTTTGGATATATCTTTCGATATATATCTTTTCTGTGTGAGATATTGATAATAAATAAAGAACAGTAACCTTCGTCTCAAGTTACAATATCATATTTGCACCTATAACTGATTTATATCTGCACAAGTTTCATTCTCTTTGTTGAAATTCTTTTTACGTCTATTTTATTTCATGGTATTTTCTGTTTTAATAAATACATCTGCAAGAAATACATCGTCTAACTTTTTGCTACTAAGATACTTGAAGAAAAGCTAAATCTATAATCGAAAAAAAACGACTTCAAGATTGCACATCGTAAATAAACGGTAGAATCTTTCGGGATGTGTTACCCACTCACATTTCCAGTATATCCACGACACCCGAGAGATCACAACCCAAGATGACCCTGCGATTTTATCATCTTCGTCACAAGCTAAGAGTCCGATGCCCCCCTTTCTGTGTGGTTATGGAGCCGAGGCGTGTTAATAAAGCCGTTTACGAGCTACGCACAGTGCTCTTCTATCTTTCGATACAAAGCTCCGGAAAAAACGTCCCGTGTAGAAATTTCGTCTCGGAGTCGTCCTGACACTAGTCCATTTTTTCTAGATTCAATCGAGAACCCGTGTAATAAAACTGGCCGCAAGCTATCTAGCCTCGAAATCAGCAAATATGTTGACGCTTCTATACTGGCATGCGTATCTACGAAATTCAAAGCACATGATAAAACTAGCGTCATTCGCTAATTAGGTTATTGCTAATATTTTGTTGTTGTTATCAGTAATGAAGAATTTCAAAAAATTAAAATTTCTTCTCCGAGATTGAAACCTGCCACCGATCTATATATGAACAGAATGCATATCCAATTAAACAATTGAGAAAAAAATTATATTGCTTCGAAATTACTTTATTAGCTTAGATATATAACAATTCGTAAATCATCATTTGTGAATCGTGATTCGTGAATCAAAAAATTCGTGAATCGAAAAAATTCGTGAATCAATGTTAAAAAATGAGAAAAAAAATACTTTCCCTGGAAATCGCTTTATTAGTTCAGATATATAATCGTTCGTGAATCTTGTGTCCTTGGAAGCTAATTTATTTGTCTACTGTGAAGTTTGAACCTACGGCCTATTTATCGATCCTTCCAAATGACCTAACGACACGCACGCTACCACTACGCTATTCGACATTTGAAGTTGACATTTGAGTCTGTCTAACGAAGCATTCAGCGATCTTGTTTCGCTTATACTTAAGGGGTCTTTGGACAGATTGTCTATATTTCGACATTGAGGATAAATGAGATAGCCGTGCGACTGGAAACGATAGTAACGCCCTTGTACATTACAATTACATCAAGTAAACCCAAGTTCTTTTCACATTTATTACCGCATGCCAAGATCCGAATCCTTTGCTTCATTATGCGATTAGGATACGTCGACCGCTTTGAATGTCCATTTTTCGTAGTAGAAACTACGTACTAGAAATAATATGTACATACTCTAAACGATTGCTTGCGGTCTTATTTACGGATATAGAGAAAATCGTCGGGAATCACGATTCCTTTTAAAAGTTTGATGATCGGCGGTAGGGGACAGTAAACGCCTGTTTGTCCCTATTGCCGGAAGTAAACGATTGCTTGCGGTCTTATTTACGGATATAGAAAATATCGTCGGGAATCACGATTCCTTTTAAAAATTTTATGGTCGGCGGTAGGGGACAGTAAACGCCTGTTTGTCCCTATTGCCGGAAGTAAACGTTGGCTTGCTGTCTACTATTAAACAATCTTTAAACATAGTAATAACAGATTCCTTATTGGATTTTTTAGAGTCAACGAGTCCAATAAAGATTACATTCGTTTCCTCACTGTCCACGTTTATTTATGGTACTTATTAATTAATTAATTAGAATCTCTGTTGTGAATGCAGTAGAAAAGATTAACGGTGATGGGGGCATGGCTAGCCGGTATTAGACTCAGTTTATTTCCTTTTATCGGATCGGGAATAGGGACATTCAAGTTATTCTTGGATTGAAATTCCTTCAAAACCTTTTAAAACGATCGAAAAACTGTATAGAACACGTCGAGCCACTTCGAGTGGCTCAAATCCTCTAATTAAAAAATTCAATTATGTATTTTTTAATTCCACACGGGACGCAATTTGTAAATATAAAGTCAATACGTCTGGCTGTGATGTACTCGGTCGCTAAAACTTTGGCCGTTTTTTCCACTACCGATTTTTCTGGGATTCGTTCATCACCTAGACAATGGACTCTGAACACTATTATTCAAGTAAAATTAGATAGACTCGCTTCCTGTAAATTTGTGATAAAGATTTTCTAGCCCCTTTACGGATAATCTAGATCAAGAAAGTTAGATGGATCCTAGATATTCTCGCCACCTTTAAATGTATTCCATCTAGATAATATCTAGCCCGTTTACGGATAACCTTGATCGAGAAAGTTATCTAGAGGCTGCGCTTATACGAGTTTACTCACTAATCCTACTTGAAACATTTTATATATTGGACGTTACATCCTAACGGAGTCAAAACTTTCAGCTGCAAAATCTTCAATCATAATTCAAAATTAATCTTGGTGACCACAAGATGTAAAAAGTTAACGCGTAGAATTGTACGTTTTAGTATTCTTGGACAGACTTGGTCTGCAAAAACTCTTTTTTGCCTTTCGGCTTTCATGAGCCTCTGAAAATTCGAATTACGACCCAGCAGTGGTTGTAATAAAGAGTTGAAACTTCCATTTATCGAGCATATTAAAAGACGGCGAACGTGTGCGAAGCAGGGCAGCACGAATAAAAAAGCTTGTGGGCTGGGTATAAACACAGCCCACACGTATTCTTGGTGTCTTCATCATATCCCAGCAGTAGATTCTTTCTTTTTCGTCTTGCTTCCTTCTACCAGTTCGTACGTTCGGCCAGCCCCTAAGGGTTTAGGAGAATAGAGTGAGATAGCCGAAACGACTGCGTCGCACCCTCGCTACTACATCGTCGTCCTTTCGTATGGGCAATCGCACGCTCCCCGAACCACCAGGGTGGTCGTGAAGTAACGACACGTCGTCAGTTAATCAAGCCATTTCGTTTGTACGGAACTGGAATGAGTATTCGGCACTAGGCTCTCTGTCTCCCTCTTGTTCTTCTCCTTCTTTTTCTACTTCTCATTCTCGCTATACAACCATCGATCTTCTTCAAACTTGCCTATTTGCACGACGCAGATTAGCGCCTCTTGTACCGAAACTAGGCAACATCGGGTAGATTCAGAGAACTATTATTATTTTATTATCAGTAGTTATCATTGTTAGAAGTGGCCATCAAATTAATAAATGCTTATCTGGATCTGCGAAAGTGTACAAAATTTTTAAGTACCGCTACAACGTCCTTCCCACCCTCCCTTAAGGAATTCAATCCCGAGGTACAATAACGGAGGATAAATCGGTTGGAGATGATTGTAGTATTCATCGCACTGTATTTCATTAACAAATAATCAGATATTGCAAACGCAAATCTCAAGATTAAGATCACTAGGATCGGAATAGCTCCTCCCACACTTTTGGAAAACCCATTTAAAACTTAACAATCTCATATACCGTTGCTTCAAAGGCCAACCGATCATTTATGTTTCTCTTTATTTCTCTCAGACATTCCATCAGAGCTAAGCCCATCTCGGAATTCCCTAAATTTCTAGGCAGCTCCCCCCGCATTTACCACGTGTCGGCAATTTCGCACGTTCTCGCTGCTCATTCACAGACACAGTTACCATCTTAGTTTCACTGAGAATCAGAGCCAGAAAGATTTAACCATTACTACACATCGTATTCGAGTCACGTATTGCAAGGATTCTAGTTCGACGTACTACAGGACCGAACAGGGATGATCCGTTTCCTATATCTCGATCTCGACACAGGCGAACGTCTGATGCGGAAGACAGGTTAACAGCGTTGTGATCTCATCTTCGATGTAAAGCCACGATAAATCATCCTTTTAAGGAAAAGAGAAAGAAAAAGCAAGTGGGTGCGTGGCAGTCACGACGAGGTCGTTAACTAGATGTTCTCGATTCGCCGCAAGAAGACGTACTGTTACGTCGGGCCCAAGATTTAGGGTCTGGCGAACACGGTCGGTCTCGCTTATGCGTCAAGGCTTGGCAGCCCTTTACAGCGGGGACGGAGACCTCGCCTTTTTCAATTAGAAATAGGAGAATTTTACCTGGTGAGCTCCGGTTATAGTTGGGCTCGAAGATATACAGTTGTCACGTATCCTGTTTGTAGTAGTTCCTTTCCTTGTCGTGTTCTCAATCTCTGTTGTAGGTGGTCCACTTTGACTCGCACTTCCTTGTAGGTGGTGGAAAGAGAAATATTTCGTTGGTCGTGGTTGATTAATTGACCATAACGTTTATTTTAAGGCGTATCATACGCAACTCACAAACACAGGTTAACGTATACAAGTTTTACACGATTGTCAATAAAAGTAGCTTGGCCTATTATAATTCTGAAGAATGGCTCTTTCGCGGCACACGTTAACATATATATATTAGCAGACAATTACTGCACGTAATCCACAAGACACACGTTGTGTTTATACAATATTCGATGAGATAGAGTAGGAAAAGGCACCTTGGCCGTTGTGAATAAAATATGTTACGCGACGTGACCGCGGGCAATAGTGATGGAAAACTGAGCACTCGTGCAGTGAAAACTCTTCCTTATATATCCTAGAGTGTAATAGAAGTATTGATTAGGGAAACCCCGTGAACTAGGATGGAACTCTATCTTGGGTGACGAACCCCTTTCTTCAAAGGTTGGTTCTCCCCATCACGTCAGTATGACTCACAATTAGTTTATCTACCTTCGCGAAAAGCAATTCCCTTTTCCGAGAGACGTGAGTCATTGGTCTAGTTTTATGATTAACTATTCTCCCCTTTGTATTTGCCATGACACAACTTGCTTTACCTTCGTTAACGAGTTTTCCCTTTTAGCCTATTCCTTATCATATCTCTATTTACTATTAGTGCCGAGAGTCACGTTTAGGGAGTTTTGCGGATGACCAGGTACAGAGGCAATCATAGAGCTTATCTATCATGACTAATACCAGCTAGGCACCACCCGCCGTAAAGAGGGGTCGGACTTGCCTCTTTGCTGTCAAACACGAAGATGACTCAAATATAAAGGATAGCTGCCCTGGCTGTTTCGCTCGCTCATCGTGACCGGCTTATACTCAGGAGCAAAAGAGAAGGATCTCACGGGACGTAACACCTCCCCACCTCAAAACGGGTGTTAGTGAAGCTACCACCCGGTTACATGCCCTCATGTAGCTACTTGAGATAAAAGAAATTCTCTTTTCCTCCACATGGAATATCAAAAGTTAATTTATATATTTATTTTTTATTAATTATAATATATATTTTTTTTTTTTTTTTTTTTTTTTTTTTTAATTGATAAAATTTTTTTTGTTACATCTCCGTTGACTCTATTTGGTCGCTCGATTCTTTTTTTTCTCTCCCTTTTTCATACATTGTAACATATTGATATAAATTTTATTTCATAGCGTCGTTAGAAGATACAATATAAGATAGATATACAGACAAAAAGGAAAATGAAGTCTACTCTACATAATATATATAGTTATACCTTAAATTTTAAACAGATTAACACACGCACAAACAAAAGAAAAGGAACGCGTCTACTCCAGCATAGCTAATATTTGGTCCAAGTCCTCTTCGACTGGACTCAGATCAGGAAGTTCGTCATATGGGGCCGTCATAAGGTAGTCCAGATATTGACGCATCGCTCCTGACAGTGCAGCATCCTCAGGTACCTCGGCGACGTCTTCAATTGGCGATGTGGGACGGAGGGGTATGCTGATCCCATAGTTGTTTATCAACACAGCTGGATCGTCATTGGTGTCGATAGGGGTGGCTTGAAGGAGTTCGTGCTGGTTTGCCAAACACCAATTCGTATGGTGTATATCTAGTTCCTTCGTGAATACTTGTATTATAAGAGAAAGTAGCTAATTCCAAGAGCTCGTCCCAGTCATCGTCGCGACTCACGAATTGTTTAAGATATTCTACTAATGTATGGTGAGATCGTTCCAAAGAGCCATTTGATTGCGGATAGTAGGCTGTTGTCTTGATTTGCTTAATCCTGAATTTCTTGGCCACCCCTTTCATCAGGTCGCTCATAAAATTAGCGCCTTGATCTGTTAAAATTATTTTTTTTTTTTTTTTTTTTTTGGGGCGCCGAAAATACAAATGAAATATCTGACTAGCGCATCCGCTATATTTGCTGAAGTAGCTTTTGGTAACGCAATCGCGAGAACATTTTTAGTTAATAAATCTTGCATTGTGAGGATATATTCGTTTCCTCTCTCAGTAGATGGTAATGGCCCTACACTATCCATAGCTATTTTGTCGAAAGATGATTCGGGCGTATCCGTGATGACCATTGGTTGCTTCATTTTTACACGAACTAATTTTTTTAATTGGCACTCTAGATAATGTTCGATGAATCCCTGGACATCTGTTTTCATATTTTCCCAAAAGTAGCGTTGACGTATTCGGTTGTAAGCCTTTGTAATGCCTTTGTGTCCACCTAGAGTTGATGAGTGAGCCTTGGTCATGATTTCTTTCCTTGTTTCGTTTGGTGGATATTGAATTCTTCCATGGCAAACTATAAGTTTGATAGAGGCTTTACCAAAACTCTTTCGTAGCATTAATAAAAGATCGTCCCATGGAATACCGTTGATTTCCCGGGTTTTTGCCGTGCTAATGGACCGTAGTCTGGCCTTTCTTATACTTTCTGCTGCGTGTTCGCAAAGTCCGGAAAATTCCTGTTTATTCAGTAATAGACCGTTCTTATCTCTCACTACCATCCCTACGTGATGTTTGGAGTTACTTTTTTCGACACAGATCCTTCCCATCTCTAAGTGGCGAAATCGAGGTAAGGCCCGTCTCTGATGGAGGAATTTTGAGCCGTCGTCGCATTGCTCTCCGATTTCGGAGATAAAATATAAGTAATTATCCTTCCTCATAAATAATTGTTCATTCGTATTGACCGGGTTAGGCAGGTTTGCCTGAGTACTTGTTTTACTAGGGTGTTGTATCTCTTCCTGTTCCTGACTCCTGTCTTTGCTTCCATTATCTGAACAATCGATTATATATTCGTCGGACTCTCCAAACACGCTCAGAGATTCCTCGATTTGATGTTCGACACACTCCTTCTCCTCTGGATTTAGATGATCTAAGCGCAGCAACTCCTTAATCCTTTCGACTCGATTCGTAGATTTTGTAACGTAGATCGGCGTGGTTTTTACTGCGTAGTAGTTGGTAGTAGCTCCTTCGGCTTCTGATCCGGTGTATCGTTGTGGCAAAGATTGACGCATTTCGTCATTATTCTCGTGGATACAGTGATTTTTAAATTCTTCATTACTCTCGTGGATACAGCGATTCTTAGATTCTTCATTATTCTCGTGGATACAGCGATTCTTAAATTCTTCATTATTGTCATGGATACAGCGATCGTCGAATTCATCATTTTTCTCGTGGATACAGCGATTTTTAAATTCTTCATTATTCTCGTGGATACAGCGATTCTTAAATTCTTCATTATTCTCGTGGATACAGTGATTCTTAACTTCTTCATTATTCTCATGGATACAGCGATTCTTAAATTCTTCATTATTCTCATGGATACAGCGATCGTCGAATTCATCATTTTTCTCGTGGATACAGCGATTTTTAAATTCTTCATTATTCTCGTGGATACAGCGATTCTTAAATTCTTCATTATTCTCGTGGATACAGTGATTCTTAACTTCTTCATTATTCTCATGGATACAGCGATTCTTAGATTCTTCATTATTCTCGTGGATACAGAGGTTCTTAAATTCTTCACTATTCTCGTGGATACAGTGATTCTTAACTTCTTCATTATTCTCATGGATACAGTGATCGTCGAATTCATCATTTTTCTCGTGGATACAGCGATTTTTAAATTCTTCATTATTCTCGTGGATACAGCGATTCTTAAATTCTTCATTATTCTCATGGATACAGCGATCGTCGAATTCATCATTTTTCTCGTAGACACAGTGATTATCAACTTCTTCATTATTCTCGTGGATACAGCGATTGTCGAGTTCATCGTTATTCTCGTAGATACAGTGATTATCGAATTCTTCATTATTCTCGTAGACACAGCGATTATCAAATTCATCAATATTCTCGTAGACACAGCGATCATCAAATTCTTCATTATTTTCATAAACACAGCGATTATTAAATTCATCATTATTCTCGTGGGATCTTGATACTTGTTTATCGATAAATTTATTTCTTCCGCCGATTTGGCACATTTGCCAATTATCGATTCCATCGTAATTTTCGTCGATTTTTGGTATTGTTCCTTGTATATTCTTTGCGATACCGAGATTTTCTTCTGATTTCTCCCACAGAGTCTTTATGCCAATATTTCCTTTAGGATATGTATAAGAAGCCACTTCGCATGGTTGCAAATTTACTGTTGGGACTGTTATCTGGATATCCTTCTCGGTAGTATCAGTCAAATATAGGTAGGCTTTACCGTCGTTATTCGAGACAATATCTTCCCCGAAGTATATTCCTTCGCCAACTGGTATTCGGGGGATATATCCTTCTTCTATTTCGGGATTTCCAATTTGCACAAAGAAGATAGTTTTGGTGCGGGCAGGTATCGATATTAAATCTAATTCTTGAAATGGAATTTCGTTCGCTCCCCATTGCAAACTTTTGTTCGAATAAGATATAGTTGCATTATGAGACTCGAAAAATTTAGTGCCGATCAACCCATCCTCTTCGATAGGGAAATCGCTGTCGACTAGATGGAATGCGACCTTTGTGTCAAGAATTTGGATTTCGACTATTCCAAGAGTGGTGGAAGCACCTCCCGTTACACCACATATCTCTATCACTTTTCTCTTGTCTATTTGAATCTTAGGTAAAACAACTTTAGTTTTTATCAAATTTAGTGATGAACCAGTATCGATCATTAGTGATACTGGTCTTACAAAATCTTCCGAACTTATTCTGACAACGGGAATGTCACTGGTTTCATCAGATGGAACTATAGATACTCTTTTATTTACGCGATTATTTGTTTCTGGTGGTTCTAAACGTCTAACCGTTTGTTGGTTAGGGGTACCTGTCAGTGGGACAGTCGTGGGGCTGTTTTGTTGGGATGGTTGTGGATATGATGGTTGGCGGTTAGAAGAATTATAGTAATCTCTCTTGCGACATTCTTCTATCGTGTGACCGATAGCTTTACAATAGCGACATGTGGGCAGTTCATTCCGCGCAGGATTTAGTCGTGAATCATGATTTTGAAAATCACTCGGATAATCGTCTTGAGGATGTTGATATCGTTGATTTTGGTATCGTTGTCGCGGTCTAGAGTCGTTATTCTCTGAAAATCTATTGGTTCCGTATGACTGGGTAAATGTGTTGTTTCGGTTGAATCGTTGGAAGCACCGATCGGCCGTGTGACCTGGTTTGTTACAGATTTGACATATTTGAGGCTGTGAATTTACAGCATTAATTTTTTCCCTTCCGTAGTTACGTATTTCGGTATAGTCATTATTTCTAAAATTCCGGTTATTCCGTAAGGTTTCTCTCGCACGTAATTGGCGTTCTATTTCGATAGCATTTTTCATTGTGTTTTCGAAATTCTGGTCGCATCTTATTTTATTTTCTATTTCAGGTCTTAAACCACGAATAAAACAATCCACCAATTCGAGATCTAACCTAACCTTTTCATCTTCACTCAACTCTGCTTGTTGATTCGATTGATGAATTTCGAAAATTTTATTTCCAAGATCCTTGGCACGATTTGCATATGACAAAGTACCCTCGTTATCCCTTTGAAAAATTCTTCCCAATTCACCTTGTAGCTGATATATTGACTTTGCTGGAGCATATAGCGATTTTAAGAAATCGGTGAATTCTGTAATAGTGGTAAATTTTACGCCCTGTATAGCCCGTCGAGCTTCTCCTCTAAGCTTGTTTCGTAAAATCAGTGTAAGACTGTGCTGAGCATCCCGGGGCATCATTTGCTCAGCCTCTTGACATCCTTCTAGAAAATGTGATAAGGGGACATTATACCCGTCGAATATGGGTACCGCTTCAAGAGCGTATTTAATTGATACCGGTACGACAGCTGCGGCCTGACGTGGTTCATTTTGTTGATTCATGATTCCAATATTACCAATTTGTTGAATTATGTCGTCGACTTGATTTGTTAGTCCAGGAGGACTTGACTGGATTATTACTCCCGCGTTGCTAGTATCTGTGTTAGATGATGATTCTCCCGCGTTGGAGTTTAATGGGGGAATCTGTGCTGGACTAATAGAAGGATCAACTACTGATGGTACCTTATCGCCTTCTGTTTTCTTTGAAGGAGTCCTACCAAGCGTCATTCTCCATTCCTAATGTGAGGGCGTTATATCCCACTTCTGACACCAAATTTTTATCTGTGTTACGTCGGGCCCAAGATTTAGGGTCTGGCGAACACGGTCGGTCTCGCTTATGCGTCAAGGCTTGGCAGCCCTTTACAGCGGGGACGGAGACCTCGCCTTTTTCAATTAGAAATAGGAGAATTTTACCTGGTGAGCTCCGGTTATAGTTGGGCTCGAAGATATACAGTTGTCACGTATCCTGTTTGTAGTAGTTCCTTTCCTTGTCGTGTTCTCAATCTCTGTTGTAGGTGGTCCACTTTGACTCGCACTTCCTTGTAGGTGGTGGAAAGAGAAATATTTCGTTGGTCGTGGTTGATTAATTGACCATAACGTTTATTTTAAGGCGTATCATACGCAACTCACAAACACAGGTTAACGTATACAAGTTTTACACGATTGTCAATAAAAGTAGCTTGGCCTATTATAATTCTGAAGAATGGCTCTTTCGCGGCACACGTTAACATATATATATTAGCAGACAATTACTGCACGTAATCCACAAGACACACGTTGTGTTTATACAATATTCGATGAGATAGAGTAGGAAAAGGCACCTTGGCCGTTGTGAATAAAATATGTTACGCGACGTGACCGCGGGCAATAGTGATGGAAAACTGAGCACTCGTGCAGTGAAAACTCTTCCTTATATATCCTAGAGTGTAATAGAAGTATTGATTAGGGAAACCCCGTGAACTAGGATGGAACTCTATCTTGGGTGACGAACCCCTTTCTTCAAAGGTTGGTTCTCCCCATCACGTCAGTATGACTCACAATTAGTTTATCTACCTTCGCGAAAAGCAATTCCCTTTTCCGAGAGACGTGAGTCATTGGTCTAGTTTTATGATTAACTATTCTCCCCTTTGTATTTGCCATGACACAACTTGCTTTACCTTCGTTAACGAGTTTTCCCTTTTAGCCTATTCCTTATCATATCTCTATTTACTATTAGTGCCGAGAGTCACGTTTAGGGAGTTTTGCGGATGACCAGGTACAGAGGCAATCATAGAGCTTATCTATCATGACTAATACCAGCTAGGCACCACCCGCCGTAAAGAGGGGTCGGACTTGCCTCTTTGCTGTCAAACACGAAGATGACTCAAATATAAAGGATAGCTGCCCTGGCTGTTTCGCTCGCTCATCGTGACCGGCTTATACTCAGGAGCAAAAGAGAAGGATCTCACGGGACGTAACAGTACGAACGTGTGACGAGGGGTTCGCAGCGTTCTCTCGAGATGAACAACGCGAGGGGAGACGCTCGAAAGTTATAGTTAATTGAAAAAAGGAAGAGTGTTGCGGATAATCTCATTCCGCGCGGATATCGTACGTTAAGACGAGGTAAAACATATTCCGAGTGGTTCCCTCTCACTACGCCGTGATCACCGATAGTTCTATATCTCACGAACTCATACATATTTCGCTTCGTGTTAACGTATGCTGAAGAGCACGATCGCTGTCTCCTCTTAAACTTATATCCGGGATAGTCGATTGGCTGCTTTTACAGAGTTTCTCGCATTTTTTTTCCATTACGAGGATGATGACGGAGTTCGGATATCATTTCAGGATACACGTGCAACTTCGATCAACGCTGTGACCCTTGAAAGCTAGTGTTGACATTTAAATGACGTTCACATTATTTATTTTTTGTCTGCAATAGGTGTCAGTCAACTGATTAAACATAAGGAAGATTGACTTTTACACGCCAGAATAATTAGCAATCATTCAATGTAATTAGATGTCTTACATAGATGTAAATAAATATAAATTACTCACACTCGGCAACTTGATATGTTTATTATAATATTCAATTGGAAAGTTTGAGATTAGAAATCGAATTCAAGAGTTTGAGCAAACCGTAATCGATCTTACTTAGATTATCCCAATGAGTCTATCATATGATAAGTAGCTTAATATTACTATGCTTAAACTGAATTTTCATCATTACAGCCGTAGCACTCAAACACAGTTTTGCTATAGGTTGACGTGCTATTAAACTTGAAGAAAATAAAGTCTAAGCCTAAGTCTAAGTCTGAATCTAAGTCGTGTCCATCTCGTACCATCTACGCGTCGAACCGGAAACAATTTCCCGACGCTTCGATTATTCCAATCAGTCTATACCTACGACATATAAAAAGTAGCTTCGTGTGTTAAACAATATTCTTATAGCACTCGCCTGCTACATGTTGTTGCGATTAATTTGCATCTGGATGCAGATTCACATAACCACATTACCGATGTGCTCGCAAGCCAAAGATTGCGAGTTTACCTAAGAGGTGTTCAAGAAATCGTCTTCACCGTCGTATCATAATGATGCCTATGGTATGTATATAGCAGCATCGATCAACCACCATGATTTCTCGTCAGATATCACAAATCGATCATACGAAAAAGCATCCTTCTGCTTCCACAGTTTACCTTCTCGACACCGTTATCTTCGAGTTTCCCTGAGGCGTCGTTCTCATCGTTTCCTCGTGATGGTTTAACGCCATTTTAACAAACTATTAAAAATAAATGATGTTATGATTATTCGAAAACAGATTGTAAATGCGATCCTGTGGTAGTTGGATGGTTACTTTTCTAACGACGAGACTTTTCGCATATTAATGATTTTTGTACAACGAAAATTTGTTTGTATTACGTTTGTTTCTAAAAGGTAATCAGCATTATTTCTAGCTGTTAAGAAAATTCGAAAGTTGATGATAATTTTGAAAACAGATTATAAATGCGATCCTGCGGTAGTTGAATCGGTACTTTTGTAAGACTTTTCGCATGTTAATGATTTTTGTACAACGTAAATTGATGTTTGTTTGAAGAAGGTAATCAACATTATTAATTTTATAGAACAAATTATAAATGCAATCCTTCGGTAGTTGGATGGTTACTTTTGTAAGGCTTTTCGCATGTTAATGATTTTTGTACAACGTAATTTTGTACAACGAATCGTCCCGTCGACAGATATGTTCCGTTTAAAAAAAAATGTGACAATGATATTCCTGGTATGCTTTGTCGAAACTTTAGTATCACTTCCACGTTGATTTCCACCAGAATTCCAGTTGTCAATCGAAGTGTGTATGATCGTTTCACTGGTCCTACCTTTGGAGATATAATCGGCAAGCGATCAGGCGTATGCAGCATGCATACTCATTTTTTTTACACAAGTCGTTCCTTCTCAAAGCGGAGACACATTTCTCGTTGCGACTGTTGTCCTTCTTCTGCTTTCTCTTGTTACACGCTTCAAACAGCGCGGGTCAATCGACTTCGTTTCAAACGCGAAGCGGACAATGCTCTCATCCATTGTCATTGAAATATCCGTCAGTCGAATCCCTGAGAAGGAAGGGACGTCTGCAATTTCCGGCAGGCTAGTTTAACGGTAAAGGATATCCTCAAAATGAACGGGACAGTGCACAAGGAAGTAACTAGCTAGGAACTAGTCGGGAAGAAGGGATGAAATTGACGGAGAGACGGAGCTGGAGAAAGTGTAACGAAAAAGGGATCCCGGGAAGAGAAACATAGGAGTCGCGTAGAAAACGAGCGATGAGCAGGTTTTCATCCCTCGGACGTCGAGGGCGTAGACCCTCGTAATTCCCCGACTCTGAAAGCTTCGTTTAATATTTATGATTTATTTCGGTTTAATTCGACGTGCAAACGAGAGCGGGATTTGAATTCTCGAGCGGCTTGTAGCGTGACGCTAGGCAAAGGCCGTTAGGGAGGGATGAAATCCCTCGACGTTTACAACGAATGAAATTCGTGCTGATATTTCTTTGAGAAATTACGATTATTACTGGCGAGTTTGATGATGAAAATCCACTTGACGTATTTTTTTTGCGAACATATTGTGGTTCTTGTGAAATTGTTTTGCTAAACCGTCAATCAATGACGAATGTGGAATAAAATTCGTAAATGTGATAAGAATAACTCATCGATCTCGACTCGTAATGCTCAATTGAATCGTTAATGCTTAATTGTATCGTTATAATTGCTATAACAATCATTTGAATTATTAATTGAAATGATACACAGCGAATCAAACGATGGCTATAGCAATTAAAACGAAACAGATGATGACATTTTTATTTTCGCTAATCGACGTCTGTAACGTATATCTCGCAGATAAAAGATCGTGTGTCAGTTGAAGTGTAATCATCGTGCGTCCATTTCTTTGCATTGCCCAATTTCCTACGTTTTTTTCTTTGCTGCGGACGCTTCCTTGAGAGCTTCCAAGGCTGCAGAATTCATTAAATACACTTCCAGCACCGTTGCGAGCGTATTCAAGTAATCCAACTCGCCATGTTCCCTAGTAACCCGACAAGCCCGATCGTATAGTCATCATTGCAGCGCGAAGTTTCTCGCCTTGTACGATATGATGGCGAATGAGGTTTCGCTAGATTCAAATTGTAGATATTCAAACAAGCTTCACTGTCGAAAAGTTTTGTGGAAATCATATTTGGTCACAGCTACGTAAAAAAAAAAGTTTCCTTTTTATAACCAACAGTCGTTGCTTATATTTTAATACTCGAGTTTAAATCGAACCCGCCCGTAACTTCCGTCAAGTTGTTTTTCGTTAAGTTATACATTACATGTAAGGCACCAGGGTGTCAAAGATCTGCTTGGAACATCAGATTTTAAAGTTTGTGCGATCCGATTGTGTGGCCTCTCCTATTGTACGTATTGATGTTTAAAATTGATTTCAACAACCGATATCCGTACCATACTTGGGCCTTCTTTAAAATAACGATTACATCAGTCTACATAACAAAAGCACTTGTAGAAGGGAAAGACTCGCATCGTTTTAGTTAAATAACTTGTATCAAATTATACAATTATTTAATTCTTTACAATGACATATTACATTATTACTGAGACGTATTCCAGAACAATTTATAAGTAATAAAGCGCGGATGTATCAAAGGAGAACAAGTAGAAATGAGCTTCTCGTGCCCTCGGCAGAACAAAGCACAGGTCATTAAGAGGTTCGCACCATGTACAAAACTCCGTAAATTCCATCTGTCAGTGTCCAATGTTGTGCACGCCCCTGAGAAAAGTTCATGTTCCACGAAACGAGATATAGAATCGTGTAAGACCCCGAGAAAGGGAGAGTGCGAAACTTGGCAACATAATTACGAGTAGCATTGTTTCCCAACAAAGCACCTCCTTACGCAGATGACACTCGTACGAGAATACCTGCGAGTGAATGCGTGTAACAATGACAGGTAACAATTACGTAAAACGTACGAAGCTCAAAACGATACAAAATATTATTAATATTTTTCCGATTTGATTGTTAGCGACAGATTCGAAATTGTTTAACAAAATACAATGATATAAGCGTCCCGATACAAAAGCATACACGAGTTCCCGTGTTCACAGATCCAGATTCCATCGTCATTGTTTGAACGACAATACACAAGATACAAAGACGGATAGATCATCCCACTATACCGGATGGTGGAGCTCGCAAACCCCGAAGCTCCTCTTCGTCACCCCTGCGAGACGCAACAGCGGTAACGCGCGTCCGGTTCGCGAAGCGTGGCGGTCTCGGCGGATTACCCCTTGTATTAACTCGGGTAATTGAGATTTATTAATACAGAGGCCGGTCGGTGGTCACGCACCGCTCGTTTCCTCTTCCTACGCTACTATAATAATACAGACCACTATCACTACCGCAAACGAAAACATAGCATCGCAGCAGCCACCCCTGTCCAGTTGAGCCCTGCTACGTTCTCCTCTCCTCTGAGCACTGTGAGGGCGGATTTTCACGTAATAATATTATTATATTACATCCCTATGTGCCTCGCTGTTCTCACCACCGGAATTCATGTAAATGGCCTTACTACCGGTATTACGTGATAAATCTTAATGCAGTAACCGAGGACGGAAGGTTAATAAAAAGGGCATGCTTCATAATTTGTGGATGTTCATAATGAGACTATAAAAAATTACTATATGTAGGTTGTGACAGGCGAGTATTATCGTCAAACATACTTTTTATAACTTAACCATTTTTTATTTATACCATTTTCAGAGAATTTTGCTTGCTGGTAAAGTAAAATTTGTTTTTATTTGATTTTTGTCAAATGTTTTGGGAATTCAAAGTTAATTGAAAAAAATATTCACACAAGAGCGTAGATTAGTAAACAAATAATTATTTGTTGCTACCGGAAACGAGTCGATCGTTTAGTTTTAGGTAGCAGCGAGGTAGCAACCTCTAAGGAACATCGATCTTTTCCTGCTGCTCGTTGTTCTGCCATATTTATTTACTGTAAACAAAAGTTATTTGGAGTTGTACAATAGACAGAGATTATTTGGAGTTGTACAATAGACAGAGGTTGGTTCGAAGTGAACGAAGGATCTACCCCGAGCAACATCACTAAAGTTTTGAAGCAAACCATTAAACTTTCGCTTATCCACAAACTCGTGTATTTTAATCACGTGTATCTGTCATTGTTGCTCTAAAACAGACAATGTTTGAAATGTCATGGGAAACTTCATTATTTTAGACAGCGATTCACAGGCAACAGTACCTGACATACGTCTGAGTGTTGACTGAATAATATTAAAGTCGTACGGGTAACAGTCGTGTAACTAATGGCCGTGAACTAGGCCAAAACTCGTCTCATTGTCGGTGAGCGAATTATTATGGTCCCAGCTTAACATGCTGCACAATACAGCAGTCACATTGGTACGATACGTGTAACGCGCACTTGCCAAAGAATATAATTATAAATTCTGCCAACAGTCGCCTGAGTACGGAGAGTGTCTTGTGTTGACACTCGTTACGTTATCTTCAAACCAATTATTATAGTTTTAGCTCCACATACCGGACAGTGATAGTGCGATACACGTGTAACACGTACTGATCGAAGAATGTAGTCAAAAGATCACCAAGAGTCGTCTGAAACGTCCGCTATGTTGAAACTCGTGTTGTTGTCTGTGAGCAAAGTATTTCTGTATCCATCTTTAATTCTGCGGAGGATTGCGGTTACCCTGCTTCGATATTCATGTTTGTCCTGGTCAAATAATATTGCCGACAGAGATTCTTCCGAGTTCTGGACGCATCTTGAAATGGCTCTTTATCATAACGTCGTCAATCGAATAATTGCGGTTCAATCGTGGCACACCTAGCGAGGTGTATCGCGATTGACATGCTAGACTTACACATATAGCCCGTTGGTACTGATCAAAAGTATAGAAAATCCGACACTCGTATTTCGTACTGGCCGATAGTCGTCACAGTGCTGAACGCGTCTTGAGATGATAGTCGTCATATTTTCGGCGTGGAAATTATTATGATTCTAGCTTGACACGTCACTTAATTCTTCGATTACCTTGATGCGATACATATTAATCGTACCAGGGATGAACGATGTGGTTAGAACATTGCTAAGGGTCATATGTAATGTACTTTCGCTTCACCAAACTCGTCTCATGATCGACGATCAAAGTCCTTGAACATACCCTGCCTATCGAGTTTCAATCAAATCGAGTCCCTTTTATTAATTATTATAATATGAATTCAAAAGCAAGACTTGAATTTATACGTAATTATGTCAACACTGTTAAAGAAGACGAATTTTTCTGTTGCATTACATTTTTTTCAAGTGTGTCCTCAAATGTATATGCTAATGAACGACAGCGTAAGAGAAGAATAATGACCTACAGCATCCAGGCGAATATTACATTAAGTTAACGAGGGAGCTTCAGGGATTTTAGGGGTCGTGATTTCGCGGCTGTTCAATCAGAGTCCGAGATCTTAAGTCCCGTGAAACGCGCGGGGATGCTGTACGGAAATCTCGCCCCTTACTGATGAAAGTGTGCCCTCTTGCCGATCCGTCATCGGAACGTTTAATGAAAGTCTCGCTCGTTCGCTCGTTGTCTCGCTTTCTCGCAGTAACGCGATATAGGACTGTGGCTTAAGACGCCAAGACCAAGAACGATATTAAACCCTCCTGCGGCTTACCCGGTGACAACTTAGAGTTCTCCCTTAACCAGGTTATCCTCCGTTACGCCCAATCCTATCGTTGAACTACTATTGAAACACCGAACCGGTTTACCTATCATTCAGCAAGATCCTATTTTGGAAGTGACGGGACTTATCCCGTCAGAATCACAAATGTATTCTCGAACCCAAGAACTTTGCCATATAACCCGGTTGATGCTGGACAGAATGAGGTCAGATATATATTCTCAGATATTTATTCAATACATCTCATTATTTTTAAGATAAATTCGGACAAATGTATAAAATATATAACGAGCCCTCGAGGCTATAGAACTTTTTGCGATTATAAAAGGTGATTTTTTAAGAGCTTGAGAACTTTTTTTAAAAAAAAAACGCATAAAATTTGCAAAATCTCATCGGTTCTTTATTTGAAACGTTAGATTGGTCCATGACATTTACTTTTTGAAGATAATTTCATTTAAATGTTGACCGCGAATGGGCCCTAGAAAAGTTGGCAGAAAATCCGCTTTTTTATCGACAAATTTTGTTCAGCGATGAGGCTCATTTCTGGTTGAATGGCTACGTAAATAGGCAAAATTGCCGCATTTGGAGTGAAGAGCAACCAGAAGCCGTTCAAGAACTGCCCATGCATCCCGAAAAATGCACTGTTTGGTGTGGTTTGTACGCTGGTGGAATCATTGGACCGTATTTTTTCAAAGATGCTGTTGGACGCAACGTTACGGTGAATGGCGATCGCTATCGTTCGATGCTAACAAACTTTTTGTTGCCAAAAATGGAAGAACTGAACTTAGTTGACATGTGGTTTCAACAAGATGGCGCTACATGCCACACAGCTCGCGATTCTATGGCCATTTTGAGCGAAAACTTCGGAGAACAATTCATCTCAAGAAATGGCCCGGTAAGTTGGCCACCAAGATCATGCGATTTGACGCCTTTAGACTATTTTTTGTGGGGCTACGTCAAGTCTAAAGTCTACAGAAATAAGCCAGCAACTATTCCAGTTTTGGAAGACAACATTTCCGAAGAAATTCGGGCTATTCCGGCCGAAATGCTCGAAAAAGTTGCCCAAAATTGGACTTTCCGAATGGACCACCTAAGACGCAGCCGCGGTCAACATTTAAATGAAATTATCTTCAAAAAGTAAATGTCATGGACCAATCTAACGTTTCAAATAAAGAACCGATGAGATTTTGCAAATTTTATGCGTTTTTTTTTAAAAAAAAGTTCTCAAGCTCTTAAAAAATCACCCTTTATATAACGTTTATAAATTACAGATCATCGAGTATACTTTCATTTCATGATGGGATCGATTGTTTAATATCATTCATAAACTATGTACCCTGCAGACGATTTACCCTATAAAACAAAAAAGAAAACGAACAGTTCTCACTCTTTAGATATTGCCATCTCTCGATCATCGTATCGTGATGATGGCATATCCTTAAGACATAATTAACGCGTTTCATATATATCTGTCTAGCTGTGTTTTGTAATGAAAACCCTTGAAACGTACGTTCTCATGGACCGACGAGTCAATAAATGCTTCAAAAAAACTCGATAAAAACGATATTTATTTTTGTTTCTTGATGTATTTTTACAGAGGGATGGCGAAACTCCGTGCTGGGTGCCCCGCGCCGGTTGCTAGTGACCCTTGGAAGCTTCTCCAGGGACAGCTCGCCCTGTTCCGCTCCGGTGAGTATTTACTTACACTGTGTACAATTATTATTAAGGTTGGTTCCAGAGAGAAACAAGTTTCGAGCATCGTTATTCTTTCATCGTCCCTTTTTCTTTCTTTTTTTTTTCGAATCTGTAGAAGGTTTCCGAGATAATTTAGAATTTTTTTCACGTCTACATGCTATACCTCCTACATACGTGTCTTCTTATTTTTCTTCTTCTTCTTCTTCTTCTTCTTTTATATTTCGTTTTTCCTTCTAATACGAAAGTTTTATGTTATTGATCAGTTCCCTCTCCCTTCCTCGCTACATCTAGTCCCAAAAGAGTGAAACGCTCGACGTGTTTCTGTAACCTCAGGGCACAAACCATATAACCATAACATCCCTTCATCGCCAAAATGTAAATGAAGCTCAACGTTCCCCGCACACCCTCATCACGAATTGCCAGTCGCAAGATCTCGACGCCTCGGGGTGAAATATGTAAATGACACACAACGCGTCAGATACGATCTCGTTACTATAAAAAAATGGCGAGCGAGGTTGGATTCGCGTGTTATACAACAAATGGGTTGGTATTTTGAACAAAAAAAAACATTTCTTGACCTGGATATGTCTATCGATAAAAATATATTTTGTAACTGTTAATAAATATTGAAAAATATTCATCAAATTCTTTCAAAGCATATCGATCCTATTTCACCATTTCATTGCTCAGATCGTTCGTTGAAAGTTCCCCTTCGACATTAACAGATTACACGTTGCATTTATTTATTATTGAGCTTAGAATGTTATCAATAGTTTTATTGACTTTTTCATTTTTTAAAAATTGATTAAACCGAATGATAAAATGTTTTGTAAAAATTTGATACAGATCATCTATAAATTTAAAGCAAGATCATCTACGCATTTAAATCTATATTTTATGTCTATGACTTTAATGTAATTTCTGATATTTCTAAAGCTATGCCATTAAAACAAAGTCCAATAATGATTCAATGCCAAGAACAAGGTGATACATGATAAAAAAACGTAGGCTGCCGTCCGTGACGCGGGAAGAAGAAACTACCTTCGGGAAAACTTAAAGCCCTTCGAGCTGGCTTTCCTTGATCGTTCGCTGTTTGTCGTAACTTCTTGAGAAATACGAAGAAAGAGAGATCGAGAAGGATCGTTCGGGCTTTTCGTGGAGTTTCCTGCTATGACTTTTCCCGTACTTGTTCGGAATAAAAACGTTTCTTCTTATACCAACGAACCAGGAAGCCACTTTTATCGCACACATAATCTCGTGTCTTTGGGCGACGTAAGACTGGAGGGTGTAGCAACTAGCGGAGAATACTCGAATATAAAAAGCAACTTGGGTGAATATTCGCGGTAACGGTGCACCTACTTTAATTCAACATCGGCAACAAGGAAGACCGGAGTGCTCTGCGGTACCATAACTCGCGAGAAAGCGACTGTTGCAAAGACGTTACGCGCCAGACAGCCATAAGAAAATTACTTTTGAAGGAGCAAAGGGTCTCTCTTAGAAAGAAAAAGGAAAAAAGGCAAAGAGGGCGACAGTGAACATCTCATGGGAAAGGAAGTCTTGTTCCTCATGGCGTGTTGTCACTTCGGATATTGGTTTTATATTGGATTGTAGGTAGAAGGTAAGTTGACTCTAATGCGAGATGTCTGGCATATTCGAAAATGCTCAAGATCTTTAGACAAAACGATGAACGATACTTTTTTTGAGTTACGGGACGATTCGTCAGTCCCCGTTCCCGTACTAGACATTGACACATCACAGATGACAAACGTCGATGATGCAGCTTTAACCTGAGCTTCGTCTGCGTATGGTAGGAGATAGAAAAAAAAATGAACTGACGTGGTTGTGTGATGTGGAGTATAGAGTTTCGGATTTATTGATCAGACTCTGCTCAGGTGAACAACGCCCTCCTCGGTGTCAATTAATATCAAAGAGTGTTATTAAATTCTCGCTAGTTGGCAATGTGGATATAATGGTGATCCTTATATTTAAGGCGCAATTTCGAATGTTTTTAACTTATGAATATTAGCGAACTGCTGTGATAAGTATTCTGAAATGTTGATATTATCTTCAATACTATGTAATATGAAGATTTAACACGTTATTGGGGTTGAATAAATATCAAAATATAACAAATTCATAAAAATGTTCGACTAAAATCTAGTAGAAAGAAATTTTCGTAACAATACATTGTCAGCATATTCGTTGAAAGCTTTGTAACATTATGAAAGATTTGACGTAGATCGGTACAGTAAATATTCACATAATCGTGTTATCTCAATAACATGGGCTTTTTTTTAAATACTGATACGCCATGGAGACATTTTAAGTAGATACAGTGTTCAAACAAACGCACTATCAGCTAAAATCGAACTTTTTCATCAACGGATTTTTCATATTTTTAAATCTTTCTTTGTTTTCAACCGGAAGAGTATGGACAATAAATATTCGTTAAAATCTCGACAGGCAATAAAATAAAATTTGTATGGATTTGTTCGTGATTCTCCATTCAGCGATACACACACACACATGCGCTTACACTTCCGAGTGGATCGTTACCGTTGGTGTAGTAAAGCCAGAGCGCTGCAACGTCACGATACTTTCATAAATTTTGTATTATCTTGACATTCGATAGCAGCTAATTTATTTATGACGCTACGGTATGGTGTGTTCGGCTCTTCGACAGTGTGGTTGGCCCTTTTCGTGAGCCACCAACACCCGCACAGTCGAGTGACTGGTAAAACAAGTCGAGGTGGGGTCCCGGGCCAATACAGGATATCGCTCGACTGAATGAGTCACGTGCCATCTGCCCCCGAATGCCCCGACTTTGTTATGACAGACGCATATCTCATTTTTTTCTATCATCATTACTATTACCGTATCATACCAGGCGAATTCATGGGTCATCCGATGGTTTTCAAATGCGATAAAGGACCCCAATCGAGATCAAATTACTCCCTAATTCTTTAGAGTAGGTGCTTTTATCTACCCCGAATATCTATTGTACGTTGTGTACTTTCCAGCTATAGCTATAACCAAAGATTCGATACATTATTATTATTTATTGTTGTTATTAATTATTATTATTGTTGTTGTTATTGAGACTTCTCGAGATTTTGATGTCAGCGTACTTAAAAAGTCTCAAAATGGTGAAACATAATATTTTAAAAAAAACGTCCGCAGGGCGGTCGCGCGCGCGCGCTTTTGTGTGTGTGTGTGTGTGTGTGTTGATCTTGCAAGATTGCATTGGATAAATCTCGAAAGCGGATTACTCGATAATCCTGAAAGTTTGCACCCGCGGATCAGGTCGCAATCCCCGTGGATATTTCATTCTTATCTGAGTTAAAACTTTCTATAAGAATAGACCACGGGACAAGGTTGTTCGGTATCGAGTTTGGTATGAATCGATCAAGGCGTTCAAATCTTATTGAATCATGAATTTTTGTAATTTTTCGAAGAAAAAAATACTATTTTTGCTCTTACTTTTGTGAATTTTCATTCAAACTAAAAGTTGACATAAAAATTGGCTAGAGAACAAGGATACTTGGTCTTGAATTTGGTGAGAATCGATCGAGGGATTTAAACTTTATGAAATTTGCATTTTTACTTAATTTTATTGAAAATTTTTATGTCACTTCCGCTATGAGAAGACCAGAATTGAGATAAACATTATCCGTAGAGCAAATTCTGCGAGTTGGCGTGAATCACGAGAAAGCAATGTACAAAATTCAAATCTGTACGTTTTTTCTATTTTTATAGATAAATGAATTTATAAGGTTTAATTTAAAAAAAAACATTATTGAACAAAATTCCTGCACTCTGTGAATTTGCGAGATTGTCATCTATCGAAGGTATTGGAGATATATGCATCTGGCAAATAGTTACTCATTCATTAGTTTTATATTAGTTTCAGAGTAAAAAGAATCGTGACTGTGACAAGTGCATGGTGTATTATTATAATTCTATACACGTGAATGCAAAAAAGAATGATTGCACTGCATTTTAATTATTCAATTAAAAAAAAAAAAGATTTCTGTTAAAGTATCAGAATGAGTTGTTGCAATTCTTCTGCAAAGCCTAGACAAGACGATTAAATGTTATTAGTAGAGTACGCATGGAAAATTTCGTCATGAACCATAGTCTTTTTAAAAAGTTATTGTATTTTCGGACGATACAAACCGACAGGCAGACAGACAAAAATGAATAAATGCTTTTTTCGTACTCCAGGACACTCAAAACATTTATTTACACAATATTCTAAGAGTCAAATTGTTTGTTTTTCTCAATTATAATATTTTTCTTTAAATACTTTGTATCTATAGTGATAAAGTAAAAATAGTTAATGACTTCTAAATTTAAAAAGCAACTTTTTCAAAGCTCCGTTGATTTGAGTTTTCTACCACAATGCAATCGGTCGAGTAAACGAAAAAGTTAAGAAAATGCAACAAAAATACTTTAACAGGTAAATATGTATCACGGCAAAGATAGTTCGGTATTCTTTGCGCGAAACTATCGCGAGTTGAGACGAATGGCGCGTTTTCCATCATCCGCGGCTCGACGGACGCAGTGGAAAAGGACCCTCGACATCCGGTGTGTGAGCCACGGACCAAGCGTATAAACTCGAGTACGTTCGTACGAAACGTACCTTTATCTACTTTATGATGCAACAGCATTCAAGCGGTATTCTTTGAAGCGACGGTAAGCTCACACGACGATGTATTCGTTGAAATGCACGTAAATGTCGTGAACGCAGGACGAACGAATAACTCGCGGCACAACGTACCAACCCCTGAGTCGTGACCGTCTCGACGATATCACGGTACATCTCCCTGAGTCCATTAAGAAGGGTGGTTCTCGTGGCTCGTGGGGTGATACATCCGGAAGGGCGCGCGGTGCGGAGCGGGTAACGACGGAGCGAGAGGTCCGCTGCGCGGAATCCCGAGCGTACCTTGAAAGCGTGAGAGAAAAATTCGTTTCACTCGAGTTAACTCAAACCCTGGACAGTGAATTTCTTTGAAAATTGTATTTACGTTTATCGGTAGAATCTTTTTGCCATTGGTATGGTTGCATGAATTTCTGAATATTTTTCGATTCTCTTTTTTCATATACAAATAATCGTATTGCTATTCCCATAAAAGTGAACGCGTAAGAGCGAAACTTGATCAATTGATTATAGAAAAATTACGTAGCAACATAATCTGGATTTTTTTTTGCGTTTTTTGTTATTATTCGTTAATATTATATTTTTATTTCAGCCAATTTTGAATATTTTCAATTCGTGCTTCGACCTTCTTAAGGAGCGATAGACCGATCCCAGACAAGAAGACCCTTTGCCCTTTTGAGCATAGCTTATAGCTATCGACTGTCTTTTTTATGTTGCTCGCTGACTCAATTACGGTTTTGCGTAAGTTACTAGGTCACCGTGAGTAAAAATCGTCGAGTCTGGTTGCTTCATTAATTCTTAACAAAGCAATTGAAGTCGACCAAAATTAGGGATTCGATTGTTTGAGATCTTCCTGTAAAAGTTGATCGATAACGTAGGAATCTAGGTGGCAGTATACTCAAACCCCGAGCGGTGACTAACGAAAAACTCCATTTAATAATAAAATTGTGGCGACAATGTAACGCAAATTATTCTTTAAATTCCGTAAACCCTCTTAACTACACAATTTGTAAATGCTAGTCCAAGGAGAAACACGATACTAACTACACTAGTGTAAAATTTTTCAGTTTAATAGTTTAAAATCGACACAAGTTTACGTTCATTATTTGCTTGTGTTATACTCCAATTTCAACATTGAGAAACAAAATTATTAGCTCGCTCGTTAATTAAAACAACGAATAGGTTGCATTGAGATTTTTAACAAGGAAATCAACAGTGAAATGACACTCAACGAAATAATTGTTACGTGCAAATAAAAAACAGTGCGTAACGTTTCATGTTCTATTTTATCCAGGAAGTTAATGATTTATTACCACGAATTGGCTTCTTTTCATCGGTTTTTTTTCCATCATCGTTATCAAATAATTGTTGAAAGACGATCAGAAAATTAATGGAACAGAGTCATTGACAGTTTCATAAAGGTTTGAAATAATGCGTCAATGCTTCGAATAGTTCAGTCAATTTCAATTCCGATAATAAGCATGATCAAGGAGCCATTGAGAATGAGTCGAGCGGGGGGAAGAGTGAACCGATCGTTGGTGGAGTGTTGGACGTTGAACGGATAGGAGTTTCAGCTACAGAAAAGCTCGTTCAACTTCAAAGCGATCCGAGTGTCGCTAACTAAACTCCCGGGGCTCGCTCTTCTCGATCCCTACCAAATTTTAGTACACACAGAACACGCTATACTTACCTATATTATAAATGGTACTACACACAAAGTACAGTATACATAAATGTAGGGAGAAGTTTGCCTTTTCCAATCCGAGTCCATTTCGTGATTAAGTGTAAACTTGTGAAGTTGCTGAGTAAATACTGTACAGTTGTATATCTACTGTACTGTAGTTAGTATTATATACCAGGCATTCCACGTAATATAGCAACCTGGTTGTTACCCTCATTTTTGGAAAGCCTTTATTTTTTATTTTGTATACGTATAGGGCATCCGAAAAAAATGTCAGAATACAAATTCTCGTCCCATTTATATTTTATGGCTCCACCATTCAGTTGAGTCGAGAGTTGTAACATGGTAGAACTTAATCCTATTATTATTATTCCACGTGGGACTTGTTTACTTTTTTATTATAAAAATTTGGCAACAGGTACGCTGAAGATTTTTATATTGAATACAAATGGGAATTGATTGAATATAAAATTTAATATAGAATAAACATTTTCCCTTTTAAGATAGGGCATTGCGATGGCGTTTGTTATTTTGTTTGTTTACTTAATAAATGAATGGCATATTTATTAAACGTTTTAGATTTTAGCTTTTTTTTTTTTTTAAAATTTCAGATTTACTCTTTTATCATTCAATTTTTTTTTCCCAAATTGCACAGTAAATTTATCCTTAAGTACATTTTAGAAACCTGTCTATAGATTTGCTTCGTCTTAGTTTAGATGTTAATTAATTAAATGCTGATTAGTTAACAGCACTTAAGTTAAACCAACGTTTTCGTGATGAACTTAAAAGTAAACATTTTTAAGAATCAACAAATTATCGTGTAAATATTGAGAATAATCGATTACGTGTAACAGAGTGCACGAAGAAAAAATGTAGAATTGCCAGAAACAACTTTGGTATCAAAAACCTAATTATTGTTGGGAGAATCAACTTATTTGTTATTCCAACCAACAACTATTATTCATTTTCTGTCACCCAAGCTCGTTCTGGTAATTCACTATTTTTCTTCATGCGTGGCAAACTACCGATAATTTTTTTATCTTTTTAAAAATAACGATAATTGCCAACATAATTTAAACGAAACATTTAATTAGTGCTAAATTATTTTCTTATTATCATCTATTGCATACTCGTAGGAAAGCAAATATGACAAGTGCCAAAGAAAATATTACAAGATCTCTTTGTTTTTTGTGTGGAATGCCCCATATGTGTAGCTTCCACGCGCAAATAAACTTACGCCATGTTTATGCACACCCTTGCGTAGCATCCATGGACATCGATGGTGATAGTAGAAGAAGCAACAGCCCGACCCTAGTACTACAAATATCCTAGTGATTCTGTATTTGCGAAAGGACGAGAATGCATCGCTGGCGAATGAGAGTTTCTATATTCATTTGCATTCTCGGCCTCGAGTCGAGCACACACCGCTCGCATTTTTTCTGATGCCTTTCGATCGAGATCAATGCGAATGTGCTTTGCTCAATGCAACGTCTATGAAGGATATGTACGCATCCTTTCACCTTTTGCACTCGTGGAAAATAAATTGATACATATTCTCATATGTTGATGTTGTAATAGTCCTGAACATAAAATGACTCATTCTGCCTTCATTTCGTATATCTAAATTGCTGTTACATTAGAAAACAAGCAAAGGGTTTAGGATAAATAAATCAAATGCTGAAATAATTTTTTTCGCAAGTTTTATTTGTTAATATTATGTCAAAAATTTGGATAAGATAAAATGATCATTTTCGATGAGTTAAAATAACAAGAAATTCGTTTGTTATTTAACCATAAAGGACTTTTGTAAATTTATTTATCGTTCAATACGTAACGACATCGTAAATCAACAAAATCGATATGAAGTTATTGTAATAACGATAAAATTCGCAAATACCAACATTTCTAACGACATTTTTGTTTTTGTTAAATTATCTTTGATTATAATTGTTTGCGCAAGTTTTTTTTTACTGTTTGCTCGTTAAAAGAGACTTGTTCTAGATAAAAGTAAAGTGGATTGCTCCTATCGCTATGGCTGTTTGCGATCTAATGAAACTTTATAAAGACAGAGTCGAAAATTAGCGCGCGAAGCGTCTGGAGTTGCAAAAACACGCGAAGAGGAGGATAAATATGGAGCAAGGGCAGACAATGAAGGAAGAGAAATTGTAGACTCTCGTCGGTGGTATCGAGTTGCTAATGGCGTAAGTCAAGCCGGTGCGGGTTCTAGGGCCACGCGCGGCGCCCGTAAAAACGTATGCCAAGGGTAATCGAAGGGAAGGAAAAGCTCAGAGCTCGGCGCACTGCACCAGAAAGCGAGGGAATAAAGCAACCACCCTACTACACTTTATACTATACACGCTTGGTTGTTTCCACCCTTAATTGCACTGCTGAATTACTATCCCATTTCGAAAGGGGAAATCACTCGAAAATTTATGTTCTCACCGATGGACAAGAGCTGAGAGCTTACATTTAGGAAATAGTTTATTCGCTCGCTATATTTCGTTGAGTACTCGTAAGAACTAATGTGAATGTAAGATAGTTTTGGAATCAGAATGATAAGGGTAACTAGATAATCTAGAAAAAAAAAATGTTACTCATAAACTCGTCGTGACATTTTTTTTCATAAGATTGAAGAATGTCAACATACTCGAAATGATTTTAAATATCCAGAAAAAATATCCAATAACCGTGCGAGTGTGTGCTTGGCACGAAGAGAAATTATTGATTGCTCCAACCAACTGCATGGTCAAGTACATTTTAAACGATTAATTTGATTAAGAAAACAAATTAATCAGTTGCATCAACCGATTTGTTAGTTGCTTCGATACATTTGTTGGCGCAACGATCACCACTAAAAACTACACTTTTGGTCCCGTAGACCAAAAATGACGACGTTCATCATTTATTCTACAGTTTCATCGTACGTCTTGCTGTCTTCGTCGTCTATAATATTCCTGAGCTTTACTTTATACTTTTATTCAAATATTGCAAATATTTCCTTTTTCGTATCAACACCCAAATTTTTTCAAATGATCCTTTGTGATTAACTAAACATTTGTCCTCGTGAGTAATATTCCAACATTCGTCGTAATAAGATTTTATCGCAGTATCTATGACTTTGTCCGTGCAATGTGTAATAACCGTTTATACATCGAAGAGAGAAGAGAATCTTTATTTCCTCTAAATTCCGTCTCCTGTTACGGTCTTTCCGAGTTTCCCATTTCCTTGAAGCCTTTTTCCCTTTCACCAAAAGTATTTATTGCCGGAATTCAAATGAATGTCCATGTTTGTCGAACATATGCAATTCGATAAGAATCCACAGCTCAGAAAACTTCAATCATCAAAATAGAATTAAAAATCGTCGACTGATCGATCTAAACGTGGATTATTATTTTTTTTGTTTAATATTTGAGAACTTCTGGACTACTAATTCTTATTAATTTGATTACTACATTTCGCATGATACATACAAGTAAAAGCTGATGTAAATATGTGATGGAGAGTTCTCGTGTCTGCTTATTTTCCCAATAACGTTATTTTTATCGCGATGTACAACGAGTTCTTAGTTGGGAGCTGAAACTCTCGTGTTCCAGAGTTCCTTCTTCTTCTTCTCCTCGTGATAAACTACCGATACGCCCACACTCCCTATTTCTTCAGCAGTAGCAGCAGCAGTAGGCGAACATTGAATAAAAAAAACGTTCAAAGCATCGCATTCGCCTCGAGGCCGACAGGATCTGCATGTGGCAGTTCGCTTTTGTGTACTGTACTGTATTTACCTTCGGTTGCATCATTGCGCCTCAAGGTTCTGTAGAAACACTGTGCACGCTTTGGTACACCGATATAGTATAAAAGTATGTCCTTGCATAGGTCCTTTCGTAATTAGAGTAGAGCAGAGCCGAGGCTATCGTCATCACTCTCGGCAATATCTTCAAAAGGATTCAACTCGACGAGCTCGTTTGCAGAAGATCTTGACGAACGATAAATGTCACTCTCGTGTATATACTCATCGCGAAATAACTCTTACGAAATACATTCATAGTAAATTTACCGAGTTTCGACCAGAGATTTTGTGAAAAAAATTATAAATAATTGCGTCAAACTGGAGCGTATCGAAACGATTTGATTTCTTTGTTCAGAGGACACTGAGAATCGATGCTCGCAACCTCCGCACCTAAATTCATTAATTACTATTCATATCATGACGTGACGGTTACATCGACAAATCATTCTTTGTCTATTGTTCCACGAAGAACTATGGTTGGCGTGTCCTATTTTTTTTTTTTTCGAAAGAGGAAAAATGCAATTCAATGTTTAAAAGAAAATGTAAATTGTTCGAGTCATATATCGGAGTAATTGTTGAATTGTTACGGTTAAAAAATATTGTATTGCTCGTTGCAAAATTAGGACAAACGACCATCTTTGATATTCCTAAAAATATATTTCGTGTAACTACTTGAAGAGTTGACGCACAGTTCAATATAGTAACAATATGTATAGTGCATCAGAATCGATAGGACGTCACCTATTTCCCGTTCGACTAACGACCATCGCAAATCCATCTAGACACCATTTATAACGTTTGCACACGCACACATCGAGAAAGGTAATATCGTAAGATGTAGTATAGAGGTTCTGCGGAATAGGTAAGACACGAGAGTTAATTACAGAGGCGGTGATGAGAAATAGCTTATCGCCGCAGACGCTTCAACCTCTCTCTCTCTCTCTCTCTCCCTCCCTCCGACGGGCGCGCTACGCACGAGCTCGAGCTCAAGCCCTTGCCTTTTGTAATATTATTTTATTATATAGTCTTCATTTTGTATGTGTGATGCTATGTTGTTTGTTAGGTAGCATTACTCATCAACGATCTGAAGTTTGCGAATAATAAACTACGAGTACGACGTAAAAGTCCAATCATAACGACGAGAAAACATCTTTATTTGTAATATCGCAATTCCAGATTTCGTAAGATCTATTTTTTTAACATCACATTCAAGAAAATTATCTCTGCAATCTATACAGTAGAATACAAAAAACTAAGAATCATTAAAAATGTATCGTCAGGAAACCAAGTGAGAAAGAGTCAATAAAGTTTATACAACGAGGGAAAAGTTTACGCTCAAGTTACAGGCGTTAGGTGTTTTAATTACAAACCCGATCCGTATCAATTATAACTGACTATATACAATACAGAAATTGCTTGTTCCTATAAATTTCATTAGTGCGAAGGTAGAAACCATACAATGGAATTTAGTTAACAGAGTACAAGTCCCTCGGATATTATCCGGACTTGGGTTTTATCGAGCGCTGCGAGTTTCCAACGTACAGAGGGAGAGAGACAAAGAGACAGTGAAAGAGTCGAGTGTCTCTCGGCACGCGGCAGGGTCAAGTTCTCGGTCGGCCTCATTAGAAACGCGAAGCGGAAACCGACGAGGCAAGCGAGAGGAACTGTGTATGGGGGAGGAATCCCTTGGTTTTCGAGCACGAAGCCATGAGCGGAGGTGGAAGCGGTAGACCCGACTCTCCAATTACTCGAGCGTGCGAGTGTACTCGCGCGCGATTCTCGCGTGCGATTATCCTTTGCGCGCCAGTTTTTTTTTTCACCCTCGTACGAAAATCCTGTATGACGATGTTCTCACCCTCTTTTTGGTATGCAGGAACACCCTCGGCATCCTACGCACACGATAGACGAGGTACAGTATAGTTGACTGGCAAAGAGTTCGCACGCGGCCGCGCACAGCCTATTTGCTATCGAACGCAGTAGGTAACTATACGGTATTTCACGCGAAAATTCGTAATTGCTTCGCGTCAGTGAACACCAATGTATGTTTACCAATTTACCGGGCAGCTGCACATTTTTTTTAAACTAGGGTATAAGAAACTGAGCTTTAACAACAATACGTGCTGGTGGAATATTTTACTTTATTGCTACACTGAGAAAAAAAAATGCGAAAAATCAACTAAATCTAAGTGGTTTCAAGTGGCGAATTAAATTGTTTGTTGATTGAATAAATATTTAGTCGATGCAGCGAACACAACATTTTTTTAAATAAATTATTTAGTTCATCAAAAAAAAGATTTCATTCAACAAGTACAAGAGATATTTAAATCACCACCCACAATCGCAGTTTCACTTTACATTTATAAGTTTTTCTTTCAGTGTAACGATTCGGTTATGTTACGATTCATAACTTTTGAGAAAGTTGTTTGTTCAGTTGTTTGTTCGTCTAAGACCGAGATCTATGAGTTGGTGAAATATGAAAGTCTGTTTGTTTGACCGCTGCCAACTTCAGACTCATGGGATTGGGTTCATTTTGGGTTTTTTAGGTTTATGAGATCGTAGGGGGGGTCGAAATTATTAAAAATCAATTACGAGCGGGCGAGTCACTTTAACCTATTAGTTTATATATCGATACAAAATTATTTGAAATTCTCGATATTTTATATAAAAATCTTTATTTACAGTTGTATACAATTCTTAGATCTTCTCCAGTACGCTATCCAGTAATCGTAAAATTAAATTTCTCGGCGTAATTATATCTTGAAAAGCTTGTGCAAACAATTTAAAAAAATTTAAGTCCTCATTTACAAAGTCTATATCTTTTAAAACTCTTTATACGACTCTCTGACGTCTTCTTCTCTTCTCGGTACGTTCCCCTAAAGCCGGGAAGAAGAGAAAAATAACTTATTTTCATCCCCATAGCCTGGCAGTGAAAACGACGTTCCAGAACACAGGACTCTCGATCTTGAAACTGCACAGCAAGTAGCGGTGGAGTTCCCGCGGGAGTACTCCTTGCTATTACTATAGAGCGAGAGAGGCTCTTGCGCTAAGCCGGTTATACGGAATGAAAAAGAAATCGAATCAAGCTTCGACACAAACGATCCTGACAAGTGTACAGTTTCGGATAAATGAAAAATTCTCTTACTCTCACCAACATACTATCGACACTCCGTATAGGGGAAGGTAGGTGACTGGAAGGCATCTATTGAAGGAGAATTTGCATATTTTTTAAAAGAACGATTTAAAGTACAACCTTGCACATTGCTTTCTCATTATTTTTTACCATTTACAAATCTATCTCTATGAGTAAGTAAGTAAGGTGATCATTTTGACTTCCTCATGTAGGATGATTTGGCTGAAAGGTGAAAAGTAATAAGGAAGTGCCTGAGCAATCACATTCTGCTGGTATTAACCAAATGACGTAAAGATGATTACATACCCCGTGCAGAAATTTTGTGAGGCAGCGACGATTAAGAATAGGACCTTGTTAGGGTTTAGTAGGGTTTCCACAAAAGGGGTCCCAAACTAGGGCCATGCACCAATCCATAAAGGATTCCCTAATAACATTCCAGATCCAAATAGGGCCATCTACAGTGGCCACATTAGGAATTTTACCAAGGTTTTACCAAGGATTCCACGATAGGGATTCTAAATGAAGACCTTACCGCAACCCTCAAGGGTTTCCCTTAAAATTTTAGGCTGAAAAATATAATGAAACCTGACATATTCAGAAACTTGATGATATATTTTGCGAATTATAAACGTGCTGATGTCGATATCTTTTGTTTTCTAGCAATTATTGATGAATTATCGATATTCCATCGGCAAAAATGAGCGTTTATTAAAAATCGTGTAATTGTTAACTAGACAGTTAAAAACATTAAATTATTATCGTCGTAAATCCGCTTAATTCACTTGTGGAATGCTGACATCGCAAAGAATGCGATTGTTTTACAATGTTCATAATATTTAGCGTATGGTGCATTCTGTTTAAACTTACGCACAATTGAACAATTGTTAAATAATAAGCGAAGAAGTAAATAATTGTAGGGGCTTCGCTTCTTGACTTCTCAATATTCGTTATTAACGATTTGTTGACTAACAATTATTAACTGATTATTAATTGACAATTGTTTATCATGTAGAGATAAACAATTAGTCAACGTTTTATGCGAACAAAAAAAGTGTATACAGCACCGTCAAGTTCATTATTCAATTGTTAACTCTTTAACTCAAGCCGTTAATGAGTTATAGATGTTGGATTTTTGTAGTTCCAAGAAAATTGTAGTTCCTTTGAAAATTCCAAGAAAAAAAAACAATTCCACCAATAGCTTCCACCTCGAGGAAAGAAAAATGAACTTTTCCTCATCATGTACCAACACCCGAGAGAACCTCGATAGGCCCATTGTCCGAAAGACCTACCGACCATCGATTGTTCTAACCAATTGATTAATTGGGACACCGCGTGAATGAACAAATAAAAAAATAACGTACATAGACGAATCGTATGTTTCGATCTAGCCACCATTAGATTCATTAATTACTAAAATATCCACTAGGTTTCGCGTGAAAATATCCATTTCCTAATGTACATACCGTTTAAAACTATACCTCAGCTATGTAATTGTAATGAACCAAATTTAGTTGATAACTCTAGCTCAGAATTGGCCTCGAAATTTTCCGCCCCTTGCCCGATTACATCGATGCCACATCGTAGTCGTAAAAGTCATATAACTTGTACCAACTACAGTAGTCATTCGGCTTAAAGCGTAGAGTGGGGTGAAGATCTCATCGCGTCCTACGCAATGCAAGACAAAAGACCTTAAGGGGTAGGGATGCTTGGGCATAGAAGAATGAAGAGGCGGAGGCACTTCCTATCGATGCAAAACAGCTCGGAGGGTCGTAGCAATTAAGAGATAACAAGGTTTCCCCTCGGCACCCCTCCAATTAGTAACACCATGACCCACCCCTTTGCGGCACTGTGTACTCTCCGCTACAGGCAATGCTTGCTTGACATTAGATCTAACGAGAGCAAAAGAGATAAATACATAGATAGTATGGAAGCAGAAAAGAGTGACAGCGATAGGTATAGCTTGGAGCAAACCAACCCTGCACGCTCTCTCTTCGGCGCAAGCCAAACTACCCTCTCTTTGCTCTGCATCCAGCAGCCCCTGGTGGTTTCTCTTTCTCTGTTCCACTCTCATTCTTTTGCGACGTCCCTCGCAGTTACCGCTGGGCAGGCTTCGCTATTTGCATACCATCGTGTAGATATCCGCAGGGAATTATCGCGGAAAATGGCAAGGTGACGGCGCACCGATGAAACATACACATTGCACATACAAATATAACGTGCGGACATACAAGTGTGCTTTATTCTCCTTATCGTCGTACACTCGTTCCGAACTGAATTTATTGAGCAAATAAATACGAGATAAGCGATAAAGTGGAAGCATCTGTTTGATCTAAAAGAAATTCGCGGTGATTCTTATGTGGAAATGTACACGATGGACTATTCTAATGCGAAAATACAATCAAATGCTGTCTCAAAATGTCAGCAATACGATTATCCCATACGAATGGTTTACTACACATTTAAAAAGAAGATAAAAAAACGTTCATAGTTTCCGAAATCATCCGTTTTCCTTAACTTTAACGAGTAATCAATTTACTTTTTAAATCGTTAAGCAACCTAAGAATTCGTTAAACAAGAATTTCTACTGATAAACCTGAACCCGGGACTCACAGTTGAAATTGTGCGATTTCCTTCAAAAATCCTTTTTATTATATTTTCTATTTGTTGCCCTCCAGGATCACCTTTACCAATGGAGATCTTCATTAAGAGTGTGTACACTAAATACATATCTTATATACTAAATTATAGTAAATCTAATCTTTATTTTAACAAATTTTTTTTGTACTTATTGTCAAGTATGATCGTAGAGCTGTCATCGAAAAGATTGTTTCTTAAAAATCTTTTTTTTTTTATCTGTGGCTGAAATATCTTGAAACGTGACTAAGTATTGTTGTCGCTTGAATCGTTTTTTTCATTGATTGTCTGACTCTAATAATCGGAAGCTAACGCTATTCAATGTGCATTTTCGTACGTGCTGCTTATTTGACAGTTGTAACTAATATTTCATCCGTAGTGAGAAAAATCGTATCACACTGAAAATTGCAAGCTGCAAGATGTATTGAATCTATTAATGCTGACTTATCGTAGTAACAATAACTAAATAGAAAGTGTAAGCATATCACACGAAAATTAGAATACGCGAATTAAAAATTCCAAATAAAGATGCGAGAGAGTGGACGGAAGTAGTATTTGCAAAAGATTCAAACATTCCTTGTTTCCATTAAACATTCAAAAATAGTATGTAGATCCGTTTGTACACATTCAATAAGTACTCGAGATATCTCAGCATTGGTTTACTTATCTCAGTTTCGGAGAGGCGAGTGTTATTTTTATTAGCAAACTAGCAAGTTTCCTGGCTCGGTCACTATTATCAGAACTATCAAGGGTGGTCTTATGGGGTGATAAATAGACTCGGGCAACAAAGCTCTCGCGTTGCAACTGTGGAATCCTGAACCGTTTTGACACAGTCCTCCTACTTTAACACATCTTATGATAAAATTCTTGGCACTGATCTCGTCCACGTATAAACATTTTCATACAGTTAATTTGAAATTCGAAAGATCGATATTGATCATTGACGACAACTCATAGTTCATATAGTTTCCAAGTAGTGGAACAAACATGTGCAAGCCCCCACTTTAACGAGGTCTGGGGATCGAGAATACCGCGAGGGTTACCGAGAAATCTTTGTGTTATCAGTCTTCTGTATTTTTTTTTTGTATCAATGCGAATCTAAGAAAAACAATTGTACCCAGCACTCAATGCCGAGTGAATTAATAATATTCATAAACAAGACAAATTGTACAGAATCATTGAAAGGGATGCCATTTGCTGTATGGGGTTGTAAAACGATATCCCTAGAAGTAACAATAGGGGTGAGAATGTAAAGGATATGTTTGTGAGATCCTCGCAGCTGTGTATTTGGAACGATGCCTGGACGAGCCTCCACTCACCCTCGCGAGAACAGCGCTTCAAGTGGAGAGGATGGTTTTTCATGTTCCTATGTCAAGAGGCTTTTGACACCGATCCCAAAGCATATAGGACATCCACGGTACGATAACAATACTCAAATTTCAATTAGTGGATTTTTTAAAGATAAACAACGTTTCGAAGGAAATTTCGATGAAGGTTTTAAAGGAAAATAACAGTGTGGCAGTACTGCACTAGCTGCCAATTACGAATTGCGACTGTGATCGAGGGGTGAAATTCTAGTCCGACTCTGCATTCAACCACGACTTTGTCCTGGATATTACTTCGAATTCAGTAAATCCGAATGGAGCAAACGAGCTCATTCGGTTCGTCACGCCACTGTCCAATTGATTATTACGCTGGGCAATGATGAGAGCGGCCTTCACTCGGATATGGACAAACGAGGGTGTTTGATCGAAGTCTCTAAAGCAATCGCAATACAGAGGGACCACCGTGCACTTTATTCTATTGTGTCTTTATATTAATGAAGTTCTTGTATATGACAGCGATGACAGTGACGGTGATTTTTTATTTGTTGATATTTTTGTACTATTGACTGATAAGAACGTTTATGAGAATGTACGTATATTAATAAACGAATAATTTTATTGAGGCTTTTCAGGTTAAAATAGGGTCTGGAGAAGAGGAGGAGATATAGAGCCCCCGCCCCCCTCCCATAGCTGACATGTCCTTTTGGAAATTCTGGCTAATTCAGAAATTTTCTTCGGGATTGGCTCATTGTGTCCTCGTACAGAGGGTCACTATGGAAAACCTATAAAATAGAGCAAATGTGCATAATTCATAAATCGATCAATTAATTTACGTTCTTTTGGTTATTTCGAGATATTTTTGATAAATTCATTGCTCTTTATAGTCGATTTTACCAATTTTTAAACATTTTTTCGGAAAGTTTTTAAAGAATGATCTATAAAATATTCAAGCAAGCTACCACTCTTCTTCTTCTCCACCAATGCCGTACACAACGGCATTTTACTTTGTAAAGGGCTCTAAAAAAAAACCGATACATAACATTGAAATTCCATCGATTACGATCACGTGGAGATTCGGAAAGCTTGCAACGGATAACCCTGGTTCGAGGATAGAGACGGTAAAGCCCCCCTGGACTCGAGCATGCCAGGTCGTTAGTATCGAGTACGAGCGGTGCATATCAATGAGTCTGTTACGGTATGCCGCCGATCTTTTTATGCATTGGTAGTGTACGAGTATAGTTAGGTTGTACGCGTGTGCGTGGGAGACCCCACTAAAACCTCATGGGAATCGGGACACCCGTTACAGGCAAGACGGAGAGGAGTACTGCGAGTACAGGGGTTGAGTTTCGGGGATTGGACTGACTCATGGCACCCAGGATAATCGAACTCGTTACCTCTCCCACGTGCAAAGGATTCGTTTCGTGCGTCGAATGACGATTGGCGCAACCTTGTATCTTTATTTCTTTCTCTATCGCTCTTAGAGACTAGTTTATTTCAAAACCATATGCAAGAAAGGTCAAAAAGCATGTACATAGGGTAAAATAATCTTCAATGGTCTCGTTGTAAGGTTCATACCTTATTGAGTTTAATTCATAGAGCAACGAGCTGTTGCTCTTTTCTAAACTTGCGCGTATAGTGTGGAATGTTCATCGCTTCAACGGAATTGTTATTATCTTCGTTTAATGGATTATTGTTTATTCTGTAAGAAAAATAAAAACTCTCGAATATACGTGGGTCGATTACTGAAAATTGAACCGGTGAAATAATTCTTCAACTTCAAAGTACGATATCTAACTTCCATTAAAATTTAAGGGGTTCCAGTCATCATTAAACCAGACAACATAGTGGTAATTAACTTAGTTGCTAATGGGGCAATGTATCCAACGCTATTTTCATTGCCTGTCTTGGAGACTCAACTATAGAGATTTACTGATCTTTGGATTACCGTATTGCCTAAAATGTCAACCTGAGAAGTGTAGTGGTTAGGTATCCTTGGGATCACGCATCGGTTGTGACGTTTGACATCTGAGCCGTCTTTTAAAACCTCGAGTCTAAGTACGATGAAACTAAAATGATATTTATATGGCTTTCAGCCAACGATAAACGTACAGCAGAGAAGTAAAAGCTAGCAAATAGGTGAAATTCTCAAATATTAAATTGTTCCACCAAGTCATATGATCCAGACTTCAATCCAATTTAATTTTTGCTTATGACTTCACTGTAAAGTGAAGTCATAATATTCCCTGTCAATATCGTTAAAATTTGAGGGGTTGCAGTCATCATTAAACCAGACAACATAGTGGTAATTAACTTAGTTGCTAATGGGGCAATGTATCCAACGCTATTTTCACTGCCTGTCTTGGAGACTCAACTATAGAGATTTACTGATCTTTGGATTACCGTATTGCCTAAAATGTAAATCTGAGAAGTGTAGTAGTCAGGTATCCTTGGGATCACGCATCGGTTGTGGCGTTTGACATCTGAACCATCTTTTAAAACCTCGAGTCTAAGTACGATGAAACTAAAATGATATTTATATGGCTTTCAGCCAACGATAAACGTACAGCAGAGAAGTAAAAGCTAGCAAACAGGTGAAATTCTCAAATATTAAATTGTTCCACCAAGTCATATGATCTAGACTTCAATCCAATTAAATTTTTGCTTATGACTTCACTGTAAAGTGAGGGATTGCAGTCATCATTAAACCATACAACATAGTGGTAATCATTGTAACTTAGTTACTAATGGGACAATGTATCCAACGCTATTTTCACTGCCTGTCTTGGAGATTCAACTACAGAGATTTACTGATTTTTGGATTACCGTATTGCCTAAAATGTAAACCTGAGAAGTGTAGTAGTTAGATCTCCTTGGGATCATGCATCGATTGCGGCGTTTGACATCTGAGCTGTCTTTTAAAACCTCGAGTCTAAGTATGATGAAACTAAAATGATATTTATATGGCGTTCAGCCAACGATAAACGTACAGCAGAGAAGTAAAAGCTACCAAACAGGTGAAATTCTCAAATATTAAATCGTTCCACCAAGTCATATGATCTAGACTTCAATCCAATTAAATTTTTACTTATGTCTTCACCGTAAAGTAAAGACTGCCTGTCAATATTCCTTGTCGTGCAATATATTGGATAAGGCTAATCAATCACTTAACCAAATTTTGCATGCTTCTTCAGTATGTGACGAACTCAATTCTTAGCCATATTTTGTTAGGATTCGACGTGAAATTGCAGAGATAAAAGTATTTTACTGAACAGCCTGTTTGAATAGAATAAAATGGAACGAAAACATTGTAAGATGTATGGCCGTCATTATATCTGTACCTAACTGCACGGTACTCACGAATGAACGAGAGATTGCAACGCCTGAGACTCAATCGATACTTACATATAGATATAGCGTTACAGCTGTTGTCACAGTCAATAGAAATTGTCTATTTATAAAATATTTGTTTGCTTCCTAATAGAGAAAGTAGTTTTCGTGAAAAAAAATTTACCGAGATTTTGATATCAAAGTACTTAAAAAAGTCCCAAAGTAGCGAGAAATAATATTTAGAAAAACTGTCGGCGCACGCGCATGTGTGTGTGCATGTGTTTGTTTGCTTGTGATGAGTTTGCAAAATTGCAATCGATATATCTCTAGAACGGATCACTCGATCATCCTAAAACTTTCCACACGGTCGGGTCGCAACCACTGTCAGTCTGCTGCAAATTTCATTCATTTTATGATTGTTTGTATTTTTCAAAAAAAGGATGTACACCCTCTAACTTTCGTAAATTTTTAGCTATAGAGTTTAAACTTTCTACATGAATAGGCCAGGGGGCAAGGTTGTTCGATATTGAGCTTGGCAATAATCGATGAAGACTTTCAGATTTTATTACAATCATGAATTTTTGTAATTTATCAAAAAAAATCTATTTTTGCTCTAACTTTCGTAAGTGTTTGTCTATCAAACTGAAATGTGGCATACAAATTGGCTAGGGAAAGGAGGATACTTGGTCTTGCAATTGATGAGAATCGATTGAGAGGTTAAAACTTTAAGAAATTTGCAATTTTACTTAATTTTCAATAAAATTGACAATTTTAATATCCCTTCCTCTATGAGGAAGCCAGAATTGAGGCAACCGTTACCCATAGAGGAGATTCTATGTTTTGGCGTAAATCACGAGGAAGCACTGAGCAAATTTCAAATTTGTACGCCTTGTTTTTGTTTGTATTGATAAGAAAAACGAGTGCACAATCTCTTTTCTTTAACCGTAAATAATGTGTTGTGTTTCATTGATGGATTACATACCATTTGTGTAGTTTCTTTGATTTTCTACATGACCGCAATTAATTTTACAAATTAAGTGTGTTTCATTTATTTTACAGTCAATAGCATTATAATTTTCTATTTCACTGCGTTTAAGTTAATGAATAAAAGTTCAATATATTTTAAACATCATGGATATAATTATTTGCAATATAAGTTCTGAGAAGTCTCCGTGATACCAGAAGATTATATTTCATATATCAATCTTTAATATTTCTATTGATTCATTTTATTTTATATTGTACAACCGATAAAATATTTATATTTATATTATTTTATTATACATCTCTGTCAATTTTGCTTCAGCAAAAACTTTAAATGTAAAGGATTTCATGGAAAAGAACTGCGTGTATAATTATAATAATTTATTTAACGCTGTCACTATAGTCGGGAGACGTATCATGAACGTCGTAACCATCTTTTAAATGTCAAGAGACAAGCTATCATGTGTACACTAATTGGAAAATGAAATTATATGCATTACGGATTGTTTCTAAAGCAGAAGAAGACATCTCCCGGCTGTAGTGACTGCAGTAAATTAATTTTTATACTTTGCATAATAACTTAACTAAGATAATATCGTACATTGTTTATAATTTTTAGCTTCATTTTCATAGAAGACTTTTATGGTCAAAGTCCTCTTTGTTATAATTATTTGCTATTGAGAGGTTTTTACATTAAAAATGTATTTTTATTCTAATACTTAATCTCTCTGCATCTGTGATTTATTATCACAGCACTTTCCTTGTTATTCCCTTGTTATCAGGTGTCTTCGTCGAAAAAATTAAAAGGAGATGTATCATTTGAGGTATCCTATGAAACGCGATATTATAAAAATGTATTCAAAAAGTATTTTTAACGTCGTTGGTAATTTAAAAAAATTAAAGATATTAGCAGGTTTTCGTGTAATAAAAAAATAATTGTTATACCTTTGCTCGGATAAAGGAACCATCGGTGAGTTACGCTAAACCAAAACTAACGACTAAAGGTTTTATTAATTATCCGCAGTCGGTTATCAAATATTTTGTCAAGTACTCGCTCGAACGCTCACGAAGGATTTTTTTTATATACGTTCGCGCAGACATGTGAGTTAAGGAATAATCAGGGTTTTTTTTCTATCCGCGAACACTTTTTTCACGTGATTTCCAACTGCAAGACGTACGGCCAATTGCATCGTAGCTTTTTACAGACAAACATCCACTAACGAAGCAATTAGCATCTTGAGAAGCTTTGACGATACGTCAAAGCGTCACTCGTTTCAAACGAGGCGTCGAGTGAAGAACTCTTTTGCAAAACACCGAAGCAGTGAGTCGGTCGAAAAAATAATAAGCAACTACCTTCGTCTTATATACAATTATTCAGTCTCGTACTTTGCTTTGTTAAATCATGTTTTGTTATCTTCTAGTATTTTTCTGTCGATTATCAAAATTTATATTATAATCAGATTCGAGTTACTTGAAATAACAACGCGAAAGTAATTGCACCACATTAATTTCGCGTGAAATTGTAACGAGCATCGTTACCAAAAGAGCGTAATCGAATTTTACAACTCCGAGAGAATCTACGTCAATTCGCGGTGCTTACGGTTCGTCATTGGGATTGTACCAGAAATCTGAGATAGTATCGAAGAAAAAGATTTTCTATGATGTTTAGCTGTCCAGAAACTTCTATTGAGGTAAACTAACATAATAAAAGCTTAGCCAAAGTTAGTGAAATCTTGAGAAAAAACTTAAACCATTGCCGAAATAACTCAAACTATTGCCGATGACATTTTTCTTTTAACAAATTCACGTTTTTGAAGAAGCTGTAGAGATACGAGACGAGATAAAGTGAAGACGGTTATGTAAATTACTGGAGAATAAGGAGGACGATATTCGTATAAGCGGTTTGGTATTGATGCTTTGCCAAGGAAAAGCTATTTCTGTTTGAATTGAATTACATGAAACATGATTCTATTTAAAGGGAATTAGCAAAACCCTCAATAGTTAGAAATGATTGAATGATTACACAATTTTCGTGTTTTTAAAAATAAGCTCAACGAAGTGTTGTCAATTCAACAAGCAGCCTATCGGTTATAAGTAAACATTTGTATTTTTTTAATTTACACAAGAAATAGTATTTAAAAAGGTACTCAAAAAAATATCGTTTTTGTGTACGTAAAATAAACGAGCGATGATAAAGAGTACAAAAGTGAGGTTTGAAACGTTGTAGATAATCAATTTTACGCAAGATAATTGTCAGTATAAGTGAGTGTAACCAGTGTTAAAAACCGATTTAAATTATTTCTGAGTATTTTGAACTGCGTTTCTGAGAATACTTTAGATTTTTGTTTGTTTCTTTGCAATTTCAAACATTTAATTAATCAGATAATTGAAACATTCAATGAAAAAGAGTAATAACGAGTAGCACAACAAAATATTTAAGACGAAATATCTGACGATAATATAACTGAGAAAAAAGTCAAAAATATGAAAAACTCTTGTGAAAAACTTGGCCAAGTTTTTTTGTATAAAGTTGTATACGACCGAGAGTATATCTTTGGCTAACTATCTATGAATACATTTTTTTTATATTATGAATTAATTCTTTTAAATACTTGGCATGTTTTTGACTTTTGTAAAAAGTTTTTTAGGATATTCACACTGAGAGAAGAATTTATTTATAGACACCAGGATTTTTTAACGAATGGTAAAATCGGATGTGGCGAAATAAATATTCTGTTGGAGTGAACAAATTGTTTAATTGAATCTCTGAATTGGCACAAATAATTATTTATTAAGAGTTAACAAATATATATTCATATGAAGTGTTCTTTCATTGTGGTCTGATGAACATCATGTTCAACACAGCATTGTTATTAATAAGAAATTCTTATCCATAGTCACTATTGTAATAATTAGAAGAGAATAAACCATAGACCGAGGGAAATGTATGTACATATCGATGGCCTAATGTTAAAAGGGCATATCGTGTGTGTATAAGCTATGCTTATACGTCTTTCTGGCATTAAATCATCGATATGATTGTATATGCTGTTGGATCAATTTCGTTGAACAGAGTTTAAAAACTTTCTATATTGCGGAAAATAATTATTTTCTTTTGCATAAAAATACATTCTATAATGAACTAAATATATCAGTTTCTTAAAATAATAAACAGTTTCGTTAATTATTCTACACAAAACTTTTTTTTTTCTTTTACCAATATTTTTTTCATTTATTTTTTAAAATGTGTACATAGAGTTATGTTTAAACTTTTATGTGGTTTCATTATTACCACGGTGTTCGTAAACGTTTATTTCACCATTGCGTAGAGAATACAGAATTTGTACGTAAGAGTTTATTAAAGCCGAGTTTAGAAGTTTGCGTAGAGGGAGGACGATTTTATAACCTGAAACACTCGCTAACTCCAGTGGTCCGAGTGAGGGTGAAGGACGTCCGGCTCCTGAGTCCTAACACACAAGGGGTCAGGATAGTCCAGGGTAGTCGTCCGACTCCGAGCAAGTCCCGTATGCACGAATCGTGGAGTTGATCTCGTTAAGGTCCTATGCTCGAGCGGCAAAGGGGATTCTGATCAACGAACCATGGGCTGCCCTTGGGGCCACCGACATCCTGTCCTCATCGCCGTATACCTCAACCCTTGGACACGCTTCGTTTACCGATTGATTCTTTATTTTACAATTGACAGAATTGAGAATTGTAATGGCCAACTCGACTAACACGAAGAGATTTTGTTACATGAAAAAATTGTTTCAAGTATGATAAATTATGGACCAACTTGTATTCACACTTCCACTTCAACTTGCTATTCACGCGCAAAATTGTTGCTGATAAAATTTTCCACTAGGCCATGGAGGCTGTCACCTGGACGATAGATATTTTTCTATCAGTGGAGGACATATTTTTCAAGGTAGATAACATTTTTTTTAATGATGATTCTTAACGAAAGACCTAAAAAAAAATCCTCAACGCAAAAGGCAACAAGACAGCTTCCAATGTAATTTTTAATAAAAGTGGGACATGCGCCTGTTATTGTTGTTCCCTTGACCTTTTCTCTGCACAGTTTTACTATCTGTAAGAAAGATATATTTGGCAGGAAATAGCGATAGTTTTGATATGGCGTCATCATGAACACGCCATTGAATGCTGTCAGTATCTCTTACTGACATCATTTCCATGTGTGTTTTACAGAAAGACGAGCCTTTACCGAGCCTCCCGGTACCAGATCTGGAAACAACAATGCAGAAGTACCTGGCTCAGGTGGAAGCAATAACACCGAACCACTTTGACAGATGTCAAGCTCTGGTAAGAGCATTTCTGTCAGGACCCGGTCCGAAACTTCAGCAACATCTTATTGAGCGACGTCAGAAGACAACCAACTGGGTAAGTTCAACTCATGTATTTGACTCTTAAAACGTCTAAATATTTTAACGCCCAAACATTACGAACTTACGGACATTCAGCAAAACCCCTAAAGATTATAATGAGTGAAACGAATGGACGCTACGTATTTATATTATAGAATCTCTCACAGAGTCTGTACAGACGCATTAAATATTCACGAATAAAAATGTTGAGAGACGGTATCGTGGCCCAAAGAAAGATAAAATAAAAGTACGGACTGATGCGACTATGGGGGTTGTCTCTTGGCTAAGTGGCACGACACCATTTTCGTTTCAACCCTCCTCAGTCCTTCCTTGCCTCCAGAGAATTTATAACCGTTGGCGTATACTTGGACCGTTCGGGTACACTACTTGCGCCCACTGAGTACTTCCACTGTTGCTATTACTATACTCCACGAGTTGCGTACACGAACTTTGTATATGTACGTAACTGCTTGCTATACTGTACGACATTCACCGTGACTTTTGCGATCTGGCTCGACAGGCAGCCCCTCGTCCCTCGGGATTTATCCCATGGGTTGGGACGGTGGTACTCGCCAGACCCTCCACACGTTGTGCCATCCAGGCCACTCCGTCTGCCTTTACCTCCCCCCCCCCCCCCCCCTTAAACCTCTGAACCCCCTCGTCGCGAACCTACTCCCCGTGGCACATAAATAAATAAATAAATGGATTTACGGCAAACCCGCTAGGCTTGAAACTCTAGCTATATAACGCGTCGATATACTTCTTCAAGAGAGAAATGTGAAAGCAAAAAATGCAAAAAGGAGGGTCGAAGAGCTCTGAGTCTTCCGCACGGCAGAAAGAATAAGAATCAGACTACTTATTCTTTCTTTTCTTTGCTTTTCGACTTTCGGTTATTTATATTCTAATGCTTAAATATACAACATGAGCTTTGTCAAGAACGACACGAAAAATCTCGACTGGACAAATAAATATGTTTGCTGAAGCTGATTTCTCTCGTGTATCTTGTTTATCGATGGATATATACGTGTCTATAGATGTACTATTGGGTTGTTACGCGAATTCATCAATCGACGTCTTCCTGCAGCCCAGTCAGGGTGTGAGAGCAAAAAAAAAAAAGGTCGAGAGATCGAGGAGCGAAGAGGGTTGACGAATTTCGCAAGAGCTCTCGTCGTCTCGCCTCGATCTGTAGTAAGGGAAGATTGCTTCTCGGCCACCTCCAACGGGGGTGAAACGAGTTCTCACTCGTCGAACGATGGAATAACGACGACTATACGAAAATGTATTTCCGGATGTATACCGGCAAATCGAAATCTCGGGCTGCGATTGTGACGATCCTAACGTAAAAGCGAGGATGTTGCTATGCCCTACCCAGGACAAGGGTAAGCAGAAACCGTCGTGGTGTGACTCGAGAAATCGAATTCCGGGCCATAATCTAATGAGAAAGGCGAAGCAGAAAACGTATGAATCATGAGATGGAACTCGTTCGCACGATATACAAAAAGAAAGGACATAAAATTAATTAATAACTAGTCAAATTATTATTATTTCTTTTTATGTTTTCAGACTCAGGACGAATTGCTCCGACTAATGCATGTAAGCGTACGCGTAAGATAATTACTTTGGTATATTGGATTTTTTTATCTACCAGGATGAATGTTGTGTACAATTAATACCTAACGCAAGATAACGTAAGAATAATGAACATTCATAATCAAAAACGGAAAGTCTTTGAATATAAATTACAAGCAGTTGATACTCAATTATTTCTATCGTAAAATGTACTAAAATCATTGATGAATTACCTGTTAATAGGAGTGGCTAATACTGTCATTCTGTCGGGAGAGTACGCAAAAAAATCGGGTGCCACGCAAATTACTTAGCGGACATAGCGTGCGAGATACAGATCGTGTCGCGATATCTCGGGCGTACATCGTTATATACAACCCAAGTTGTTTTATTATTACACTTTCTCGATGACTATGTAGAAAAAGCATTTCGGTCTCCATAAAAGTTCCTTTCTCATTATTCCGAGAAGCAATTTCAATTTTCATCTCAATTCTTTATATTTTTATTTGACAATTGCGTCGAGCGCTACTGCGTTTTCTATCGTGTCGCTTGGAAAATGGTTTTTGTCGAGCGCAAAGCCGCGAGCGTTAATTCGTCCGCTCGTTAATTTAAATCGAATTTCACTCTGGACAGAGAAATGAAATTTGCAACAGGCCCAGAGGGGGAAGGGGTGCGTCGATTGTACCGAAAGCCGAAAGGGAAGAGGGATTCTCGAGAGAGAGAAAAAGATAATGGTACACCGGCGTAGATGAATAATGGAAGTCGCAATGAAATTTTCCAGTTCGCCGCGGGGTACCGTGATATTAGCTTAACGCCACCCACAGCGTCGCGGCGTAAAACTCATACCCTTTATAGCATCAAGAACTTCCGAAAACCAAAACCTCGAGCTTGCGAGAAGGTTAGCCGATCAACCCTCGTACCACATAGCTTTTTATACTCAGAGGGGTGTTCGATCCGAGGTGGCGTGTCCACGCGTTAATAAAATGTACAAGACACACAAGAAAATATTCTCTTCTCGGTCTGTGCAAAATATAAAAGAGAAGACATGAAAAACTTAGTTCTCTGTTAGCAGAGCGATATTATATTAAACCATATTATAGCTTATCTTATAATTTAATCAGTTATTCCGAGTGTTATAGCAGATTCGATCATTATCAAAGCATTGAGGTATTAACCTAAAAGTTGAGAGAAAAAATTTACCAAAGTTAAACTGCACTGAGAAAAGAATATATTCAATATAACTAAATATATTTAGTTGTCCTGTTATCTAAAATATTTGTTAAGTATTATAAAATTTATTAACAGTTTATAAATATTAATATTCTCATAATAAAATCTAAAATCCATTTATTTCCCGTAACTCATTCGATGTTTCTAGTAAAAAAAAGCCGAAAGTCGTTTCAACTATATTTGAACTCGTTGCCGCAAATCGTTCTTCATAATAAATAAAGAATCGTTCGTTAATAGTAAATACAGAATGATTATTTATTAGTAAATAAAGAATGTTTTGCGGCAACGAGATTAAATACAGTTAAAACGATTTAAAACTTATTAATAATTATGAAATACATATACATTTGACATAACTGTTGTCTCGGCAAAGCAAGAAGATCTTTCTTAATAATTAACATATTTTTAATTGACGCTAACACAGATTTGTTAATAGTTACCAAATGTCCGTTCTAGGATCGAATTCTTATCTCAACAACCGATTGGTCGAACATTTTTTTTTTACTAATAACAATACTATGTTGAGTCAACAGGATGTTTATGAGACCCTAATAAAGGAACATTTAATTGAAATGTACATTTATTAATTATTTGAACGTAAGAACAGAAAATATTAATTAATGAAGACAAATAAGTTCAAAGAAATCGATCTGATGTTACATACAATTATACGTACAGCTCTCTCGATCCATTATTTATTCTTTTCAAATGATTGCAATGGTGACTATGAATGAGCATTTTTTATTTATTTATATCAATACTATGTTGAGTCAACATGATGTTTATGAGATCCTAATAAAGGAACATTTCATTCAAATATACATTTATTAACTATTAATAAATAATTCATTGTGCCAATTCAGAGGTTCATGTAAACTATTTGTTCACTCTCACGAAATATTTATTTCGCCATAACCAACTTTACTATTTGTTAAGAATTAAGAAATCTTGGCGCCTACAAATAAACTCTTTTCTCAGTGTGAACCTCACAGTGCGTAACATTGCATACCAAAAAAAAATAAAGATGATGATCGGTATTCAAGAAATTTTGTGACGCGATAGACGTTTAACGCGTCATTAACAAATTTAACAAATTTATTATTGTTATTGTTTTTGTTGCTGTTTTTACTTTTATATCTTCCCCAAATGTGGATTCTGAGAAAAAATGTCAACATTTTTACTTCCTCGTTGAGAACCCCAAGATTTTTGACATCTCCAAGATAATGCTTACGACTCAAAGTAATTAAAAAAAATTGGCATACGAGTTTAAACGCAACAATTAGACGCAACAAACAATTAGCAATTAGTTCAACATAATTAGAGTAAGTTTAACAAAATGTTAATACCGCACAAGCATTTTTCTTTCAGTATACTTAGTAAAAACAATAAGAATACGAAGTGAAAAAGAAATTTATCGAAAAGGGACGGTGTTCTATCATTCCAACTTCCGTCTGTCGAGAGTTAAAAAGACGAAAGTTGCTACCGTTCCTATAAAAAGTATTAAAAGTCCGACGTATGACAACCAAAGAAAAAAGTGAGAACATTATTCACGACATAAGGAAGGGAGACTCTGCATAAATATATCTTTTTATTGCGAGGTCTTACTGTTTGTATAGCTGGAGGAGGGTATATTGTACTACTTGCACGTACATTTATAGAAAAAAAAACTGTATAACCTACTGGCTGATAGAGTATAGCAGTTGGTTGTCGCTAGTGCGATCTTTCTATTTCTGGACGTCTTGTCGTGTTCCGAACGCAATGGAAGCAAGAACGCGAATAAACAAGGAAAAAGAGATGGCTAGGTCGTTCAATTTCTCCCCAAGGCAGCTCGCCCCAGTGGAAAAGTACGCAGTCGGTTCTTACAGAACGGCTAAAGGGTGATGAGGGGGAGGCTGCATTTTGCGTTAGTAGTTGGGTATGAGAGAGGGTAGCGAGGGTGTACAGATGGTTGTGTGGGTGACACCGAACCGCGGCAATAAACCTTTATGACCAGCACGCGGAACGGTCTACGCTCCGGCTTACGTACACCTTGTCGCCTCTCTGTAAACGTTCGGGCTTACACCGACGCCTCTCGCGTTTTCCTTGTCTCTCCCCCGTTACTTTTTTTTTTTTTATGCCGCTATACGTACACCGTTGGTGAGCGTTCTGCCGCGTTTTAGGAATTCTCCGTAAGCCACCGTATTGCTGCTTGCCGGCCGCGTCCCAGATACGCGCCGACTTTCCGTCTCCACCCTCGCCATTGACGTTCAACACGCACCCGGAAACCCGAGCGAGTGGAAACACAAACCCTACGACATCGACCGAGTCTCCTATTTCTGGAGATATGAATGCCTGCGTGTGTTCGATTCTCAAACTATATCGATTGTCTAACGGCGGAAAGGCGTATAAACACACGATACGCCCTTTCAACTTTAGGCCATCGTTATTATTCTAGTTCGTTTTATTCTACTCGTATTATACAGTGTTTACAATTTTATTAATTACATCTATGAAGAACGTATGTCGAATAAACGATACGGAAATACGAAACACGTTTTGTATCTTGTAGAACTTTAAATTTATTATTATTTTCGTTTCTCCTACAACTCTAACACACAAATTTTTATCTTTTTAATATTTGATAAGAAAAAAAATGTGTTAAAATGTAACTTTGATGGTTTAAAAAATATAGAAACCATGCAAAAATCTCTGCTGAATATTTTCAGTACTCAACGATTGCTTCGAGATAATAGATCACGAAGAAGGGGTTAACATTAATATTTCATGATCGTTGTATCTATGTTTCTTGATTCTATATTTCGAGGTCCATACCTTGAATTCAAAGGATTCATAATTACGTTCAATTCCTTTTTACATCTTCTATAATAATAATAATATTAATAATAACAAACAATGAAATTTCTTGATACCTTTAGTCGTTACTACGGTGAACCGAATCCCTACGATTGCCAGACGACCGTATCGCAGTGACGATCGTAAAGATTTTTTTAGTGTCGCCACTCTGGAGTAATTAGAATTTTATTCAAGGTCGTTTAACAGTCGAATGTAACCAACATGGGGATTCTCAATCCGTAAAAATTATAATATAAATTTATGCCAGAGTACCATGATTAAGCAAAAAAAAAAAATAAGTTACACTTTATAGAAAAAAAACATGAAATAAAAAATTCTATAATGAAATTGTAGCGAATCTTCTTGCAAAGAAAAATGAAACTTATTCAAATAAATTTGGTTCGTCGATGCAACGTTAGCTTTACGAAGTTTTATTAATTTGGAAATATCTTCATCGATCGATTAGGCCACTGAAATATTGTTCCTACTATTGCTATTTTTAATTTTTTATATTTTATTTGTACGAAAAGAGTAATTTTTTTGTACAATTTTATTAAATGACATACGCCACGTGAAATGACAAGTTTTGACGTGTCAATAACTGATATTTCAACGGTATTTACGTTTCTTCGTGTATTTTACGAAATAACTTTCAAGGTACAAGAATTCACTGGGTACGGCTACGGATTCTTCATGTATTTGTGTTAATATTCTCGCCTTCCTTGTTTATCAAGAAGCTGTGCAGATTTCATGAAAAGTCCAAGAATGTATCTCGGTGCTTTTTACTTTTCCACACGGGATTCCCAAATTGACTTCTTTCGAGGTGTCGAGGGAATCCCGCGCGCACGTACCTTTCTTTTCCTTTTCTCGAGTGAAGGTTGTCCGAATGACGAGGGGAAAATAAGAAAGAGGAAAGTGCGACGAGAGGGAGAGGTGAGTGCCTAATCCCATAACGAAAAGGAAAGCGCTTATACGAGTTAAGCGAGCATCGAGTGAGACAGAATAGACAGAGTCTTGGAAACCCAACGCAGAAACGTGAGAGGAACACAGAAAGAGAGAGAGAGAGAAAGATAGAGACGCAGAGAGAGGCTATAGCGCTGCCACAGAGAATGGAAACCATCCACCAGCATCGTAACTTTTCTCTATTCCCTCAGGACTGAAGAAGAACCGACGAGGAAGAACAGGATGGAGTGCTTTTGCGAGGGTTGGTTCGTATATAGCTGCGCACTATGAGAAAGAGGTTTCCCCGTGATCCTCCTTGCTATTTCCATGTAAAACGAAAAAACGAAAAAGATAGTGAAGAATTTATTCAGAATTGGTTAAATAGTTGCACGTGCAGCAGTGCAAAAAAAAACCGACAAGTTGTACGTGCAAGGATCTATCGTCAATCGATACGATCCTGAAATTTTCGATCAAATAATAATAATAACAATAATAATAACATTCTTTTTTTAATCCATGAATAATTTACCATCCAGACAAAAATGTTGCAAGCATCGCACGTTGCATTCTTGTTTTTTTAACTCGTAGTACACACATATTGTTTGATGTTTATTGATTTTTATTCATAAAGTTTGTATCTGCAAAAGTTGAATTAGTGTTATTATTATAAAGGTAAAATGACCCTAACCACTTTCACTTTGATATTCTTATTGACTTTCCTCTCAACCTCATTGTGCTTTTTGTTTTACACTTTTGAGAAAACTAATAGGGCTTTGACGGCTGTTTCGATACGAGAGAAAGGTGAGAAAGGGATGAACCTTTTCAGTAAATCGATAGCCTTTCCATGAGAGCTGGAGTTCCTTCTATCTTTTTTTTTTTTTGTTCTTTTATCCGTTTTTACAAGATCCCCTTTTACTGACGAAAGCGGAGGGTCCTTTGTCGAGCTGCTCTCTTTAACGCTCACGGTTCACACGCGAAACCCGTAGAGCATTTCATGTCGATCGCGTTAAATCTTCTCGCGTCCGTCAACTTCAGTTAATAAAGGGCCGAAGCAAATTACAGAGAAGAGAAGTAAAGAGAAACCACAAAAGACGAAAAACAGTACTACAAGTAGAGATGATAAATGAAAAATGCCGATTATTCAATCTCAACTATGAAAATATTAATAATTTAATTAATTTTTACGTAAAGCCTGCAAATTTTGCCAAACAAATTCTGAAAGTAGAGAGAAAAAGGGGGAAACAGAGTTAGGGACGACCGACGATTTCCAATTATTAATAAGCACTCGGTAAAAAGTTTGTTCACGGAAGCGGAGAAGGAGGAAGTTCACGCAGACTGAGCGTAATTAGCGCAAGACGATTCTCCCATTTGGCATATCGGAATGGTGCAGTCTATCGTGCTGCTTTGCTTCCAACAGAATTGCGAAACTCGTGCTCATTTGCTCTCGCACTCCGCATCAAACGAATCGTCGAAACGGAATTACAGCCACCGTCTCTCTACGCCTGAGACTTAAGAAGCACCGTAGAATCTTTGATGTCGAGGGAGCAATCCTATTTGCGTGACACGCACACTGCATATTTATTCTCTATAAAATATCCCGAAATCTTATTACCTCGGTAATGTACAAAGAAAAGTTTTTTTTTTTCTTTATCGTCAACATTTTTTATTGGCATTAACAATAATTTATTTCATTTTAATTATCAAATGTTATTATAATTAATAAGCGATGTATAGATTTCAAAAAAGAAAATAATTAATGGCGCATCATTTAAATTGTAAGAAAAAGATTCATCAGTGAACATGATAGAGAAAGAGAAAAAGAATTTATCAATATACTTCTTCGTAGAGGACGCTTTATGAAAATTATCATAAAATGAGAAAGGAACTTGCAAGGTTTTACTCGCAGCTCCGTTTTTATTGACGATATTTATAAAAAAATTTTTCATGAATTTCATCAGTTTTTCAATTACTCGAGCAGCATAGTATTTATTATTCATTTAAAAAATGTCGGCCATACATAGAATTCGATAAAATATCAAAACGAGCTCACAGAATATCTGAACTTGTTTGCTTCATTTTCATTTGTGGATAGAGGAACGTAATTTATATTTATACAAGTTGAAATTATTATAAAGATGCGTCTATCAAAAAGAAAAAAAAAAGCATGTGACGAAGCAAAGCGTTCGTTGAACAAAAAATTGATGAGAAATTTGCTAGTTCATCTCGAGGAATAAAGAAAAAAAATTCGAGTCGGCTTATCTGAGAATCTTTCCATCAGGAGGGTGGAGGGCTATCCTGATCCAGTTTTTTCTTCATCCCGTACAGCTCGTCCTGTGTGTCCTTCTAATCTCACCAATTTAAATGTTTGTCCCTCGCGAAGGGCTGAAAAAAGAGAAGCTAGACGAAAAGCGAGACAGAGGGGTAGTGAAACCATCGTGTATCGGTCTCGGGTGCGCAGGGCTACGGGTAATCCCTTGTTGAAACAGCGCTAAGCCCTTTGGATTGTCTGTGGTATTGCTCGCTGATACGCCCGGGGAACAACGGAAGGGCTGCTATGCGGCTCCGACACACCAGCCGCCCTTGTCCTCTTTCGCACACTCCGCGCTCTGCGGTACACCGTGTTGCCCCGTATGTACTTTATCTCAGTTCCTCTCGTTTCCACCAGCTACTTAGTTTGGCTTTCCCTTGAGCCGGTGCATGTCACCCGTTTGTCCTGTAGCTCTATGCTACATATGGGGTTTTCCAAGTCAAATAGTTCTTAGTGACCCTCATTTTTCTATTTGTACCCCTAATTATTATATTATAAGCCATCGGAAAAAAGAAAAATACTTCACAAGAGTTTTCAAGCTTTCTCTGAATTTGGTTTGGCGGCAATTGTCTCTCACATCGCAAGCGCTAATAATATTCCGCGTTTTTTTACCTATTAGAAATTCTTTAAATTTATAAACTTAATTAGGGAGAGTGGTAAGTATGCCGTCCTAATGTCGGTGGCAGCTAATGCCCGGTAATAAAAACACGACGTATTTCAATTGACGCGCCATGCTGGCAGAACACAGTCTTCCGACACCGTTTTTGACGTTATTGTGTCGGCACAATGTCATCAGCTAGAATCATAGAAGACTGTCCTCGATGCCGCCACCGTATCATGTATCTATCTCATTAATCTAATGTTCATTTTATACTAGCACCTAAACTTATAGTCGCTTTTATATTCAGAGAGGTTTCAAAAACATTGTGTTTTGAAAAAAGAATTTACCGTGTAAATTTGCATAGAATCGAGAAGAAAGAACAGTGTGAAAATCCAATTGTCATGTTATCAATAACTATTTTTCCGATAACTTTTTTTATGTGAAAATTATTTTGGAATGTTATTTACTTCTTTGTGACATCTTGTACAATATATTATCATAAAGAAGAAATGTAATACCGTAGCCAAGGGCAACTTGGACTCGAATGATCCATACAAAGTCCAGAGCTATCACCCTTTCCAAAAAATAAAGACCAAACCTACAACTAAACAAGGAGGCCAACAAAACTGACACTTATAGAAAGATCGCTCGTTCCTTATCGTTATCCTATGAGGATAAACGCGAAGCTGCTATGAACGCGCACGAATGTCGCTTACATTTGCGACGACTCGATCGTCCCCCACGTGCTTCGTAGCGTTTATATAAAATTGGTGGCGACCAAAGCTTGTACGAGGAAATCATCCCTCGGGGAAACGGGGACCGGAGCCAATTTTACCCTCGGGATATACTGTGCTGCGTATGAAATATAGGGCGTTAGGGTGGTGTAGTGACTCAGGAAAAGAGCGCAAAATAAAGCCAACGGGAATAAAAAAAAATTAACGATTGAGCTAACTTTTTTTTTAACCGAGTTAACTCGTACGATTCTGAAAAGATCTAAAAGTCACTGAGGGTCGGTGATACAGTTATTGGTTAGTCCCGAATATCCAGTAGCAGAGAGTATAACACAATGAGCCATGGAAGACCTTGATTTATATTAATTAAGGTTGACGTAACTGTCCATAAGTATGCAACATTTATTCGTTTGCTTGTAACAGTCTGATTCTGCTGCTTGTGATTTACAAAAAATGTGTAATTTATGGACAACACATAGCTCGTTGTGCATCATTTCCCTCTACTGAATGATCCTTCAAACATTTTCCCTGGATCATTATAGAAATGGTCAGTAATTAACAAAGAAAATTCATTTTTTACACTTTCAGTCCTTAATTTTATTGGAATAATCATTGAAATAACACTTCGTTCACCTCGATTTATTTTATTAAACGAAATATGTAAAAAATGCAATAACAATAAATTTTTATATGTTTTTGCGCATTAAATCGTCATAATATCATTGATTGTTAAGGAAATCAAGAAAGAACGAAGAATGTCTATGTCGATTGTGGAATATTCCCGTCGATATTGATGGTGCTTCCATTAGAAAAATCATTCTGGTTACCCTTGAATGAAAGAAGAACAATTTTCTTGCTCAAGGGAATGGCCTCCTATGAAATTCTCATATTTATTCCGTAGAATTACTTCTTTCGCACAATCAAATATGTTTTTTATTTGTTTAATTGTCTTACCGTGTTCCTCTCTATCGTACGGTAATTGTAAAAGAACAAATCCATTTATCGTTGACTATCCAGAGTGACTAGAGAAGCCTCTCGTAGGAAGCTGATAATTTTTGTTCCAGGGATAACAGAATTGATTTTACCGTTGTTAACACCATCAATGTCGAGAGATTTTCACAATAACTCTCAACGGTTTTTATTTAACGAAATCCACTTAAGAACGCATAAAAATTCTTTTAATTTAACGATAAAAAAATATTGGTTACTTTTACACTTATTTCTTTCCGTTTGATCAATTAATCTAATTAATGATTTACCTTTCTCCTTGATATACAAAATTAAAAAAAAAAAAATAACAACAAGAATACAAATTCATGATAGAGATAAGTTGACGTCTTAGGTCAGTGACGGTGTCTTACGACCTCCAAAACTCTTTCACCCCTCGATTGTCAATGAGCTCGCCTCCTCTGATATTCCAGTGGCACTTAAGGCGGCAAATATTTACGATGTCTTCACCAAGGCGCGTGCAGCATCCGAACAACAAAGTCCTCTTCTCTCGTATCAAGACGAGAAGACTCGACGAAAATAGCATCACGAAGTAGAAACTAAAGCAAAAGCAAAAGTGTAAAAGGTGGCTACTGTTAAGAAGGGAAGATATCGCGACGAAGGGTGAGTCGAGCGAGCGCGCGAGACACCGCTTTGCCCCTCTGCACGGGATTAACCTTTAATTCTATCCACCCTCACTCGACAACCCGCAGCTACACCCCCCAACCATCTGAACTATAGCTTTAGATACACGACACGTTCTTCTCGTTGAAACCTGCGAGATACAGACTTGAGCCTCTCATCCAGCTTATCGTGTATACATAAATATACAAATACATACTATACCGCATGAGGAACCTCTTTCACTCTGCAATCAGAGCCTTCGAGGCTAAGAAAGAAAATCGCATTTTCCCGCCGTAACTCAATTAATGTAACGAGGAAAATTCTTCGCGGCCAGAACCCGGATTTCTATCCTTCGTAACGATATTTCAATTTTTATTTCTCTTCAAGCATTTCTAGAGATACTTACACAAAAAAAAAGGTCTTCTAATAATGAATGAATCGTGCATTAATTGCCGTGAGACTTGGTACTTATATAGAACAAGAAAAAAAGTTTTCTTCGTAAAACTGGATATGAATTAATATTATAATTTGCATGAATTCTCCTCGCCTCGTTAGACGGACTTTTATTATCTTCCCACGTGACGAAGGCGTGGCCACATACGTAATCTCCAATCTATATCTCTCGACATCATTTAATTTTGCAATCTATGTACGTTACAGAGAAGACTGGGATTACTTGGATCAATACCGATTTAATCATTTTTTTTATAACGCTGATACTTCCTTAGATTCTATTGTGACCCTTTTCACCTATTTTATACAGTCGCTTTTACTTCCTATGTCTTATATTAATGATTCGTTAATAATCCGGAGCCAAAATTCCATCAGATTCCACGATTAGAAAGGTTTCTGATTAGGATTTACACTGTCGATAGTAAGATAGGTTAGGATTCATATTGCATCAAGTGCCACTGATGAAATTTTTGCTACAGAATTCTGAAACAGGTTGCCTCATCGACGCTCCATTTAAGATAGTTTTTGCGATAATGGAGATAGCAAAGAATGATTTGTATTAATTTAAATTAACGTATTTAGGTGAATTATTTGAATGAACAAAATTTTAAACAACGATGCAAAGTAAAACCGTGTAAATTGATTCCTTGTTGTTTTCCACCTTTTCACATTGCTTATTTCATAAGGAAGTCAAAATTGATTGAAATATTTCCTCACACGGATGATTTTTGTGAAAAATTATAAATAACGAGGAAACAATTTGCAAGTTTCGAATTTTTTTTCAAATACTTTTTTTCTATTCTGATGCAATTATTAAATCTACTCTGCGACTGTTATTGTCGCTTGCAGAAATATGTAAGTAATCGAAAGTATTATTAATAAATTATTAAAAAATTAATTATTCCCGCGAAATAGCTATATTTGTTATAATATAATAAAAAATTTATTTTGCCTGTACACAAATTGTCCGTGTAGATTAAGCTGGTACGAACCGACGCAACATTCGGTCCGTCATACACATCTAATGTAGCAAATCTTGTACCGATACTCTTGAGTTAAATCGATGAACAACAAGTGCAACGCTCGCTCCACAGAAGCGTAGTCGTTATTGTCAATGGATGAAACGCTCAGGAGAATTTAAAGATCGATCGTAATTATATACGCATGTGAAATTCGATCGGCATCGTGATCAAGCCAATCGTTATGATGGCGCGATTGCGCTATCAAGGGTACTAAACGTACTTACTCTACGCGACCCACTGACATAATTCATTATCGTACGGTCGCTATGGTCATGACTCTGGTTTGTGTGCTGAGATTAATGCAGGTTACATGTTCATAATGATATCTTTATAAAGTGTATCTTTATTAAGTGAACTATTAAATGCATTAAAATCATGAAACAATAGCATAAATTTAAAAAATTGATCCGCTTATTTACAATTAAAATTGTTAGCAAGACATTATTACATGAGTTTAATCTTATTCGCCAGCCCTTACCCGACCAGCCCTATAAGGTTCGGAATCATGTACAAGATGGGTGCAGGTTTTTAAAAAATGTCTTTGTTCGATTACTTTTCATATCCCAGAAGTTAGCAATTGAAATCAGTTCAGAAACGTGTGACCTAAGTAGGTGGAAGAACTCTGGGATTATTATTTCAAATGCTTTTTTTTCTTCTAAAAAATTATACCCTGTAGTCAAAGACAATTAATGAATGAAATAAATGCGAGATATACACAGTATTGGGTATTGATATTGATATTATCAGGGTATTGATAACATTATTACGTTAATAGAATTTCTTATCAATAATCATTTAACGCTACTGCTAAAACTAATAATCTTATAGAATCCAAATAAATCGTTAAGATGGTTTCGAGTTGTCGATTGTAATTTATCTGACTACAGATAACCTAGTAGATTTATTATTATTATTTTTTTATTTATACCCATTTATTGTTATTATAATCGTTATTAATACAAATATTGCAATAAATGCGTTAGTACCAACAAATTGAAGGATAGTGAGACTGAGAAAGTATTATTACGACAACGGAAGAAAATTCTTGAGATCCGGTAATAAATTCCAACGATCGGATAACTTTCGTATACATCAGTAAAGATGGAAACTGAGAGATCCGAGAATTCGTCGGATCGAAGAGGTTCGCGTTTTAAGCTGAGGAAGCTTCTCTCACGATTGGTCGTACTTTGCAGTCGTACTCGTCGTCTCGTGAATTTCTATACGTGCGCACGTGGGAGACACTCAGGTATGTACACCTCGAGTATCTCGGTGTGCAAACGTGCGCCAGGTCAAGTGGATCGATGCTGCAGGTTCACTCTACCTACGGCATGTTCTCGTTCTTGTGGATGTACCCATTATACATGTAGTACAAGTGTGCGATGTAGATATTCTATGATCAGAGTTTTCCTCTGGCTGAGAAGTCTCCTTTAAACCTTCTGGGTATATTACGTTCAGACGCATACAGATGCATCCAAGAAAACTATATTTACGTTTGGAAGGCTTTATGGCTTCTAAACTTAGCTGTGATAATGTCCATTTGAATATTCAAGATAAATTGCAGTTTCGGAGTCTGATTGCATTATTCCTGCTGTGCTGGAGGAAGACACACCAAGTACTCGATCGCGACGGAAATAACTTGAAATATTATGCTATGTACAAAGTAAATTTCCGACAATCTACATTATGTAAAGAGGAAAGGACTGACGGTTTATCGACTTTTCTTATTTCTTTATCAAGAGACGCTGTGGCATCTCGACGACAAGTATTATTAATAGAATTTGAATTCCATTAAAATGATTTTTTAACGCAACTTTACCGACGCGTTAAACTACGTTTAAATTGTTACTCGAATTTTTTTATTTAAAAAGGTTGCTGATATAACACTTCTTTTCTATCAGTATTTTTTTCATCGGTCAATTATTTTTTTTCTTTACTTTTTTTTTGTAGAATTCTCTTGATACTTCATTGTTTATTCAAAGTTTTAATTGTGATAGATATAATATAAAGTTAAATAAAACAATCGTAAGTCAGATAATATTTATTTGTGTAGTTAGGTGACACCACCGGGTATAAGATGAACATGTTCGAACGTCGTTTGGTATTTTAATGAATCGATTAACCGTTTATAGTTCTATGGGGTTGCTGTTATTTTAACGAGAAAAATTATTTCTCGTGCCACAATTCCATGTTATATGTGATCCTCCATACTTCATTAATAATATTGATAATAAAAATGGATTCAAATTCCCATTCTTCGTTACTATTCTCGAACACGATTATAAGAAATCCCATCTTCCGATGATTCAATCGTCCCGGTAGTTTCTTTTTTTTGCTTTTTTTGGATTTTATTAGGCAATGGAAAATCAAAAACAATTATTTTACTTCGATAATCAAACCAGAGACGCGAGAGGAAGAAAATGAAATTAGATAATCAAAATGGCGGAATCAACATCCCAGGCTAAAAAAGTAAAAGCGAAATCAATAAAAAATGTATCGAGAATAGCGAATTGAAGGTCTTCGAGACCGCCTACAGGCTGCCAATTTTGATGATGGAGTCAACGCGGTCGTCGAGTTTCATGACAGAATCAATGGCCGTTGATTTTAATGACGAAGTGAAAATGGCCGACGAAAATAAAAAAATGATTCGATTCGAACAAAAATCTGTATCCGCACATTATTGAGATAATCGATTCGAAAACCATTATAAATATCACAAAATGGTTTAAGTGAGGCAGCTGCTGTGCCAGACGAATAACGAAAAAAATCGCAATGCCCAGTAGAAGATACAGAGGGAGGCGAGCAGCCGATGCTTTCAGCCATCGGAGGTGCGAAGGTAGGCGATGTCCTCGTGGAAGCGAGGGTTCAACGAGGTGCGCAGAATCCGGGGTAACGATTGCAGGAGCAACTCTTGCGCGTGCCTACCTACATATACACATAACGCAGGGCAAAAGCATGAGCGTCGACGACGTCGACGTCGACGTCGACGAGCTGTGTTCTCACCTGTATTGTGAGGTGCGCTGTCTCTGCCGGCACCGTTCCGTTGGCACTGTTGTCCAAGATCTGGGTCACAGCGCGAGACGACCTCGTCATCGCACGAAGGCCGGACCTACGACGCTGAGGTTACGACCCACTTAAAGGAACGCTCGCTTACAGATATATACATGTATACATATATATTTCTAGATCGGGTAAATGTGGAGAATACGGGTCTACCGCCAAATCGCCTTCTAAATAAGTGCATTCGACGTGTCTCCCCACGGGGAACAACTTTTTCCTCTGCCATTTTCGGCGCTTCGGCCCAGAAACGAGAAGATATTCAGCGTTGAAGTTAGTTAATTTTATTTGTAAAGTTTTCTACAATGACTTTTTGTCTTTTTGTCTTTTATTTTTGCGTTTAATTGTAATAGCTTTTCGACACCGAAATTGCAATGTTTCTATATTCAATGCAAGTTTATTATCACATGGTGGACATGTCATTTCAGTGTATATTGCTCCACATTTTCGCAAAAACTCAATCAATTGATTTCGGTTTTTACATAGTGAGAGAAATTCAAACAGTCTCATTGCTTTACAAATTATAATCGAAGCACCAGAAACAAACAACTGAACTGCTCCCGTGTACGAAAGTAGTAAACATACTGTAATGTATCGAAATGTGACATCGCTGCTCGTCAGAGCGCAAACCTTAATCGTATAGATTTGGCACCTCTGCCTAAACGCGAGCAGTAAGCTCGGAGCGTCTTATCCGAGCGTCAGTCGTAACTTAGCTGTTGTTTGTATCAGTCCAGTATTACTCACATGGAAATAAAGACTCGTTATTGTTTATCATTTATATTTATTCCCAAACTGATATTCGTCCCCACGACTCACTACATTACACATACTAACGGAAGGTCATCACGACTGGACGCATATACGCCCGGGGTGGGTTATAATGTGTAAAGCATCTAAAGAACCTAAAGAACCTAAAGAACCTATTTAGTAGACGATTTGACGGTAGGCCCGTATTCTCCACATTTACCGCCGAAACCTACTCACCATTCGGCATGCATCGTATCCTAATATACTTTTCTTCATCTTCTTTCTCACAGCATTGGTAAAAATATTCGCTAGGGGTGTAGCTTCGATGATGTTGTTCTAGTGGAAAAATATTGCGTTATAATCGGTTTAACGTCACAGCTCATCGTATGGGCGATATACCTGTACTCGGGAGAATTACGCGCCCTGGCGTAGAGTAACAATGGGCGGCAATTGCAGGTTAGGTGGATCCATCTTAACTCGTACATTACGGTAACGATATGTTTCGTACAAGAAGAACAATAAAAATTTCAAGGAGGTAACTGAATCTTTTAAGAATGAAGATTTCTCGTTAGATGCAACTTATAGTTCACCTTTGCTATTTTAGAACGGAATTAGCGAGTCATTATGATTTGCTCGCTCACGATGCTGCACAACCTCTTATTTGGCCTGTAACTTAACTAGTGGAAGGTTACCCCTGTAACTTGAATATCTAGCGGTTACCCTTTATTTAGCAACGCATAATTTAACTTACGGAAGGTTACAGCATCTGTGAATATCTGTGAGTGTCCGTGAGCATCCGTGAGCGTCCGTGAGTATCTGTCAGTATCCGTGAGTATCTGTGAGAAGTGCGTGAGAGTACCGTGTGTGAGCATCTGTGAGCATCCGTGAGTGTATGTATACAGGAGGTTACAGTATACGTGAGTATCCGTGAGTCTTGTAAGTAACGGTGTAAGTATCCATGAGTATCGGTGTGAATGTCCAATCGCGATGTACTTGAAATATACATATACGTTACGTGTGACTTCAACAGAGGGTCTTTAGGTTCTTTGGGTCCTTTACTTTTTATAAATTATTTAGGTTCTTTAGGTTTTTCTTCAGAGGCTATCTATAACGGATATTAATCTAGGGTTCTAGGAAGGTCAAAGATGGTTTTTAATTTATAATATATTTATATACAAATAGTCGTAGTAGTGTAGTCTAGTGGAGGGGGGTGCGCGCAGGTTGACGAAATCCTACGAACATAGGAGGTTCAATGATAGATTGCGAGGGTGCGTAGAGTTCGAGCCGTACAACCCCTACTGTATATTATAATATTATATCCCTCTATATGATAAAAATATCTCGCCACCACCGCCGCCGCCACCGCCGCCGACACCACCACCGCCACCGTGTAGATGAATCGAGACCCTCCCGAACTTTCCCGATCGGGGGTCGGAGGGTCATTTTGGGTTGGGTCAGGGGGGTTCTCCCAGGTGGGTTGGTGCGCCAAGCACGTAGGGGGTGAAGCCCTCCTAGTAGATATATATACATACATATATTATATATTAGATATATATTGTACTAAGGGGGCTTCGGCCCTCTGCGCGCTTCGCGCACCAATTCCCCTGGGTGACCCCCCCCCCCCCCCCCAACGCAGCCACAACTTGACCCAACCCGTCCCCCCGGACCCCGATCGAGTAAGTTCGGATAAGTTCGGGAGAATCTCAATTCTTTTAAACGCCGGCGGTGGCGGTGGTGAGATATTTTTATAGTATCGATAGATACTCGTATATATCACCTTGATCAAAAAGTTTCAGGAATTTATTAAAAAAATATAAAATACAAGTTTATTCATCAAAATCGATATTGCCTTCAAAGTACAAACTGTTTATTTGGAAACATACGCTCCAGCTCTTGGATTACTACAACTACCAGTAAATTTTATTCATAATTTCACAAATGTGAAAAAATAACAAATAACTTTCAATTAAATTTGATAGTAATTTGATTTGCCCGCGAAGCGAACACTAACGAGTTTGTACATAGCACATATGACATTAAACAAAGAATATAAATATTTTAGTACAAACGTAGCAAATTGATGTCTATAGGTCATAAAACAACGATATAATGTCAAAGCCTACTGTATTCGCTATAACCTCTTCCACAATAAATATAGCTAAAGAGGACATATACACGATATTAGAAACGCGACGATGCAGGAAGATAAGTTAAGCTATAATTATACTTTGATAACTCGACGTACCGGACTTGACCTCTGAACCTACCAACCGCTAAATTACGGATCGCGTGTTACAAAACCGGACCGCCACAGCGTGAACCTTTTAGTTTTTATTCTGTGAAACTCGTCGCTCATGCACGTCGCCTAACTGTATCCACGTAGAACAATTTTTGCTTCCTCACAGAGGAAGCTTTGCTTCGACATGAACATTTTCATTCGAGATTTGCACATCAAGACATTCAAAATAGTCTAAAACGTCAAGAAACGTGGTTTAGAAACAAATCCGAATGAATGCGCGCACGAATGATTTTGAATTTATCGCAAAATTAAATTTGCTGCTCCGAGTCGCGTAAACTTTAATCAGTTCAACTCAAACTTTGTACAGAAATGAACCAATGATCGTAGATGCTATATATTCAATTTAACGAAGATCGATAGAGAGGTTCAAATTTTTTATTTCTTAATTTTTTTCCATACATCTGACGAACTAAGCTTATTATTTTATTACTTTTCATTTTTAACAAAGCTTCCTTTCGGGAAAATCAAAATCGATTACTATACTTCGTCATCGATGTGACATTGTCAAAGGTGAAAAATAAGGAAGAATCAATGTGCAAGATTTTACTTTGCATGTTTTTTAAAAATAATAATTAATATACCAATCGTTGAATTTTGTATATACAAACGATATATTTATACAAAATGGTTCAAGTATCCAGATGTTATCATTATCGTAAATTAAATTCAATTATTGGTTCAGCATCGTAATATTTATATCAAATTTTATAATATCTTTAACGATATTATCAAGTATCGAACCATTGAAACCCTCTGACCGCATTAGTTAAACGTGCACAACTTTTTTCCTAGTTCGACTGTCGCGGATCGAACTCTCCAGCATTTCCAACTCACCGCCGACAAATTTTAAAGACCGAAACATAAATCCTCAATCTTCGCAGTCGTCTATATATCATCATTCGACAAAATTTTCGATTCTATTTAACCGAATACATAACAAAACCTTGGTAAAAAAAAAACCTAATTCGCCACAGCATTGAATTTATCAACAACTTGTAATTACAAGTACACAATCCCAATTATCACGAGTACACTAATGAATTTTACTCTACCCTTGTGAATGTCCTATCAGTCACTCAAACACTCTATACGCAATCCATTTTACCAGTATCAGGGCCAGACGCGACTAACTCATTCCACTGTACGAGATACGTGCGATGTGCCTGGGCGGTTTCGAGTTTCCTGGTGGTATGGTTCAACGCGATACTTCATTAGCCCTTGGGTTCGTAGTAAAGGATCGGCGAGGGGTACAGGGGAGAAAACGTATCACCGAGGTCAAGCTTGGTCTGTACACGAGGTGAAACTACTCTCTGCACGTACGATAGGCTAATCGATACAGTGATTGGCCCACCTACAGTTTCTAGTAGCGAACACGATGATATTTATATAAGATAGAAAGAGACGCAAGTCTGTCAATAACTGTACAGCTGAGTAAAAGAACGTAGAATCCAGTTTTCTCTATCGCGGTTAAGAAGGCCACTGCACGCATATGTGTATCTATGGTATGTTTCACGTCAAATTAGCCTATCAAACGCTCTGATCCTTTGAAACTCTTCTGAAACTTTGGAAACATTAAGTTAATGCTGTAATAATATTTACTTTATTTTACTTATATTACCGAATCGAAAATTGAGGATACAGTTCGAGTAATCTTAAAACGAAAATTAACGGCGAGGAAAATATATGTTAAGGGGTAGTGAAACCCCGATTCACAGTCTTTCTCCCTCTCAGTTCACCGTGATGTCCCATTTAGTTATATCACTGTCGCACACTAACGAGTTTCGATTCACCTTAAATATAAAAATAATTCGGTTTCAAAGAAACTTTTCAAACGAATTTTATTGATCATTTGTGAATTAATATTATTAATGAAAATTAATTTTTTAATTATGAATTATAGTTTTATTTTTTTATTTTTTTCAACAGTTAGTTTATCTACCATTATGTTAAATTTTTTTTATAGAATCTTTGCTAGTTAGTGTAGATGTATACAATATACAAAGATATTGCGTCTAATAACTATTGTTTAATTATTAAAAAATGCGAGAACTTTTTCAGAGGCAACGGGATCTTAGATAAGTTAATTTTAGATAAAACTTTTCATGTCAAAGCAATCGACATTCGTTGCATTGATATTTCTATCGTAATAGTCGAGGAAGAGACTCTTTGGATGAATGCGCGATTGGATATACACGCGTGAATGAATATTGCACGCGTTGGTACATACAAATAATGACCGGACCTTTCGAGCCACCCAGGAGGAAACTCTCGTTGCGTCTCTGTTTTTACTCTCTTGCAACCCCCGCGGCACCGGGCTAGCTCCGGTGTTTCCGGGGGTCGATAAGGCCGCGTTTGCGCCGACGTATATAGCGAGAAAGGTGGAGAACGAGGGGAAAAAGGTGCGAGATGAAGAGAAGGGGTGTGAGATACCTGTGCGTGTGAGTTTTTGACACGATCCAGAGGGAGATGAAGAAACTTTATTGTACGAGAGTACAACCCCGTGAGAATAAAACACAAACGAAAATGCGGGAGGTTCCTGAATTGCTACTCCTCCTATCTCCTAAGATGTTGTTGATTTTATTATATCGAATTTGGAACTGAATAATCAGAAATAGATGACAGGTAGGATACATTATTGAGAATGATAGTAATGGAAAATAAACTACAACATCGTTGCATGAAAAATATGTTTGTTCGATACTTTTACATTTTTCCTGGGGTTGAACTATTTTGACGTGCGAATAAAAGTAATAAAATCAATCGTACAGGTTTTATATTTCAGCTAAAATAAAATATTTCAATATATCTAGTCCATGGTAAAAAGAAAATTCATCATCGTAAAAGGAAATATCTGCGACAGTGACACGACGGCTGAGTTATAGTTAGTTTAAAAACCGGTGAATAATATCTGCCAAGTGGACCGATCGATCGAAGTTTAATACAATAAACTTATTTCAAACCGCATAAAATATTCCATCGATGAGTCGTGAGATTGTGAGTTTTTACTAATCATAAAATATGTAGAAACTCTAAACGAAAATAAAAAACAGAGAGAATCAATGGTGGAAGGTAGGGGTTGGAGAAGAAACGAAGAATAAAGCACTGCAACGAAGTGAAAGAAACTATAGGATTGTAACGATTGATCACTGTCTATTTGCAGATAAATAGTTTTTTAATTAATTTTTTGGTAATCGACAACTAGAAATAAAAATACGACAATCGAGCTTGCACGTGAGCGACGGGATGAGGAAAGTGAGCTCGATAGAAGCGCACGATGGCATCATGTTCAGGCAGCAACAGCTCTGTTGAAATCTCCGTAACCTGAGACTCGTGGGAAGGGTAGACGCACGTGAATTTGGCAAACGGGGTTGATGTCTCCCGGAACGTGAGTGTATTTTATGTGTATCAGAGCTTGCTCTCCGACATCGGATCTGTGTTTCTCTGTTCTATCTACAGATTGGTAGCTTTATAGCTTTAGATAAGCACCAACAAACAATATGTAATGTGCTTTGGGATATATGATATCAGGAGTACAAATTGAAAATGCGGGATTTTTTTCTATTTTTGAACGTTTATTCTGAAAAAATGGTAACAAATGAATTATTCAAAGTATTGTCCATCGCTAGCCACAACTTTTTCCCATCTTTCTGGCAATTTACGGATACCGTCGCGAAAAAATTCGGCCGGCTTGGCTGCTATCCAGTCATCGACCCATTTTTGGGCTTCTTCGTAAGAATGGAAGCGCTGGTCAGCTAGGCCATGTGTCATCGATCGGAAAAGGTGGTAATCGGAAGGAGCAATATCTGGGCTATACGGCGGGTGGGGTAAGACTTCCCATTTCAGCGTTTGTAGGTATGTTTTGACCGGCGCTGCAACATGTGGCCGAGCGTTGTCATGTTGCAAAATTACTTTGTCGTGTCTTTGCTCGTATTGTGGCCGTTTTTCTTTGAGTGCGCGGCTCAAACGCATCAATTGAGTTCGGTATAGTGCTCCTGTGATGGTTTCGTTCGATTTCAATAGCTCATAATACACCACACCCAGCTGGTCCCACCAAATACAGAGCATGAGCTTGGCGCCGTGAATATTTGGTTTGGCCGTCGATGATGATGCATGGCCGGGGTAACCATATGATTTTTTGCGCTTCGGGTTATCGTAATGGATCCACTTTTCATCACCAGTGACAATGCGATGCAAAAAACCCTTCCGTTTTTGCCGTTCGAGCAACAGTTCGCATGCAAAAAAACGGCGCTCGACGTCTCTCGGCTTCAGCTCATACGGCACCCAATGTCCTTGCTTTTGGATCATTCCGAGGGCTTTTATACGATGGGAAATGGCTTGTTGTGTCACTCCCAATGAATCTGCGAGCTCTTGTTGAGTTTGACACGAGTCTTCATTGAGTATTGCCTCCAATTCAGCATTCTCAAACTTTTTCACTTGGCCCGGCCGCTCTTTGTCCTCAACGTCAAAATCACCACTTCTAAACCGCACAAACCATCTCTCGCACGTTGAAACCGATGGAACATGACTCGGATAAGCCTCGGAGACCAATCGATGTGCTTCAGCAGCACTTTTCTTCAAATTAAAGAAGTAAATTAAAACTTCCCGCAAATGCTGTTTTGTTGGCACGAAACTCGACATATTGAGAGCTCAAAAAAACTATGAATTTGACACTGCGACAAATTGACACATACTGAAAATTAAAGCTATAAGACGTAGCTTTGACATGAACATAGTCACAGTACTGCCTGATGCGTATAGCGTTAGTAACGCCATCTGTTATCAAACCCGCATTTTCAATTTGTACCCCTGATACGATATATAAGAACATGTTGTTGGTTAGGGAAGTTGGGATATGTTGGATCAAGAGCAAGTTGATTAGTCAGTTTAAGGGGATGCTGGAGTAGATTTTTTACCAATTTTAGTCGGTTGAAAAAGGCTACTTCATACTTAGTATACGATGTGCATTGTCGATCTGCCACGGATATGCTTGAAATTTTACAGGACTGAACTCTTCGAGTCAGGTGAAATTTCGGTTGAAAACGTGCAAAAAATGATAATAATCGTATATTACTGACTCTTCAAAAATCCAATATGGCCGCTCGAAATGTCAACGACATCAGTTTTGTTCGATATAAACCTTTCTGGAACTAACATACGTCAAACTGGACTGGGCGTCGATTCTTTGAGGTTTTCCAAATATTTCAATATCTTCAAAAGATAACACAAAAGAAATTAGCGTCAAAAGAAATTAATACGTTTGAGTGTATACCCCATTCGCGTAGTCTGGCTGCTTACGGCAACGAGAATAGAGACAGACTACGTGAATGCGGTATACATTTTACATGAATTTCTTTTGTGTAATCGACTTCCAAACGATACCTAAATGTTCAGAGAACCTCAAAGAATCAACGTCCGGTCAGGTTTGACTTATGTGAATTCCAGAAAAATTTATATCGTACCAAACAGATGCTGCTAACATTTCGATCGGCCATCTTCATTTTCTGAATAGTCTGTAATATATAATTATTTATATTTTTTGTACGTTTTTAACCGAAATTCAACCGAGCGTCGAAAAGTTTACGTTCATATTACAGTACTGTACAATATCCGTAGACTACGAAATAGCCTATTTTACCGACCAAGGTCGGTAAAGAAATCTACCCCACATTCAAGATCTTTCAAATGTTTGGTAGAAGAATAATAATTATCATCGAACTATAGAATATCTCTCTAGAAATCAATTTATTTTTGTGAACTAAATAGGATTGAGTCACCGGTTAACGATAACCAGTTTTTTATCATAGGTTTTTATGAAATGAGATAGTTTCAGACCAGTTCTCACAATATTTTTCAACAATCTCGATAACCAAATATGTGAAACAACTTCAATGAAGCCTGCAGAGTGTAACCTTTGGTACATTGCTTTCTCATTATTTCTCATATTTCACAAAGCAAGTGAGGACGAGCAATCGCATTCATCGATGTTGTTTCCTCATTGACAAATATTTGTTAAAGATAGAAATTTTACACGTTTGTTTAAATATTCTCATGCGTATACCATCGTAATTAAATAAAAATAATTACAATTATTATACGAAAAGTAATTTTTCGTAATATTCGAAAAATTTGAAATATCGTTTAATCGTTACGTTTTTACCGTTCGACGCCATACCGAATCATAGTATACATCTTTCAGTCTCTTCAACTTTTTTTACATACTTTCAGCTCGATAACTCGAGATTTCATTGACTCTGGATCGTTAAGACAATTTTTTAATAAAATTCGAAAAATAAAAAATTCAGTTAAATAGTTCAATCAATTTTCACTTAATTTAATATCGATAACCGCTCATTATTAATCCATTAGTGTAGAATTATTGTTGCACTTAACACAACGTAATATGTTGATCCCTGCCTGCAATTCAACGAAAATTAAGAAAAATGTCGACTTGATCTGTCAAAACGTTCTTGAGTTGGGATACACACACGTACGCACGAACGCACATATTGATATTAAAATCAAATGTTTACTACAAATAGATCCAACTTGAAAAACTCCGATACCACAGATAGCACGTATGATAGCAACGTTTTATCTATAATTGGCTAATTACTTTGCATTCTACTTAACGACGTGTGTTACTGAGAGTCGAGAGGATCAGAAGGGGGATTTCACCGAACCTCTGAGCGTAAATCTGGCAACACAGCTTCCCTCCGGAAAAACTTGTCCTACGAGAACATTGTGCATCTCTACAGACTGCGTAACTAAACTGAATAACATATACCGATACGCTTGCCCTGTAAACTCTGGAGCTCATCAGCCTTGAGGCGGAATAGGTGGTAAACGAACGAGGGTTCGTTTACGAGTAATGGCCTCTGCAGACTGCGCGCAATGAGCGATCATCGGTGAGCGATCAGACACGAGCGATGAGCGATGAGCGATAGCCAATGAGAATTCGCGAAGGAGCTCGCAACGGATGTGACGTTCGGAAAAGCAGAGCTCTCATTGGCTATCGCTCATCGCTCATCGCTCACCATGCGCGGTGTGCAGAGACCATAAGTACGATATTGTACATTGTAGGTAGACCACAACGCCGATACATTTCGAGGCGCTGGGAGAATACAGCTGCAGTAGCCATCGCTGCTGCTGCACGCTCACCAGCGAGGGTGCCCAATATTCTCGCATGACTCGTCACTATTATAAGTAATAATAATTTTTTGGTGTAAATATATAATGTAATTCTCGTATAAAGTATATCTACCGATGGTCGTAAGGTCGCTTCGATAGAAACCTTTGTATCGTATAAAAGTGATTAACTTTTTTGGATGAAAAAATACATTTAAAATCTCTGAATTATTTTTAAAAATATATTTCGTTTTCTCGTAGAAAAAACTATTGTCGTGAAAAAAAAAATTCTCGACATTTTGATGTCAGAGTATTAAAAAAAGTTCTAAAACGTCGAAAAATCATATTTTTATTAAAAATTTCCGCGCGCGTGTGTGTGTGTCCGATGAGCTTTCAAATTTTCAATTGATATATCTCGAGATCAGATTACTCGATCAACCTGAAACTTTGTAGATGGTTTCGATCGCAACCCCCGTCAGTTTGCTGCCATTTTCGCCCAAATCGCTAACGGGTCTCATTTTACGCTTGTTTCAATATTTTCGAAACAAGAAGGTCCGCAATTTTTGTAAATTCTTACCTATCGTGTTTAAACTTTCTACAAGAATAGACGAGGGGATAAGATTGTACGGTAATGAGTTTGGCAAGAATCGATCGAGGCGTTCTGATTTTATAGAATCATGATTTTTTGTAATTTATCGAGAAAAAAAATTATTTTTCCTCTAACTTTCGTAAATTTTCATTTACTAGACTGAAATTTAGCATACGAATGGGCTAGGGTACAAGGATTTTTGGTCTTGAGTTTGGTGTGAATCGATTAAGGGGTTTCGACTTAATAAAATTTTCAATTTTAATACCATTTTCTCAACGAGGAATCCAGAATTAAGATAACCATTTTTCCATAGATGAGAATCTGTGGATCGGTGAGAATCACGAAGAAGCAATGTGTCAATATCAATTTTGAACGCTTTATTAATTTACTGCTATCTTAAAAATCAATGAATCCTTGCCACTTGCAAAATAACGCGAATGAAAATAACGACTTATCATCGTGTATAATGAATCAGCGTCTGTGTATCAGCATAGATGTAAATCTGTTAGTTTCCTAATCAGAAAAAAACGTGTTCAAACGGATAAATTCTTTGCAATACATTAAAATATAAAATAAGTAACTTTGATTGTATTTGTTGAAGCAAACAAATACGAATAAGTAACCTTGCCCTAAAACCAGCATAAATATAACCATAAATTAGGGTCAAATTTTTATTAATGTCATTAAGGAGAGGCGAAAGACTCATCCCATTTTGTACCACGTGAAACTGGAGTGTTCTCTCTTGCACTCACACGATTCTAATGGTGATGTCTCTCTCACATACCGGTAACGCGAACCGAGGCTTTCATCTCGTCAAATTAATACCAAACGATATATATTTTTTATATTTAATACTATCAAAATGCAATAGACATTTGTAAGAAACATCGTGATAAAACTTATTACAAAAATCATTGATATTTCCATTTTTCGATGTTTATTTTGAGGCCATGATTGAATTTCTGCTACAACTGCGGTATCTCCTCTTTAACGTATCTCGTGTCGTATACTTCGTACGTGTACATATACATATTCTTGTAGTCTTGTATCGCAAAGTAATGAGCTCCTGCGTGTACACCGACGCAAGAGGGTCGAAGGTACGCGGTTGAAGCTAAGCCGCGTTGAAATTAGCCTCGTCACCGCTATCCGTTATGTCTGTAAGGGAAAACGTACGTGTGCTACACAAGGATGGCACGATGTCGACGTCGAGAAAAGAGAACGAAGCATTCTGTGCAGAGGGAGCATCCATGATTGATCCACGCCAGACGAGCTTGCTGGTAACCGAATCCTCGTAAAATTATTCGATTACCTTGGAGGATCCGTACCAAGCGAATTCGTTATGCGTCCCGAGACCCTCGCAATAATTAATAACGTGGATATACACATCAACACAGTATTATAGTCTAGTGAACGTGTTACATCGATGCATGTACAACACGTACAAGGGATTCCCGGAAAACCCCCAATGGTTCCTCACTTGCTACGGTCAATCCTACAAATTGAAAGCAGAGTTTGGTATGCCAACAACTGTATTTTTCGTTTTGTTAGGGAGTCAATGGATGCACCATCAACGATACTGTTCATGGAAAGCCTCTGTACGGCTGTTTGGTATCTCACGTCGCTTTAACTCGCTCATATTTTATTAAATTTATATCTATAATCGTTCTATTTTGTATATCAATGTACGATATCTACTTCCGGATTATACTGTTCACTGACGAATTGTACATCCGATTCATTCTATAAATCACGAGAAATTATAATAATTACGTTTGCGAATTATTAAGTCAATCATTATTAAAATTCCGATGACTATTATACTGCAATTGCTTAATATATAAATGTAGGAGCGTCTAGACGCTGAATAAAAACGATACCTCTACTCTTAATACGATTGAACACGTCTTCATAAACTGTAATCGGGGTAATAGAAAAAGTAATCCAATTTACTTAAAGCTGGTTATTATTTTAGACAAAAGTACATATTTCGTTTCACTTTGTCTATATACTGTCTGCGGTTGAAACAATTTTTCTTTTTTGTGTCCCATTATCTCCTATTACTATTAATTTCGATATTTTTATAAACCGTGTAGAATATTTTGCATACTTTTCTCGGTATACTACTGACATCATTAATCTCGCTGATATTTATTATTTTTACTTTGTATTGTTTTACATAATGCTTGACGTGTGTTTTTGTTTTTTGTATTTAATTATATATAATGCTATCGCTCATGATGTGGGATTTGCTTTCAATGTTTTAAATTATGTTGAATCCTATCAACGATAATTTTTTTCTGCATAATTATTATTCGTAATTAAGAAGGTCGAAATATATTTAATATTTAAGTGCGCATCCATTTCGAAATTACGCATTAAGGAGGCCGATTCAACTGAAAATTAAAAAGATCAAATTGGTTTTCAATTGCACATATAAAAGCTTGCAATTTGATTGAAAAAATAACACAACGAAAGTACCATAAAACAAATTAAATAATTTCGCAAGTGATATATATTTTTTCGTAGAATTTATCGGTTAAAATTTTTATTTTATTCTTAACTTGTTGTAATGTTTAAGTTGCACCGATGGATCAAATTGACTTTGTAAAATGGATGTTTAGAAGAAGATTCTGTCCGGTCTGGGTATTTCGTCAAAAATTACTCCGTAAAGAAAAATTAACTACAAAAAAAGATTGTTTTATTTAAAAAATTTCGGACTGCAACAAACTTTAATAATCAGAACTTTATCTGTAGAAAGTTTTCATATGAAAATAAATCAAAACGAGATGAAATACCTCCCGGTGTCATTTAAGTCAACTTCATATTTAAATAACAATAATTCATTTACCGCTGTCACTGAAACTTTAAGCTTGTTGTTTGACACGGCTACGTACTAAATTATTTCATAATTACTTGAAACAAAAATAGATGCGGGGATAGAATTTTCGGGAAACTTATATTTCTACTTCGTCAATAGAAATGCGGGCAATTATAAAAATAATAATTTTAATATTAAATGAATGTTTAAATTCACAATTTACGTCACAGTATCAAATTCTGAAATCAATTTAGTAATCTGGAGTTTGCGTCATCCATGAACTGTATATACAAGCCTGTTCTACTTGTGAAGCTGCGCTTTATATCTTAAATTATAGCCTGCCATCTAATATACCAACGAAACACTCTAGACTCATGCATGCTATCTCTAAATCACGTACCAATAACGGAAAGTCAAGCTATGCACGATCGAAAATAATGAATATTTACGACCGTCCACCTCACTCGTTTCCTCGATCATCAATACCAATTACTGATAATTTAGAAGGACGTGTGCCCAATCGAATTGTCATGCGCGATTCATAAATAAATGATTATCGACACTCGGGCATATTCGAATTAGCGATCATTCGTTGAATTACTGTCTGTATTCATTGAGACGTTACATCATCCACCCAGGTCTTACCTCACGTATATCCGATGCAACTATTTACCATGTATATACTCTTTTTACTCTACATATATACATGTAAATATAATAAGAAGCTCTTGCCACTGCTGCTACCGTCATCTACAAGTATCTAGGAGTATCTAAATAACCTAAAGAACCTAAAGAACCTGAAAACATAAAAATCCACTGTACGAGTTCTTACATAGGAACCCTGTGTGTTTCCTCACAGATACGCTATGAAAAGAAGGAACCTAAAGAACCTTAAGAACCTGAAACCGTAAAGACCCGCTGTATGAGTTTTCACATAGAAACCCTGTGTATTCGCTTCCACATACGTTACGAGAAGAGAGAATCTAAAGAGCCTAAATAACCTACAAACCATATGTGTAAGATTTTACACAAAGACCCTCTGTGTAAATTTTTTATTTACAATTCGGACACTGCCGGTTACCATTGATCGCATTGGCGATCGTATAATGATCGTTTAAGTGTACTCGTATGTCGACTATATTACGCAAATCCTCAGATTAAACTAGAACATAAAAATAATATAATCTTTTATCCAATTTGTACATAATACGTATCCAAGTAGATGTAACCTGCATTGTAATGGTTCTTTTAACCCCAACCTATGTATAACTAATCTACGTATAAAACTCGAGACACCGTCACGTTTTTAACATACGATCCGAATCCGATCAACTTATCGCAGCTTATACAGTGTCTACTATGCAACATAATTACGCCATTACGGGACCGATGTTGTGTGCATTAAGATATTGCGTCGTTTCTCCCGTCGTTGCAAACCAACAGATATTTCCTCACTGTGTCTATACACGGAGGGATCTTCTTGCGATTATTGGTTGAGCTCGTTAGGTAGCTCTGTTTCTTCGGGATGAGTAGCAAAAGGTTTAAACGACTTGAACTCTTCCGGCATTAAAAATTATTATTAAAATTAATCTTTTCCAATAAAAGATTAATTTTTAACTTCTTTTTTTTTCGAATTATTATATTTTTAACTATTCCAGTAATCCAGTATATATACATTTATTGGATTTTAATGAACGTATAGGTATTCTTACATTTAATTCTGTTCGCGACGTACGAGAAGCCTTCGCTTGATGACTCGTGCTCCTCTCGTCTGAGATTAACTCTCGTAGTGTGACGAAACCGAAGAAGAGATATGCAGAAGTATCGAAATATATGCACACGACGTATCTTCCCACAGTATTGCTCACTGTATACACTGCGGCTTACTCGCGGTAATTCGCAGGGTAATCCACATTGCCTCTGTCCGTGAGTTGTCTCGATGTATCGTTGATGCGATATGACAATAGTTTACCGTTAGACCACGATAAACTGATGATACACGAAGGAGTTATGCTTGAGTATTATCACGAAACATTAATTTTCCAGATAGACATTCAATATATGTCAGGTTACCGAATAATGTGCTATCAAATAAAAACTGCAGAATTACGTAGATAATTGAATTATTGTTAACGAAATATCTGATGTATTTAATTATATGACAATTAAAGAAAAAAAGCGTGTGCAAAGTAGTACTTTGCACATTGCTTCTTCATTATTGTTAACCTTCTACAAAATAAACTCTGTGATAAATTTACGAGATAATGTACTTTGCAAACTTGTTTAAATATATTAGCTTATCTGCTTCAAGTTTGTAAATATTAACGAATAAACCATTTTAAAAAATGACTAATTCCATATCTTTTACCTTTTTATATCAAAAAATGACATCGCAGTCGTAGCAGACGCTGTCATCGCTGCTTGTACAAATATACAGACACTCACAGAGTCCACAAATACTTACAGCCACTCGCAGACATTATCGACTCCCTGGTTTTTACTGCACGGTGATGACAGCGGTAGCTACAAATTTTTTAAAATTGTACAGAGAAATATGTTAATTCAGCACCTTAATTAATATGATGAATCTACCGAGTTGTCATCTCTTTGTATTACTCGCTGTATAATTTGTTTGCTAAAATTAAAAAATACTGCTTCAGTGTACCAAATTTCAATCCATTAGCCGTGCCCATTTTGGAATTGTAGAAGTTTTAATTGGATATCCGTACGTCTCTTCAAACACTCTTTCTCGATAATTTAGATTATTCTGTGTTCTGTAAATTAATGTTACGATTATTTCTTCTTTAAAATAAAGCTTCCTATACGAAGAAGCAACCGTTAAAGCTCCATAATCTCCTCTTGATCCACTATGTTAAAAAAAAATCCCTCAAAACGGAGCTGTGCGTAAGATATCGGAATCAATTTTTTTATTCATCTATATTCCCTTCAATATTACATTATCAACCCGAGTTTGATCCTCCGCAACAATCTCATTATTCCGTCGTGAAATTTTCTTACCCGAGGTACTTACCAAGAATTTAATTGACATTTATATCGTGCTCACGCGTAGAATTTTAATGCTTTTCCCCCTAGCTATGCCGTGCTGTGCGCGAAAGAAACGCGATGCAAAGAAGCACGAAACTTGCATAACGCACTCAACTTGGCATATTTCTTTTCTCCACGCTTTAATTCACAAGTATTATAGACGAAGAACAGAGTTTTCCTGGGTGGTGTCATTCTTACGTTCTTACGAATTCAGGACGGACTCCATCATCCTTCACAAGACACTTTTACTTCACACTTTTACGACATTAATCGAGTATAAACGTTCATCGATTTAAATCTGCGCATCACGTACGAACAAACAATTTTCCAAGCTCGCGCTTGTACATAGTAAACGAAAGAGGTAAAGAAATGGCATAAAATGGACTCCCTAAGGAATAATGACGGTTTTAACGAGTTGCAGAACATACGTTACATGTATTTCAACGATAAGACAAACAGTTTCCTTGAAGGTAGTCATCGCATGCGACAAAAAGATATTCTTTAAGAATAATACATTTTTATGTATTTTTATTTCAATGCTTTTGTTACATATTTATAAATTAGGAGGAATATTTACGCAGAAACAAGTACACGGAAAAAAGTACTTGGTTTGAACAATCAAACGTTTGGTTAAATATGTTCCAATAAAATATTTGCTAAGCCCAAACAAATAATTTGTTAGGCAATCAAGTTCTTGGTTCTCATAATCAATAACTTGGTTGGGCTTACTAAGTATTTGGTTGACGTACATTCAACCAATCGCTTGGTTTGAACAATCAAATGCTTGGTTAAATATATTCCACTCAAATACTCGGTAAGTCCACACAAATAATTTCTCAGGCGACCAAGTTCTTGGTTGTGATAATCAATAACTTGGTTTCGTTTACCGAGTGTTTGGTTGGCATACATTTAACAAAGCGCTTGGTTTATCCCGACAAAACTTTTTTCTTCGTCCAGTGTAGTTCACGAATTAACCTAACACAAGTCACTCCAACATAAAACATACACGGTAATAATTTTCGAGATTATTATAATATACAATTGAATAATTTATGTTAATAATTATTTCATTTAATTACAAGATTTCACAAAACCTTGACCCTTCAAGCAAAATTCTACTCTGGAAATTGAATTTTTTAAAACCTAGAATAAATAATTCATATTATTCCCTTACTTCAGTTGTTGCAAGTCAATACCTCAAATCTGAATCACACACTCCATACAGATACTGTCAAGCATGTGTATTGCGTTCATGTAGACAAAGAGAGCAAAGCACCGGGTGCGCACTAACAGTTGCGGCCGGGTTTACGTAATTTTCACTTTCCATAGCACGGAGCTCTAGTTAGGATGTGCGAACAATGTGCTCATCCAGGCTTGGTTCTCTTCAGGGTCTGCAGTGGAAAGGCCACCACGGTATATGTGTCTCTCTCGATTATCGATTCGGTCAATCCGATCGAGAGAATTCACCACAGCACTCAGACTCCCGAAGTAGAGCAATCTCCGAGTCTTCTATCGAGGTTCTATACGCTCGTATCTGATTCCATCAGAACATAGTGGGGCATCGTTGCAACGCGTAACCACGATCATTCAAGAAGAGATCCGAGCATTTACTTTTTATTTCATTAACAAGTTTCTCCGCTGAATTTATACACTCGGGCAAACAAACGTCCATTGAAAATTCGCTAAAAAATTACAGATCTGCGATAGTAATTCCATTTTATATGCGTAACGTGTAATGCACGATTCTCACATTAACCTATTATTGCGAGATAACAACGGAATATTAATACGTCGAGGGCTTTACATACTAATAATTAACGACACATTGTGGAGTGTAAAAGATGAGAATAACCTATCGTGAATTTTACTAGATTTCTAAAAGAAATCTTTTTATGTCACACTTCCTAAAGTGAGTATCAGTCAGTTTCAAAGTGAGTTTCCTCCATTCGGCAAAAAAAAATCTACAATTTTGTGCATTTTGTTAATAATTCTTTCCGGTCATCCGATAAATATGTTTAAAAATGTATCATTTCAGGGCTGGAATGAAGAATTTTTTCTACCAGTGCCATAATCAATCGCATCAAACGGATACCCTCGTTATACGTTTTGGGCTTTTTCAACTCTGCGCATTATTTGAAACAACCCGTTCGATAGATTGCACTCTATGACCTTTATTATCTTTACAATAACATTTTATACCGTTACGGTACAGGAATTTTTGCTGTTCAATTCCCCATATTATTGCAATCGAATTGTTTAGAAACTTTTGTCATAATTTTGACTTTTAGATTAGTGCGTTTCTTAAAGTTTTCACTCTCGAAGATAACGAGTCATAGAATCTCTGATCCATCGAGAAATTTATTCTGCATCATGCGCAAAGTTGCAAAAGCCTAAACATTGATTTTGCGAGGATACTGGTTGACCTGTAATTGATTCTGACACCGTTGAAAGAAATTTTCATTCCACTCCTCAATGTATACTTTTTAAATCATATTTATCAATCGAAACGAAAAAAAAAAAAAAAACAATACAACGTATCCAAAATTTAAGTTTTCTGGCTTTCACTCCGAGAAAAAAATGACATTCGATAAAAATTGGAGTACTTTGCGATACGAAAAAAAAAACCTATTTGAAATCAACCTTTTTGTAAAATAAAAATGCCAACTTATTGATGAATTTTTTTAAAAATCATTTTTTACTATGAACACACCGTAATACGATTTTTAAAATTTAGTTAATGATTGTATCGAAAGTCCCAGAGGCTATTTAAAAAGTTGAAATGTAATCAACGACTCCACGAATACCTTATTAATATTCCTCTAACGAGTGGACGGAAATACTGTTCCAATGATTGTTTCAATACGTATGTAACTCGAGCAAACGGGACCGTGGAAAATACTCCAGACACAGTGGCGCACACACACACACACACACACACACGCGCGCGCGCGCGCGCGCGTACACACATGGTCATACAGACAGAGGACGTGTACACAATATGTACAAGACGAGTGAACAGGTTTTTCTCAACGGGTGTAAATCTAATGAATTGTAACGACTCTTGAAGTACGACAGTGAGGAAAATCCTCGTGAAAGATTGAAACGAGACATCGACGAGTATACGAGTCGCGAGTCGAGTGACCCAGATCGATATTGACTCGGTAAAAAAAAAAAAAAGAGCGCGTACCACTTCCCTCGTGGCTCGAACTCTCTCCCTCATACACTTTTATTACAAGAACCTTACTCGTCGTACGCCTATTTTTTTCATTCTATCCGGAAGTGTATTTATGTTCTATTTCTGTAGCTATTTTACTTATTCGTCGTGAGAGACCAAGATAGAAACTTATCGCAATATCTACCGATGCACATACACCTACTGAACTCGTAATGATATATACCATCAACTGTATTGTTACACCCAGTTAAACTCTTGGAAAGTTTTATTTTCAGACACACTGTCTAGTAGATAGTACCATTGGTGATAATACGCTCAGTCACAACAGAGAATTGATTAAATATCTAAAAATAAATATATCTTTCTGAACTCATTACTAACGAAATATTACAATTCGAAAAGAAATACGAACATTGAACGTTACTGCTCTCATTCGATAATCGTGACGAATCTTCATAACAGCATAATAATGATTAATAATCATTTTAATCTATCATTATTATTTAAATAATAATTTTAGATAAACTTTCACAATTTCTTGACGATCAATTTAATTCTCAAAGAATTTTTAGTCCCAATCCTAATCATTCTGTTAATACAATAGTCAGAATATTTATTGGTGCAACAGTTAGAGTACATATCAGATATTTAATAGTAATATTGCTGTTCAATTATCAATGACAATTAATAGATGATTAAGGTGTTATCCTACTGTTACCAGCGTCCAAACAGGCCTGTTCTGTTTAAGAATTAATTTCGGAAAAACTACAAATGCAATATTTAACATTTTTAAATATTTATTTATATAGACCTTAAAGATCGTGGATAAAAAATGTTATCTAAAAATATTACAATTTTTTATTCGTTTTACAACTTGGCGTCTGATGATGTCATTCGTGCGCGGTCGGTCTGCGTGCACGATTTTGGGAATGACGTTTGTCTGAATAAAAAAAATATATATACATGCTCATTAACTTCGTTGCATTAGCTATCGTATGACGTAGGATTATTTTATTTTTTTCTTCTATGTTACGAAAAAAAAATTCCTAATTCTTTTTGGCCATTTTTGGCTGAAAGATGCGTACTATTATTATTAATATTTATTGCACAAATAAACGTAGCCACAAAATCCTACGTCATACCAAAAGTACCGTTCCTCTGAATATGTGTGCCAAATTTCAAGTTGATTAATTGATTATAGCTTGAGATATCGTGCCCGCCGTTTTGAAACACATAGTTACGAAAAAAATGCGTTTAGTTTGAGCAACAGTTTTTTTCAGTAAAATCATTAGATTTTTATGTCTTACCGTTAATCTCTCTTTCGTAAGAGCATCTTCGTAAGCATTGCGGACGTGCGTGCAAGAGTCGATATAATGTAATTGAATCAATAATGTAATAACTCAAAATATACTTCGAATATCTGCATAAACCATCTGAATATTAGTCTTAACAGTTCAATCATTTTTTAAACACGAATAATTTTTTAAAAAATTGTATTCCCTCTTAAATATTTAACAGTTAAGTTTAAAGTAAAAAAAACACGAATGAATAACTAGAATGAATAATAATAATCTTATAACAATCGATTTAACAAATTATTCTTATAAATTTAAATTTTATTATTCGTTTTCTGATTCATAGTCACTCGTAATTCATTCACTTGAGTAATCATTCGCGTGATGACCATCACTGCTGTCGCTACTCTCATACTTAGAGCTATTACTCGATTAGCTAATCGCGCGCAACACAACAATGATGAAACGTACGTGCATCGTTTAAAGAAGTCTTTTTCTTAATCAATAGTAACGAAACAATGCAAAATACCTACCGGAAAGAAGTCAAAGAATTATGAGTAATTCATTATAAATTGTCTGGATAGCGTCTAACGCGAACGTTTTTTTCTACGTCAGTGGAAGCTCCTTTCCGAGATTGGATATATATAAAAGGCAAAGGTAGAAAGGTACGAATACGCCACGATCCTTAGGTTGCAACTTTGTGATCTTCATGGAACAAAGATGGAGTTTTAGCATCAACTGCTATATGCAACTCGCTGTAAATCATACGCTCGTAACATCCTCCTGTTGTAAGTAAAGTCGTGACATGGAAGTTAAATTCTTCTAAAAATATTACACTTTGGCATGAGGTCAAAAATGTTAAAGCTAACTGAGGTCATACGACGCATTTTTGATACTTGGTTAATTCAAATTGTTTTTAGTATTTTAAAGAATAATTTTTAATTAACTCAAAATTTAATATTGCTGCCTTTGACATTTAATATTTAAAAAATGCAATTTTATCAATCGCGTTGATGTTTGACAAACAAGAAGAACAGTTACGTCCATTTGTTAGTTAATGTTTACTGAATAATTGAAATATCTTTGAAGATTTCATTAGATTTTGAATTTTTCGAAAGACGAAAGGATGTTCGCGCTCCATCAGCTATAAATTTTTAACTATCGAACTAAATAATTCAAGGTAAAACTGTATAGAATTTGAGATGAATCTATAAAGAGATACGAATGTCATATGACATATCTCGATGAATTATATTCTAAAAGTAAGCCGATCGTAACGACAATGTATTTCATGTGCGATGGTTAAAAATTTCGAAAATTTGAAAGACCTTTTGTCTACTTCGGTGGCCTCTCTATAATTTCTTAAGTTAACGAACTCAAGATTTTAGAAAACATGAAAGAAATATCCCTTCAATCGTAAAACACTTGGTATTTGAACGTACGAAAGTACAATATCATCGTGAGTCTTTGCAGTATTAGCGGGAGAAAGCGATGCTGTACGATCGTTTCGTTGTTGGAAAACGAGCCGAGCGGCGAAGTAAAGACCGTACGGATTCATGAAAGTGAAAATAATAGAACCGACGAAGTGCGAATTTTTCTCTTCCTCTGTTAAACGACTATATCATGAGAATTTTTCGTCTAATTTTGGGACTTTGTAGCACGAAGCATTGTTTTCCAAATCAACATATTCACACCTTTATTATGCTTTCACACACGTGGGACTCTGCAGATTTTTATTAACCCGAGCGATTGTTGCAAAGTTAAGCATACTTGATTCTCTGATAGATTACCATCGATGTTGGTCTTTCTATATTCTTGAGACTATTTCCTGAGAAAATTCTTCAATATTTTTCATTCTATTTAGTTTTTAAAAAAATGACGATTGGTCATTCGATAATTTTTTATTTTTATTCGTTTAAATATAATTTTAGTAAACTGTTAGTATGTTTGGGAACCTTGTAAAATTATTTCTTACTATTACGTGCCATACCGATGATGCAGACACAGAGAACGACTCAGTGTGGAATGAATATACAGTGGAATCTAATTTGCACTCACTCGACAGATTTGACGGCTGTGAAGAATGTAGATGACGATACAGACGATTGCATTATCCTTAAGGTTACGTTATAAATATTTCGTGCTTTCTAACGCAAACTATATTTCACATTTTTCAAGAGTGCTGACCGTTTATAGGCAAAACCCGATTATTGTACCGTGTGGAATGAAATGATCAAAGCCTTAATATATATTACACCCCTTTTGAATGTACATAAAAGAAAAATAGAGTTAGATAACATCAATCACGAGATAATATAAACATTCGTAGTATTGTACTTTCGCCCGGTAAAAATATCGCCCTTAAAACACGCGAATAACAGTTTTGTTTTATCAGTACTGATACATCACATCACCTTAAGAGTAAGGAAACCTTAAAAGAATCATGAAGCACTAGTAATATGAAGTAAAAAAATATTTTAATGGTGGGCTTCTTGCGTATCATTAACGCGAAACTATTTAGTCAAAAAAGATAAAAACACTTGAGTAATGTAGTGAACAATCTGTTCGGTTTGTTAACAAGAACGATTACAAAAACTTCGAATAAAAATGATTAATTTTGAAACATACTATTTAACCAGACTACATCGAGCAATAATATTGCACTAATTAATTAATTTTTGTTTAATTATAAAACAACCTCATAAAAAATGATAAAAAATGTACAAATCGAAAAGGAACAATTGAAATTTTCAGAAAACAAAGTTACACGCGCGTTAAGCTCGGTCGATCGTATTACTTATAGAGGAAGCTCTTTCAGATTTAAACTTTAGGTTCTTTACCCTACGTTGGTGGGTAGGTACGCGTGGAGCAACGGCTTACGCATCATTAAATAAGGATTAGGCGAGCCGCAACACCGCACTTTAATTTTCATCGTGAGATCGTCGCGCCTCGCGTGAAATCAATATTTTATAAAACGACTCGTGAGAAAATTGCAATAACGATGGAATATTCATGAAATAAAAATGATACAAATTGTATAAATTTAAAACGTAAGGCTCGAAATTGACGATACTTCGAACAGTAACTTGACTATCCTTAGATTATTATTCCTGCACACGTACCATACACCGATCAATCGATCTAAAATAATTATAAACGCTTTTGTATTTTTGCCGCCGTGAACGCTAATTGCGAAGCTGACCCCACGTTATTACAATTATATCCACAGAGAGGCGGGAACTCTATATTTTCCGATGTACCATAGATTTATCTGATACTACAGAAGAATACTGGCTGACTGCAACTCGACTAACGAGACAATTTGTCACATTTTGATCGACAGGCGACCGACTGGTGGCTGCACGACATGTATCTCTCGATTCCCCTCGCTCTTCCAATCAACAGCAACCCAGGATTCGCAGCAAGACCGAAAAAATTAAAGAATCATCTAGAAGCCGCTGTATTCCTAGGTAGATTTATCATGGAACTTCTCAACTATCAAGAAACTTTGGACAGGTAAGCACAATACAGGAACAAATATTAATATTATTATCATTTATGTAAACAAAGTAATGTGCTTTCAACTCTCTAAGTGGAAGTATATGTCGGTGGATTTTCAACTTCTCACAGAGAAAGCTTTGTGAAACGTTAAGGAATAAACAATGAGGAAACCATGTGCAGGGTTTTACATCGCAAATTTTCTTTTTAAACATTTCAAGGGATTCTTCTTACTCATGTTTACTCCTGACTGCCCGTAGGGCAAAAGAATGGAGTATGCGTTTCACTGGCATAGCGCGAATATGATAGTTTCCATGTGTCCGATGTTTACCGAATCGGTTAAAGATGGCTTTATCAGAACTGGGTACACAAATTCTGTGCATCGTTACCTTCATTTTTGTCCTAGATTGTAAAGGGTGTGCTAGCAAGAGCGCCGTATTTAAATTTGCCGCCATTTTGTTAATACGAGTTGTACGGTGATTTTTTTTTACATTTGTCACGTACAGACTACGTGATTTAAGAATATGGAGAAGTATTCAAACCAACAACGTTTAATTATTGTAAAAACACATTACAAAAATGGTGAAAGTTTTGCGAAAACAGTTGGCCAATTACGTCAAGTTTTTGGTCGCAATAATGCGCCAAATGAATCGACAGTGAGGCGTTTAATTACAAAATTTGAGACCAAATTTACGCTGATGGATCAGAAGATCATTGTTCGTCGTCGTCCTTGTCGGTCACTCGAAAATATAGCCACAGTAACGGAATCTGTGGCCGAAAATCCAGGAACTTCCATTCGGCATCGTGGAAAACAATGAAACATTTCCAGTAGCACTATGCAACGAATTTTGGTAAAAGATCTGCATTTGCACGCGTACAAGGTTCAATTGGTGCAAGAAATCAAGCCAAGGGACCATGCGCAGCGCCGTGAATTTGCTGATTGGGTGTTGGAAAATCATCAAATTAATGCGGATTGTTGACCACGAAGCCGATTAAGCTGCAAAAGAAGCATGTAAAAACCACTTGATTCAGTTTTTTAACCAGAAACCACAGGAGTTCTTCGTCGATGGCATCATGGCTCTACCCGAAAAATGGCGAAACATTGTCGATAATAATGGAGCATATTTGGTTTAAATAAATTCATTTTCACACTATAAGAAAATCAGTTGAATTTTACTAAAAAAAATGCCACGAACTTTTTCCCAGACCCAATATATAGTCCAAAAGATGGCCGTCATTCGTACCATAATCGTTCATATGTACCTAACTCCAGAGCGCTCACGGTGGAATGAGAGAAAGAGCATGTGGGTCATTCAATCAATCTTTGTAGATATATTTTATTAAACAATATAGAAATTTTAATGAGCTTCTTATACGTCAGAGATGATGTTAACAACTAAAAATTAGTAAAAACGCAAGGCAATTTACTAATCGCGTTTGTTCGTAAAGATAAATTATTAAAAATGATGACCACTTTATACTTTTCTAATAATCTTTGTTGCTTTCATTCTAAATACAAGAGTGCAAAAAATGATTGAGCGACGTAATAAAATAGAGTTATTAAAAATTATTTAGCTGTCTTAGTTTAAAAAAATATAGTAACCACAAAAATATATAACAATTATAAAAAAGCAATAAATAGTTTTTTATATAGCTATTTGTACAAATTTCATATTGCTCGAAACATTATGAGTTTGAGGCCTCGTTGTTTTACAAACCTCGGCTATCGTTAATATTAAAATTCAAAGTTATATAGAATTCAAACGCACGTGTCGATGTCAATAAAATTTGTTATCAAATATCCTATAATGTTTATTACACGAGTCCTTGAAATTTTCACTCGTTTCGTTAAATATTTCAAGGCTAGATGCAGTTACAAATACAAAAATTGAAATTTTTATTAAATTCGAAACTTTGTTCGACCGATCTTCAGCAAATTGAATATCGAATTGTACCATTGAATATTAGTTTGTTTCTGTACAAAATTTGAGCTCAACAGATAAAAGTTTATTCTTCCTTGCACAGAACTTTAACATTATTTTATTTATATAGAAATATTTATCTTGAGAGCGAAAAATTTGTGGAAACTAAACGGCGAAAAACACATTTATTTTTCAAATTCAAAATGTAATAAAATTTCAATGACTACTTCAGTTATTACGTAAATTTTAATAAACAAAGAAGGGTAACCTATTGTTCTTGCATTCTTTATTTCAACCCGTTCAATGAAAACGTTCGTAAGGTATAGATGTTTGAATTTTGCAAGAAAATTTACGTTAAAACTTCAAAATAAATCATCAGCGGTTTATGAAAATTCGATTAAGACCAAAAAATCCTTTTAAAAATAATTTGTTACCTTAAGCATTGGTAACAATCCATAATTCGAATGTCAATATCAATATTTAACTCAAGTGCCAACCTTGCAAAGCGTTCATAATTAATTTTCCCCTACATTCTGTAATACCAATGATTATATCTCAATGTTTCAGTAATAGAATGACTAATATTTATTAATTTTATTGAATTAACAAGAAAATTGTATTCGGTACAACGTGTAAATGTTCTTAACCGACTCAATGTATCGGAGTAACCCAAGATGTGTTAGCGATATCTTCCAGAATACTTTTCTAATCAATTTACTTAACGCATATTATAACCGTCCCAGCACCGCCACCGGAGACAGCCACTCACTCAATCATCATCACACTTGACACTATAGTCTCTTGTTTCCCTTCTAGTTAGGGAATGACATTTCTATCTTGTTTTTCTCATAATTCTACTACTATTTCCTTATTCCATCGATCGATCTTGATGTTAGTGAAACACCAGGGGAAACGTCATTGTCACATTTCGCACATCGGGCAAAATCAACTATGAAATATGTATGCGAATTGTGGGCTTTGCCACTATTTATCGTTATAATTATATATATATATAAGAATAAAGAATATATCGAAGAATTCGAGGATTATTATGAATTCTTTAAGCTGACGCTGCGCAAACTTTGTTAAGCTCCGGCGTAAATCCAAGTAAGACTGCTTTTTCTCTTATTTTTCTTCATTTTTTCCTCACGAATTAACGAGTTTGGGAAGAAATATTAATACTTTCGTTGAACCACATATTGCCGGATAAAATGTAACGAACTGTGGGAATTCGTTCAGCTGCCGAGCAGACAAGCGAAAAGAAAGCAGCAATTCTATCGTATAATCTTTCACTCTGTAGAACAAATTTTTCACTTTCCGTACTAAATGGCAACACCATTGAGATTATTTCTCAGTTACTCTATTCGAAGTACTCACGAGATACTATAGAAACCTTAACAATCGCTATAGAATGGGAATTTCACAGATTAACGATATTTCAATGCTCTCAACAAGATTTAACTGAGTTACGGGACGTATTATTCTCAGAATGGTAAAAAAAAATGGACGATTCAACCAAAAATCTATTGTTTCGAAAATTCTATTCTATTGTTAATATTTAATTATTAAGTAATGATGTAGATGATTTTTTAATTTACGATTTTCGAAAAATGTCTTTTTAACATTTTTTTTATTAAAACAAGAGAGCGTACATTCTTTTTTTGAAAAATTCAAACAATCATAAAACGAGACAACCGTCAGCAATTTGGCTGAAAATTACAGCAAACTGACGGGGGTTGCGACACGAATCGTGTAAAAAGTTTCAGAATGATCGAGAAATATTATTTCTCGATATTTTGAGACTTTTAAAGTATTCAGACGTCAAAAGCTCGAGAAAATTTTTTTTCGCAAAAACATAGTTTCCTCTACGAGAAAGCAAAAAATGTAATAAAATCTGAATATGTGTTTCAATTATTATGTTAATAATAACAAATAAAGGAGCATAATTGCTCTACTTGCGTGCCAAATATCGGCTCGTTTGATAAAACCATTATTAAGTTACATTGATTTGAATTCGCTGTAAACCTGCCACAAACACGTGAAACACATGAATCGAGATATTTTGTTCTAAATGTGTTTACTTGATATATTTGTAAATTTATTAATAAGCCCGTAAATGACTTAAGCATTTGATGTGAGATTAGTCACTCCAGGAAGACATTGAGCTCTCGTTATTGGTTACAATTGTCGTTAACCGTTAGAATGCTACGCGGCGCAAAAGCGCTGCGATCGTTTGTATCGAAAATTAAATATAATTAATTAATAAACATTTTATCTTTATAATGCAAAAATAATTAATAAAATTGATTGATATTTGTCTAAGTTAGAGTGTTTTATTTGACACCATTATTTTTTCCTCTAAATTAATCAATATGTGTATAGCAATTTTCATTTATTTTTGCCAAAATTGCTTAGCACTAAAACGGTTAAGATATATCGAAGCAACAATATTGTACTTAATTAAAACTTTTTAATTTTTCAATCACTGAAATTTCGTTGAAACTTTTATTTCTTTTTCAACAACGATGTAAAGCAAAGTCTTGCACATTACTTTAACATTATTTTTCATCTTTTACATAGATTTCTTTATGAAGAGCTTAAAATTTTTAAACAAACTTACTCATAGATGTAGCTTTGTGAAAGATTAAACATAAATGAGCAAACAATTTTCATTGATCTACTTTGCATCTTTGCTTTTTTATAACTGAATATTCTCATTCGATCTAATTTTTTCTCTATCGTATCGATCAAAAGAAAAATCGCATTAAATCAAACGATCGTATTTCCAACGTTATATCAAGTTACTTCCATAATCTCGTGTTTCCTATATACACATACATGCGAGTACACTATTTCAATATCAATATTTGTATCCTGCTGTATTCCACGCTCTTTTTTGGGTGTCTCAGGGATCCTTTGAAGATCCTGTATATCGCATATCGCCCTTCGGATATATATTTTTTCTCTAGAAGTCTCTCACGCTCTTGCCGCGCACAGAATCTACGCTTTTTTTTCTGCACTCACGAGATAGTACGGAAGAGAGAAAAGAAAATATGCGCACGTTTCACTTCCCAGTCATTTTGAAACGAGAAAATTTCTTTTGAAACCCTCGTCGCACTATTACCGATTCATTTATCAAAACCGAATTACTACGATTTCGGGTAAGATATCTTGGCGAAACCAAGCTCTTTTCTCGTCGTGAAACGAAGCTTTCTAAACCAGCTACAACCCTGACCCTTTTTCTCAACGAAAGAAGAAAAAAGAAGGTAAAAATCTCGGTTGCGAAGGCAGTAGGAAGAAGCCAAATCAATTTAGCGGGTCTGACGCAGTCTGCGAGGAAATCCGGCCCTCGTAAGATCCATAGAAATCGAGAGGCATAAAGAGCAAAGCATAGTCTCGCGGCTGAGGCTCAAAGCCTTACTCGCGGGTATCCGGTATCCGGATCTGGAAGTCGAAGCTTTTCTCGTCTCGAGACTCGACTATAGGAGTAGTAACCTCCGTCTTGCGGAACATGAATTCTTTTTATTTTAGGAACTACGTTAAATCCACGGTTAATCGTGGCATTCTGTTCGACAGTCCTTTAGAGAATGAATAATAATATGGGTTGAAGGGATTCGAGACGGTATATCGATCGATCGATTCGTCTCGTTATTCTTGTCGTTGTCATCGTCCTCGATTATACTCGCCCCCTCGAATAAGGGTGAATCGCAACTTTCTGGGACAAGGGGTGGCCCTCTTCATCCGTTTCTCGTTACAATTAACCTACCAGAAACGAACGTCTGTTTCATTGTAGAATCTATTAATGGATTCGCTACATCTATACACTTAAAGTACCTGCCATATGCCTTATGGTTTCCTGCTTTTCCAAATGGTCATAAATAAATATTGATTCGAATGTTCGTTGCACAATTTTAGTCCTTTTGCTCATATGTGAACAGAGTACGGTTGACATGGTCAACGAACTTATCAGTTAAACATATGATTAAAAACAATATGCATTTGCAACATTATTTTATTGCTTTCTCACGGAGGAAGCTATATTTTCGTGAAAAACATTTTTCTCGAGATTTTGATGTCGGAGTAGTTAAAAAGTTTTAAATCGTCGTAAAATTATATTTAGAATGTGTGTGTATGCTTGTGCGTGTGCGTGTGCGTGTACTGACGAGTCGTGTCGCAACTCCTGTCAATTTGCTGCAATTTTCGCCCAAATCGCTAAAGATTGTTCAATTTTATGATTATTTGAATTTTTCGAAAAAAGTATGATAGCTTTCTAACTTTCGTAAATTTGTAGCTATCGAGTTAAAATTTTATTCAAATATCAGCCAGGGGACAAAGTCGTTCGGTATTGAATTTGGCAAGAATCGATCGAGGCGTTCTCATTTTATAGAATCATGAATTTTTGTAATTTTTTCCTCTAACTTTCGTAAATTTTCATCTATCGAACTGAAACTTGGCATACAAATTGGCTAGGGTACCAGGATACTTGGTCTTGAAATTGATGAGAATCGATTGAGGGGTTTAAACTTAATGAAATTTGCAATATTAACAAATTTTCAATTTTTATGAAAATTTTAATACCAATTCCTCTATGAGAAGCCAGAATTGAGATAACCATTTCCCGTAGAGGAAAATCTGTGGGTTGGCGAGAATCACGAGGTAGCAATGTAAAAATTTCAAAGTTGCACGTCTTGTTTTATTTACCATCACGTTATAATTTCATAATTTCGATTCAATTTTTATTTCCAAGTATATCCTACTTTTCCACATGGTCATAAATAAATATTGATTTGAGTGATCGTTGCATAATTTCAGTCGTTTTGTTCATACGTGAACAGAGTATGGTTGACATAGCGAATAAACTTGTAATTAGTAAAATATATTATTAACAAATAATATGCATTTGCAGCATAATTTTATTTTATTTACCATCATGTTAATATAATTTTTTATTTCCTATTTAATTTTTATTACTTAATAACATTTTTCTATGATTTTCTGGTAATCGTACGTTCTCTAAATATATAAAGAATTTTTCAATGAATACGAATTTGGCAGTGTTTCAATTAAAATCTGAATAAAATTAAAAAGTAACGTTTTAAGGGGATTTTCATGAAAATATTTGATTATTCGAGAAAATTGAGAGTTAAATTATCTTCTACTAAAAAAAATTATATAAAAAAATAAATGGAACTCCCGCAAATTTTTTTTTATATTCTCATCTGGTTTTTAAAAAAATATAATCACTAAATATTGTTGAGGCGAGCAATCACTGGCATGAGAACGAGTGGAACCTTCTACCCTTTTCGAATATAAGTTATCATTTTGATTTATATTGATTTAAACTCAATAAAAATACAAAAATATGAATAGAATAAATTTTTTTTAACCAAGCATTCATCATCATCATCGTAGTAATCAACATATTGTCATTCCCCACTTATCTTGTTGTTTGTGAAACGAATAATCTATTTTCAAACGTATAATTTGGTCTATTGAAAGTGCTTTGAATCGCATTATGCCAACAATTTCAATTTCCTTGATTATTCGATGCCTAACGTTATTGGATTAAATTTTAATCAGGAACGAATTGGAAGTGGAACGTGTTAAATCGAAGGACGGTAAGACGTTGCAGTCATTGTGCATGGCTCAGCACTACCAGATGTTAAAAATCTATCGAAGACCCGGTGAAAGCGTGGATGAGCAAATAATGATGGACAGAGGAACATCCGGTGACCATATCATCGTCGCTCATCACAATCAGGTATATCGACGTATAAATACCCTAATGGTATTGCGATACACTAATGTCCGCGGCATAATACCAAGTATGCGTATCTAGTAACGATACTCGTATTTCCGCGTCAAGCACCGATCATTAGACATCACAGGTATCATCCTTTTCACATGAGCCATATAGGTATAATACATGCTTTACGAAGACCATTAACATTACTTATGAACTCCGTCATTGCATTACTAAACGCGTGCCCGAGCACATGGTGCACGCTTCGTCCACTTCTCTTCTATTTATATTACAGTCCTCGTGGCAAACTCTCGTTTGTATAAACGTTTTTAACGTTGCGCAACGAGAGCTACCGACACGAGAGACAGCAGACTCGGACACGCGCACAGTGAGTCGGTCATAACTATTTAGAAACCATATTCGATAATGACGCTAGTGGAGATATATCTGTATATAACTGTAACTAATAGGGACCATTGTATAGTCATACTCGCTATGCGATACATCACTCCATGTTGTACATCACTGTATGTTGTACATAATTGGTATAACATATTACGAAAATCTTTGTTGGACTACTACAGTTCTACAGCGTGCCGGTGAGAGCATCGGACAGAGGAAGGATAACGGAGAGCGAATTGATACAGCAAATTCTTAAGATCATGGAAATACCGGCCAATCCGAGAACACCACCGGTCGGAATTCTTACGACGGCTAAGAGGCCCGTATGGGCGAAAGCTAGAATGGAACTGGTCAAGAGTATGTTGCATCTTTTATCTTTTCTGATGTTTGCTTCGAAATTAAAATAGAAGAGCAACGTTCTTCTATTTTAATGAAGATAAATTAGCGAATCGATACAAGCATAGAATCGACGGTGAAAAGATCAATGAGTTAGAATGGACCATGAGTTAGAATGGAACTGCCAAAAAGTAAGTAGCAGTTTTTTGTTGTCATCTATTTTAGCAAAGATAAATAAGTGAATAGATAAATCTCGAACCGAGTATTAACACTGACAATTAGAATCACTCCTTGAGAATAGAAATTTAATATATTAATATATATTCCAATGTGTTCGTCGTATTGCAATATATTTCGATATATCTTCATGTATTTCGGTATATTTCGATATATTATTATATATTTTGTGTTATAAGTTTGTTACAACGGAACGACTAAATGGTTTAGTTAATTACTTTTGCCTCGTGTTAATAATTTCGAAAGGCCTTCGTTGCTGCTCGCATTTAATCCTCGTTTGTATTAAAATTTCACTAATCAAATGTTACTTTGGAATATACGAACAAACTATAATTACAGTCAGACTGTAGACGAAATATCGAAGATACCCTTCTCGATGTGTCTCTATCGCAACCCCTCGCTATAATTATCGATTGGATTCTGATCGCGTACCAATATTCGCAATATTCCCCATTAGTGATCCCCGCGCTATAGAAACAGCGCCCGGTGAAGCTGTAGGAAAAGCGGGACCGAAAACTTATTCAACCAACGGCGCGTCGTGTACACGCAGCCCTCACGACCCCACGATTGTCCGCCTCGCTGTTAACAAATCGAATGAGCTCTGCGATAACGAGCTAACGACGAATCGCGGTCGCTTGTTTAACGGGAGGCAGAATATATTTTACAAATCGATCACCATAAACTTTCGAGAACTTTCACTTCTACATCCTCTGCCACGATCGTTATAACTTTTTTTTCTCATTTTTACATTGTTATCCACTATCAATCGTGAATTACAAAAATAATAATAGTGGAATCTCTCATAACTTATATAATCCGGGGGCAAGTGATGTTACCCGAAGGGAATCACGATCGCTGAACGGTCGACCTGTTTCCCCCACTCTCGTGTAACTGCGTTGTTGCGGCCAATAGAAAATACATTTGCCACGCAGGCGCAGTAAGATACGAGGATGCAAGCTACGAGAGGTTTCAGTGTACAGTACAATTGTTCGACATATCAATGATCTAGTTGTTGAACATGTACCAACACTTGAAAAAGTAACAACGCAAAATGCTTCAAATATATGTCGATAGCTTAAAGCGAGGCGAAACCTCTTTACTCTACTCATGAGTGCGATAGAGATAGACCAGGATAGCGCTCATGGCGGAATGAAACTGAAGCAGCACATCTGTGTTAGTATAGAAGTTTAGTTTCACCTTAAGGGGAGACGAAACCTTCGTACTTATTAAATATCCATACGTACGAAGGGGAGGCGAAATATCCATGCGTGCAAAAGAGATAAAACTAGTATAGTTTTGGTTCACCTGAATATAGCTGTCTTTCTCATACACCGGTAGAGTGAACTTTTCTTTACAGTTTTATTTACCCACTGAGTAGGTTTCACCTCTCCTTGAGGGGATGCTGGAGTAGGTTTCTTAAATTTTGGTCGGTTAAATAGGCTATTTCGTGGTATACTCTGTCCATCGTTGATTTGCTGCGGATATGCTTCAAGTTGTACAGGATTCTAGTATGAACAAAAAAGCTTCGACGCCGGTCGAATTTCGGTTGAAAACGTGCAAAAAATTATAATAATCGTATATTACCGATCTTTCATAAATCGAATATGACCGGTTGAAATGTCAACAATATCAATTATGTAGGATATAAACCTTTCCGGAACTAATATACATCAAACCGGACCAGACGTCGATTCTTTGAGGTTATCCAAAAATTTCGCTATCGTCAAAACGTCGATCACACGAAAGAAATTAACGTAGAGTGTAAACCGCGTTCACGTAGTCTGTCTCTATTCTCGTTGCCGTAAACAGCCAATACAACAATCATGTTGTTGACCTTTAGAGCGGCCATATTGAATTTTTGAGAGGTCAGGAATGTACGATTATTATCATTTTTTGCACATTTTCAACCGTAATTCGATCGGACGTCGAAACGTTTACGTCCATATTAATTACAATCGTGTACAGTCCGAGGTATATATCCGTAGACTACGAAATAGCTTATTTTTACCAACTATAATCGGTAGAAAAAAATCTACTCCAGCATCCCCTTAAGGAGAGATGAAACCTCCGTACTTGCATAGATGTGCTGCTTCTCTTTCATTCCGCCATGAACGCCATACTAGCCTATCTCTTTCGCGCTCATGGCTGGAGTTAGAGGTTTCACCTCGCCTTAAGGGCATGCAAAAGCCGCTGTGGAACAACGGCAGCTTCGGTATAATAGGAATCGACGCTCTCTACATGCCTATAACTATAAATACTTAATGAATATTGAGATAATAAATGTCCGGTGGAGTATTCGCGTACTAAACTACAAAGTTAGCTCAGCTAATTCTTTACAATTATATTTGTGGCATTTGTTAACAAAGGTCATTTTCATGATTTTCTGTGTATGAGACTGGTCAACACGGTTATTGCTCCCTAAATATAAAAAATGAGGGTAAAATATTCGAACACTCCTCGATTACCGTTCGCTGTACCCAATGTTCAAATTTCAAAGCATGCGATTCGCTACTTGCAAAGCAGCATTTGTTAAAAAATGTTGTTATACGGTTGATAAAATTTACTCTTAAAGTGTTGCGATGCACTTGATAATACAAAATTAATTTTCTTCAAAAACTCGATAAAGAAGAAGAAACTTATTTTGCTTCAACTCGAAATCGATCAGCACGATTTTTCAAGTAAAATTTTGTTCAAGTTAAATCGATCACGATGATTTTTTTCAAAAAAATTCATAATACCACGTAATCTCAACATCAACATAGATTTTTATAAAAAACACTATAATCAAAGAAGGTACTTTGCTTCACTCGTGTACCAAATTTCAGCTCGATTGATCTATTCGTTCTCGAAATACAAACATTTACATATTCGAGGTCCAATGCACACACACACACACACACACACGCACGCACGCACACACACACACACACACACACACACACACACACACACACACACACAACCAACGCGCGCGCGTTTAGACATTTTTTCTGAAGCACTTATTGAATTTTTATAATCATTTTGAGTATTCCAATGCTAACAACTCGATAAAAACGATCTTTGTATAAAAATCAAAATGTCATCTACGAGGAAATACAAGAAATTTGTATTCGTTATTATACCGTTAAGTTTTTCTTCTTCTGATAAAAATCTATTTGTATAACAGACGAGCGCAATCGTCACAATCTCGAACTCCTGGAGCGGTGCCTCTGCGTGGTATGCATCGACGAGGACATTCTACCGTCTACGTTCAACGAGCCTCTGAGAGCCGAGGATCGATGGATCAACGATCGAGACTACGCGAACGTGCTACATCATACACTTCACGGTGGTGGCTCGAGACACCTTGGTGCAAATCGTTGGTTCGACAAGACCTTCCACGTGATACTTGGCAAAGTAAGTATACATGTGTGCACAAGTATAAGTGACTCGCGAATCTGCATTCTCGGGTGTACAATAGAAATTAGTAAAGGAAGAAATCTCGGTTCGATCCGAGTGTCGCGCGGTTAGCTTTAGCTTTAAGGGAGGAAAAGGGTCTGAGATACAAAAAAAAAAAGCATATTTTTGTGATTTTTTTTTCAGAGTACCTTATTTATCAATATTTTCTTAAATTTTTTACATTATTAAGCATTATTCTAAGAATATTGTGCTAAATTTTCATAAAAAAATATTGAAAAATAAGCCAGTGGTAGTGGTGAGAACCGAGTGACCTCAAAAAAAAGTTTCCATGCGGTAGTCAGGATAACTCATAATTGCTTCATCTGAAATTAATAACCAAAAATATTTCTTTAGTACATAAGTTTATCTTGGATTTGAACGAAAGAATTAATAAAATATTCATTTTTGAATTTTTGGTAAAGGTGCATTAAAAAAACTCTGATTTTTGCCAAAAATTGCTCTTTTTGTTTAATTAAAAAATAAGTTGTAATTGAAAAAAAAAATCCTTCGTTCAGAACCGAGTATTTAGTATGTAAAAGAAGTGTGCAAAGCTTAGGCGAAATCGGTCGAAAGATTTTCGAGAAATTTTGACTACCGACTTAAAAAAAAAGTCAACATTTTTTTTGAGGTAACTCGATTCTCAACACTACCACTGGCTTATTTTTCAATATTTTTTAATGAAAATTTAGCAGAATATTCTTAGAATAATGCTTAATAATATAAAAAAATATTTTAATATTAATAAACACCAAAAAAAAAATCACAAAAATATGCTTTTTTTTTTTTGTATCTCAGACCCTTTTCCCCCCTTAAATCGACAAATTTGTGTCCGTGCGCGTCATACGTAATGAGGTTTTGCGCGTATTTTTAATTTCTACTTTTGGGCACTTTTGTCCCCAAGCAAATGAATCGATAAAAGAAAATTTGTTTGATCGCTCCAACGATTATTTATTATTTATAGGACGGAATGTGGGGTCTTACGTACGAGCATTCGGCTGGCGAGGCTCCTGCGATCGTAAAAGCTTTCGAGGACCTCACGGAGAAAGTCGACTCTCGGCCACCGTTGGAAGAACATCTTGTGCCCTCGCATCTGCCTACTCCCGAAAAACTTGAGTGGTTCCTCACCGAAAGAAGTCTCAATGACATTAGAGAAGCAATGACCACGTTCGACGCGTTAGTACATTTACATTACTTCTCAATGTTCGTCTAACTACCATCCGAAATCTTTCAAAGATTCCACGAAGCAGCATTTTAATAAAAACTACCTTTTATTCCTTTCGCAAAAGCCTCGTGGAAGAACTGGATCTCTGCGTCCTGTGGTTTAAGGATTACACGAAAGAGTTCATAAAAACTTGCGGTATAAGCCCCGACGCTTACATACAACTTGCACTGCAGTTGACCTACTTCAGGTTTGGCAAGATTATTAGTCGCAATCCTTATTAATATAATTTATAATATTCACCTGACAATTATACGAGGCAGCAGCATTTCAGGATAATTCGAAACTTCCGAGACGATGTAGATATCGTTCATATAGTTTCATTTTGTTTCTTTTTTTTTCACAACACTATCCACTAGAAATTTGGTAACACTGACCAACGTTGCAATCCATACAAATTATCTAATTGCAGTTTGTTGCATTTTTTATGCAATACTCCAAGATATTTCGAGTTGAAAAGGAATTTTAATTTAACACGTTACCCTGATATCTCATTAACGCTTGTTCTTCGAACGAGTCCTAGTTTTCGCAGCTTGATTCTCTGAACGAGTATAACGATCGATCGTCCCTCTGTGCAGAAATATCTTTCCCGGTACTAATATCGTGCATGACCTCTTCACTTATTCAGATATCGTTCCGACCGTACATTATCAATACCATAGTATTACTGTCCCGACACGATCTCTCCACGGACCATGACGAAACGTCGATATATATCTCTCTCGATTATAACAGATTGCACGGACGTCTTGTGGCAACGTACGAGAGCGCGGGTATCAGACGTTTCGCATTAGGACGAGTGGACGTTATTAGAGCCGCTAGTCCAGAGAGTCTCGCTTGGGTGAAGGCGATGTGCCAGGGCGATCCAGAAATGCAGGGAGTCAATCAACCGAGCAATGATCCACAAGAGGAAGGCATCAAAAGAGTTCAGTTCACCATTTACAGTGTAACTGAAAATCCTTCGTTTAATCAAGTAGATATTTTTCGGTCGTAGCGTCGATTGTAACGTCATTGATCGCGTTCTGTTTTCTTTATTACGAAGATTAATTGTTAAAAAAAAAATAATAATTAGCGTCGGAATGCCAATGGTAATCGAACGTCTCACAGAATTCATTCCAGCTGAGTGACAAAAATCATTTTTTTAAATCATTTCTCGTGGATTATATGATTTAAAAAAAAAGTAATATGTCAGGTTATTCAAAAAACTAGATTTTCAATTGATTTGAAATAATTGAAAAAGTTAAAATTTTATAATTGCTTAAAAATATATGAAATTCACCGTTTTCGTATTAATTTCTTTCTGGTTACTGTTTCATCGTTATAACATTACGATAGATGTGCAGTAAGATGGATGTTCGACAGACTATCTGTAAATTGTGCTGTTTTCTCAGTACACGTGACTGCACTTTTACGAGAATCAACGATATTTTTCATACATCGACAAGTGTAAGTAAATAATTCGGTGATTCAGATTCATCAGCATTAATCTCAATTTCTCATAAGAAAAAATCGAGCAGAGATATACGCGCGTACTTAAGAAAGCGTTAACGTTAAAGCGAGGAAAAAACTTCGGGGGATAGCCTCGAGAAACGACAATCAATTAGAGCGTTGTTGAAGGCTATCGAGTGTTTGCCAACTCCTCGAAGGGGTCTACGAGTCGAGAGGAGCTCGAATAAGAAAAGTTCTTTTATGGTGGATCCTGTTTGTAAGGACCAGAGAAAAAGGAACGCCAAGTGGCCTATTCCATTCTAGAGTATCGCGGTAGTCCTTGAAAATGATTTCAACGGGAATTTTCCATTTGTTTTTCTATACGGTCTCTCAACCTTCTTACCCCGGTATCCGGTATCTGCTGGTGTCCCTGGGGGAAAGAGCTCGTCGCTCTTTCGCTCAACCGTTGTTTCTCAATTAACAACTTGTTGTTTCGGACCGTTGCACTATATCCTGAAACTCTGTCTCTCACTCTCTCTCTCTCTCTCTCTCTCTGCAGGATCTCTCCTTGTTTTATTCCTCGTCTGCATTTCTGCAATAATATAAATAACGTGAAAGGGATTTACAAAAAGCAAAATCATGTGCTGTCCCGTTGAGTGTACGGATAATATCCTTTGACGTAATCTTTACATTTTTATATAACATTATTTCCAAAGGTATTTAAATATGTTAAAATCGTTTAATTGAAATAAAATTTATTAAAAATGTAATCCAAGTCGAAATATAAAGCTAGGTACAATATATATTTCGAAATAATATTGGCAGATGTAATATTTTTGTTTGTATCGCTTAATACTTTAATAAGTATAATAGTAAAGAATTTTTATTTCATTGAATTTTAAATTAAACGCGTTACCGATTACACTTCCGTGGTCAGGCTGGAATTCTGGGTATTCACGGTTCAAACCCGGGTCGTGGCACAATTTTTTTTACAGATAATTGTTTAAGGATTTGCCAAATCCTTAACCAATTTATATAGATATAGACGCTATATCTATATAAATGTTATAATTACAAGTTCGAGTCCTCTGATAATTAAAAAGGAGACTCCAACCCTAAAACTTGCTGCGAGTAATAACCACGGTAGAAAATTGTCCATATTTTTCTTTAAAAAAAATCTCTTAGAGCTCTGGACGAAAAATGTTTTGTGTTTATGGTCCCAATTTTTTTTTTTTTTTTTTTCTAAATCATCATTAATATCAATGATTTTTAAAGAAAGATTGTTAAAAATGCTGAGAGAGCAAGACATTAGCAGCTTGAAAATAAATATTGTAAACCTTTTTATCAGTTGTAGCTGGTTAAGGCTGTCACCTCCCTTTGAGAAATGCTTTATCAGGATCATTTTTTTTTTCAATAAATTTTCTACGTATCTACAGTAGGTACGGTAGGTTCAGAAGTTTTGGGTCGATTACTATTGGCATTTGTTCGGAACCCCTTGCACAAATGTCGGGTTCATCACACTCACCGATTTTTAGTTGACGCACTATAATAATATGCACCGAACGTTATCTCTTGTTTACCTTAATACTGATCTCACAGGAACAGAAAATCCGAGAACTCTTTGATCTGGCAGTTAAGAGACAAGCGAATGAGATGTCTGACAATATACACGGGCTTGGAATCGACAACCACCTCATGGGATTGATATACGCTGCGAAAGAGACCGGTGAACCGATACCCGAGCTCTTCCTCGATGAAAGCTACAGGATCTTGAATCATTTCGCTCTCTCGACGTCACAGGTCAATATATTTACATAAATACGTACGAGGACCTTTTAATTAATTCAATGGGCTAACGTATCTCCCTCGAGTCTGCCACTGTTGAACATATAGAAACGTATACACATCAAAGTCATCGCTACGTTGAATAAAAATCCCCGAGAGTCCGATTTCTTTTGCGCAGAGCGTTTGGCAGAAAGAGTAATTAGGATAAAATTGAAAAGGGGTGCGAAGGGTGTTTAGGGTAGAACCCTTCGAACGACTGCGCGCCTGGATTCAGACTCAATTTGGCAACAAAGGCCATTGGCGTTGCCCTTCCCGCGGCGCTTTACCACCGGATGCAATCCAAAAGATTCGCGGGAACTCCGAGGACGGATGTGGTTCCCTCGAAACCCTCGAAACAACCGGTTTAACTCCCCCCTCCCCAACCCTCACTTCCCTTGCCGATAAAAAAATTAAGTTGAGCGCCCATGTTAATGTACAGGGTCTCGTTAGCTTTTGGTAGAATTTCCAAAGTACGAATTCTCAACCACAAAAGTATGAAAAAGCTTTTGGGAAGTTGCGAGTGACAGATGTACCCGCTGTCCTCCGTATCCTGAATACATTTACTTTTATATCACAAATTATTAAATACGAATAATAATTATGCGAAAAAATGTTATGAAACAGTGGTTTATGGTAATTCCGAAGTATCCTATTCGACTAAATTATCACATGCGACAGTTGGATATTAGAAAACAATTTTGATAATCCTCGAAATAATTATTCCTTCGACAACAACTCACAGTGAATGAAATATGAAATAAAATGATCGAAAAGTCTGTTCTGACAAATATATCGTTTACACTATTGTCATCTCTATAAAATTTCATAATAAATGTTTGTAACATTTAGAACAGTCAATCACTTCCAAGCACTTTTCGCTTTTCTAAGACGCAATTAAACAATGATTTATCAATTATCTTAAACTGCCCCAAAGCTTCGGTGAATTTTTTAAATTACAATATGAAAATCCGATTGATTTGATTAATTACAATGAGCATTTGATCTTTAAAGACAATTAAAACAAATTCACCCACCGGCAACTTAAAAAATCATGATAATAAAAATTTAACAATTCTTTCATTTATTTTTCTGAATTCGTAATTTTTGTTTTCTTTAGATAACATCGAGAAACGACATAATCGCAGGTTACGGTCCGGTCGTTCCAGACGGTTACGGCTGTGCTTACAACGTAAGGAAGAATGGTTTTATATTCTCGGTCTCAGCATTTCACACTGACGGAAGAACGAGTGCAATGCGTTTTGCTAAAGCGGTAGAGCAGAGCCTACGAGATATGGCGACAATGTTTAAGACCTCGAAGGAGCGATAAACCGTCAATTTTTTTCTTTACGAGCGGAATAATGAACGGAGCGAAAAATCATCGGAGAGCATAATTCACTGGAGGATGGAACAGAATACGAGAAAACATATTAAAAGAACAAAGGAGAAAGTTTACAAAAGTTATAAACAAACACACAAATATTACGTAAAAATGCTAAAAGCTGAGACTGAACTGAACTGACCTGAGAAGTCAGAACAGAAGCTTGACACGAAAAGTGAGATATCTTAACAACGCCATAGGTCGAATATGCGAGATGCTATTTGAAACTGAGATATCATTCTAACGATACGAAGACTCGATAAGCAATTACGCACTGAAGAATTGCGTGCAATGAAGTTATTTGTCATAGATAATTATTTTAATAGATAAACTATACGATTAAAGTGCTTAGCTAGTGTCGAGAGATATAATAGACGAATGACTTACCCTCGAAAAAACGTTCACAAATCTAAGAACAATCGCGTTCGAGTCTCCAGTTATAAAAAAAAAATTATTTTACAATGATATTATGTTTAAATAATTGATTTGATGAAAATTATAAGAAGAATTATCTTTCGCAACACAGTTTGCGATTGTTATTCATTTTTTTTCTTCTTAAGTTTCGCCAAGTTAAGGAGATTTGTGCCAAAACTAATTCCCGTTGAATTCACAAATTTGTGGATAACAAGTGCGCCGAATTCTTAACAATTGATATTTTTCAAAGTTTTTTTGAGCAACGAGTGCTCAAATTTATGAATTATGAATGTAGCGATTTTTTTCACTACTTTCGATTCGATGGGAATTAAAAAGAAACTAACAGATCGGCAGAGATTCTGGAAAACAGCTTGTGTCAAAATTTGATAATTATTCAACGTTTAGTATTTTAGTTTCGATGTCTAGCACGCGACGGCAAACATTTTTCTCATGACTAACGCGTTCAGCGCAATCTCTCTAACGTTCCTCTTTGGCACAAATATCCTTAAAATAGAAAATTCATATTGTTAAGGTCCTTGCACATTTAAATTCCGTGAAGCGATTTTTGTTTTCTTCAAAAAATGTTTATAGGAATGGAAATAATTAATCGAATGTGCCTTTAATATAATTTTTTTGGCATTTAATTGGCTAATTTCGCAACAAGTTACGCGTAAATTAAAAAAAAAAAATAGATAACTATAATTTTGTTTGAATATCATTGCCTCAAATTAATATTAAAATATAAATTTTTATTATAATATGTTTACAATATTTTAACGAGCTATTTAAAATATTATTTGTCATAGAAATTACTTGAGATATAAACTGATATTCAAAAGGCAAAAATAGAGACTCGAAGCTATTGGTCAGGATGATAAACGCATACGAGAGCGAGTCAACGTCTATACAAGATCCTAGTCGATTGTATAATTGTAGAATCTCGCAGCAATATAGTAGCTTGAACGATCGTCGATTCGATATCAAAATGCGCTTACGGCTTTGCTAATTTTTACCGTCGGTCGTGAAGATCTCAAGCTTCGAATCACGATCGTTGGTGCTTAAAAATATAAACGATACAGATATAAATATATAAATAAACGAGAGAAAAATCCCGCTGCGTGTAGTAGGCAATATAGATAGAACGATCCATTTGGTCGATAGTATTATAGACACGTTTGTGTAGTCTCTTTGTAAAATCTCTGGAATTTATCGAGAGAAACCGGGTTGCCGTGGGATAAGAATGAAGAGAGAAAATCTATTACAGTGATTTATTGGGAATGATAAAAGTGCAGTTGTCGGCAGGCGGCGCGAACCAAAACGATGCTAAAGTGAAAAGAAGAAGAAGAAGAAGATAAATAATCTCACGGAATCCCGTCGTGCCTCTTCTCTGTCGCAACGGCATTCTAAATGTAGCCAATCTTCGGCATTGGCGCCCGCACAGTAAACTCTTGTCCAATTCTTAGATAGGTCGTCTTCACGCCACCCGCTGTCGGCTGGCGAAAGTCGGCTTTGGTAGCTCTATCCGTCTATCGCTCTAATCTTCTGCCATTATAATGTAGCGCACGGTGCACACGTGCCATGCCATCTGCCGCTGTTTAACGTTTGCCGCCAATCCAACATTTGAGAATATTTTCCGAATTCTTAGGGCAATCTCGTTGATAAATATCGACAAAACCTTTTCTAATGAATTTGAAAACAAACAACAAATGACAAACTTTATCATTTTGTCATTACATTTTATATTTTGCTAAATTCATAGCAAAATAACTAAACACTTACTCAAAAATTTCATACTCGGTCATTCATTATTTTCTATCGTTGTTAGAAAGAAAAATCAATTTTCTCTATTTTTTTTCCACGTCACTGACGACAGGAGTTTCTTATATTATCATTTATGCCCCCTTAAGGCAGAATGGTACAGTCTGAAATTAATAATAAATTACTAATTTTTTTTGTTCTAAACAAAACTTTCACATTTTTAAAGCGCGAAGAATAAAGAAAACTTTTACGGTGATTTAGCTTTCAACAATTATACAATGCATTTTCAAACGATTTTTTCTAAGCTTTATGGTATATCTGATATTTACAATCATTTCAATCATTACATTAACAATATTTTGATGAATCATTGAAAAAAAAAAAATAAATAATACTTTTTCTAACAAAACTTCTTGTGAGGAAACCAAAATCGATCAACGTACTTTTTCATACATTCTCGTACACATTCATTGAAGTCAATGAACCAATAGAATTAAAAAGCAACGTTTCAACTTATTTTTTTTTTCTTCAATTAATTGAAAATAATTTCATACGGTTATTAATTTTTTATTGATAACAAACGCATCAGTTAGAATATCAATCATTTTTCTATAGCTATAGATTCACGAGTGAACGATACTCAATGATCATCGATGAGTAATTTCTTTTTAAATCCAAGTCTACAGTTAGCTAAACAATTTAACTTTCTCAACATTTTTTCCCGGCAAACAGCTGGTTATAGTTTATAAATAAACAGGAAAAGAAATCCCCAATTTCAATGAAATTCTTAAATATTTTTCATCAAAGTAAAAAGAAACGTAAAAAAATCGTACAAACATTTTAGTTTATCGTTAAAAAAATGTTTATCGCATGAAAATTAACGTTCTAAGCAATTGATACAAGCTAGATGATCCATTTACAAAAATTACAGTCAACGATTTTTGTATTTTACTCATTTTGTAAACCGTAAACAATTTTATTAACATCGATTGGTACAATGGAGACATTTTCTTTAATACTTTTTTTTTTTAGCTGTAGTAAGAAATCATTTTACGAGACTGTAACAACTGTTGACCCTTAAAATTCTTAAGAGCTGAGTAACGACGTATAGAATTGCACACAATTACTCAACGCGATGTTTCAATAGTTAAATTCGTTATGTTTATTCGAAGAGTGTGCGATCTTTTCGTGAATTATAAACACGACGTTGACATGGAATGAATATTTTATGAAATGTTAAAGAGAGAAAGAGACAGAGCCTAATTATTCTTCATATACCGCAATTACTGTGCATTTACTGAGTTTTTCTCGTACTTGAAAAAAGAAAATTATATGAAAACAAAAAAAAAACAAAGTCGCTTAAGTTGTTACAGAATTAAATTAATCGAGTGTTCCTTCGTTATTGTTGTAAAGGCTATTAAAGTCGAATATTCTATGTATGTTCAACAATTGTATTACTTCATATCGTACAAGTACAGATGTACACAATTGTTTTAATATAGTCGGTATGTGCAACATGTGTTCTACATAAGAGTCATATAAGAACGAAAGTAACTAATGTAACATTATAGATTAAGAGGTAAACGGAAGCAGTATCCAAGATTTCTGCTTCTCGGTACACTAAATATATATCGCGAATCATTGTGATCGCGCTTTTGCGACCAAAAATATCACACGCATATCAGGCTAACGCCATAACGTAGTGATTTACTATTATAGTCGGTTAATTATACTTTGGATGTCGAAGATTAATTGATTAATCGTAATCTTATTCATTTTTAATTGATTACAAATAATGTTTCAATTCTCGAAATATTAAAATTATTTATACAAAATGTCAAAAAATAGGAGAGATAAAAGTTTTTAATTAATCAACAAATTTTGTTATCTGTTAATGATGAATTATGTATTATAATAAATAATTATGTTGATTTATTAAATTGTCGGTAATATATATTTTATCTATTTAAGGTAGAGTTATGTCACTGAGACATTTTAAACTCAGGAACCCCATTTTTTTTAAGTATCTTTTAGTTTTAATATTCAATGTTACACGAAAAATCAGAGAGTAGGTTATCGAACACAAAAAAAGTTATTAAATATTTTAATCTTAAGGTTTGAGCCTTTTTTTGTTTGTATTTTATTTATGATAAAAGTAGCGAGATCTGTATTCGACTGAAGAATTTTTATAATTTGATGAAACTTAAAGAAAATATAAAATCTACAATCTTCGATAAATGTATTCCTTATTAAATTTATTATTGATTTATTATTAACTCTTGAATTAATAAGAATTCCAATGAGCATGACAAATGTAGATTCGCGGGATATTTGAAAATTATACGAACAATTAAGGGGAAATTCTCACGCGGTGCACCCATTCGTTCGCTAGCGTATTGATGTATGCATCATACGTTGCGAACCATCATACCTAATTGGTACGTTCCCCACCACGATCTACCGACATAAATACCTTAAGTTGATCAATACTTAATGAACATTAAAATATAAAAACTGTTAAATAGCTACGTAAAAAGAAAAAAAAACAGTAAAATCCATTATTGAATACTTTCCGAGGATTTCGTTAACTATTAAATAACGGTTTATAAAAAAATATTTATTATGTCATATGTTTAATAATTTAATGATGAAATATTGTTTTGTTGTCTATTTAAGATTTGTTCTCTTTTTTTTTAAGAGAGCCATACTCAATGTTTTTTTTAACAAAAACACCATGTTACACAATTGTTTTCTTTGAATATTTCATACGATTAACTCTGAATGGGACTAGAAACACAACTTGGAATTCGTTGATAAATAGCGAGTACTACATATATTTTAAATATGATCTGTGGATTATTTATAATCTTCGACGTCCAAGATTCCTAATTGTAGTGGAATGAGATGGGCTCGTTCGATTGGACGAGTCGAGATATAACGAGAGACAAAAATCATGTCGCGAATATCGAATAGACATTGATGGTCGACGATGCAACGCCAAGTTCCTCGGCGTTAACGAATAAGCAAACGCAAACTTTCTGTTTGTTGGGAAGGGTAAACGTGAGACCACTCCCACCTTAAATCGACTGTACCTAAGCCAACTTAACAATAATAACTAAGCGCTACGGTACGCATGTCACTATGCAGAAATAATATATGTGAAGAAAAACAATATGTACAATTAAAAAATAAAATAAAACCATGTTACGTGATGGGGATCTAAGAGCTCGTAATCAAGTTTATTTGAAACGCGATGCCATTTGAGTGGTGGTAAAACGCGACGCATAAAGCCCCTCAACCATCCATAAGAGACTATGGCAAATAGAAAGTGGCTGATCGTAAAATCACTCGCGTGATCGGTAGAATCGGTGGTGCAACGTCACGACGAAGGCGTGAAAACTGTTTAATGGAATGCAGAAAATGACTCGTGTCGCGTCACTGAGTTTACCATTGGCGTTTTTCAGTTTTTTTTTTTTTACTATTATAAAGAAAAACGTGATAATTGGTTACCAGAAAAACATTCGTTAACATCTTTTGTAATTCAATTGTTAAGATTTTCAGGCTTAAGAAGGACGACAGCTACATCGTTGTAAGATGATGCGGTCACTAACGCTTTTAAACGGATTAATATAAAGTAGACATTGGAAGAATTATTCTGCCGAGTCAGATGACAAAAGATATATAAAGCAGACGAACAGGTATATAAATTTATACGATTATTTATCAAGGATGAGTTATTTTAGATTGATCTGTTGATCCAATTTTGATCAGCTGTCGAGACCTATCAATGTGAGTTTTACGGCTTTCTCATGAATACAGCCGAGTTAGGCTGTTTGTACTTTAATTCAAGTAATCATTATAAAATATTCGGCGAGATTCTTTTTTCATTAATGCATTGAAATCCTTACAATCTATTGCACAACCTGCAAATTTCTTATCTGCGTCGTTCAATTGCGAACGATGTCAATTCTCTGATTGAAGTATCGAGAAAGCTGTTTTCCCATAAGACTGGAAATTCTCTGTTTGCGTTGATAATTTCTGGTAAAAAAATATCGGTAAGTTGGGTTTAGATTTAACAATTGCAAAGTTTGGCACTCGATTTATGTCATATTACAAATTTATCATTTTAGCTAATACAAGGTATAACTGGTCGACCATCTTAGGACGATGTGCCATTCTCGTTCGATTCACAGCGATCACCAATGGCGCTATCTCATTCGAACTAATACACATCGTCAAATTATTACTGGCATCATGTTTCTATTCTCGGGGCTTATTGTTTCAACTTTGATACATCACTGAGAACAAGATTACGTATCCGTTTGACGATCGGATTCTCCTTCAACTTTTGTTTCGTTATATCGTTGTAAAGTTGTTTCAAGCGGTTTTCATAAATCGATACTGTAAGGCTAGGTTACTTATTCTATACAATTTTAATCCATTTCTTAAGCCTCTGAATGATAATATTAGTCGACACAATGTGATGCAGATAATAGTAAAAAAAACTTATTAGTGAGTAGAACAACAATTCGATCGTCAAACGAAAATTAAATGATCTTCACACTGATGGTTTATGACAGAAAAATAAAACACCTGCGACACAACATGCTTAATCTTTGTGATGCTAAAAATGAATTAAAATCTTATATAGAATTTGTCAAGTTTTTCATTGATCCAATTATTACTTTTTTCCCGCATTAAGTACGTAGAAAAATGCCAATATCGATATACCATAAAAGTCTGTCATAAAAGTCATTAAAGCTACCGTTCAGTTGTTTTCACTCATCGTTTACAATTAATAAATATATTAGATTGTTTACCAACAGCTCTATAATATTGAATCTAATTAAAAATATTATATAAGATATGTACACAACGATCAACAAAGCTAATATTTATACATATGGTCGATAAATGCAGTAGCCAACGGTCACTAAACGAGGAACCGCCGTTTGTCTTTTCACGCCTTAAATTTGCTGTATTTTATAAATAACGTATAAGTTATGTCCAAAAAAAAACGAATTTTAGCATTTTCTTAAAACAAAATTCGGTATCTTTTGATTTTTTTCAAATAGATTCCATAAAGCCTAAAGGACGCGTTATTCTGTCAAATTTGAGACTCATTCAATGAAATCGAAAAATATTACCGGCGCGTTGTCACTAGACACGTTGAAGCGCGGCAAGTTCTAATCACGAAGAACATTTTAAGTTTCCGTTAGTCAACGTTTGCGGAACAATTAGGATTCGAACGCTTTATGCGATTACACCTCGTAGAAGGCCTGAATTAACGTCTTCGTACGTTTGCGCGAACGGATGCGACAAGAGGGAACTCGCTGTTGGTCGCTTCTTCGGATCGTGCTGCAAGCATTTATCGGTAAAGTCAACCCCTTCCTGGGACAAGTGTTTCGGCGGTGAAGGACTTTCACCCATTCCAACCTAAATAATTTAGAGAAATCATAAATTCTTTAAAATTCCATCAATACATTCATTATTTTATTTAATTAGGTATCAATCCCCTCATAGCCAAAGTTGCAATATGTGCACCAAGTATTTTTTTTTTTTCATTGATTACATTAAGTTGCGTCCCTTTCGCATTGAATCCATCGACGAGACGAGATAGCATTTTTTATTAAATCTCAACGTCACACGTTCAGTCAATGTTGCTTATGAATTTTGTTGCATATTGGTGTATTGATAGCAAGCAACAGTTGATGCATTTGTGACAGCAAATTTTCATAATTTGTACTTCATTTTCGTAAATTTGGCGACAAATAGGGATGCACACCTGCAATAATTTTTCAAGTGATTGCCCCAGTACTTCACAGTTTAGATATCTGGGAATGGAATCACAGTATAGTACACGAGATCTGGAATAGGTCGATCAGACGCAGAGACAAATTGTTTAAAAAACATCCGATGAAATCAGATTCTTTGAGATGATTTATTTCTTAAATATTAGATTTAATGGAAATCTCAATTTGCTCAAGAAAATTAATCTGTAGAAATTCGACACGATGAGCAAATATCCTATTTGTAAACGAAAATGAAACATATTCTTGCAAACCGGGTTGCAACATTTAATTCCAAATGACTTTACTTTTGCAATAAAAATTTCTACGATTATTACTGAAAAAAAAATACAAATGTCAATTACTGAGCGTAAATTGTTTGTTTATCGTGCAACACCATAAATGGAAGTTTCTTTATTCATTTAACCGGTAAATATGTATGAAAATACATATGTAAATACATATTTACCGTAACAAATAATACAATAATAATAATAATATGGTGTTGCACGGTAAATAACAATTTACATATGTAAATACAAATATGTATGTAAATACATGTGTATGTAAATTACATACATGTATTTAGATATATATTTACCGGTTACACGAATGAAGAAACTTTCATGATAAATATATATGTAAATACATACATATGAATTTACATAAATATGTATTTACTAACATATGTATTTACATACATGTTTACCGTAAATATGTATAAATGTGCTTTGTCTAAATGCGATTTAAAACACAAGCGATTCGAAGCATTTATAGAAATAAATGGACAATGATTTAGTATACAACGTATTACTTATTACCTTAAACATAATTTGATAGTTTGAGTCGTACTCCGCCCATGGCCTCCGACCGCTGGCCATCTCGATGACACAGCATCCGACCGACCAGATATCTGCGGTTCGTCCATGACCTCCACTTTCCGTCTTCATAAATACCTCAGGAGCCATATAAGCTGTAAATTTGTAAAGTTAAGTACGTGCATTAATTAGAAATTGCGACAATTGTCATACAATTTCAAGAAAAACAATAAAATTTTCATGAATTAATCGTCAAGATCACCTTGTGTACCGACGAATCCTTGCAATTCTCCGGGCATCGTCGTATGCGCTTTGATCTGCACGGCCGAGCCAAAGTCTCCGAGTTTGAGACAATTTCCTTGATCGGTCAAAAATATATTGGCAGCTAAAAATAAAACATTTCAAGTTTCGGACAAAAATTGTATGAAAACGATCACGAAAAAAATTTACTTACTTTTAATATCACGGTGAACAATTCCATGAGCGTGCAAGATCGACACGGCGGAGAGTAACTGATACGTGTATTTTCTAACTGACAATTCGAGAAGCCCGTTTCCACTTCCAGCTACTAGATTCTCCAGTGTACCCTCGGCACAGAATTCCATAAATATTAACATCTCCTCCTGAAATAACAAATAAAAATTCGACATCTCATTTGCTCTTATTTCGCTAAATTTCTTTTAGTAGACAAATTATTTACAATAACGTGCAGTTTCGAAAGTCAATGTAGAAATTAAATTTCTCCAAATGTTTTTATATTTCAATTTCGATCAACACAAAAATTTTTCTGAATTTTACAAGGGTCTATGTTCCTATCAATGATACCCCGCCCCCGAACCTAAAGAACCCCTTAGGCTCTGATTATTCTGTTTCTCAGAACCTAAAGTCCAGCCGGATTCTGATTATTATTATTTCCAACTAGCAGGATATTGTTTCTCTCGCGCTTCACCCACTCGCTGTAGCTCTCAAGTTCAAGAAAGAATTTCAAAGAATCATTGTATTTCTCAGAACGTAGTTGTTTTTTGGCAAACTCAGTCAAACATGATCAAATACTTCTTATTAAAAATAAAACGAATAATTAACGTAATGACATTTTTTTCTATTCCATCCACGATTAATTGTTAAAAGAATTTCGATTAGGAAATTACATCAACGCATCTACAATGAGATTGGTAGCAGGGTGTCGTTGATAGTTATAACCGAATTCGTTTTCGAAATGCACCTAACAACACACAGATGCATTAAAAAATTTCCCACAGAAGAAAACTGTTTAATCATTAATGTGAAATTGAATTAGTAATAACAGGCTACTTTGAATGAAAAAATGGTTACGTTATCCACGTATATTTTAGGCTTAACACGTACCAGGTCTATAAATATGAAACCGGAATTTGCCGATGGATGACCCTAGCTGTCAATGTAGTTACCGTCAAACCGCGTCATTGGCGCCATTTCCTTGTTGACATCTCTGACAAAGATTTTCAACTGACAACAATACAAGTTTCATACAACAGCATAGTTTGTAATAGCGTTGAATATGTCGAATTTTGTGCCTGGAAACTACGATTTGCGGACAGCATTGATTTTCTGTTACCAATTGAAGAAAACTGCTGCATAATCGCATCGAATGCTTGTCGAAGCTTACGGTGAGCATGCTCTTTGTAAATCACAATGCTTTGAGTGGTTTAAAAAATTCAAAAGTGGGCAATTTTGACGTGAGAAACGAAGAACGTGGAAGACCACCGAAAAAGTTTCAAGACAGCGAATTGCAAGCATTGTTGGATGAGGATGACGCTCAAACGCAACAACAACTCGCGGATCAATTAAATGTGATACAAGAAGCCGTCCCCATACGTTTGAAAGCCATGGGAAAGATCCAGAAGATGGGAAAATGGGTTCCACATGAACTGAATGAAAGACAGCAGGAAAACCGAAAAACCACTTGCGAAATGCTGCTCGCCAGGTACAAAAGAAAGTCTTTTCTCCATCGAATTGTGACTGGCAATGAAAAGTGAATATATTTTGAGAATCCTAAGTGTAAAAGATCATGGGTAACTCCAGGCGAACCATCGACATCGACTGCAAGGCCAAATTGCTATGGACGGAAGACAATGCTATGTGTTTGGTGGGATCAGAAGTGTGTGATCTATTATGAGCTGCTAAACTCTGGCGAAACCATTAATACTGAACGCTACCGACAACAAACGATTGATTTGAATCAAGCTTTGCGTGAAAAACAACCAGAATATCAAAAAAGGCAACACAAAGTGATTTTTCTTCATGATAATGCACCATCACACACAGCAAAACTGGTCAAGAAAACGATTGGGCGTTTAGTTGGGAAATACTTTCGTATGCGGCTTACTCACCAGACTTGGCTCCGTCCGATTACTACTTATTTGCATCGATGGGACATGTACTTGCTGAGCAGCACTTTACTTCTTACGAAAATGTACGAAAATGGCTCGATGACTGGTTTGCCTCAAAAGAGCAACAGTTTTTTTGGCGTGGCATCCACAAATTGTCAGAAAGGTGGGAAAAATGTGTAGCTAGCGATGGGCAATACTTCGAATAAAATATTTTTTATCATTTTCATACAATAAACGTGTATTTTCTATACAAAAATTCCGGTTTCATATTTATAGACCTGGTATGTAGTTAGAAGTTGACAATCCATCTTTTTACTATTATTTCCAATAAAAACCAACCTTGTCCTGAAAATGGAAATTCTTAAAATTCTTGGTTTATCTTTAAAGTTGAATCGAGCACACGATTCAAAATAACGTACTAGTATGTCATAAAGTTATTAATTTCATAGTTGACACTGAATATCAACTGTATTGGTTCTGTAACGGTAATGCTAACTTTCTTTATGAAAACTCACATTTTTAAAACTATATAACAAGTTATTGAATGCATTTATGAGATTTTAAATGTTATTTCATGTTTTCTTTGAAGAAAAAGGATTATTATCATTTAATAAATGACTTAAAAGACACGAATAAACGAAATGTTGCCAAGGTTATTAAATCAGAAGTTGAAATATTGTGAAAAGCCTAAAAAAAAAGATCCAAATAATTTCGTATTATCTCAAAACTCGGGGAAAGAAAGTACCAGAAAGTAGAAAGTAGAAAGGGCCCAGAAAATTGTGATGTCACTTACCCGGTGAATCTCCATACCATAATACCGCACCAAATGTTGATCCTTGATGCCCTCAAAAATCTGTAATTCCTCGGCAACGCGTCTGATTGCCCTGTGATCCCCAGGCTGCAGTTGAACCTCTTTCATAGCGAGAAGCTCTCCAGTCTGATTATTCACAACGGTATAAACCTTACCGAATCGACCCTGTCCAATTTTGATTCCTCGCTGCCACGTGAAGGTTACCCTTCTCACTTTGATGCGAACATTATCCACCGCTCTTCTGTCGACCACTTGACCAATGAGCTCCCGACTTCTTCGTTTGTCGTCGACTTCCTCGTCCAATCTCTGCACCACCCGCATCACCCTCTCGTGCTTGCTGATACTTCGTTCAGGAACCGACAAAGTTACATTTCCGTCGACCACGTTCGATGACGGACATTTCTTTGGATTGTTTGTGGCTTCGAGTGACTTTAAACTGTCTCGAGGCTTCGGTGGCACGCTAATGCTGGGAGTTCTGCTTCTCGTATTAGATGGCGATGCCGCTCTCGATCTGGGTAATCTCTTTGGGACTTCTTGATCGGAATTCGTTCCTGGGATGTTCGCAGTCCCGATTACGTGCGAGATACAAAGATCCATGGAGGATTTCAATTCCTCAAATTCCTGATCGCTCAAGTGTTTCGTGTTCAACGGCTCGCAGACGATCATGAGGTATTCGAGACCGTGATTCGCCCATCTAGGTCGCAAACCACGGCCTCTTTCGCACCTTGTTTTCACAAATTCCATCCAAAGCATTGCGAAACTAACTAATCCTTTTACGAGGGCTCCTCGCTCTTCCGGCAAGAAAAATTTGCAAACTATTTTCTGATATTCGAAGCCCATTCTGTAGGCTTGATGAAGAATCTCTCGGACTCGGGTTTTGAGAGCGGCGCGATCGCTCTCTGCCATCGGTTCTTCAGCCTGATCGACGTTAGCTTGAAATTTTTCGATTAGCACGCTTATCCGATGGCCCAGGCTCAGCACTGATTTTTTTAGACTGCTTATCGCGTTATCGATATCATCGTGCTTGACAGGAAAAGCGTCGATATCGTGACGCAGCGATTTTGCGAGACAGACGCTCTTGATGACTTTTTCACGAGCATCGACAAACATTCCTTGCCACTCGCGGCCAACGTACATCAGATGAAATCGCGTTAAGCCACCGTCTTCTTCTTTCACGTCCGTAGATTCTTTGATTACTTGGGGACGCGTGAAAAGGAAGTCTTTGACTTGTTCGATCATCGCGCATGCGATTGCACTGAAAAAAGGAAGACATTTTTATATAAAAAAAAACACCGACGGTACCATAATTGTGTTAATCCATGAAAATGGGAAAGGAAATGGACTAATTAGAGGACCCCTTGAGAACTTTCTGTGAAATACTTTGCAGAATAAAAGTAACTCGTTTGGGTGATTTTTAATAATATTACGCAATGCTCTTTACGTTGAAGAAAACTTTTAAAAACAGAATACATCCCGCATTTTTGAATGTCCGCTTCACGCTATATCATCACAAGTCGTTGAATAAAATGATTGAAAATCTTATAAATTTCAACCTGAAATCGATGCAATGAGGGACGAACAATTTATTCAAGTAATAAATTAATTTTTAAGTTGTAAATTTTAAAGAAAAATAATTTTTCTTAACAAAATGAGAAAACATATTTTCGTCGTTGACTAAAGGCAGTGTAGTCTGATACAAACATACATAACTCACCAAAATTTGACTCCACCGATTCTATATCCGTCCTTGATATTACCAGCGATCGACTTGACAAATGTCCACTCATCGTCGATAAGATTCTTGTGAAAGCTGTTGTATTGAACCATTTCAACCCATTGACGTAGATAATCGAGATACACTTCGCACACTGATTTCAGACTATTATCGAACTCTTCGACGTCTTCCAGAGGGAGTGTAGTATCCGTGATCACGTCGCAAGCTATAACTGTTCGCGAGTGAGCTTCGAATCTGTCGCGATGAATGCAACCGATTCTGAGACTCTCTCGCATCTCCCGCATTAACTGACGCACCGACAAGGGTCCGGGTTGTTCCGGTTTTTGCTCGAGCCTCATTCGCAGAAACTCGTGAACCACCTCTAGCGGTACCCGGGAAAGAAACATAAAAGCAGACCTGAGAATGCAATAAAAACGTTTAACATCAATATGTTACCATTTGGAAAACACGTCGAAAGATATAAAAATGTCACCTATAAGAAGGAAGATTCAATGCTCTCGCTTCTGGACTCCACGCTCCGTAACGTCTGAGCTCTCGATCTCCTTCGTATTCCTCGCTGGACGAAACATCGACATCCGTTGTTTCATATTTTTCTAAAGCCAATCGCGCTTTTCTGAGAACCGAAGTGTGCAGTCTCTCCAAAAAGTTCAAACTCTTGCTGAGCCCTCGAGTTTTCAATACGTCTTCGATGTATTTCCTGCATTTTTTATTTATATATTAGTTCTATAACCAAAATGGAATACGATATCCAGTAATTACGGCCTAACAAATTTTTTTTATAGGATCAAGAAATTTATTCTCGCCATATACTTCAAGAATGTACAATTTTAACAAATTTGTAAAACCTCAATTACGTTATGAGAATATAATTAATGAAAATTCGCTGACACGGCTTTCGTTGTGGATTGACGAATTGTGGACACGCTAAATTCTTTCCTTATCATTTTGGCAATAAAGTTTTGCCAGAAAAATTTGACAAAATTATTGAATTACGTTTGCACTCTCTAGACCAGGGGTCTCCAAACTTTCCAGCCTTAGGGCCATACTGATTACTCCAGTAAGTTCCGAGGGCCAAAACCATATTATCATTGTTGCCGGTGGTAAAAAGTGAAATAGTCCAAAATCTGTCCGCGGGCCGAATGTGGCCCGCGGGCCGTAGTTTGGAGACCCCTGCTCTAGACTATCGGTATAACAAACCGAGTTAACCATAGAAAAAATTACTCAATATCCCACCTTGAGTTCATTTCATTGATACTCACCTATAGGCCTGTCTGTTGAATTCCATTAGATAAAATTCAAGTCTATCGTCCTCGGGATAAGTGAACGATGAGTCAGGAGTGGAGGGACTGGACTGCGTGTAATACAAACCGCAGACAGATGACGCGTTGCTGTTGTTGCTGTCCGAGGGTGTCGTGTTCTGTCCCTCGTCCATATTCGAAAGTTGAAATCGCACAGTACACTGTCGCGACTCTTGAGTTTCATTAGATTCGGATGCCCGCGAGCTGAAAGCTTGATCTGAAATCTTTGCTCTCCAACATCGTTCATCGTCATTCAAAAAATTCGTAACTACCTCTCCACTCACCTTATACCCGAATCCGTATGCTCGTAATTACTCTTTGACGTGTCGAGCATCATAAGCAGTTTTCCTAAAATCATGAGTTTCAATCTGTGGTGCTTTGTCATGTTATACCAGAGGCACATGGCCTTGACTCTGCCAGTGAATTCGGAACTTTTGTAAATTGGATAATGCGCGGCGAAGGCCTGAGACGAGGGGTACAGAGCTTCGGCCGCTTCCAAACGCGACAGTAAGTTCTCAATCTGCTTCAAGGCACACAATTGGGAGCGAGCGCAGGGCCGGCAATACATTGACAAGCATCCCGGGCATACGGCATCGATTGCTGGACTTGGCGTGGTATTCGGTGTACTATCAAAACCGCTGTCGTTTGATCCCGAGGAAGCTGAACTTCGGTCAACGAGACTCGTCGTCGGATCGTATCTGCACATCGATTAATGGCTTATCATCATTGTTCTAAATGTTCTAAAATAGTCATGACATTAACTAATATTAAATTCATGAGTACAGATCACTGGTAAGAGATCAAGTCTCTTATACTATGCCTCGGTATATAAAAATCAATCGAAGTTTGCGATGCTTTTTATTTATCGATGACGAAAAGTTCTCGCATTACCACGTTCATTCGTTTTGCATGTGCTAACCGATGATAATAGGCACGCGCGAGTGGTTTTCGTATGCTTGAAATTTGTCTCACCTGTACTCGATTATTTCCGTGAGTAATGAACCCACGGCCTCTCGTTGCTTGCAAAGATATTCGTCCTGCGCTACGGGACTTCGATCCGCATGATAAGCTTGCAATTCGAGCCATATGAGGTCTTTTAATTCGTTTTGCCATCTGGTCTCCTCACTGCTCATCTGTCGACGACAATTGCGATCCTTATCCGTGCTACCCTGTGCAACAGTATAAAATAAAATCAGCGCTTTATGTATAACTCGATGAATACCCGTAGAACAGCTTATATTAAATAAGGTAAAACCCCTAGTATTTTATAGTTCTTGGCACTTTTCTAAAATTATTTAGCGAGTAAATAAATATAACTTGTTAAAACTTTTTATAAATTCACAGCTTTTCCACTCAACAATGTAGTAATTCGTTAAATGTACTTATCGCCAGAATTAGTGACGCGGTGAAGTTCATTTAGGCTCAACAATGTAGAAATTCGTTTAATGTCCTTATCGTCGCAATCAATGATGCGGTAGAATTCGTTTGCATTCAACAATGTAGAAATTCGTTAAATGTACCTATCGCCACAATTGATGAAGCGGCGGAGTTCGTAATTATCGTACATGACGGCAGAATGCCGTCATGTCCGTCCACACCTGGATGACATTGTGACGGAACGACGTTCCGATGGCACAGCGTACCGAGACTGTGTCCGCACGGCTCCATTATTCACGTCGTGAGGCCCTAAAACGTGCTGCAACCATGCCGACACAGTCTTGGACCCGCCATGTGGTCGGAACATCGTCACGGCACACGAGCGTACGTGCGCACGTCCGGACATTTTTTCTAAACCGATTTTCTAGACCAGGGGTCTCCAAACTACGGCCCGAGGGCCACATTCGGCCCGCGGACAGATTTTGGACTATTTCACTTTTTACCACCGGCAACAATGATAATATGGTTTTGGCCCTCGGAACTTACTGGAGTAATCAGTATGGCTCTAAGGCTGGAAAGTTTGGAGACCCCTGTTCTAGACGCTTCAGTTTTATTATATCTGTAATATACCGAAACGGGACATTGCTGCTCATCAGAGCGCAAATCCTAATCGTATAGATTTGGCACCTCTGCCTGAACGCTAACAGCAAGATTGGAGCGTCTCTCTCCGAGAGTCAGTTGTTGCATAGCCGTTGCTTGAACAGGTCCTGTTACTACTTGTATTAGAATTAAGACATGTTATCCATTCAACATTTACTTTCATTTCACAAAGCACATTCGTCCGCTCGGCACACTACATTACAACATAATTTGTCTTTCTTAGTTTTTAGTATATTTGACAGCAATTTAAAACAATAATGGTTTAAACGTTGAAAATTTATCGTTGTTTCGCTTTAATTAATTAACTTTCTATTAAATTATTTACGCGTAACGCAATGTTACCGGTAAGCTTACCAATCGTATGAGGAAGGAGAAAGTGTCGTGAAATATTTCTCTCTCCTTGATATTAAGCGATCTCGGAGATTCTGCAATCTTGTCCACCTGGTTGGGTACGAGAATTGTTTCCACCTGCAACGCTTCGCGCTTTCTGTCCTCTACGTCTACCGGTTTCGACCGTAGACATCTGAATCTATTTCTGGTCTCGATCTGAAAACCAATTGATACGTATTTGAAAGCAAGCCAAGATCGTTTGGATTTTCGAACCAGTGGCTAATTAGAGCGTGAACGTATCAATGGATCGGCGATCGCTCCGAACCTTCATGTTATTGGGTGTCGTAGCTGGACGCCGTTCTGTTCCTCGGTCCGCGTAGTGAGCAGCTGCCTCAACGTCGAGCTTTAAATCCCTCTCGCATCCTCGCATCAGTTTTAAAATCCTTTTGCACTTCCTGCTACCCTCTTTCACTGATTCCTCGCGGGTCTCGTTTTCACGATCCATATCAGCTTTGTCACACATCTTGTTGAAGATTATCGTGTCCAGTGTGTTACGTCTGCAAATAGTGGTCTTCGGACGTACTTCCTTCGGGACCAAGGATTTGCTTTCGCTGCACAGAAATTTTTTTTTTTTTTTATTAAATTATTTATTTATTTATTTATTCAAATTCTATGTATTACTCCTGAATCTTTGGAGTAGTTTCCATCAAGACATTAATGATTATAGCATGTTACAAAAAGAAAACAGTATAGTTTCAATGTTATAGCACAATTGACACGGTTATTGTAAAAAAAAACTGAAAATAAATATTAAAAAACCATAAAACGCATTATCGATATTCACAAGTAATAAATTTATAACAAATATACGGAGACCGTGCTTCAACTATATATTAAACGTCTAAACATAAAGAAAGAAAATTAAAATGCAATAAAGTGTCTTTTCAACACGAATTTAATTCAGGCGATGTTTATTACCAAGTGAGTCTGTGTAAGTGCAAGAGATAAAGCTGAAATAATCCCAAACAGCTCTTTTTAAATACGATTTATATTTTAGGCTAAAGGATAATGCTGCGCGTGCAATTACCAGCCGGATGTAGGGTGAATTTGCTTTTCTCCGAGATGATAACCATATTCGATTAAATTACTTTGAAAAATTATGTTACCGACCGGGGTATTTCACGCTATTTAAACGGAACTGAAGGTTCCCTTTAAACATCATTGATGCATTACTCAAGCATAGAAATACCAATACGAGCTTAAAGAATTTGTGACTTTGAGCGAATAGAAATGTAATGCAAGGAATTAAAACGAATTAAATTTCTTTTCAGTGATGATTTGAGGCCGAGAAAAGGTCAGGACCCTTCATCGAGTAGCAATATGAAGCAAGAAGTATTATAAAGCAAGATACCCTCAAAATAAATCAATGAAAAATATTCAAAAGAAATTTCGCAGGCTTTCCAATGCGATTTTCGAACAAAGAAACAGTCCGTAATATAAAAAAAATTATTCAGTAGTCCCCAAACATCCAAAATACAGCGCATTTTGAACTCTCTCATTAATTATTTAATTCCGTTAAACATCTCTGCTATACTAGAACTCTGCCAGAAGCAAAAAAATTTAACTGTCCAACACGATATAACTTTACCACAATTAAGACGACCCGATACATCCTTCGTGTGGGTGTCTGTCAAAATCTCGAATGGTCAAAATTCCGAATGTGTGTATACCTGACGGTGTGGATGTACGGATATGGCGGTTCATCGCGTATATACATATTCGGGATTTTGACAGACACCTCTTTCTCTTTGTCCATCATTTGCCCAGTCGATAGCAAAAACTGTAATTCATGCTTTTCAAAGATTGAAAAAAACGTAAATTATTGGCGTCAGTGCAACTGATTAATAGATAAAGAAGCTAATGATTCGCGCGTGTCCCTTAGTGTTCAAAAAATTTGGAAAAAAAAAACGAATTACAATTTTTATTACCGACTGAGTCTCTTTTAGATCATTTTATGGGCTCCACGGGATAACATCTCTACCATAACTTTTCAAATCACAAGTCTACCAGTTTACCATCTCTGCCACCGAACCAGTCTCCAACGTTTTTTTAAGACTGATGGTAAGTGTTCTAAAGTGAAACAGGAATCGCAAGAGTCCTGGAGGAGGAAGACAGAACATCATATTTTATCCGGGAACACTTACCATAGATTTTGGATCGCCGGAACGATGTTTCGTGTTAGAATTGAGGTATGGTTGAGATTTGACATGTTTTCCGAAATTAAATCGTGGCATAGATGTATTTTGGTAGAAATAATAATGGAGTTATAAATGTTCCCAAGATAAATTGATTTAACAAACATTTTTAAAGTTAAATAACGAAACACCGTAGAACCTTTAGTTCTATTGTAAAAAAAAATGTTATTAACGAACTTTGAATGACCATCAAATTATATAAAAACATCCATTCGTTAATTTTTTTTTTGTATTTTACATAACATTCTTATAAAAAATAACACTCACCACAAAGAAAAGAAAAAGAAAAATTGATTAAAAAAGAAGCGAGTGAAATCCCTTAAACAAAAACTATGTTCAGAGGCCTCGATCAACTTGAGACACTCACCCTGCGGATGTTCTCTGCTTCTTCTCTCGTTGCCGCCGTATGTACCGAGTTCTCGGCGGTGTCTGACCATAAATATCGCTCATTTCGTGGAGTGATTCTTCAAGTTCGCTCCGGGGACTGAAAGAGCCCCTTCTACTGCGGCAAAAAAACATTTCTCAATCTTTTTCGAAACGTTTTTCAACTATACCGTAGCACATATGGTCTCGCAAACTTGATTGATTTTTCAATGCACTCGCCCACTCGTTCGACGTATTACACGTGACAAAAATATTTCGAAGAAAAGGAAAAAAATAAAAATGTACATTTTTTTAACTTTTCGTGTCAAGAGTGACCTTTAGAAGAAAAAAAAAATGTCGCTTCTTTCTTTGGCTCCCGGAGTTCGATCAGAGCTCGTACTATCGCGAATGAATTTTTTTTTTTTTTTTTTGGGCCTGATTTACCGGTACGGCGTCGCGACGATCGGACGATGACTCGGCTATTCAGAGGCGTTAAGTGCGGACAGAGTTCTTTTCGCACCGGCGAGAAAAAAAAATGCGCAAACCCTCGAACAACGTAGATAACGAGAAAATGAAAATATTGCAGTCAGGTCGAGAACTTTTTCACGTTTTCTAAAAGCAGAATGTGAAGAACACGCACGATTGGTGAAGTCAGACGATAATAAAGACTTCGCACCTTTAACTCGCTATTTTAAAAAAAACACCGACGTCTCTTATCGTCGTAAGACGCGGTTCTGCGTTAGATAACACAACTCATACGAACAGTGAAATAATAAGGAAACGACGAGAACTTCTATTCTATAAGTGAAAACATCGGAGCGACTCGTCAGGTCAATTCCAACAACCGAGCTACACGGGCAAACGATTCAACCACGAGTTTCGAAGCTCGATGCTAATCATCGATTTTAACATCTTGAATTCTTAAATGCGGTGAGCGATCAGAAAATATTTTAAACGCGTCCTCCTTTATCAACGATATTAAAGTCTTTAACTGCAAAAAAAAACAGTTGTTCAAATATTTTGTAATAAAATATTATTTTTTATTTTACTTCTGCAATCAGTTTACATTTTGTAAGATCTAATTACGATTCGCTCGTTAGTTTTAGGTTCTTCTTTTTCTCCTTTACCGTATACGTAAGAAAATAATAAAATAGAGACTCCGTTACAACGATACTTTTGCTCAAGTTTCGCTGGCGCGCTTAGATCGCTAAAAGTTATTTTTTGACTTGAAAAGTAGTAGAAAAATCTTTATTTTATTTTATTGAAACTTGTCGCACAGAGTTTGGAAAAATTTCGTATAAATAATCAAACGATCTATCGATTATAATAACTTTGTCATAAAAATTGGAATACAAGTTAAAAATTTTCATTGATTTTCGCGAATATTATTGTTGTCACTTGGACTATCCTTCGATAAATATATTGGCATTATTTATATCTATATCTAGGATGTTTTAATGCATTCAAGTTTTTACTTTTACACACTTGATGTGGATTTGGAACAATGGTTTTGCGTCGTTTATATCACCGATTTAAGTCGAAAAAATTTTATTTTCTACCAGTGCTGTTAAAAGTTCAGAACACGGTATCACCTTAAGGCGAGGTAAAACCTAATCAGTTGTTTATAAACCTACCAATACCAATTTTTTTTTTAAGTGCATTAAAATTTAAGAAAAAACACACGATTTTTACGTTAATAGTGTGATGTGCTGTGTATCGTTTAAAGCTTTTTGTTCTTATCTGTAAAGTTGTCGATTCGAGTTCGAGAAGGACCGACGTTTCATCTCAAAACTTTCAACACATTTTTCTGGAACCCACATACTTGTATTGGGACATCGGAAGATTAGAGTTCACTGCACGATTGTGGTATGGAATGAGCACAATCAATCCGATATTTATCAGGAAATTTTTAACACATTTTTCTCGGACTCAGATTTTCTTCGCACGCATTTGCGGATTCTGAGATCATACGTCACGCGACTTGAGACGATTTTTCATTCTCTCGAATTAGCATACGTGCAAGAGAGATAGCAGAACTTTTCCATTGCGAATTACTTCGCTACGACTAATCTTTTTACGGTAAAAGACGAAAACGATTAACTTTAGAGCACATCTAGCACATTTAGGAGCACATCATGTTAAGATGATGTCACATCACCTTAACATGATGCTCTGTCGCGTTAAACGTGATGTTGAACACGGTTCTGACGTTCTCTCTGCCGCCACCACGATTTTCGATAGAGCTATCACTCTCGCACTTGTGACATTTAGCTAATATGCAATTTCTCTTTAATAATTGAGTATTGTTCCAAAAATGTGTACAGCAATCAATCTCAAAATACGAAATATAATATAAAATTGCAATTTTTTTGTTACATGACGTAAGTAATATTGCATAAGAATAAAAATATATTTTCTATTTAATAAAATTAATTATTATACTGTCAAAACTGTCGTAAAGAAAAATATATAATTGACATTTGCTACGAGTAAACTTCTTCTTTTTTTTTTAATTATTATTACCAAGATGGACATACGTCATCTCATTTATTTTTACGTTAGTAGTAGAACCGCAATATTATTCTTTTATTTGTTTATTACTGTTGTTTCATCGTAATACACGTAATGTAGAAGAAAAGATGCCGGTTCAAGTTCACCATTCACAGCATATAATAATTTCCATTTAAACTTGGTTATGGTACACTCAAGTAAAAGAACATAGATAATCAAGTAAAAGATTCGATCGATTACGCGACATATAACACGATTAGCGTTTGACCCGGAAAGAGCAACGCGTAGTTTAACCATTGAGAAATACACCCGAGAAGTATTAATCGATATTCTCGATAGACATTCCTATTCGAATTGAGCAACAATTGACCGTCACCGCGTCAAAATCATTGTGAGGTTAGGTTGTATAATACAATAATGGAGTTTCATCATATAACAGCACGTATGTAAACACATAGGCAATGTCATTTTGTCTATATTGTTTGGTTGGCGCCGGTGTTTAATATCATTGCGTTTACGACTATTCGTGCAAGATAAAATCGTCTTCGTCAATTCGCTGATACCTGACCCACCTGTCATGTTGCTCATCATCATCGCCTTCGTAACGGTCCGTGACGAAGTTATCGTCGTTCTCTGTTTCCCAGCTGTCCCCGATAAACATTGTTCGGCCAAGGACGAATCAGCCGTCACGAGCACACCATTATTACAATGAGGATTTAATTTTCACTGATCGTTGCGCTGCCTTTTTCGTGTTGAGATCGAAAGTAGAGCGCGCTAGTGTTTCACGTTATTTTCTCCTCCACACAGAAATACACCGCACAGACGCGTACAAATATTTATTCTCGGCACGGTTCTGTTATATCGTCTCTCGGTATTCTCAGTATATTCGCCGAATTCCTGTACGAGCAGGTAACTTTAGCGTCGTTCCTTTTTTTTTTTTTTTTTTTTTTTCTCTTATTTACCCATTGGCGCGAAATTCGAAATTTCGTTGATTTTCTTTACAAAGATGCCTTGATCATCAAGTTTGGGACATCGTTTTCTTTCGTTAAATGGAACATGTATCTCGCAGAGCTCACTGAATCTTACTACTAGAATGTTACTGTCGGTTCTAGGTCGGAACCCACAGAAGGATATGATGTTATCTATGAGTAGCCGTCGCTCCTTTGTCCATTGATTTGATAAGATCGAAAATGGAGATAATGAAACGATATCCGATGTACATCGAACGTGTCAGATAAACTATTGTACTCACCTAATAGCTAGATCAAAAGTTTTCTTCTTTATTTGACGTTCATTCGCGATGCTTTGGTACGCGGTTCTTGATGCCGGATACAACCATCTCGATAAATCTGTGAATCAGAAAGATGAATCCATTAGCCAGTTGCGTCAGGACTGTCAGATTCATTAAAATAATCATAAACAAGTCAGCTATTCAATTTTTCTGTTGTTCGATCATCTGGATTGTGAGATATTCCAGTTAATTTAAAAAAAAAAGAGAGAAAAGTTGTAGGTTCCTTGGATCACGATTATAAAGAAATCCTGACTTTATTCCACTTTTTTTTTTAACGATACTTTAAACAATTAGAGCAAATTTATATCACATTTGAAAAGTGTAGAATTGTTGTACTTATATTTTATATTCAAATTTGTTTCTGAAAGAAATTAAGATTTGGTAACGGCCAAATCGAGTTGTAAGAACAAATTTATGGCGTCTTCGGTTCACTATACCGAGTGTAGCCTGGTATAGTTAATCAAAAACGACATTAAGTTACAACTTAAGCTTAATCTACTTAATTTTAAATCAAAATTCTTCTTCCTTAAGACTCTAGATTCGACGCTAACATTAATTTATTTTTTTTTACAAAATTGTGGACCAAGGCACTTTTTTTTTAAAAAGCAGTTTTCATAATCACGCATCCTTACTTTAAATTATATCAAAATAATTTAATAAACTTATCTTTATAATCGTTTGGATCGCGTCAGCACTGTTGCAACTTGCTTAAAAAAAAAAATATATATATATATATAAAGCAGTTCGAAGTTTTACATCAGTAAAATTGTTCAAATATTAATAATTACAACTTTTCAATAATTTTTTTTTAGTACGGTTGCACGCTGCATGTGGTTCAATGAATTTAGTTGACAAGAAAATATTTTTTTTTACTCCACTTTCAGCGTAAACTTTCAATATTAAGTAAACGACAAATTTAGTTAAAGGGAATTTCGTGCAGGAACCGACACTGGATTTAATTAAATTACTCTGTTGTGCATTGATATGATTTTTATTTAAACAATCTCTAGTTTTTCTCAGCAAAGTACAAGTAGATTTTTCGTATATCCTCGCACCAACAAATCTTTTCTATTGTTTTTATAAATATTTTTTAATTTACAATACCTACGTGCTTTTCCGTTTCGTCCCGCCTGTTTGTGAGTGTACGTGTCTATATTTATATGAAAAGTTGATTTTTTTTATTTTCAATCAATCCGTCGTGTAATACTGGTACGGATCATCGCAAAGTAGAAAAAAAAACTTTTTTATTTATACGAAATAGTCGACCCTTGTCGAGTGCAAGGCCTCACACGGGAGCTTCCATTTCCTCGTTAATAATATATTAGGTAATCGAATCGTTTCTACGCCGCCTCATTAGCGTATTATTATTTCTCAAACTTCTGTATAACGCAATATTTTTTTAGAAAAAAAAAAAAGAAAAAAATGCAATAGCACCGTGAATAGCTAAATTTGATTTGTCTCGTGACCGCATCTTTCGTAGGTCACAGAAAAGAGTTAACTTTTCCCTCTATAATCCTCGTCCCCTTTTAGTCGAAACGGCGCTCTCGGTATTGATATTCATGCTCGAAGAAAGTCGCAATTTCAATTTACATATTTACAAAAAAAAAAAAAAAGCGTATAGAAGTTTAATCTTATTTTCGGATTTTTATCGTTATACAAACTTGATCTTTTTATCTATGGGCAAATTGTACGCGCGGTTGTAATATCGAATTGGCTATTTCCTCAAAAATGATACTCGTTAAGTACGCTTGATTCAATGACGGTACATCATTGATTTCGCAAAAAAGAAAAACAATTTCAAAAATCACACTCGTACAAAATAAGAATTTAACATATCGCGTTCGGTTTGGAATGTGTCTTGACGACAAAGTTGCAGTGATACGGAACTAAGACTTGTCGATATTTAAATATCCGTTTTACTATCATTACAATTACAAATGTGGCGCTTTACCATTTGTTCTCTCTCCCTCATACCTCTAATTTGTTTTCCACTTGTTTGATAATCATTTCTTTCTTTGCACGTATCATCGTTACCCTACGGATAGAAATAGACGACTATAAAAATGCTTTGTTTTTTTTCTTTAGTTCACGTTTAATATTATCTGGATAATAATAATAATAATAATAACGCTACTAAACTGTAAATATTAATATTATAATAATAACGCTACTAATCTGTAAATATTAATATTAAATATAATCAAAAAATATCTATCGTTATCCCTTCTGTAGGTGGTGTGTGTTGTTTTATTTCATTTTTTTTCTCTTTAATCAGAATGTTTATTCGTATTTTTTTCTATTTACTTTTCGTTTGCCATAAAGAAGAAGTGGTAGTGGTAGTGATGGTAGTGGTTGTCGGTGACAAAACGGCCGGAATCGGCTAAAATATATGTTAGCTCTCTAAATAGGAGTTCGATTGATCAAAGCTATCGTCCAGTCACCGTCTTACCACTTATATTCGCTTTTTTTCAAGAAAATTGGCAGCATTAAGAAATATTTTTAATCTTTCATTAGTTACTTTCATTTTGATACCGTTGTATAGTTACCTTCTTTTATAATAATTATAAGAAAAGAACTAGTTTAAAAATAACACGGCGTACCAGACCACCACAGTATTTTTATCTTTTTCTCCCTCATTCGCGCGCATTCTAGCCCATTCCTGTTCACTCTCATGCTCCCACTCTCACTCATTCTCACGTATTTCCCTTATCCGTAACTCCCGCGAAATTCAATAATTTTACACGGAGCGTACGAACGGCCACCACCTTACGGAAATAGCCCCAAAAACGCTGCATTCGCGTGATTACAATCTACTACAAAGGCCACGAGTGTGTTCAATATAAAATCACTAATTGGTAATTGCGATCCGAAGGTATCAAAGTGTAAATATATATATCCTATATATATATAGATGTTTTGCGGTAAGCCGCATTCGGCAGTTTTTATAAAATTTTCATCGCATTTACGTGCGATTTCGGTCGATGCTTGTTGATCATTCGAGTTTCGTTTTTTCCTTCCAAGACGATGTGAAACATGTCGTTTGTCTCTGCTCGTCATACGCGCGAGAGATACCAGCAGCATTTTCTCATCGTGAATTTGTACGCCACGATGGTACTTTCAGCTAATAGTCGAGATCGGTAAACCGTAGAATTGTAATACGCAGTTCACCGTTGACCTCTATCCGAAAAATCAATCATGAAGAATTTGCATTTGAGTTCTTGTTAGGTTAGATATTCGGTCAGTAACAAAAACTAATCCAAATTTCTCTGGCACGGTTGATCTGTCGGATAAAAACTAAGAAAAAGAGGCCTTCCTCTAATAATTCTGCGGGACACCGTTTTCGTCTTGAATCCGACAGACAATATTGACGCATAAATTTGGTATAGGAAGATTAGATCTGTCTCTTGCATTCATACATGTTTCACATCGTCTTAAATATTTCTCCAATCGACAGATTCGCGCTGCCTGATTTTTTGGTTAAACATTGGGCGACTGCATGAGGCAAGTACGATAAAAACAGGGGACAGAGGTTTCAACAAGTAGAAAAAAAAATTACTACACGATAACTGGTAGTGACCGAGGTCGTCGTCGCATCTCGTCAGCAGGCTGAGAAGGGTTGCGTTAAAAAAAAAAACAACAAAAAACAAGTATATCATAAGTTCCTGGGCCACGGGTGGGTAACGGAGGATTGGGGACAGTTATAGGACAGAGCGAGCTCTTTTATTAGAAAAAAAATGAGATAATATGATTCGTAAAATAGAGGGAAGACGAGGCAATATCAACGAACAGTGGGTGGCTCGGGACGGGAAAAAAAATGAACGATCGGTGAGGATGCACGACACATGGCGGTTAAACGTTGGAAGTATACGAGTTACTCGATCCGTGCCTTCGGGTTACTTTAACAAATACATTTGTGTGGATTTGTGTTTCGTGATGCATCGTATTGCATCAAACGGGATAGAGTTAGGCGTCTTTTAAACGATCGGTGTTTCTTTTTTTTTTTGCTTTGAGGGATGGTGTTGATCGCATAATTTACATGTTCTCGAACTGATCGACGCGACGCTTGGTGTTGCCCTTGCGAATCTCGCGAAGCGTCTTGTACTTGTCGCGTCCCTGACGCACGTTTTCTCTGTGAATCTTATCCATCGTCGTTTCCTTTGTCTCGTCTCGCGACTGAGCGAGATCTTGCTTCAAAGCCTGTTAGAAAAAAATGTAAACTTCAATTTTCGTCGGTTCCTATGGTCGAGTTTTGTGCTTAGATTTGTATTTATCCGAATCTCCTTAGAAAAAAAAACGAAATTTTTGTTTATAATTTACTTTTATAAAAAAAAGTGACATTTCCTTTTGGAGTATTACGATTCAAGATATTATTGCATTTTTCGAAATATAGACGAAATAGTAAACAGTATAGTCATAGAGATTTTTTGTACAAATTTACAAACACTAAAATAGCATAATTAGCCACCAGAAATCTCGTTATTATAGAATTTTTAAAAGCTTCTAGTTGATGATTATCGCTCTTTGTAGGACGAAAAGACCTGCCAAGAAAGAAAATAACGATCTACGTAACGATGTAAGATTTAAAAAATTCATTCGCCAGTCCGTTTATGAGTTTAAAATGACAGATAGAAGCAAAAAATTGAACGGTAGTTAAAAAATGATAATTACAAAGAGTAATTCATATCGTAATTTATCCCGTAAAAAATTACTTTTTTTTCGTCTTAGCATTAATAAGAACGTGTCATTTTGTTACCTTGAGCTGATCGTGAAGACGCTCATTTCGTTCAGCGAGTGTGCGTCGTTCCTCGACAGGATCGATGATGGATTCATCGGTAGCTAAATCCTTGGTGACATCACTGTGAGGTACCTCGTCCTCGCCCTCTTCTTCACCCTCCTCCTCGTTCTCCTCAACGTGGTGATGACGCGGGGTAGTGCTGGCCTGGAATGCCTTGTCGGCCTCCTCCTGACGCAGCCTGTAAATCGGTTACCAATCCGTTAACGCATTCTGAAATATTCAGAGTTGTATGGATAAAAAGATCGTTGAGCGACAACGTACCTGGCGGCCTCGACCTCTTCTTGCAACCGTCGCGCCTCCGCGTCCTTCACTTCAACCTCCGACTGGATACGCATCACTTCCTCCTGCTTGGCTCGAATTTCTTGCTCCAATTTAGCCCGCTCGGCAGCCTCCATTTCGTGCGAACGCTCCAACTTTTCCATCATCGCGGTCAATTCCTGCAAAAATCACTCGAAAAATCAAACACCGTTTTTACTAAATTTTACAAAATAAATGCATTAAAATCACCTCGTTCACCAAACCTCGTTATGTCTTGCGGTTATTCGACTGACAATTTAACATTTTGCGAGGACTATCTCGACAAATACTCTTGTCAATAACGATGAGAATTTTCGCGGTAGCATGTTTTAAGCAAAGTAATAATTGCTTCATGAAATTTGCAGCTTTACTTGCAGAGAGCTAAAGAAATTTCGCCGAGTGTGAGAGAAACGTTCATAGCGCAAATACAAAGGGGTTAAGAGTACAGAAGGTGTTTTGTATAAAGGAATGTCGAGACAAAAAAATAAAATATGAATATCACCTTCTGGCGACCCTCTAATTCCTCCTTCGCGGCCTGCAACTGCTTGAGCTGTTCCTCGAGACGCCTGATCATTTCCTGAGCCTCGTTGAGCTCGGCTTGCCGCCTGTCCATCTCCTCGGCCATGGTTCTTAGCCTCTCTTCATATTCCTGATGCTTCTTCTCCGCGCGTTCCCTTGCCGCGATCTCGAGCTGAAGCTTTTCACGCTGCTGCTGCTTCGCAAGCTTCTCGTCGCGGGCTTGAGCCTTCAAAAACATTTTATTTTTATTATATTTGTGGTTTAATCGTTAACGCCAATTGTATATGTTATTATTTTATAAGGAGCCCTCAAAGAGATATCTTTTTACGATCACGGCGTTCATAAGTAGCAAATAGAAATCATCATCAGGCAGAATTAATTAGATTTTTAATTAACCTTCGAATACCGAAAATATTGTCCCTCGCAACCCAATTTTAAATAAAGGGTGATTTTTTAAGAGCTTGAGAACTTTTTTTTAAAAAAAAACGCATAAAATTTGCAAAATCTCATCGGTTCTTTATTTGAAACGTTAGATTGGTCCATGACATTTACTTTTTGAAGATAATTTCATTTAAATGTTGACCGCGGCTGCGTCTTAGGTGGTCCATTCGGAAAGTCCGCTTTTTTATCGACAAATTTTGTTCAGCGATGAGGCTCATTTCTGGTTGAATGGCTACGTAAATAGGCAAAATTGCCGCATTTGGAGTGAAGAGCAACCAGAAGCCGTTCAAGAACTGCCCATGCATCCCGAAAAATGCACTGTTTGGTGTGGTTTGTACGCTGGTGGAATCATTGGACCGTATTTTTTCAAAGATGCTGTTGGACGCAACGTTACGGTGAATGGCGATCGCTATCGTTCGATGCTAACAAACTTTTTGTTGCCAAAAATGGAAGAACTGAACTTAGTTGACATGTGGTTTCAACAAGATGGCGCTACATGCCACACAGCTCGCGATTCTATGGCCATTTTGAGCGAAAACTTCGGAGAACAATTCATCTCAAGAAATGGCCCGGTAAGTTGGCCACCAAGATCATGCGATTTGACGCCTTTAGACTATTTTTTGTGGGGCTACGTCAAGTCTAAAGTCTACAGAAATAAGCCAGCAACTATTCCAGTTTTGGAAGACAACATTTCCGAAGAAATTCGGGCTATTCCGGCCGAAATGCTCGAAAAAGTTGCCCAAAATTGGACTTTCCGAATGGACCACCTAAGACGCAGCCGCGGTCAACATTTAAATGAAATTATCTTCAAAAAGTAAATGTCATGGACCAATCTAACGTTTCAAATAAAGAACCGATGAGATTTTGCAAATTTTATGCGTTTTTTTTTAAAAAAAAGTTCTCAAGCTCTTAAAAAATCACCCTTTACATGAGAGGCATTTGATATTTAGTTTGGTCGTTAATTAGCCGTTATGCTTTTGTGACTATTTTGGAACCGATATCCTGGTACGCTCCTATTACGTGTAAAAAAAATTGTTATCTCACCTGATTGGAAGTAGCTGTGCAGATAGCCAATCTAACAACATTTCTGCTCGAGTGTAACATGCAACCACGACCTTTACATCTATCTTTGTATCTGTTTTCAATATTACAGCCATCTTTACATCGCGTTAGCATTACGTCAAAGAAAACACCATCACTGAGATTTAATGGATAAAAATATGATAAAACTGTTCGAAGTGTAGTTTTTACCGTAGGTTCTTCAAGTTTGAAAAAAATGTCGCTGTAAGTGATTTTATTTGTAAAATTGTTATCATTCAAATTGGAGTTTGCTTTGTGGATTCAAAAGTATCTCGTTAAACAACTTCAACTTCATACGAATTATTTTCTACACATGGAATATAAGTTTTTAAAAAAAGATTAAAAAAGGACTTATGAAAAAATATTAATGAATTTTCCTGACAACTTTCTAATCTAAATAAAGGGTGAGGCATGTTCAACCTTCAAAACTAGAAGCAATGTAATAACTAATTTTCATTAAGGCGATTCACATATCAACGGAGCTCCCGTATGTGAGGCTACATTGGTATAATCTGCTCTCCCTATTTTCTCAGAGACGGTTCATATTACGGGCAATAACAAATTAGGTTTACGTTCAGGATGACTAGATGCATCCGGACATAATTTACTTTTATCTAAAATATCAAAGGTCTCTGAGGAAATAGAGTATCCGTAATATTTTGACTCATTGAGTGTGTCACACTGCCTTAAAGCGATGTACTTTGTCTCTCTTTCGGATCACTATACGTGTGATAGAGATAGCAGAATTTTCCCATCGCGAATTACGTCGCCACCATTGATCTCTCGGATAAAAGACGAGAACGGTAAACTGGAGAATTGTGAAATGCAGTTTACCATTCTACTTTATCCGAATATCAATCACGGCGGAGAAATTTGCATTACAGTCTTTGTTATCGACCGCGGTATGTTACTTCAACGCAACAGGTGAATCAACTTCGTATTTAGAATTAAAGAATTCGAGAAAAATATGTTAAAAGTATTGAAGTGGAATGTCGGTAACAAGCCTCACCTCAAGTAATTATATTTTGCATAAATTCAGTATTTGACCCACTTTTCTCGGTAAAATAATAATTGAAAGAAAACCACATTGAAAGATCAATTAAAAAATCATAATTTTCAGATTCTTTTTCCCCAAATTTCGGCATTCGAAGTCAAAGTAGTTAATATTTTCTTTTCTTTCCAAGAAAACTATCCATACCTTCATCTGCTGTACGTCAATGGTGTCAGGCTTGCGTCTGCGCATATAGAGCTCGTGATTGCCCATGCAGAGAGCCAAGATTCTCTTGTTGGTCTTGACGCGTGGCGCGAAAAAGACAAAGTCCGGTGCCTTCTTGTCGATGGGTTTGATTATGAATTTTCTGTCGTTGAACGAAATGTTCCGAATCTCGGACCAGGGGAATCCGATCTTTGGCGTGAGCTTGTCCTCCTTCTCATAGATATTAAGCCCGAGAGCATCAACACCAAGCCACAATTCAGTTCCCTTCTTGTTACGAATCTCGAAATAATTGACACCGTACATCTCCAAATCCTGAGCGATCTTCAGGTACTCCATCATGGCATCCTCGCGAAGCATGCCACGATGTTCCTGCCACCACGTAGTGATCGAATTCTCCCATTCCTCTTTGCTCATCTTATGTTGATCCATGACACGCTGGGGTAGCAAGCGATCGTTCGCGAGAAAACCAGCAGTGTGTAAGGCCTTTTGAAAGTCTCCGTGCCTCGCCTGCACGGCGTAGGAAGCCAATAGCACCGAAGTCTCCGGTGGGCAATATATTTCATCGGTGAGAATGCCATTTTTCACCTAAAACATAAAATCATTATATAGTCAACGAAATTTTATTTTTTATTTTAAACTGTTTCTATAGAAGCTTTTAAATATAAATTCATATTAATGTTACGTGATGTCTGGAATTATAATTGTCCATGTCATTAAAAAAAAAAGTAAAGACGACAAATTACCAAATTTACATCAACTACAACACACGTACACTTTTATTTTAACTTTATTTGAAATCAAGATATATGTATGATTGTAAGTTTGATAGCTTCTTTAGTAAAAATATATTCTGATACATCACCTAGATACTTCTTTAATCTAGATCCTCAGTTAGTACAGTAATTTATTAAAACAAATCGCTTCGCTTATCCGTAATACGGAAACAAGTAGCTCTGACCATAAAAAAATCAACGTTACACAAAAAATTATAAAAATTGGATTAACGTTGTGATTTATTTGATGGGAGGAAGGATTCACGCGAATATTAATTCACACATGCGATATGATGCTACGCATTGATTATTATATTATTGTAAATATCGATCAAATGTAGAAAATTTGGACAAAGGTTCGTAAGAATTTAATTATAATGATTGTTAATTATAATCTCCAGTCGGATTCGTTGTAATCTTAAGAGAATTTTCTTTTTAACTTATATCTAATTATATTTAATTTATAGCTTTTGTATTACGGCAGAGACTGCAATATTCTACTAAACACGGCTACTAAAAGTTCTATAAGTGTTTATGAAAATTATAACTCCGGTGTCTCGTTTGAGCACGAGCGGACCGTAAAGTCTTATCTTCAAGGACAAAACTCATCGTCGTCGTAAGCTAGCTAGCCATGACGTCTCGTGTACGAAGACCCTCCCGACATCTTAAATACATACAGAAAACTTCATCTACATTTTCCGCTCATGCTGTAACAAACCCATATTTATTCCTGCATCGAATGAGAATAGCAGAGGGCCCGTGCTAGTAATCCACGCCTTGCACCTGTCGCGGGACAATCGAGATCGAGATAACTATCTTCTGCATCGCATAGCAATTCAAACACGGGAATGTTCCCAAGTTATGAGAACAATATCCTATGCAACAAATGCTTCAGCTATTTGTACCGTCATGGGCGGTTCCAATGGACTCATATTTCTTTTACAGAAGACTCTTAATAGTGGCGAATGTCACAAAAAAATAATAATAAATCTTGCACACGAGAATCTATTACAACTGGAAAACAATCGATTGAGTACAGTTTCTTCTTCGGTAAATCTCATTCACTGGATCTCTTATACCTATCGCTGTAGGACACATACCGCAGAATCCGAAATTCCCTCACCTGGAGATAGAAGAGGCGAAGAGTAATTTCCTGGATAAGTTCCTCCGCGACGTCTTCCGGATAAAATTTTGCACGGAACTTGAACTGAAGAGGATTCTCCTTCCTGACTTCCTGGTTCATCACCTGCAAATACGAAACAAACAAATTTTAGCGTCAACATTATGATTAATGTTTTGTGACAACGGCATCAACAAAAAAGCTAAAACAAGGAAATGCACACACACACACACGCGTGGGCGCGCGCACGCGTTCATGCACACGCAATTACTTATTTTCGACACCGCTTTTGAAATTTATTTCTGGTTGACCGGAATCTATTTTTATTTTTCGATCACCAGCAACTTGAATTATTGCGTATTAAGGAATTCTCTTGACGCGAAAGTCGATCGCAATACTCGCACGATGACTCTTTCATATAATTGTGCATTGCAAGTACAAAGTTCACCTTGACTATTGCCGGTACCCCGGCAAGATTCAGGGCCATTCGGTGCATTATAATTTTTCACGATAATTATCATCGACAGCAACATTGCATCACGCAACTACGTTCGCAACTGGACAATAAGTGCCCCGGTGTTAATTACCGGTCAGATGTACCGAGAGGTGCGAATGAAAAGCGTGCTTCTCCGTGTACGTGCGGTACTAACGTAGCGGTGGATTTTAATATATCTTTTCAAATTTTATTTTATATCGAAGTCATCGAGTGCACACTACGTGGTGAATATCCGATTTTTTTCTTCTTCTTTTAACGTAGATTATCAAATTTTGGATAAACTAAAATACGTCGATAAAAAAGCAAACGAAAGTTGCGTGACAATCCGAAATTGGAGCCTTACATGCCAGATCGATCTTCGCCTGCACGGTACCACCTGTAATAATTATCCAAACATTTCAAAACGATTCGCTCTCTCGCTCTCCGCACATTCGGGAATCGCGTAACGTCGAGACAACTTTATGTACGCAAGGTCGGACGAGCGTATTAAATTTGGCAATTATGTCTGTGTATTACCGCTTTCCCGAAAGACGAATAATAAATCTATCGATTGATTCATGTCTGAACATCGACGCGATACGAACTTGAAAGAATTTTCCCGACGCAACCCACATCGGTGAAAATATCATTTTTTACTCAATTATTTTCATAATTTTGCATTGAATATAACGAAAAAAAAAAAAAAAAAAAAACATATTTACATAATTTTAATACATTCAGTTAACTATAGACCAAATATATAATAATCTGTGTATAACCCATCTCTCATCTGCTATCGTCCGAATGAATGTTATTTTCGTTATAATAAGATAATAACTCGATTGTTTATTTTATAAGCAAGTTATTTAGTTTTCACACATTCATAACTTTACCATTAAATTCTCTATCACAATTTCACTTCGTAAAAAATGTTTACTACATTATAATATTTTAACATTACCGGATGATAGTCCTAATCTTCGCTTTTCATCATCAAACTTTTTATCATCAGCAGCGCTGTACAGTTGTCTTATAGTAGATTTGTAATCCGGTGTTGTGCTATATTCGAGATGTTTTCTGATAATTAAACTGCGGTAGAGTTCTATTTATTTTTTTGTAGATAGATTTTTTTTTGGTAGATAGATTAATGGTAGAGTCGATGATGTGTCATGATTTTTAATTACATTTAACTTCAAAAGATTTGTTATACCAAGCATTTTGTTCAATGTAAATAAATTATCCAACATATTTTGCAATAATTCTAACAAGATGTAACTATTAAGATAAAAAATAAACAGACTTTGTTTATATTGTAACGTAATTAATTTTCATTCAAATAATTACAATAAAATTTGTGCAAAAATTTAAAACACGAGTCAAACATCTTAAAGTCCGTAAGGACAGTAGAGTAAGCTACAAAGAAGATGCAAAATGAAATTTACTTCAAAGTTAAAGCGTCACCGATAATCTCACACGTTCATTATTGTAGAAAGAAAAACTGCGGTCAAGTAATTACTGTTATCAATCGCTCGCAATTAACCGTCTTGTCATACATCACGAGTACAAGTGAGATCCCGTCGTAACCCGGGTGTCACTCATGTAAATAAGTGTCTTCCGACACCTGCGCAAGTTTTGAGGACTTGATAATTACCAGCGTATTCTCTCATCACACAGATAAGAGCACTTACACAACATTAAGGAAGTTGCATCAATGACTTTGTTTCGTTTGCCTTCTCTAATATGACAGTTTTGCGTTAAAATGTAGACAGAATTTTCGAAAATACCAACAATCGTTTATCTTCGTCATCGAGAAAATGAATAAACGTTTTCTATTCAAACAATAAAATATAATTAATAATATTGTAAATGTTATTAATTTTTTTTCAAGTCGGAAAGATGATACGTACAGTAAAAAATTTAATATTTTTAATTGACAATATATAGTAACTTAAAGAAATCTTCTAATCAATCTCTACTTCGTTTGTCCATCCGCGTACTGGACATAATGATTTTTAAATGTCCTTTAATCAAGGTATTGCAAAAACAAAGAGTTACGCAACTTCCCTGTTGGGAATCACCCGAGACGTATCCGGAAGCTAATCCAGTGAGTCTCATGAATTTCGAAAGATCTGCGAGTGGTAACCGATTCAGGTAGGGCTCTCGTCGAACAGTGATTGGCACAAGTACTCATATGTTATACAATCTACACATACGATTCGTGATGTGATAAACAAAATTACATACACACACTACAATTGAATAATTATATGATAGCTTACCCTAGACAACAACGAAAGTCCACTCTTCCAGTTGTTAGTATTTCGGTCGGCATGCGTTCAAAGAATAAAAAATGCGGTAATGTTAAAGTACGATGAAAAATATTTGCCGGGCCATCCAAGGAGTAAACGTAAATTAATATAACGTCAGGTAGTCCTTGAAATTAACGTTTCTCGCTTATACGTATGGATGACTCTCAGCATTTTCTATAATACTCATGGAGAATGATCGACGCAACGATAACAAGTTTCGTGCGAAAAACTGAATGGTCATGATAATATATCAAGGACAATGAGACGTGGGGGGTGGTGGTCTATGTCGTAAAAAACCTTCCACGTGAGTATGTAATTATTGCAAGAGCTTGTGTCCAACATCCATACGATGCATTCGTAATGCACATACATAAGGAAGTTCGAATAAAAACTTTTGACAAAACACCCAAGTGTTTGTTGACTTTTATCCCAAGTTTCTGTAAGAGATAAATCCTGGGGACTCTGGTGGCCCAAGACTGATGGTAAGTGTTGGAGGATAAACCAGGCTGTGGCTCTATCTCGGTCAAACCGAAACTCACATAGCGATATCTCTCTCGGAATTCCTATTGGACCCGAGAAAACTTACAATCAGTCCTAAAACGCTTGAGCATTCTTTCATGGTAGCAGATGTAAACCGGTAGACTTGCAATACAGAAAGTTTTAATTGTGGCAAAGATGTTTCCTAAGAGACGTCGATTAGGGCAGAGTTATTTCGTACCAAGAAAATATAATTTTTTTCATTGCCGATAGAGTTGTAACAATATTGTTTTTTTTTTTTTTTTAAATCTAAAATTATCTCAGATTTCAGAGTCTTCTGCCAATCGCTTTGTAAATTATTTCTATCTTGATCGACATTAGCATCGAGCGAAATATCTCTGCCACGATATTTAAAAAAATGCAAAATATTTATATCTCCACAGATGTACCACAAACGAATTACGAGTTTTTTTCTTCTAAAACTTCCGACAATTAGCAACAACTAAAATATCCAACAACATATTTTATACAGTGACTGACAGGGCTGTCTCGAGATCTACGTTTCGCGCATCAATGTTTCGTAACGCTCTTGTCATTTTGTGGCATCGGGGAACGGGCTCGAGGTCGCTCAGCAACGCAGTAATAGGAGTCGTAATAGTTGTCGAAGCGCACGCAAATCCTTCGCTGTATACTCTCGTGCGTATCAACGAAAATTTGAGAAACGACGAATCACAGGTTTCAGCTACTATTCGTATAAGCGAGTTTGAAATAGCGGTGAACCTGCGGTTTTTCTGATGGAATTCTAGGGACTCCGACTAACCAGTATCTTCCTACAGTGAGTAACTTTAATATTCGGACACTGTGAGATTTTTATTCTATTACGTCATAACTTTATTTCTAACAAAAGAAACAAACAGGTAATTAAGTATTATAATAACACATATGTTTAGTAAGTAATAGCGTACATTTTATTTGCATAACTTACAATAGTTGTTAAATGATACGATTTAAATAAAAAAATGTCCAATTTTGACGTTACTTTAATATTCGGACACTTTTAGAAACTTGGCATTTTTAGGCTAATTTTTTATTTCTAATATGCGTTTTAATATCTCGTTGGGTAGCCATTCTGCTGTATTACTTCTTGCAAACGTTGTGGTATATTGTTATTAATTTTTTTTAAGTATTCAATACTCAAACTGTTCCATTCTTCTTTTAATCGATTTTTTAACATTTCTTTTGAAGATATTGGTGTTTTTCTAATTCGCCGCTCTAGTTGATCCCATACATTTTCAATGGGGTTGAGATCAGGTGATTGAGGTGGTGGTTGTAAAAGTTTTGGGCAATTGTACAGCAAATATTCCTGTACAATGCGTGCCTTATGTTTCGGATCATTATCCTGGTAAAACTTAAACGTGTTTAAAATCCCCATTTTCGTCGCACTTTTGTGTAAATTGTTTTTTAACACGTTGACGGACAGTAGAAACAGGTTATACTATATACAGGTTATACTAGACGGCTATAGACGCAACTGTCCGTCAACGTGTTAATATGTTCATGTACACATATTTGTCCATAATATTTTCAATAAAAACTAGTTCACCCGGTCCAAATGTGGATATACACCCCCAGACCATTACACTTCCACCTCCGTGCTTTACGGACGGCCTAAGATTTTTAAATTTAAATTCTTCATTTTTCTTCCGCCATACCATCCTTCGTCCATCTGACCCAAAAATGTTAAATTTACTCTCGTCAGTAAAGATAACGTCATACCACCATGTTTCGTCTTTCAAAATAAATTCTTTAGCATAATCCAATCTCTTCCTTCGATTCTTTTCACTCACATACGGTTTCTTTCTAGCCACTCTTCCATTATAGCCGGCATTTTTTAACGCTCTGCGGATCGTTTGAGGGTTTACGGTTTTTCCAGTCTCGTTCAAGAGCTCTGTTGCCAATTTTGGAGCACTGAGCGTAGGATCCTTCTTTATTTTCCTTATTAATTTTCTCTCATCACGCACATCTAACTTCTTTGGTTGGCCTTTTTGGGGTATAGAGTCTATACGGTCCTCACGTTTAAACCGATTGACGATATCTGCTACTGTACTCTTACTGATGTTGAGCAGGGCAGCAATTGCTCTATACGATTTGCCTTTAGCGTTGTGATAAATGACAAGTTGTCGTATATCAAAACTAGTATTAACTTTGCGTGGCATTATAGAAGTTCCTTGAGTGATTATCGACGAATAACTGATGAAACAAGGCTTAAACTTGTATCGTCGAACTGTTGACAATGTTTGTAAGCAAACATTGTATTCACAATACATTGTAACTCGGCTTGAATATTGAAAAAAGGTGCTGTATTGCCAAGTGTCCGAATATTAAAGTAACGCGAAAATCGGACATTTTTTTATTTAAACCATATTATTCAGCAGCTGTTGTAAGTTATGTAAATAAAATTTACGCTAGTGCTTACTAAGAATATGTGTTATTATAATACTTAATTACCTGTTTGTTTCTTTTGTTAGAAATAAAGTTATGACGTAATAGAATAAAAATCTCACAGTGTCCGAATATTAAAGTTACTCACTGTATACTGGATTCTTCTAATTGAATAAACTGTCGAAACAAAACTGGAATTTACTTTGGTTGATATGGTCAACCCAGTTCCATTGAAATTCAAACTCTTTCCTATTTTAACCTTTTTGATTTAGCTTAAGGCAATATGATAATATGTGTTTTCGATGCGTTTTCGTCTTTTATCGGACAGATTAAACGTAACGAAGAAATTCGAGATTGCAATGTTAGTTCTTTAGGCTCTTTTGCACCTATGCAATATTCCATATCATCTTGAGGGGATGCTGAAGTTACGTTACCTATGGTCCAAAAATACGCAAGTGCAAGAGAGATAGATATTAAAAAATTTTTACACATTTTCTCGGACCCAGATTTTCGAATAAACGTCAGATTTATGAGGTTCACTTCGTGCCACATTCACGCAACGAGTCCCACTAATTTTCACTTCCCTAAAAAAATGTAGGATAATGAAAATTGTGTTAAAAATTTTACGTGGAACCGTCGGTATCGAGGCTTAAGGCGAAGCGAGAGACTCACTCCACTCTCTACCACGTGACAATAGTATGCTCTCTCTCTCTCTCTCTCTCTCTCTCTCTCTCGCTCTCTCTCTCACACACACACACACACCGGTAGAGTTGAGTGAGTCTTTCGGGCCCGGTACTTAAGGTACGGCGAAACATGCTCCACGTGACACATGAGTGCGAGAGAGTAGCTGCTAATTCTCGAGACCATGCCATTCAAAGATTATTGATAATTCGGAAAAAAAACAAACTTTTACACAATGCACAGGACAACAGGCTATTGTCTAAAACTGGTTTTCTTTCCAAAATGTCGACGATATATAGAATCCATGGGTTACAGTTTTTGTTATCGACTGAGTAAGTTTCGCATCGCCTCAAGGTAACCTCAAGATTATATGACATACCGCAGTCAGTATTAAAACCGGTTAACCTTTTTTTTTTAAACGATGCCAAGAGGTTTTTGGATATAAGCAAATTAAGTGGATCTATTCGTCCATTTGTTACGAATATTAACCTAATTTGCTTTTGTCCAGAAACGACCAGAATCCTTGAAAAAGTAGGCAAATAGTTTTTTTATACCAACTGGACCTGTGATGGGCGTGGGGGAGGGTGTGTCACATTGCCTTAAGGCGAGGCAAAACCCATCTCTCTCGCTCCTTCGCAATCCCAAATCTGTGGAATTTTTTTTCAGGATATCCAATCTTTACAGATAAGAGCAAAGCTTCGGCTGATACAAATCAGTTCAGGATATCAGCTGAAATTCTTTTTTTATTTTCAAAAGACCTATGTGCCAAAAAAACTGCACAAAACGGCTCGTTATCGAATTAGCGAAACCTCGCCTCCCCTTAAAGCAATGGGTTACACGTCTGAACACTTCGAAAGAGCAAGAGAGACACTCTGATACGTGTTTCACATTATCTTAATGACAATGTCATGAATGGGAAACATAGAACATGGAAGAAGTAACAGAAATCTTATATAATTTTAGATACTGGCGTCTCCAAAATACTAATCGAAATCTAATCATTTATCAAAACTAATGGACTTTCGATGATTTCATATCGATAGAATCTTATCAGAAGAGTTCAATAGAATTTTCGGGGTACCGTTATTGATAAGTTGTATGGGATAAACGTGTCTTTCTATAATTTCTTGTTTTCTGATATTCGATCGTATCGTCAATAGGCGAATTGAACTGCTTCTAACAAATTTCAATTATCTTTGTATCGCATAGCGAACTCCCAATGATCTCGTACAACGTTAAGTTCTTTAAAATGTATCATTTTTTTGTAATCTATGCTGAGAAGACATTGTAGTGTTATCAAGTTAATTAAATTATATCGAGTGAAATGTGTCTTCTCGTAAATTTAATAAATGCAAAGACAAACAAAATCAAATCAAAGTAAAACGTTCGTCATAAAAATGTATCCCAAACCCTAATGCCAACCCGAGTAAAAAATCTAGAGCGTTACATCTCTCGTGAATGAGACTCCTGAAGGGCGTGTCAATACAAATATGGCCACTAACAGTATCATGACGGAACCTGATTTAAGTCTGATGATGTATATTTGCTGATATTTAACTAGCAAAGAGATTAATATAACTAAAGCAGATGGATTCTGCTTGTAAACAACTGTAAATTTCAGGCGTCTCATAAATATTTCTATTTACCATTTGCTACAATGAAAGATTTCATGACAGTCAGAATGCCAATCCCAGTTTCAACCCCATGGCGAAATGAAGCGGACTATGAAGCAAAGTATTACAATCATTCTCGTCGTTGATGCAGTCTGGAATGGATGGTCTACACACGAAGCAAGATGCGTGAAGCGTGAAACCTGGCTTGCAAGATCAGTGGCCTGAAACATTGTCATCGAAACCCAGCCATATTCTCTTGTTTAGATATATATATATATATAAATTTATCGGGCATACCTATGCTAGCTGGTTAACAGCAACAAAACGGTGAATCAGTGAGGCGTCGAGTACGTTCTGGGAAACGGCGCTCCGACTCACGATTATTCTTATCTCGGGAATATGAACAAGTCTAATGGCGATGATTAACAAAAGCACTTCATCATTGAGATGAGAGAAAGACCTGTTGTAATAAACTCGACCAACTATTAAATATTGAAGGAGAAAAATATAAAGAAAAGGGAAAAATCGTCTTTCTATTGTCATCCGTTGAAGAAGTTTTCGAGGAAGTAGATCGAAGTCTCGTGTACGAAGGAGAAGACAATGATTTCGTTCGTGGCAGATGACGCAAGCGAGTGTTTCGCGAGAACCGGACTCTACACGAGAATACCTATGGAGAAACGTCATTGGAAGGAAGGAAGAAAAATCGGCTCGATCACTCGCACACGATTTGATAATCGTGTTGCCGAGCTGTGTGTCACGAGGAACCCTGTCATCGCGCTTTCGTCGACGTCGACGTCGTCGTAGTCCTCGTCGTTGCCGGCGTCGTCAACGTCGCGCTCCGTTCGGCTCTCGACCGGGTTTGTTGCGTAACGGTACGAGGTCCGCGACTGTGTGAGAACACACCTGCCGTATGCTCGACCTCTTCTCACTTTTATATACGCTATGTGTATGCCGATCCATAACTCATTCCCGAGGCCGTTTGATGTACAAGTATCCTCTGTGAATTGTGTCTGAGACGAGCCGGGATTACCGGCGTATCCTTATGTCCAAAGAATTGAAGTAATTTTCAATGATTTGTATTATTTTTAAAGACACCGAAGAAAAAAGATTATTTGAACCGCGGTTAAATATAATTTAGATAATTGCCAATTAAGATAGTTGATTCGCAGGAGCTAGTTAAATAACAATAAGTCATGAGATAATTGAAAATAAAGATATTACAACATCCCAATAACTATAACAATGTAAAGTAAGATTTTACACGTATGACTTAATGATATTTGGCTAAAAATGTCATATTAGTAAACACTAATATGAAAAATATCATGACGGTTTGTTTGGTTGGACTCGATTGTTTCTCTTAGTCGCCATTTTTACGACATAAATATGACTAAAGCCATATGCGATTCGATCCGTTACTTATTTAAATTTAGATATCGGAGAAAAATATTTGACAAGCGCTTCTTTTCGAGGTATCTACGAAATTCGAAAACTTGAGGTAAATTTTTGTAGGATAATGGTTAGAGTTGCAGTGGCCGAATGAAGTATGTCACGCAATGATATACCGAATTCCGAATATTCCGAATTGTTGTGTGGACAACAATGTTGTGTCCACTTTAAATACTCGAAATAATAAAACAATAACAACAAGAAGGGGGAAAAAAGGAGGATAAAAAGTATCGCGACGCTATTGATATACAAATCTGTATGTCAGTTGAACAGACGGGAGTTGCCACCGTCCCCATTTTTCAATCAAATCTCTTCTTAGTTTACTTATCAATGAATTCAGATAAGAAACCTGTATATATATTGCCTTTCCTGTTAAGAACACTCGAAGCTTCGTTTAATTGTATCATTCGTGCTCTTATGATCTGCACAAAACGATAACGTACAAACGTGAAGGCGATACAGAGGCATTGAAAATGGTTTTGTTATACCACAGTAAACTTAAATGAGAAATTGCTTGAATCGCCATACCTCATAGAAGTTACGTTCAGAGCACAATTTCCAATTGTATACCATGCATGTGGTCTGTTCAACTTGGCTGATAAGGGTTATCGCAAATCCGAGATGAATTAACCGTGTGCCCCGCATAATCGCTCAGTGAACGCGGCTCCCTGAGTAAAACTTAGACGCGCCAGTTTACGTTGAACTTAGCGTTCGACGCCTCCCGTAATCTCCGAAACTTCTTCTTATACAATATAATGTCAGAAATGAGTGAGAAATCGTACAAACGAACGGTATCCTCGCCACGAAGCTTCAACAATCTTTAATTCATTATTACAACAAATATCTAGGTATTCTCTGTGCATAGAAAATTCATAAGATAAAAATAGGTCGAAAACAAGTTTATAAGCGGGCGTGCATGTCCAACATAAATCGCAGACTATCCGCAACGTGACTCACGTATTACGCCAATCCGCGACAATTTAATTCCCCTGGTTGTGTTTTGCGTACAACTTTACCCAAACTCCATGTGTTATATAATCCCGAACGAATTCAGGCTCTGGAACAAACTGAATTGTCTCGCGGCTCTTATCATCGCGCTCAGCTACGTTAATTGTTTCGTTATCGCCTCGACTGACGCGATACTATTTTCTAAATGATCTTTTTGCTACAGAGTCCGAAGAAGTTTACTTGAAATTATATTTAAGATAAATTGAATTCTTTTAATGTTGATACAAAATAAATCATTGGTTAATGCAATTACTAATAACGTCGATATACACATTTATATATTTTGTACACAAATTTTTTTCTCAATCTTATTTCTCGCCTGTTTGATACGGTTTTCTGTATACCGTTGATACATTTTCAAAATGTATTCTGCACCGTTTAGAACTACAGTGGGTCACGTAAAAAACCGGATAGACTGGTTCAGGTTAAAGAGCTTTATCGTCTCGTTAATATTTCTCATAAATGCGCAAATGTATTCACTCGCCATGTACTTGCATGGAATACACAAACCGAAAGGGTCGACATGATTATTCGCACGCGGCAACTCCAAGTATAATAAATAACCAAAAGGTACTGTACGAAGGATTTGCATAACACAGACAAATTTTCAATGGGAAATAAATTAACTGTGGCTTGCGCACTGTAAAATAACGCCTGCGAGTGCGTGCCAAGTAGTCGTGTATCATCATATCGAGATCAGTTGATAATAAAAATGTAATGTTTACAGTTTATGCGGCACCAAGCCACGTACGAATGTTAGGATATCGTTCGTTTGCGCTGCTGTTCACTTTATTATGCTGATAAACTCGTGGATTTGTACATGTAATCCGATTTATAGCTACAGCGACCATAAAATATCTAATTATTTATTATGCCGATCATTGGTTAGAGCTACTAAAAAGTTGGTAAATTCGACCGATTTGTTGGTACAGCTTATACAAATTGGTATATTTATTGGTACTGTTAGTAGATTGTTTAATTTGTGCCGGTCTATCAAACTATTACAAAAGTGTTAAGAGAATTTAACGTTAAGACACAGATACATATTTTAACAATCAGAAGAATTTTCTTTCATCTTCGTTATAATTTATCTTTTGTTTAACATTTAATATTCTTTTGACTAAAATCTTCTTCATTATTTGATTAAATACATGGTAACTTATACTATTTTTAGAAATCGCACATATTTGTCTCTGGGTAAGTCTTCTATCGGATGTTCAGTGTGAAATCTCGCGATTTCACGTATAATACAGCTTATTATCAGGGGTACAAATTGAAAATGCGGGTTTGATAACAGATGGCGTTACTAACGCTATACGCATCAGGCAGTACTGTGACTATGTTCATGTCAAAGCTACGTCTTATAGCTTTAATTTTCAGTATGTGTCAATTTGTCGCAGTGTCAAATTCATAGTTTTTTTGAGCTCTCAATATGTCGAGTTTCGTGCCAACAAAACAGCATTTGCGGGAAGTTTTAATTTACTTCTTTAATTTGAAGAAAAGTGCTGCTGAAGCACATCGATTGGTCTCCGAGGCTTATCCGAGTCATGTTCCATCGGTTTCAACGTGCGAGAGATGGTTTGTGCGGTTTAGAAGTGGTGATTTTGACGTTGAGGACAAAGAGCGGCCGGGCCAAGTGAAAAAGTTTGAGAATGCTGAATTGGAGGCAATACTCAATGAAGACTCGTGTCAAACTCAACAAGAGCTCGCAGATTCATTGGGAGTGACACAACAAGCCATTTCCCATCGTATAAAAGCCCTCGGAATGATCCAAAAGCAAGGACATTGGGTGCCGTATGAGCTGAAGCCGAGAGACGTCGAGCGCCGTTTTTTTGCATGCGAACTGCTGCTCGAACGGCAAAAACGGAAGGGTTTTTTGCATCGCATTGTCACTGGTGATGAAAAGTGGATCCATTACGATAACCCGAAGCGCAAAAAATCATATGGTTACCCCGGCCATGCATCATCATCGACGGCCAAACCAAATATTCACGGCGCCAAGCTCATGCTCTGTATTTGGTGGGACCAGCTGGGTGTGGTGTATTATGAGCTATTGAAATCGAACGAAACCATCACAGGAGCACTATACCGAACTCAATTGATGCGTTTGAGCCGCGCACTCAAAGAAAAACGGCCACAATACGAGCAAAGACACGACAAAGTAATTTTGCAACATGACAACGCTCGGCCACATGTTGCAGCGCCGGTCAAAACATACCTACAAACGCTGAAATGGGAAGTCTTACCCCACCCGCCGTATAGCCCAGATATTGCTCCTTCCGATTACCACCTTTTCCGATCGATGACACATGGCCTAGCTGACCAGCGCTTCCATTCTTACGAAGAAGCCCAAAAATGGGTCGATGACTGGATAGCAGCCAAGCCGGCCGAATTTTTTCGCGACGGTATCCGTAAATTGCCAGAAAGATGGGAAAAAGTTGTGGCTAGCGATGGACAATACTTTGAATAATTCATTTGTTACCATTTTTTCAGAATAAACGTTCAAAAATAGAAAAAAATCCCGCATTTTCAATTTGTACTCCTGATAGTTAATTGCAAGTGATTTATTTTTCTTTATAAATGGTACAAGAGATATAAAATTTATTTTGTAAATTTGTTTGTTTGCGTGTTGTCCTATCGCAATTATCTAGATCCTATTCGATTGAGACGTCAGTTTTTACAGTTATTTTCTTAATTTTGGATTTGACATTGAAAACTACAGATCCCGCTGGATTTTCAAGAAGAAAATTCTTGATTTCCTTCCTTGAATTGTAAAATTATTGCTAGCGCGCTAAACTACTATAACTTGTTAGTATTTTGTATATCTTTTTGTAAGGCGGGTGGGGATGGGAGATAGTTTAAAGGTAATTTTCCTGCTTACCAGATCGTCATCGTACTCGTCGTCGTCGTTATCAGAATCCGAACAACCTCTCAGCTTCCGTACTTTCTTTTTCACCTCCTTTTTCACTACGCGTGTTATCACGCTCTCCGGCTGCGTCCAATTCAATCAATTTCATTCTACTTCGTTATATTTCACTTGACAATTCGTGTAATTGGTGATCGCCGTAGAAACTTTAGGAACCGTTTTCGAAACTGCACAAACAGCGCTACGCGCGATCAGCGACTGCCCTCGCAACTTCATTGGAGGTAAATATATAAAATTATAATTAGCAAAAACCAAGGATTCTCGCGTTTGAGTCGCAAGAATTTATTGTATACGAAAGAGTTTCTTTAATTTGTGCAATTAATTGTTTCGATTTCAAGTAATTGAACAATTATTTTTATATTTGTTGTAATACTATGTGAATGACAATAGACGAAAATCATCTTTGCATCGGGTTTAGTTGGGTTAATATTATGAAAATTTAACCGTCACGCACGGACATTCACGTTGTGAATATATCACAAACAGACTGGATTTCTTTAAATCGACAAAGAATGTAAAAAATTTGAAATGATTCAATTGTTATCGTAAAAATGTATTAAATGTCACCTGACCTCATGAGAGATTATTTTTATTCAAGGTACCGATACATAATTTGTCGGATAGCTCCTTAATTATATTTCTCTCCAGGACAGGTTTGCACAACTCTATTTATAATTATACAAAATTATACCAAAAGAAAAAGTTAAAACCATATTAAGTTAGACTTCTGAATCTCCCTAGGATTGCCTAAAATCGCTAGAAACAAAACTACCGTAATTTATACCTACGGGAAATAGTTTCAAGTAGATAAACTGTACACTATACATATAGCGAATAGTAAGTACATTATATTACAGGGGATCGTATACATGTTCTACTGGGACTGGAATCTCAGGACGATACTTTGAACCCGACCTCGACCTGGTTATAAGAATCAAAGAGGGCTCAAGCACGAATAACTTGAGATAATTAGCTATAAGCAATAATTTTCTCGTGAGAAAAGTATGTACAATCGGTCTATCGAAAGAAACAGGCTCTCGTTAATCGGTAAATACGTCTAAGTGTACGACTAAAAAAAGAAAAGAAAATTACCGAGTGGTACTCGTTGTAATCGAATCGAGTCGAGAGGCTCCTTGTTCGTTAGATAGCGAAGGGAGATATATATCGCAAGGTATACACTGTATGTTTGCCGTTAATAGGATAATTGCATCGAGCCATAAGTTTTTTTCACGAAATACGAGAGAGAGTCTGGTACAGTGGCGCATTTTCTATCCACGCACAGGAAGCTTTTATCGAGCAGCACACACGCAAGACGATGGCCGATTGTCCTGTCCTGTGGCAATGCTACTGTGGTACTTTGGTCGCGTTGTCTACTCGTTACATATACCGCATTGCATCTTTGCTGTGTAATTACTGATCCAATATTTTTCATCGGTCGAAGGCCTTGCGCTAGAATTTTTTCCCTTGCTCGTCTTATGTCTGTCTTACAAGCTCGATACTTTGAAGCCTCCGCCATCGGTACACACCGTACGTACATGTGTACTATGCAAAAAATGATCAAACCTGTTATCGTTTCGAACCCTCTCTCAAATAATTTATGATGACTAATGCTAATCAACTTCTAACGGAACATTAGAGCACAATAATCATTTTAAACGGTTCTCAGCAACGATATTGGTTATTTATCGAATTTCTGAATAAAATGTGGTAGCATTGATCTATTTATTCAAAATATTAAAACGATTTAAGGGAGTGTAAAGATTAAATAAATGTTTATGCTCATAGAGTCATTGGCAGCTTTACTTATCTATCAGTTATAACTCTACCAGAATAAAAGCCTCTGTCATAACTCTACTAGAATACAAGCATCTGTCATAACCAGAATATTGCTAATTCTTAAGTTTCCGTGCACAGCAGGATAAAACAAAAGAGATTTTTCTCATCTTCATCTTGATTGGCCAAAAGATTTATAAAAAAAAAAAGTTTTCAGTGCATCAGTAGTTTAGAAGGATTTGGAGTTATTCCAGTAGAAACATATTAAGTTAAAAAGTACATTGTACAATCTTTCCATCTGTAAATATAATTTTCCATCGGAAATGAACTCGGGAATCTATTGCAATAATTTCTCTACTTGGGAAATCTGCGGATACGCACCTGCTATGTGCTGATTTCTAATCTAATTTCTACAGTCTGGTATCAAAGAATTATGACCCTCGCTAACGGCTATTAGCTACGGATCCGTTACGTGTCTCGGCAGTGCAATCTTTGCGAAAAATGTACGTCGACGTCCGGGGGCGAATTATCGTCCCCTGACTGACGAACGGTTATGATTGATTGACAAGTTCGCTTGTTTCTCCTCTTACCCAACACGTTTTTTTCTTCCACAACTGTAAACGACTAGTCGCGAAGTCTGTCCGACTAAGTGTGCGACGATTCCACGTAAAATATCTTGGATATAAATAATCTGAGAAAACGAATAGCCGAGATGCCAAGCCCGACTTGACGGAAGAGCATTCAGCATGTGACGCTTCCGGGGACCCGTTTCACGGTACGCCGATTCGAGAATATTAAAAAATTCTAACCGCCTGTCGTCCATCCGTTTTTCACGAGTGAACCCAGGGTGCGTTTTTCTTCACTCAACTTTCCTCTATAATTACCCGAAGCGCTTCTACATAATTTTATTTACATGCGGTCGCCAACTCGTACAACACCACTTTCAATTCCAAACGTAATAATTTTGTTTGTTGCATCAACGTTTCCCAAAGAGAGAGCATTATAGAAAAGTTGTCGTGCAGTCATCAAGCTACGTGAAATGGGAGTAACTGAGAGAATACACGCAGAAACGCATTTTATTTATATTTATGTCTGTATGTACGTAGTGAAGCGGGCACGTGACTGTGTCAAGGTGAAGAAGGCGCGACTCTAACGACGACTCGTCGTTGTTGGTGAAAGCTACAACCGTCGTGGCGTATACGCATACGGATAACTGTACATCAACTCCGCTAAGTACAACTGTAATGCATTCAACGCTATTCGACCGAATACCTCGACGAACCCCAAGAAAACCAAATGCCCCCGCTGATGGTATCATTGTATATTTTGTGAACGGAACGTCATGACGATATATATATAGATCCATTGATGTATTTAGAGATCGACGACGTCGCCGACGAAAAAGATCACAACGATGATCAAGATGTACGTCATGGTTACTATATTTAACTCGTGAAAAGAAGGTGTTATTTCATTCTTATAAAAATAATTTTTTTCACGTTCTTACGTCATACGAACGTTCTATTTTATTTAAATAATAATTACAATATCAAAGTTTTTTATAGTCACATTTTTCCACTAAATTTTCTTCATTTGTTATTGATATTTGGTTTTATCTCTTCAGTTGTAAATAAATGCGTCGGTAGAGTCAAACAAAACTTAACTAATAATTTCGTTATACTAATTTTTTTTTTTTAATTGATAAAATTTTATAAAATATTTTTTAAACCAATGTTTGTTTTCAAAGTAAAAATGATAACCGATGCGATGTTCGATTTATCAAATGACAATTGTCGATACTTTTTCGAGTCTAAACATTTCCACCATATCGCAATAACAATATTTTTCATTAAGGTCACTTTAATACCATCTCAATGAACCTAAATCTAGAAATAAGGACAGAGATTCGAAAGGCTCATATCCTACTCTTCATAATCGACAGCAGAGATACAGAGGTTGCACACTCGTTTTTATCCGAAACTACCTCGTGGATAGGGTGCAGGTGATTCATTCTCACATCGTACAGATTTTATAAAGGAGGTACAAGGAATGCTGCATACCTGCACGCTCAGTATTTATCTTTACATCATACACAATACCAAAGTACACCGAACCTTCTTAACCACGCTCCATTAATGAGCCTCTCGTAAAACGTTTAATTCTCTTAGTCAAACCAACTAAACGCAACTCACGAATCAATAGCTTTTCTTGTCACGATATTCTTGTTTCTAGTTCCTGGTCGGCACATTCCGAATTAAAACACAGAGACAAATCCTGCGAATTTCACCTCCATGTTTCCATATTCACAGTTTGTGTCATTTCAGAATCATCTGAACGAGGAAATATATTTTTTTAGCAGCTTCTTTTATCATCTGAAATGAGGTCTCCGTTTTAACTTGATCATTTGGCATTTCGGTCTTTTTGTGTGGCGGTTACCGCAAGATGCGTGAACCAATTTTAATTTCGTTGGGTCATTCCTAAAACCCAAACCAGACCGGTGTATGTTAATGGGTTTAGCGATTAGACCCTTCCGTGAGTTGGGCGTGGTTAAGAAGTTCGAAATGGTAGAAAAATTAGAAGAAAACAAGTGAATTATTTTTAATATAATTATTTATTGTTGTGAAAGTTGGTACTTGAGTTTTTTGTGGCTGTAAATACGAATTTAGTGTTAAAATTTTGAAATAAAAAATAGCGAGATCAGCGTTAATTACGTAAAACGCAAAACTAATTTAATTTGAACACAAATTGGTATTTAGGTTAACATTTGATAGAAAACCAATACTCAGTGAGGTCAACTGTTCTTCGATCTATTTATTTGACAACATTTTTCTAACATTGATATGTAATCTCGTTTTTTGTTTATGAAAAGACGTTCGATGATTCCACCGAAACGAAATTTTTGTCATGTTACAAACGAAATTTCTCTGCTAAATCAGGACTTGAGGTAAAAAAATGTAACCCGATGTTTTTTTTTTAAGTTTCATCAACGTACAAAATGCACATGCATACAAAAAAATGTACTTTAAAGCAAAAAATTCGTGCAATTGAAACTTTGACGTGCTACTATAATTTTTTTTATACGTCAAACACACTTTTTTCATTCCAAATATAACATTATACTAAATTGTCTTCTAAATTTTTGTTGGCTTTATTATTTAATTAATTAGTTTTAAATGACAATGCAAATATACCCGGTAAACTTGAAATCTTATAAAATTTTCTTCGCTCCATCGTGAATTTAGATAGCAGTAAAAATATCAAGATATGCTTTCAAGTTATCACGTCATATGCATACGTGTCCCAATGTTTGCAATGACTAAATCTGAATAAGCGGGTAGTATATTTTATTTTTTATTTTTAAAGCGGAATAATGATTTTCACCGTTATTTATAGGTGATTCGAGACAGAAGGCTTCTTATTCGTTGAAGCAAATAGTGACTCGTACGGTGAACGAAAGCCATTGGCGCAGCGAGTAAGAAGCAAAAATCCCACGAGAGTTCGCGAGCTAGCAGTCGAGAGAGTCAACGATGACATCATTATTTGTCATATAAGAGAGCGCGGGCGGGAGTTGTCGTTTCTTTTAAAAAAATTTTTAATCTCCTCGTGAAACAAGTGGCCGAATGCAGCAATTTAGCCATCGGCTACACGGTCGGTTCAAGTTCGCGGTACCCGACAAATCTTTTCAAACGAGCGTGCGTCATTGTAACTAAAGCTAACAACGCGCGGCCGTAGCCGGTGGCGTTTTACAGCCGCCAGCGATCTGAGACTATCCGGCTACATTGCTTTCGATGACTGTGAACGGCACTGTGTATAATAAGGTCAAGCCGCTATCTCATAGTTTCAAAAACCGTTTTTCTCACCGTCAGAGAACTCGAGCGTATACGTTATACAGTTAGCAACTAATCAATGATATATACATACGAATAGGGGATATTATACTACGCAAAAGTAACTGGAAACTTGCGAGCCTGTGCATTAGCGTGTAGATAGTATACGCCACTAGGGGAGCTTTCTACGGCTTTACGAGGGTCCGACGAGGATTAGTTTTATGGAGGCCCAGCGAAGTAAGAGAAAGCTTTTAACAGCGAAATACTTTAAAGAGTACAGTTTTTCTTTTCAATAATTTTAGGACATGAAAGTATCCGTTCAAGTAAATTTAATTTGATATAATTCAATTAATTCTCTTTTAAACAAATAAATCCTTTTTCTGCGTATATGTTAAAAAATTTATACAATTGTGAATGATAACAGAGCCTTAACGAAAGTATTTTCATTCAAAACACCTGCAATTGTCCAAATTTTCTCATGTTCCACATTTGTTTGATTTACTTCATTATTTTTGTCGTGTCGGAGGATTGTCAATCATTAATACTGACAAATTCCTTCCAGGCATTATGCAAATGATAACAGAACTTTAACGAAAAATCTTCTCATTCGAAACACCTGCAATTGACCAAACTTTTCTCCTGGTCCACATTTGTCTCATTTACTTTATTATTCTTGTAGTTTCGGAGCACTGGTCAAGCACTAATACTGACAAATTCTTTCCAGGCATTATGTGGATTATACAAATACCAATACACGTATTATGTATCGTATGGTGTACAGCTATTTTTATAGCTTCGGTATGGCATCAAGGACACGATAAACAGGTTCGAGAGTGACGCATCCTCACGTGAACTCGACGTACAAGGTTAAGTAACTTCAAGGAAATCTACACTGTTTATTAAATTTAATATAGAAATATGACGTTAATTTCATTTTTTTGTGTATTACACACAACTTTTGACGGAGTTTATTGTACACTATGTACATTACAATATATAATACATCAATTTTGCATCATACTTGTATATTAAATTATATGTACAAGGTGTGTGAAAAAAAATTTCTATAAAAGTATAATAACAGTGATAAATCTAAGCGACAAATGATTTGACCAAATTTTTTTGATGGAAAATTTCTGGCAGTTCGCAACCCGGTTAAAGTCAGCGCCACCTTAGATCCCTGTGTTATCGATCTCAGAAAGATCTCTAACAATCGAATCATTAATTATTTTTGTCAACTCTGATTGCCTCACTCATTCATTAAGAATTAATGAAGCAACCAGACCTGACGATTTTTAACTTCTAAAGAAATCGTGAAAAAATATTGCCACAGCCCGGGTTCGAACCGGGAACTCCAGAATTCTAGCCTGGTACGTTACCAATTACGCCACCGCGGCTCTAGCAACATCAATTCACGATCTCTATTTTTAATGTCAAATAATACACCTTTGTTGCAGATTAATTAATTAAACCTTTTTTATACGCGGTCATATGTTTCTTAAGAGTGATAAATCTAATCGACAAATAATTTGACCAAATTTTCCATCAAAAAAATTTTCCATCAAAAAAATTTTCCATCAAAAAAATTTGGTCAAATTATTTGTCGCTTAGATTTATCACTCTTAAGAAACATATGACCGCGTATAAAAAAGGTTTAATTAATTAATCTGCAACAAAAGTATAATAACTTTCATGAAGAACATTTTTAGTCTACCGTATGTCTCATGATTTAACACTTTAACCGTCAATGAAGAAAGTTAACTACAATTTATCAAATACTGCAGTAAAACAACTTCTTCAATTTGCAATAACCAATATTTTCATGTAATTATGTAATAAGGGATGAATTTTTTTTTATCACATTTTGTTGAGATATTTTACTTTTTAATTCAATTTTCGATATATGAGGACCTTTTTAAGAAAATTTAGGCTTCGGGCAAAGTTCACATACAAAATGTAGCGGTAACATCTAATTAATATTTTTCTGTAATTTCAAATACTGGATAATAATCCATATAAAGCCTACGATAACTTTGTTTTTTTTTTTAACCGATCGTCAAAGGTTTAGTTCCTTGTCTCTCGATCATGTTATTTGCTATCGATAGATATCGCAAAATTTGTCTAAGAAATAAACTCTGAGACCTACCTTCTTGTAGAGTTTGATCCAAGTGAGATCTCCCTTCATATCGGTGTACTGGAGTCCAAAGAACCAGACCTCCCTAAGACCGATCGTCTTGACGACCTGATCGAAGAGCTGCTTGCCGGTGGTCCCGTGTTGGATCGCGAACTCCAGCTCCGCGTCCATCGTGGTTACCCTCACGTTCATCTTAAAATAATTTAAAATACATTAACATAAATTAACGAATTAGGGAGAAAAAATGCTCCAATTAATGAAAGCACTCGGTATAACGAAGCAAACTAGTTGCTTTGCCGCTATTTTACAAGGGACGACCACGCATTTAGTTAAACATGAGCGAAGACTTCGCTAACGCCATAATTTCTCGTGGTATGCTTAATGGAACAATGGTATCGCTAATTTGATTATTGTCGGCGAATTCACTAGGTGCCTGAATGCAAATTTGAACAATCGGGAAATTACGAAACTTAGAGTTCGCAACTCAAAAGAACTTAGAAAAACTGACTGAAATGACAAACCATGAGAGTGCTGGAAAAATAATTAATTTAAATTGTTTTCAATTCTGGTACAAAACTAATTTTGCTTCCAAACATTGCATTATTTTATATCATGACATGGGATATTCTGCTAAAATTAGATGCTTCGATGATCGCAATAAGGAAAACGATGAGATTAGAAAAAGTATCACGGGACACCCATCAAGCCCCCCACCCCCCCGTACCATAGAACGAGTAAATAGTGACAACTGCGAATTTGGGTCAACGATGAAGTCATTTCTTGAATACTTGAATTTAAGATGCACAACCATAAAATTTTTAGTATCACGATACGAAGAAAAGAGTCTCAATAATTATCTAAAGCTCTGCAAAATTTTCCAAATTGGTTACAAACTAAAAACGCCGTTAGAATTTCATTATACGTAACAATTTAATAGTTTCTATCAAAAACTTAAGTCAGTCGGATAATCGTGCAAAGACTAGGTTACTAACGTACACTCAAGTTGGCTCTTTCAATCGAAATACCAAATGTTATAAATGCGACACCCAGTACATAGCGTGCGAATCTGGACGAGAACCCAAGAAGCCCGTACAAACGATAACCGTGTAATAGAGAACGAAAAGGATTCTCGAGCGTTCCTATAGCAGGTAAGCGCAGGTGAAAATGGTCCGGGCGCCGTTACAAAAATCGGTCGAGCTAAATCTTACTCAACTTCTTCCGTCGAGTTATTAAGCGATCCACCAACATCACCATCTTACAAATGAAGCAATTACGTTCTCAAAATAAAAACCGTTTAAATAATTCCATAATAATTCACGTGGAACGTGGTAACTGATCCAAGCGAAGAGAACAAATCGATCGATGTAATTGAGCGTCGAATGTATACCAGGCCACTCCTTACCATCTTCGTTCCGGCTACCATGGTTAACGATCGAATTCCACGAGCAACGAACCAAGTGGAAAGTCTGCCGAAAATTCGTCACTCGATATATATCACAGAAGCGTCTCTTAAATCGAACTCGCGTATGTCACACACTGTTCTTCGAAAGATTCTCTTTTTATGCGGCAAGCGGTCGGTTCGGCGCGCGTCTATCCTCGAGGTCCTTCACTGAGGCACTAAAAGGCCAGTTGGTTCGGGTAGAGCGTACGACAGAATTCTCTTTCCGTGCAGACCGATGAGAGAGAGAAAGAGAGACGGTGAGAGCGCTCACGCACGATGAAACCGAACAGACTGGTATAAGTTGTATGTACCGAGTGGAGGTATCCGCGATTGACGCGGTTCGCCGGTCGAACGCAGGTCGAACAATGGGCCAAGGGGCAAGTGCAAGAGTGCAGCCGGCGTCTCCTCGGAGTTGCGTCCCCATCCGCACCGGTACCCTCTTCTCGTTTCGTGCAAGAGGGCACCACTACAACGACAACGACCACCAAACGAAATCGAGCGAGAGACGAGGAGAAGCCGCGAAGAAGGACGAGACGCGGAGGCAGCAGCTGTCTCGCTTCCCCTTCACGTACGCACCACTACTTATAGCGTTATTATCGTCGATGTAGCGGAGCTCACGCACGTCGCGAAAGCAAGACAGTGTGCGGATCACGTAAGCAAGCCGGTCCCGCAAAGTTACAGCCAATCCGAGTGAACCGACTACAGATACCGGGTGTACGGAAGGAAACGTTATAAAATGTTCGTTGGGTCCAATTTTTCCATTGCGTCTTCACTTTCCGTTATTCCCGAGGTGATTTGGATTCTGGGTCATAAAAACTTGAGATTTTACGGTTTTCTTGTCGTTTGCACTGTTATTATGATTTTAAAAGGACATAAAAGTGGGCATTGTATTATATAAAAACGCAGACGTTTCCGATGTTTGGATATTGCGCAGGATTTAATGGTTCTTGACACATAGCCTAACATCGTAAAGGCAGAACTAAAAGATTTGTGGTCATCGGAAGTTGGTCGTTTTACAACTTGAGAATTTATAGGTAAGAACATATCAGTCACTGTACAATACGTTTAGTTCGGATAATTTTTTTAGCTTCCGGCTCATCTCTCGTTAAAAATGAGATCTTGGAATACCTTCTACTGACGTTGAAAGGGTATAATTTGTTGCTTTTGGAGATTTAATGAAGAGACTTAACCTCGTCTTGCTCTATAGAAACTGATTCTAGATTAGAAGATAAAAACTATTTCCGAAGGTTCTTTGAATGATCTGATAAACTATTATATTTAGGCTTAATGGAAGGTTTAAATTCCAAATTGAAAAGCATATGAATGAATTATTTCATTGGCTATTGAAAAGTGAGGTCATTGTGATAATCTACTTGTAGCGGCCATATTGAAACCTGAGAGCCGATGGCTGCAGTTCAGGAACTCGCGCACTGCGGACATTGGCTCTGAGATTTCATCGTGGCAGCTGAAGGTCGATAAATTCACTCTTCAGCAATAAACGTTACACATTTTTTTTAATAATAAATGATCACTGTAAGTTCCGCCATAATCTGGACTTGTAATCTAGGATTTTGTCAATGTTTTGTTTTTGTACTTGGTCTGTTTTTAATCGAAGAAATTCATAAAAATTATATGTCAATCGAAACGATACATTTTGAAAATTACATTGAGGATGTCTTGTTTTTTTCATCTTTTACCGGACTATACCTTTCTATGTTCCTAGTAAAATCGAAATTTTCGATGCTAAAAAGATTGTGGCAATTGACACGATATCTCAAACACTACCTTAAGGATCCTCTGTTTATCGTTTTTTCGAAACCCTCTATATCCAACCGCGTGGATAACTTCTCTATACATATCCTGTATAATATGATTATGTTCAGTATTTGAATATTAAAGGATCGTGTCTCGTAAACCACGTATAAAACAAAACGATTGACTCGTGATATTACAAACTCTTGTCAAAATGGCTGCGAGTGACGTCGGTATTCACGACGTAACAGCGAGTGACGTAGAGAGGACAAGACCGGAACACGGCGCTAGTGAAGAAAATCATCATTTGAAGAGCATTGTTGGCGGAGTGATCATGATATATCGAAATTGTATGTACCAATATAATTGCGGACAAAACAAAATGAAAGGTCGTATCAACAATATATCGTAAAAGTATAATCAAATATCCGATTCGTGAACTCGTCTACGAGAAAAATTAAGCCATTGTTTCGAGCATGTAATTTTTCAATATGACACACCGGTGGAGTACATTTGATAATTTTTATATTTTACTTAGTGTCGAGTAGCAACCGCGACTAATGATAGCGGAGAGTAGTTGCCAATTTTTCTTATGGATTTTTAGTCTGAATTGAAGTACACAAGTCGAACGAGTGCGTATTAAATGAAATAAATGTTTTAACGAGTACATTTATTATTTTATACTTTGATGAATATTTTTCTAAGAAACAGGAAAATATAAAACGAAAATATTAAAGATTTGATTGTCAAGGAAACCTCGAATAAAGACTTGACATTACAACTTCTTAATGTTTAAATAACTCGAGGACCGTATACTTATTGGAAACTTTGAGGAAGTAAACATTTAAACGACGTTCGTATAATTCGGGTATTATCCGATTATCCGGTATGAAATCAGCTCTTTACATATAATAACCACGGATTATGGCATTATGCTAACCAAGTCTTGTGCATAATATACTCGAGAATGAAAAAAAATGATGTCATCGACATATATTTACCGTTTGAAGAATGAATTATTGGGAGTAGGTATATCTATACTTTTAGAAAGTTGTTTGTTTGTCTCAAAACCTGATGAACATAATGAATCAGAGCCTAAGACTAATTTGAAGAACCTGACGAGTTCTGAATGACGATTTTTTTTTTTTCATGCGACTGATGGATCAGAAAGAATCGTTAATGGATATAACATTAATACAAAACGAAAACTAAAGTAATACAATGTACAAGGATGCACAAGGATTAAATCTGAGCCCTTAGGGGGAGGTGAAACCTACTCAGTGGGTAAGTAAAACTGTAAATAATAGTATTTCACTCTATTGGTGTGTGAAAGAGACAGCTATTTGAATTACTGCCAGCGCCTCTCGCGGAACTCAGGTGAAGTGAAACTATATCAGTTAGTCTCCACCTTCCTTAAACAGAACCAGCTTGATCAACCAGGTGTTAACAAGCCACAGAATATTCAAATGAGTCTTTCATACCTTTATATCTTATCGAACGATTTGTAAATAATGTGCTAATTATGTAAAAATGGTTTTGAGCCTTACAGAATGGTTGAATTTAAAAAAAAAAAAAAAAAAAAAAAAAGAAAACACTACAATATGGTGCAATTTGTTGTTCGAGAGTTAATATTGCTGTACTGTCTACCCATATGATAATTTTTACGAATATTACCAGCTGTGTAGAGGATTCTAAAATTGATAAAAAGTATGTAGTTACTAAATTCTTTATTACCTTTTCGACATAATTTCGTTTCAGAAATTAGAGATTCTGACGGCTTTGCGGCCTTTTTTGCCTCAAAGTAAATGATATACCGATCGCATCAACTTTCATACGAATTCCCTCGACTCTTTCGTCGCTTTATGTCATCGATTAATCATGAGACTGATAGAAAAAAAAAGTTATCATGTATATCATTTGTTTTGCGTTGAATAGGAAGTTGCTTTTGTCTACATTTTTTAACGGGTTTGACTAAAAACCAACCGTGCTGAAAAAGGAAATCCTTCAATTTCTTGCTTTAGTTGTAAAGTTAAAGGGAGCGTGCATGGCACGGAAACTTGCTGGTATAAATGTGTGTGGATCTAGAAAGAAAAACCCTAGAAAAAGGCCTTTTGGTAAAAAATCCCTGGAAAAACGCTCCCGAAAGCGTGGCTCTCAGAAATAAAAACAGAATATTCCAATTTTTTAAGAAAAATATAATTTTATTTTCAAGCAAAAAGTAGTGAACAAAATTATTATTATACTTTTTTTATTATTCTTCGGTACGAGTTAAAAGACAATGATCGCTTTACGTAACTTTTGATAACCATTTATTGAAAAATTCAGTTTAAATAAAGAAAAAATTATAATATGAATAAAAATCGGTCATTCAACTTTGATGAATTCGTGATGCACGGATAGACAAACAAGTATTTTACTAACTTTAAAAATATAGGTCATAAAAAAAAATAGTGTGGCTTCACGTCTGTTATTCCTACGAATAACGATGCGTGAATCCTGTCAAGTAACGAATTATATTATTTATATGAAGAATAAAAATTGATATAAACGTATATAAGGGTACGGCTGCTCTTTTCCTCGCAGCTCTTTCTACAATTTTGTCAATGTTAAAAGTGTAATAGGTGAATTCGTTGAAGAGCGGAGATATCCAGGGGCAATGTCCCTCTAATGAAAACATACTTTCAGTGTTTAAAATATTTGATTTTATTTGCTAATGATTACGGGCCGGGTGAAATGTTACGATTTGCCTGCAATAACTAAAAATGACTGGAAATCAACCAATTACCATGCGAATAAAATCCATTGTTCAACCAATTATCGGACTAGCCATGAGTTACAATGATTTTTTAAAAATTGTTGTACAGATTTTTTAAGTAGGATGAATCTTATAACAAATGAAAGTTGTGTTTCAAGTCCTTGGAGCCATATTCTCGTAGTTATCTTTCCGGAATTCATATAGATATGCTTTATCTTTCTCAAACAGGTACGGTTTGCTGCAGAACTATGACGAGGATAGAAAGAGTCACAATTTGGTAGGAAGAAAGAGGAAAATCAGAATGAATTAAACCACGGAAGAAAGTGTAACTGTATTCTAATGGAAACGATTCGTGAAGCCTGTGAATTTGTCCAATGATTTTATGTCATGCACTGGAGTCTGCGAACCAGGACATCGAGACATATAGACTCGGTATAATTAACTGATTGAAAGCAGGAAGTCTAGAGTAGATTCGTACGCGTGGGTCGGTCGAAACTTCCGGGGAGCGTAGTTCAGGATTCACATTTGGTCTCACGAAATCTCACGTTTTACATAAATTGCAAAAATTCTTCACTCTTATTTCGAGATGGATAAAATATATTTTTCGTTAAATTAATAATCAAGATATCGAGACATATAGACTCGGTATAATCAACTGATTGAAAGCAGGAAGTCTAGAGTATATTCGTACGCGTGGGTCGGTCGAAACTTCCGGGGAGCGTAGTTCAGAATTCTCATTTGTTCTCACGAAATCTCCCATTTTATATAATTTGCAAAAATTCTTCACTCTTATTTCGAGATGGATAAAATATATTTTTCGTTAAATTAATAACGTCGTTGCAATATAGTTTTGTAATTAATTGTAAAATAATGAATTAACGAAGTTGTATTTTTGAAATAAAGAATAGTTTACTTACAATTTCATTAATATAATTTCACACTCTATATTAATATAAATATTGTATTTAATTAACTGCTTTTAATTGTAGGAGAGAGAGAGGCTTCTTCATTCAGGGTAAAGTTGAATTAAGCCAGGACATAATTTGCCTCAATATTATGTTACTTTTAACCAAATGACGGCTATGACGGCCTTCAAATCAAGCAAACACACGCAAAGAAACCTTCTTTTAAATGTCAAAAATAAATGTTTACAACCGAAAAGGCTTGAGTGACAAAAATATATGAAGTTAACATTAGCATAAAAACAAAGAAAAAGAGTGGAGAGCAATGTGATTTTTTATTTCATCAATTAATTTGAATGATTCAAGTTACCATTTGGCCAACTAACCTTACGCGAAAACATACGTTTTTTTACCACTATTGATATAATAGTAACAATGCCCGCTTCTTTGATAGTTTTGTATCTAAATATGGCAATGAAAAGAGCAAGTATAAACTTTTACATTGAAAATTCAGTATCAACAATTTCAAGTACAATTCGTTACGCACAAGTCAAATACAAAAGTTAATGTCACAATCTTGGTTCCGTTATATTGGCTTCTAACTATAGATAATTCATCTCCTTAATAATTACTATTACCAATAGTGGTAAAAGTTATTATTTTTTCATAAGGGTAACGCAATAATAAAACTTCGGACTTTTTTTGTTATCAGATTGGGCATTAAGAGGTTATCCTACTGTTGAATTTTTTTAAATAACTTTAAATATTCAAGATTAATATGCAGATGATTTTATGTAGATATTTCGAGTATAGTTTTACTTATATGCAAAGAGTGTGACGAAAACATAACATTTTGTGAATCAAATATTCGCGAAATTGAATTGAAGTTAGTCGTGAGTTGTGACAAGTGTAAACCACATTAGATCGAATCTTGACCGCTCGGCCACACTCCTACGAAGAGGCTCTACATGCGGAAGTTCACTGTACGAGATAGGAATTACAGATTAACGCTAAGACATAAAAATCTAATGATTTAACCCGAAAAAACTTTTGCTCAAACTAAACGCGTTTTTCTCGAAACTATGTTTTTCAAAACGCTGAGCACGATATCTCAAGCTGTAATCAATGAATCGACTTGAAATTTGGCACACACGTTCAGAGGAACGGTACTTTTGGTATGACGTAGGATTTTTTTGGTTTTAATAAATATTAATAATTATTTTTTCGTAACTTAGAAAAAAAAATCCTACTTTATACGATAGCTAATATAATAAAGTTAATGAGAATATTTTTTGTTTTGTTTCAGATAAATTATATTTCCGAATTCGTGCCCACGGACCAATCGCGCACGATAAACATCATCAGACGCGAAGTTGTAAAACGCACAAAAATCTTGATATTTTTAAATAAAATTGTTTACACACAATCCTTGAGGTGTAAATAAATATACATTTTAAAAAACGTACTATCGTATTTGTAGTTTTTACGAAATGAATTCTCAAAAATTAGCCTGTTTGGACGTTGGTAACAGTAGGATAACCCCTTAACAAAATTGATGAAAAATTGCGCAATCGAGATAGATCTATGAACCACAGTCTTACCCACTTAAAAATCGTCAAGGTTGTATAATAATATATTGTAAAGAGCGTTAAAAAATGTTCATCTCCGTCAACGCGCTGATTAGAGATTACTCGTATTTCTCTAGCGTCGATCTCGACTTACCGACTTCGGCATCTTGGCGGCTGCGTCTGCTCCTTGTAGGCAGTGAAACTGACAGCCTGTAACACATTAAAACGACATATTTAGATCGCTGATTCTTGGCGTTATTAATTGAGTTAGAACGCGGCTCGCGGTTGATAAGAGAGATTACATACATTCTTCGAGGGACTAAGAATGCATTGATCTGCATTCTATATTTATAACTCTTTTATTCATTTTTTATATCAATAAACATCTTTGCCACGATTTAATTTCGATAAACCATCTCTACCAAAAGCAAAATTATTATTAATATCGTTGTCACGAAATATATCTATCATAATGAAAGCCTCCTCGGTAACAACATTACCATATTACTAATCTATCAATTTGTTCCATGGCAGAGATGCTACAACGGAACAAATTTCCGGCAGTCCAAGAGTGGTATAAGTGTTACCGGATAAAACCATCTGTTGCTCTCTTTTCCCTTCCCTTCCGCCAATCGGTCTATCTCCCTCGACCCCTGTTTTACCCCGGAGCGCTTACTATCAATCTGAGAACGTTGGTGAGAGTTGTTTCATGGCAGCGTTGTGAACTGGTATACTTTTAATTCAGAGACTTTTTCTCGTGGCAGAGTTGTTCCCGAGAAAGGTCTCGATCGTAGTAGAGTTATTTTGTAGCGAGATCTTAATTTAATACGCTTATAACGCTTCTGGCAGAGTTCTATTAGGACAGAGATATTTTTCGGAAATCAAGGGTGGCACAGATGTTTTTTAGTAGAAAAATTAATGGGAGAGTTATAAATGTACCAACGGTATTCACCACCGAGATCAAAACGCAATCCTCCAGACTCGGTTTATGGAGCACGCCGAGGAACACGCATTATAATAACGAAAGAAATGAATGAGATCGAGCCTGCTATTTATTAAGAAAATTGATGACTAGCCATCTTCGGTCGAGCCGTATGAATTCTACTCCCCTCCTCGTTATCTACGTCACAGTGCTGACTTTGTAAGACCTCGTGACAATTAAAAAAAAAAAAAAAAAATCGAAGAAAAGAGTCGTACTATAAGACTGAGCGAGTCTTGAGAACCACTTTGGTACAAATACGTGTACAAGCAAACACTATGACGATCGAGCGACGCACGAGAATCCCACGCGTTTACCGCTACCGTCATCTTCGTGCAACCTAAATCCTGTGAATTATTTAAACAGTGATAAAGTTAAGGTAACTACATTCTATTTACTTAAAACATTCTACATAAAAACTATTTACTCCATGATTGTACAATGAAGATCGTTCGTTTATCATTGTGTAATGATATATTTGTTCCAGCGAATAAATTTTTATTTAAAATGACTTTGTAATTGGAAAATAAAGAACAATTTTGATCTCTAAGATTAACATATTTATAGAAAGTTATATAGCATTTGACATAGTTATATTAATTTAGGGCCGTGTAAATACAATTTATGTTATTCGTACACCGTATAACTGAAAAAAAATAATTGAATAACGGACAAAAATGAATGAAAAGTTCAAAATTGGTATCTCGTATTTATTCTCATGATCAACTAATATGTTGTCTATAGAAATAACTTGTTTTTCTATTAATTAAATGGATTGTTGTTACTTTTATTCTACTTTGGAGAACGCTGAGCGCGATATTTTCTAGACATATTGGAACAAACCTTTTTAATGACTCTTCAAGTTATTAAATATGTTAGTAGGAATCCAAGTTTCTTTCAAAATGAAATACATAAAATGATAACTGTTCGATGCATTGGTAATACTGAACAACGTATCAAGAGGACTCCAAATATCAGGATAAATTATTCATTTAATTTTAATTATATAACGACTCTGTATACTAACGCAACGACATTTTATTTTTCATCGATATTGTTTCTTGAATTCTTATTCAAATTAACAAAGCCTTGAATGATTTCTTCCTCTAATAGTCCTGTCCGTCATGAATATAATTTCTTTAAATTATATTAATAAATCGTCCCTTCGAAAGGACAATTATTCTTGAGATTATAACACACTTACTGACCTCTCATGAATGCAAGAACACAGTCAACGTCTATTCGCATGTTCTCTATTTTCTTACAAAATGTTAACATTTGATGGAAAAACAAACAATTAGATTTTCTTGTGGAATGTTTCGAAGCGTTAAAACCTTAAAGAAATAAGGAAATTGTTCTTTTCTCATTCCGTAGAAGTGTCGTATCGTCTTAAGGGTCTCACAATACTCGCATTTCCATTAAGGTATATATATTCTTTTATAATAACGTCAGGCATGTGCGCCTCGTTAAACAGGGTTTACGAAAGGTGCAACGACGAGTGCAGACAGGGAGAGAAAGGATTGTCGGAGCAACTCTGTTTCATCAATGGAAATCCTGCACACAGTACACTAGCCTCTGTGCGTTTGATTCACGTGGCAGCGTCCGCGACATCACCAGCAGCCGCAGCAGCAGCAGCAGCAACAGCAGGGAACGCAGGACAGGTTAAAATGCAAATCCGCGTGACCGACATCCGTTTGCATCCCGAGGCGTGCCCGACACTCTACCGCACCGACCTGTCGTCTAACATTATCTGAAACCGCTCTAGCCCACCCGTTCGTTCAACTTATCGTCATCGCACGTGTGCGTTAAAAAAAAATATTAAAAAGAGTAGACAAACCGCAGTACGTAAGACGATTTTTATTTCATTGACGCGTCATTGATTGTATATCAATGTGATACACAGAATCCGGATTTTCCTAATTGATATCGGTGACTAAGGATTAATTTTATTATCGTTCTCACATATATCCAGGGAAGCGGAGGGTAAAATTTATCAAATTCAAATCCAAAACATAGCGAACGTTTACCACGATTCTTAAAGAATATAATATATTTATTGATTTATTTACAATTAATTGATCAATCAATTAAACCCGAAGTAATATAGGATTTAATTAAATTAATATTTTTAATAAAAAATTCGTAACCATTTAGGTCGATCAATTTGGATTTTATAAAAACTGAAAAAAATTCTGGAGTATCTTTTTGACGATATTCGATTGTTGATAAAAATCATAATAACATTTAAAGTTTCCGGCACTCCAAATCCGTACGTTGCACAAAAAAAAACCAAAAAAAAGTAACGCATTTGAAAATTCCCTTCAGACCTTTCACTCGAAACGCTACCCAAACTAAGCCAAGTAGAGTAAAAGTTTTTATATACATTTTTGTAGGGAATACAATTTCCTACAAAAAAGTCAATGACGATATATAGCCAACGTCAATAGTTCAAGTATGGGAGACGTCCAAAGTCGCGGTACGATCAATTTGAACTTTAAGGAAATGGCAGAACGCTCCGATCAATTGTTGAATTTAGTATCAGCGCTCTATCGTTTAATGAAATATTTGAAAAAAAATCATGAGTCAACCAATCCTCAGTGACTTAGGTTGTGTATCGAGTGAAAAGTCAGCAGACACGAATTTGTTGTTTAAAAAATTTTTTTTTTGTATCTTTGTAAAGCGTACAGAGACTGTCCCCTAACTTGTTTTGTCATTATCAATACTATTTACAATCGATTGACGATAAAAAGAAACCATTGGAAATTATTCGGATATAAGTAACAAACGATCGGTTTAATGTATTTGTAAGAAAGAGGAAGGAGGAGAAAGGAGAACAAAGGAGAAGAAAGGGAGTGTACAAGGCCGAAATGCCACACGTGGAAATAAATAATTTTAAATCTTAATGGGATAGAAGATTAAGAAAAATCGCTAGACTGATTGACGTAATTCATTAAATTAATTGAATACTTTTTTAATTAACAAGAACAGAAGATTACCAGCCTCGGACTGTACTCATTGTTACCAAATCTCTTCCTACGTGTAGAGAGATTATAGAAAGGATGGATTTGTGTCTTCAATTAAGAAACAAAATACGATTTTATGTCGATCACATTTTGAATCATTTAATTTCGATCGAAAAACATGATAATTACATCTATAAATGTATTTCTAAAGTGAGTGAATATATATTCACAAATAAAAATTAATTAAAATCAATAATATACACAAAAATAACTGGAGCCGTAATGAATGCAAGTGAGATAGCACCATTGGCGATCGTAGTAAAGCTAGAAAACGACAGAAGAGCCTAACACATCGTTTTATCTCGTTGAGTGTCGATATATCGATATTGATTATGACACTCAAGAGGTTAAGGAGAGGTGAAACCTCCACGCATACACAGATAAGCTGCTTCTTTATCACTTCACACTGTGACCGCCGTACTATATCAGTCTTTTTCGCACTCATGAATGTTTCACCTCCCCTTAAGGGGTTGTGAGTTATCACGGTCGATATCGATAATCTGTTTCCCTATTTACTCAATTACGATTGATATTTTAATGAAAAGTAAATTACGTTTGCATGCACCGAATGATTTCGAACGAAAACGTTTTTTTTCTCCAAATTTTAACCCTTTGGGAGAAAATAGCTAAATTCCATTAGACGCTGTTTCTCTGAAGCTCATGGCGAATCAGTCAATGGATCACGTAAACTTGAAACAATGTGAAACGTTATCTTAGTATTTCTCTTTCACTTTGACGACTGTTATCCAGAAAATTGTCGTAACTTCTACAAAAGAAAAATGTTTTTTAAATAGACATCTCTTCCGGTATGTTAAAATGAAATAAAATTAATGAACGAATGTTGATGCTCCTGATACAACAGCAACGGATGCTTCACACATTATAATATTGCCCGTGCTCCCTTTCAAGGTCGCACCCAAGCCTGCTAGAGAAGTAACATTACTATCGCTGCAATACGATCGTGAGCGCATAACCGGCAAATTCTTCCGGTCATGCGAGTTGTGTATATTACTACATTGCCAGATCGTCGAGCGGTGCATATAATCGAGTTTACCATTGAAACTTAAAATACAACTGGCGCATGGTGACCTACATAAGATGGGGCACAATGTGTCAGTTTATTAAGGGAACATGTCATTATTGAGTTATTACTTTGAGTTACGTTAGGTTCTAGTTTCGTTAACTTACTGTTTAGTTATTTTACATCTGAACATTTAAAAATTATGCTTAAAGTACTGTTAAACGACTTAAATAACTATAATCTTCAAGGAGGTTGAAGATTAATCTTCCTCTGGTTGATACATTTTTAAAAAATGCTACAGAAATGAGATTTTCTTACTGTAAATTAAGTTGCTCGTTTGATGTATACGTTCCCTGAGATTAGAACTTATGAATACGAAAGAACAACAAAAGAATATTTCTAGGATTATTAAATGATGGAAATTACGGTAAGAAGTTGTACGTAACCTCAGAATATATGAATGTTGGTAATAAAGGGTGGTTAAATTTTAAGGGCCGATGTTGAATGTGAACCACACCTAAACGTCAAGTTTTTTTCTGCATTTCATTTGACATTTCTCAATTTCAGACTAACTCAATTTGAACCATGGAAAGATACACAATCGAGCAACGCGTTAAAGTTATTCAGGCTTATTATGAAAATGGGCGTTTAAATCAAAATGCATATCGTGCACTTCGTGATTTTTTCGGTCAATTTAATCGTCCAAATGTGCGTACAATCGGAAAAATCGTGCAAAAATTTGAGCAAACCGGGTCTGTAGGAGATATTAAAAGACCAGTGCATGCTCGTACAGCTCGTACTGCAGAAAATATTGCTGCTGTTCGCGATAGTGTGGCTGAAGAGCCGTCCACCTCAACTCGTCGTCGTGCCCAACAATTGCACCTCTCACGCTCGTCGTTGATGAACATTATGCATAAAGACTTGCATTTACACGCTTATAAGGTGCAATTGACTCAAGAACTAAAGCCTCTTGACCATTCCAAACGTCGTCAATGGTCAGAATGGTGGCAAGAAATGGCAACAGTGGATCATCAATTTTCGAAGAAAATCATCTTCAGTGATGAGGCACATTTTCACCTCAGTGGATTCGTCAATAAGCAGAATTGCCGCATTTGGGCGAATCATAATCCAAGAGTGATTGTCGAAAAACCAAGAGTGACTGTTTGGTGCGGTTTATGGGCTGGCGGCATCATCGGGCCGTATTTTTTCCAAAATGAGGCCGGTCAGGCAGTTACTGTGAATGGTGTTCGCTATCGTGAGATGATGACGAACTTTTTATGGCCCGAATTGGAAGATATGGATGTGGGCGATATATGGGTTCAACAGGACGGTGCCACTTGCCACACAGCTAACGAAACAATGGCTCTTTTGCGCGACAAATTCAATGGCCGTGTTATCTCACGTGGTGGCGATGTCAATTGGCCGCCAAGATCATGTGATTTGACACCGTTGGACTTCTTTCTTTGGGGTTATTTGAAAGAAAAGGTGTACGTCGATAAGCCAGCAACAATTCAAGAGCTAAAGGATGAGATAATTCGGCACATTAACGGCATAGAACCTCAATTATGCCTAAGCGTCATCGAAAATTTGGACCATCGGATGGAGGTGTGCCGCCGAGGTCGCGGCGGCCATTTGGCCGATATTTTGTTCCATACATAATTGAACCATACCATATTATCATAATAAAAAGAATTGACAATAATTTCCTAAATAATTTGTGTTTTATTCAAAATCAACATCGGCCCTTAAAATTTAACCACCCTTTATAAGTGTGTGGAGGATATTAGAAATGGAAATGAGAAGAAAGGAGAAAAAATAATGACAAACTATTCAGAGTTATTGGTCGAAGATACAAAAAAGTCTAAATACTGCTACGCAGGCTATAAAAGCTGGAAAAATAATTTCGGGGAGAAGAAGTACCGGGAAGACAAGCAGCTGAAGAAAAATACAAAGGAAATTTAGGCAAGAAAGACGCGTGGGAGTGTAGGGAAAAGAGGAACAAAGGGAAATAGGGATAAAGGGTGTAGTTTCTGTAGAACGAAGGAGATAAAACTAACTCGTTTATGTTAATAGAACGCAGCAAGAGCAGCCATGACACAAGCTCTGGTACAAGATTTGGAAAAATTGAGAGGCAATAGTAATCGTGAAGAGCTCACGCGAAACCTTTAAGTATAATTACAAGAAAAACCGAAGGTGGATGTAACTTGGAACTCTGTAACTTTGTGGGCGAATTTGAAAAAACCTGGCAATGGAAATGAGGGAGAAATAAATAACTAATAATAACTAGCACTGGAATAACATAAGAACAATAATTAATGTAAAAAAGACATTGGGCCTGTGCAATAATAATAATAATAATAATAATAATAATAATAATAATAATAATAACAACGTGAACTAACTTTAAAGAAGTGGAATGTAAAGGAAAAGGCCCAAATGTTAAATTTCCGAAAAGTTGTTAGCATCGTGCTTGGTATATGTCCATTGATAGATATGAACTTGAATAATGCTTCAACTCGTAATATTTTTTACAATAAATGGGCATTGACAGATTTTTTTCTAATGTGTCACTAATATTCCAATACTGCAAGAGAAAAAACTTTTCTCTCTCAAAAATAAAAAGCGCTGTATATTATTTCATACTGCAGGAATGGTTGCTTTCATTTGTCACCATGTAACACATGATATATTGCTCAAGTTTAGCCATGAATATCTCAGAAACGATGTGGAAAATGTTTTTTTTTTCTAATAATTCATAAAATCTAATAATTCGAAGCTAAAAAAGTAGAAAAAAAATGCCTTGCCGACGTATCCCCTTAAAGGAGAGAAATTATTACTTGGGCTATGTTGCAATTGTTTCAGTAACACGGAAGATTACTCCAGTTATTTATTTTTTAACAGGTTCACTCCTACTGGAACGTCCTAAATTTTTTTTCGTATTTCTCGACTATTTACAAACTAAAAATTTTTGTTAATAAAAACTTGTAACAAGATATTTTAGAGGAAGACAAATAATTGTATTTGTTTCTCAAACAAATGGAATTTTCACCTTAATTTTGATCTCAAAAGTTCATGCAAAAATTAATTACACAATTTCAATTGGAATAAAATTCCCCGATAAGCTGTCGTTATCGACAGACTAAACGGCCATCGCGTACTAGTTAAAATCGATGTTTCGAACGGTAAATCATAAATGATCGATACTTCGAAGCGACGCAACGCATTTCTGCATCGTTATGTCGAAACCTGGATCAATTACCACGTATTAATAAATCGTACGAAAGAGTTTATTCGAGTGCGGGGATCGTAGCATATACTCTAAAATTTATTTTCGTTGAGTGACCCGTTCGTCTGCACATCCGACTTTTGCAACAAGCTGTTTGCGCGTTCGTTTCCATTATTGAATGCATACTACACAAGTTACCATGATGGTATGCGTGTGGTGATACTATATTGTATAGCGTACGTGTACTCTGCTCGAAACGGGTCTCCTCCGTGACAGCGTCGAATCGTCGTTCTAAATTTAATAGCAGAATAAAAGAATGAAGCCGACGTAGCATTCCACTAAGCAAAGGAAACTCAATTTTTTTTTTGTCAACCATTAAAAACTGCCAAATTGTTATTTCTTTAAAAAAGAAAATCAAAATTTCGTACATTAAATTATTAATATTTAGGATAATAAAAAACGATTTTTTTTTTTTTTCAACGATTAAAAACTGCAAAATTATCATTCGATTAAAAAACAAAACTCAACTTTCGTTCATTAAATCATTAATATTCGATAAATTATTTTTATTAATTCATCAACATCGTCTTTCATTCAAACATTAAGGATACTTTCTTAAAAATATTTCGTTTATTTCGATCCAAAGCCGGTTTATCATTTTCAGCACCCTAGGCATAAACAAAATATTCCCTCGCCCCGCACCAACTCCATTTGAAAAAAAAAATTAACTGTACAATGATATATTTTTTGCGGCGCCCTAGGCAGCACGTGTGTCTAGTTTGCGTACTCGATAAAATCGTTGTTTGCGTAAATTCAAAGATGCCAAATAATACGTTTCAACATTTTACGCTTGTAAAATAGTTTGCTGTTGAACATTTGATTGATCGTCCCTCGTGACAATGTTTCTGATTCGCGATACGATTGAAAAGTTGTTTATTATCGACGTAATTCCCTGGATGAAAAAGTAGCGTCGTTCGAAATACGAACGATAGTGCGATTTTCCATGTCGCGAGTATAGAATCTCTCTGAGAGTCTCTTGATCAGAGAAATCGCGAGCTCGCCACAACCGTTCGAAATAGGTTATAGTTTCCTGTATAGCATTTCGTACCGTAACTATGCACCGGCAACTATGATCGTACGTACAAGACGATAGTACGTATCGAGTACACGCAGTGGAAGAAGCAAACGACAACTAATACCCCCGCGGCATTGGCGTACCAGTACGCAATAACTAATTTATGCATACTACAGAGTTAATGTTTCAAGGTAACCTCTTCCTCTTTCTCTCGCCCTTTGCTGTCTATTAATTCTTTTCTCACTCTCGCTGTGCACCTCGCGTTCTCTCGTTATCCGATAAAACTGTGAATTCATTAACGAATTCTGGTTCTTCCGTCGATTTACTTAACGGTTAATCGGTCGTTGAGTTTAAACGCAGAGAAATCGGTGAGGTGGACGTTGAAAACTGCCCTCGGGGCATCATACGATCGGTACCCAACGCTTTAAGGTATACACGCTGTACGAGAGTTTCGTACCTTATAGGGACACGTAACCTATATCGAAATTCTTCACGCGAAAAAATCTCATATCTTAGGAGGACCGGAGTGACCAACAATTTCAAGTCAAGTAGATCGAACAATCGGCGATTTCATATATTCTCCGGATGTTGAGAAGGGACAGAAAGAAAGAATGAGAATCGGACAAGTTTGTGTGCCGAGTGAGAAGAGCACATATTAGAAACTCGCGGTGACCGCCCCGAGTGACAATCCGCATTGGCCTCACGTTGTTCGAAATCTTGGTTCTTATTGTGTTTTACAACTCACCCTTGTTATTTCACGTTATAACGACGTTCCTCCGGCACGTGTGCGACACATTCACAGTTGACCGGCTGGCACTTGCACTGTACCCGTAATAGCGGCGACAGGAAACCGTGCAATCCACACCCAAAAATCCCGTCACGTTGAGCAAATACTGACACCTCACTGATAATATGGCCGCCGCCTGCCCTACCCGCTTCACAAGTGTGACTGGGGACTGGGGTGGGGCTGAGTCATTGGTCGTTTGTATTACACTCACGGGAAAGTGTACATTTTATTTTTCAACTTTTCTTCCGTATCGCCTGTTACCTGTCTTTATTATTCCTATTTCGATGTGTGCTTCGGGGTACCTTCCGAGAGATGGCGCATACACTGCATTTTTGGTGTTCAAAGATGCGCACACGGTGACCAAGAGTGTTCGAATCTTAATGGATGCGCAGTTATCGAAAAGTTTGAATTTCCCTTAAGATGATGCGCTACTCCTCGGTCAGTAACAAAAACCGTAATGCAAATTTTGCTGCTACAATTGATCTTTCGGATAGAGAAACGAAAATGGCGAATTGTGTTTCACAGTTCTACAGTTTAAGGTTCTCATTTTTTATACGGATTTTTATATATTTTTATATATAAGATAAATCATGGTGGAGAAATTCGCGATGGGAAAATTCTGTTATCTCTCTCTCATTCATGGTGATCTAAGAAAGACGACATGTAGCAAGCACATCGTTTTAAAATGATGTGGAACGTGTATGAAATTAAGAGAGATATAATGAATCTTGCGATTCCGAATTTATCCACTGCGGTTCTTTGCGGTCGTCCCGCAGAATTGTTAGACGAAGAACAATCTTCGATTTTATCCGACGAATCAACCGTGACAAAGAAATTCCGGATTGCAAGATTAGTTTTATCAATCTTGTACGCATACATGTTCCACATCGTCTTAAGGCGATGTAGTACTACTCGGTCGGTAACAAAATTGTAACTCAAATTTCTCTATCACGATTGATCTTTCAAATAAAAGAGGAGAACAAATAATTGCGTCTTACAATTGTACAGTTTACCGTTTTCATTTTTTATCCAGATGATCATTGGTGGCGTAAAAATTCGCTATGAGAAAATTCTGCTATCTATATACCAGGTCTATAAATATGAAACGGGAATTTGCCCATAGATGGCCCTAGCTGTCAATGTAGTTACCGTCAAACCGCGTCATTGGCGCCATTTCCTTGTTGACATCTCTGACAAAGATTTTCAACTCACAACAATACAAGTTTCATACAATAGCATAGTTTGTAATAGCGTTGAACATGTCGAGTTTTGTGCCTGGAAACTACGATTTGCGGACAGCATTGATTTTCTGTTACCAATTGAAGAAAACTGCTGCAGAATCGCATCGAATGCTTGTCGAAGCTTACGGTGAGCATGCTCTTGGTAAATCACAGTGCTTTGAGTGGTTTAAAAAATTCAAAAGTGGGCGATTCTGACGTGAGAAACGAAGAACGTGGAAGACCACCGAAAAAGTTTCAAGACAGCGAATTGCAAGCATTGTTGGATGAGGATGACGCTCAAACGCAACAACTCGCGGATCAATTAAATGTGACACAAGAAGCCGTCTCCATACGTTTGAAAGCCATGGGAAAGATCCAGAAGATGGGAAAATGAACAGTTTTTTTGGAGTGGCATCCACAAATTATCAGACAGGTGGGAAAAATGTATAGCTAGCGATGAACAATACTTAGAATAAAATATTTTTTATCATTTTCATACAATAAACGTGTATTTTCTATACAAAAATTCCGGTTTCATATTTATAGACCTGGTAAGTGGAGGCTCGACACACACTTCACCTGAAAAGTTTCAAAACATTGTAGGGGCTCACTGCGTGAACGTAGTACGAAGTGAACCCCACAAATCCGAAATTTATCAGAATTTTTTCTCTCACACTTGTGTATTCTTGGATCATATGCAGATCATATGACTTGTGCTTCCCCTTAAGGTGAAATGCCACTTCTTAGTCTCAGTCGCGATATAGAATTTTTCAGAATTTCCTCTAACTGTTTACAAAATACACGATTATTACTTTAGGGTTTTTCATATTTCAACACTCTGCAACTCTTTCCAAACTTCTGTTTCCACAGTCATTTTAATATCTGAGAAAGTATGAGTCGTCTTGAGAAATTATGAAAATTACTTCAGTGTCTTTCCATACTTGAAGCTATGATTTTTCTCTAACTACCGTTTCCTCAGTCACCCTGCAGAATTATCAGACAACGTTATCTGGGCAACGTTCTCAGCTTTGATCCGACAGATCAACCGTGACACAAAAATTTGGATTACAATTTTTTGTTTCTTAACGAGTAGCCTCACATCACATTTAAGCAATGTGAAACCTTCCCCTTTTCGCAACCCCTTTACAAATTCTTGCCAAGTGCAATACCAAACATCTCTGGATCACATTTTATTCGTGTAGAACGATTTAGCTTAATAACTGACAATTTGTGGCAGTGAGCGTTGACAGATATTTTTTTATAAAGTTCAAGCACATAAAATTCTAATTTGTACATCGATTATCAAGAATAATATATCGAAGAAAGGGTCGTTACTTTACTTAATTTTTGGATAGATTTTAATCTCAAATAGACAACACCCGTGAACTATATAATTATTTCAAAATCTCAGCCAAAATCTCTGTCGTATAATTTATTGTGTAAAAGTAAAAGTACAAAATTGTTCATTGACGGATATTACTAAAACTTCAGTTGTAACTGAAGACATATTTATAAATTGTATCTAATAAATATATCTTTAATAAATACATATATATCTCGAAACCAGCTTAGTCATTGAATATCCCATTTATCTTCTAATGAGAAGCCCTGGAAATTGAATAAAGAGCGAGGGGGGGAGAGGTAAATGAGTCCCCCGACTGTGAGGTTTAGGAACTCGCGCCCACACAAAAAAATTAAGTCTACATAGTTGTTTCTTTTTCTTCATTGAGTAAAGTATTCTTACGTTTGCGCAAATGATCGCCTACCGCATTAGCAAAACGGCTGCCCGAATGCGACCTTTCTCGAGCTCTTTCAGCCTCACGTGTGATGATTATTTCTTCAGTAAGATATGCTTCACGTTTCACACGGTCTCTTAGCTTCCGGGGTACTCCTGATAAGCACCATTGAACCGTCATCGTCACCAGGCCAACCACGTTTTGGAAAACAACGATAAAAGCCAATCTTGCTGCCAATATATGCCAATACATGGTTGGTCTTTTATAAGGTAGAGTTGGATGATCAGGTGGATTTCTGTATTCTGCATATCTACACGTTGTTACGTTCGGAAACATCGTAGTGAGCGGTGCTGTTTCGTTACTGAAGTCCGCTGTATTGAAAAACGCGAGACTTCTGTCCAGAAATCCAGAGTCGGACTTGTCCGGACTGTAGGCAGCCATGTATACCAAACGAGGTATCAGGTTCGATGAGAAAGCTATAATGAATGCCTGAAAAATATAAAATTAGAGAGAATTATGATTCATGCTTATCAAGTATTTAATTTATTTAAATAATGAAACTTATGGTCGTTTTTATTCTAATGGACACTGTCTTCTGTAAACATGAGGGTCGGACGTAAGATGGATAGCCCCTTGGAATACTATCGCAAGTCGCGATGTTTATCGATAAAACTCTAAATCCTGTCCTTATACATTAAATATAATAACGAATTTAAATATGGGCACTGCGAGTTACGATAGTATTTCATGTAGCCATAAAAGTATCATGCGCAAGAAGTATATTTAATAATTATTAACATTGACTGATTCTTATCTCGGATTGATATTATTAAAACCACAGACCGAATATCTGACCTTTGTATCAATCAGAAATCGTTTGAAGCTAACAAAATACATTCGATCGAGAGGTTGTCCTGTGTGAGAATAATACATAATCGCATCGTTCCTTATAATTTTACAGTAAATAAAACTTACGTTACTCGTGACAGATATCCGGGCTAGTGCTTCCAAAATCTGCTTCCAAACGCCGATATCCCGAGCTCGCCTTGGTACTGGACGTCGGAAATGACGTAAGAACTTCGTGGCATCCAAACGCATCTCGAGGACATTATTAGCCAGTGCGAAAAGTGGGGCAAGTGGAAATGCAACGACGAAAAGCGTGATAAATCCAAACTGTATAACCATCTCTAAATATTCGTCGTACAATCCTCGTGGACCCCATTCGAGAAGCTTTAAATCGCGGATCCACTGACTTCGCGGTGCAATAGGATCTTTTTGCTTCAAACCTGTGTGTATTCGAAATAAAGCCCACCACTTGAAGAGTATCGGCAAAACCATTTCCATCGCGGTATAAAGAGCCTGTTTTCCCACCATAATAATGGCTAACTGAATGCAAAGTTCCATGAGACATCCACCGGGTGAACACTCCTCCTGTCTAAACTTTAAAATTTTGTTGTATTTTTTTGGATAACCGATAAATTTACCTTTGAGAAAAGCAACGTAAAATATGGAAGCGTAATAATTCACGAATTGGAATAAATATATTTTCAATGTAAGACTGTCGTCGAATTCAGCTTGGGTTCGCAGCATTTCTAATTCCGTTAGGTAAACAGCGACCCAGTCATAAACATAATTGAGTACGAGAATGCAAGCGAGATTGATGGCTGCGGCAATACTGGGCAATGCGAAAGTCTTGTAATGCGTCGAGTCGAGTTCACGGCCGAACAATTTGTTGGAAGTAATCATGGACATGCGGTAAAGTACGACTGCGAATACTGCAGCTATCGCTACCAATGCCAGAAGAAGAACAACGGAAAAACTAAGACAGGTCGCGGGTACGCGAACCTTCCAAAAACTAACGCGAGGTTCTTTTTCTCGCGTCACCGCGTTCACCGTTTCCTTGATTTTTATTATCTTTTTTGATTTCGCGAGTAACGCGAGATACTGCGGTCTCGGATGCTCAGCCGTAAGATCCCAACTTACGAGACCCCAGTGATAGCTCAATTCTTCAGAACGACGACGCCACAATTCGAGATACAAAACTGACCAAAACGACATAAATATTGCAAATATCGTTGTAGCTGGATTGTCAAACAAATGTGTGACTCTTGATATCAAACATGTCTCGTTCAATCGCCAGTAATCACAAGTTTTGTCGCACTGAGGGCACATTATAACGGTTTCAGCCCACGGGCCACAAGCGTCCTTAGCTAGTGTATTCGAGCTCAATGTTATCCATCCTACGGAAAAATAAATTATATTAACATAATATATATTTACATATAATAATTAAAAACATATCTAACATATCCGCAGTAGAGCTGGCTTCTCTATTTAATTCTACGGATCCCTCCGAATTTTTAATTCACTCGGAAAGTTTCAATATATTTCATCATTTATCCTTTGAAAATAATGCAATTTAATAATTTTTTTCTAATAGTACATAAACATGAACACTGTGAATTCGATTTCTTGCAATTGTTTCCCAATTAATAGATGTATGTACTGAAATTTTGAAAAATTACCATAAACAAAAGATAAACATATCAATCGGTAATCACACTACAATCTTATTGGTATTTGATAGCTAAGTTTAGATACTAATCAATTTTTCATATTAAAGGAAAAAAGCTTATCTGAAACTCATAGTGAAAAACTGTACGAGCCTTTCTTGTCAGAACAATATTATTAAACAAAGACAATTAAGTTGCATTCTATTTCCCTGAATCATCGGAGTATAATAAAACAAATTTTATTGCAAACATTCAAAGTAATGAAATCTAACAAACTCATGAAGTAGGGCTGATGAGTATTGATTAAAGAATCGATGTCCAAATAATCAATTATTATACAAATCGATTCTATAGAAATAATTATTTAGAAGAGAAAAACATTTAAAAATCAACTACTTCAAATGATTTATGTCAAACTATAAATATTGAAAGTCTATTATCGTGTTGTAGTCAGCAAGGTTTAACTTTCCATCCGTTTTTATAATACGCACCGTACAAAAAGCACGCAATCCCGGCAATACTAGCAGGAATGAGCATATACGTATAAAAGCCGAGCCAAGCAAAGTAAATGGCAAAATTTACACCAAAATATTCTTGGATCGTGTCCAAGGGCTGAAGTTTTAACCATTTACTTGTGGCACCCCACTCCTCGTAGAGCAATGCTCGTTCGCTTCCGTGTTGTTTGTACGTCCCCTGTAATTTTAAATATATTTGGATCTCTCACATCCTATGTTAATACATAAATAATACGAAGAAGTAACACTACAGCTCAGAAGTTGGGATACCCCTCAGGCTTTGGGCACAAACTGTCATTAACATTAAAGACTTTAATAGGGATTCAATAAGTTACTATTTGATAAAATGCAAATCCGAGACTCCAGTTACTACAACTTTACATACCGCTTCGATATATCCAATTACAGTAAACTTTCATTTAGCCATCGCCGTATACTTGACATACTATTAATACTTATCGCGTCAATTGCCCCGGTAAGTAGAGGACCCCTCTCGGCGAAAAATAAGTGGTTGCCATCGACTCCACTCCGTTAAATAGGTAAGAGTGTATTGTACAACTAAATATGTTCGTAAGACCAACAAAAGCAACACCGTTCAAAATATTTAAATAATTAACCCTTTGCACTCCAGCCTAGTAGGGCATAGAGGCTTTAATGTCGCAAATACGGCGACAACGGAGTGCAAAGGGTTAATATACCTGTACAGGAAGTATTTATGCAAAAATCGCGTATATAAAATTTAATATACAACTATAGTGCAATATTAAAGTATTTGTGTTATAAAACACGACTTTTTAAATGGAGCTTAGTATACCGTACATTAATTTTACATCATACTTGTACATGAAACTTAATGTATCAGTTTATGGTTTCTGTACAAGAATAATAATTTTAATGAAAATAAAATAAAAAAACAATATTGATGTGCCGGTTACAAAAAAAACTCATTAATGGGCTTTAGGACGATTGTTTGAAGTTTTACAACTGAATAGAGCTGCATATAATATTTGAATAAACAGGAGGCTGCAGTATCAATAAAATAAAATGTGTCACATCTTAAAAGTTAATAGTTGACCAATAAATATACTCTCCACTATAAACCGACTATGGTATATACGTTTTTTGTTTCCTTTCCAATTGCTACAACAGCAGCTCAGTTACACATAATATCCAATTGCTATCTGTTATAAAAGCGCAATTAAAATTATCAATACTAAGTTAATTCAATAGATCCAACTAAATACTATTACAACGCTCCTTTATACATTTTTACTTACATCCCACGAGCCCAAAAAACCTTTCAAAACCGTCAAAAACTGAAATGAAGTAAGGAAGCAGTACTAGTCATAGATACTGTGCCAGTAAGGAATGCTAAAATTATGTAGATTTTGCTACAGTCAGAGGAAAAATGGATCATTACGCATACAATGTTGACAACTGATCCAGCTGCATTACTCTAAAAAAAAAAAGACTATTGAGACTACAGTTCAAGAACTTGGTGAATAAACAATTATCGTGCATAGTCGTTTGAAATAAAGGAGGAATAGCGTGAGAAGACGCTGAATTATCAGTCAATAATAACATTGATGGTACATTTTGCTTTGGTGCGCATCGATTTAATCGTCTAAACCTTTATTGTATGATTATCTTTATTTATTTTGAAATTATTACTCCATGACGCGGCGGTATTATCAATTGTAATGTAACTTGTTGACTTGAGGAAGATTATGTTTTCAAGTGTTACTTTTCAAGCTTCACCGTCTTTTGCTTTCACACATTTACGAAAGTATCAGTGATAACCTGAGGTTTTTCTTGGAAATTTTTTTATCGAAAGCATTAGAAGGTCGCTACGCTATAAAACTAATAAAGTCACACGTACACGCGCGTAGACACAAGGACGCCCGAACACACGACGCAGCGACACAGAGGAAAGAATCTCAAGAGTTATGAAAATGTATCCGTAAGCCTTTCTAGCGTTCAAGGATTACGTATAATGATTTTGGTGATAGTAAACAGAGGAATTCAGACTAAAGGAGAGGGACATAATAATTTCTTCATAGAAACGTCACTGCAATCGAGAGAGAGCTGACATACTCCAAACAACGTTTTCCAAAGACGTTCGATATTTTAGGCAAAGGACCTAATTTTGTCGACCATCTCTGAGAGAATAAGTTTTTGGCAAATCTTTATACCAACTGAGGTATTTGAAATTGTCGTATGGCGATGTAAATCATATTCAATCAGTTTAGAGCACTGCTTTCCTAACTTCTCCGAGGCGGTTTCGGTTGTACATAAAGCGTAAACTCCTTAGTAACATTTGTTGTTCAATTTTGTCAGCTTTTACCGAAAAAATTAAATATTTGATACTTTGTTTCTGAAAGCCAAGGCCGTCCTCACTACTGAGCAATAATGTTTCTCACGTGCATAAAAACATTAATTTTTTAATCGTAACATCTACACTACTAACATCGTGCAGTGGGTATGCCGCTGAGTATACACCGTTGGCCACGAGTCGTTGAATACCAGCTGATTGTCGTTCCAAAATAAAATCCACAATCATAATACGCACGTTCGTCGTAAAAAAATTGTCATTGTGAATGTCAAACCTTTGGGTGAGGAATTTTTTTTTTTGGTAATCAATAACGGCATACTCATTCTACGTATACGTGGTGAATATTTCAAGCTGAGAAGACTGTTATTGCATTGATGAGATGTGTTACACGGGATATGAAGGGCCGGAGGGCGACAAAATTCTTGCTTCATTCACTCACAAGTAATCTTTATCCCTGGAAAATTCGGAAGCGAGTCGATACTCGCGTTTCGGAAATTTCACCTTATCCAGCTGAACGAAACTAAATAAATTAGCGAACCACGATCGAGCATCGTCAAAAAGATCGGTTGTGCTGTCGTTTACTTCATCGTCTTGCAGGGGCTTTATCGGCATTCTCAGTTTCATTATTTCGCAATATCTGCATAGTACTTCCTGGAAATATAGTAATAGAACATTAAAATTTCAATAATTAAAAATACTTTTCTCAGATGCTATTTTATTACACTTACTGGTAAAAGAAATTTTGTAATCGTTAATGTAATCGTTTTATTTGAAAAAGTTACAAAATTCGAATTTTATATAATTTATTAATAATTTTCGTGAATTTACCGACAATTGATAAAATCGTTAAAATTTGTACAAAATGTGTTAACCAGGGTAGGGTTGCATACTTTCTGTATAATATCGTGAATGTTTAAAATATATTTAAGATTTCATGCAGTTTTTATTAAGCAATTTCTGTGTTTGTAACCTACTCACACATATTTAGTGAGATTTGCTGCTCAAATTTTATTTGATTTTTAATTGACCTTTTAGACAGCCAATTAACTAGTTTCATGACAGTATTAAGATCGTTTTTTGTTTAATTGGTATGCACTGTATGCTTACACCATACAAACAACATTGGCTTCTGCACGATTCTTTCTTCAACGACAATCGATTACAAAGATTCTTCTGTGTACAAGTTACATTGTGACAACGATGTGAAACATATTTCCAGTACTTCTCGTTCAATCTATTATGAGTGACATTAATTTTATTTCTCTCGCACCCAAATATGTTATACATTGTCTTAAAAAATCATTTTTTCAAATGTTTTGCACCAAATTCAAATTATTTTGTCAATCACCTCTGGTGCGTGAATTTTTACAAAGCAAAGCTGACGATTCTGCTCGTACTCCAGTTCCAGTCCCTGATCTCTCAAGTCTTTTTCAAATAACTCACGTCTCTCAGCATGATTCAAATTATCATTGTCGACGTAAGCGAGGACAAAGTCTATCACTTTATTCCTATCTACGGTATCCGCTACGGAACTGCTATCCAGAGGCATTGGAATATCCTGCTGTTCGAGAGACATCATAGTTTGCATAGCGTCCCAACGCCCGTTATTTGCCAGGTGAGATTCAGGTTGTTTGGCAAATGACAAATTCATTTTAACAATTCCACTAGAAACAAGAAGAATAAAAAACAGTATCAACTGTTAAGTGGATATAAAAAAAACACAATTTGGGAATTGCTTCCATATTCTTTGCAACGTTCATAAAATATATTTGATTAGAGAATATATATCATTTTAGTTTTCTTACAAAGAAACTTTCTTAATCTATGTAAATCGTATAACATTATGAAGTAATTCATTTATAAAAATAATTAATGAAATGAATTTTTTTTCAATATGAAAAAAGCATTTTTTTTTTATTTTAAAAAATTTGTAAAAACAAAACTGCTTAATCAAATGTTAAAACTTTCTCTACATGGAAACCAAAGTTAATTAACGGACGTTGTCATACAGTCGCTGTATGAACTACGGACCAAAAGAATGCAAAAGCAGCGTGCAAGCTTCTATCATGTTCATTTTAAAATAAAGCTTTCTCAGTGAGGTAATACAGAAAAAAACTTATCGATGCTTGCGATAGTAAAATTTAAAAAATCTGTTTATTTCTGGTAATATTCCTGCGACTCCTCCATAATCGGTTCACCCATTGACATTTTTACTTTGTTGAAGTTCTTACTCGGAGCAAATATTTCTTTGTAAATATTTATCTTGTAGACCATGGTTTTTATTTCTTGTCACAGATTCATCATTAATTTGCACTTAGTTAAATCCACAAATAGAGTTGAAACTTTAATTAGAATTACAAGAATCTTTTACTATTAAATAAACAAAAAAAATTTTTTATACCGCCACGTGCGCCAATAAAATCTTCTTCCTTACAAAAAGAGTAATAGTACACACTGTTTTGTATAGAAAACAGCAATCTATCTATCTTTTGTAGAGATGACAGGTTAATCCTCACGTAAAAATGAGCAAACTCCATATATAAATGGGATATCCTTATTTTAAATATATATATATATATACAGATATATATATATATATATTTATATATATATCTGTTATAGACCTGATGACCATGATTCTATATTTAGTAAGTATGACAGAAAATCTTTTCATCAATCGTACAAATTGCTTTAACAAATTCAAGAAAAACTCACATTTTCAAATAACAATAATAATAACAGACGATGATAAGTACTCTCGTTACCGATGATGAGGAAAATTAATTTATAAGATAATTAAACTAGATATAAATTATATGACACTCCTATCACAGGGAGGAAACTCATGTTTCCCACTTTATTAACAATCAAACAATTTACCGAATTAGAACGATAAATCGCGAGAATATATTGATCGCAACGTCATGAATTTGGCGAGTGAATTAAAGAAAATCATTACACCACATTGCTATTATTTATTTAACTTTTGGAATTATCGCGAAAACTTGTCGGTTATGACTGCAATCATAACTTTTATCATTACCAGCAGAGGACAGCAGCGGTTGTATAAAAAAATATGATGCATCGCTATTGTTATTATGTTATGATTGGTAGCGGTAAATAAATTGTGCTGCTGGGCGACAGGATGATACTGATCCCAAAACCCGCTGTTGTACATTTTTTAATTTATTAAAAATCTATAAAAATAAGGAAAAAAAATATAGCGATGTTCATATTCTTTGATCGTACAGTCGTACTACCACGCTCAGACGTACTATGTGCGTACTATCGACGACGCAAATGTAGAAGCGGACAGTGTCATTCGTTCCACATGATTTTCAAACAATGTCTGAGAGCGGTAAGAACTTACGTCGTTCCACGAGAATAAAAGCTCATGTTCGAGAAACAAACGACGATGAGTACTGTCGTACGCCAGTTAAAAATCAACGTAAGTAATTTTACGATAAACTTGTTGATTTTTTAATATTCTGACGGAATCTTGTATGGCAACTTCAATTCTTAACCTCAGCAGTTAACTGGTTTGTTTTTAACGTGATTTTGTACACAATTGAAAATTCTAGAATACCTTATACCTATTGTACACTTTGAGTTTCGTGCATCTAAATCTCTCACAGTATCTTGAAGAGTTCTACATACTTATGTTTTAATAATTATTCGATAAAATATTATTAGATAATAATGTTGGGATAAGTTTGTTGATTAATCGTTGTTGGTATATTAATTATGATTCAAGATCTAGTATCAAGTGTTTTGTATTGAATTTTGTAAATATATCATTCGTATAAAAAAAAAATGTCAATAATTAATTTAAATGTGACATTTTTTTTTTAATTCTAAATAACGTTAACACCTTAGCTAGTGTCGAATTAAAGTTATCAAACTAAAAATTTCTACATAATTGTAGATACGACTAAGGTTGCGTTGTATTGAATCTTTGTGATTAGTGCATAATAACGAGGAACCAGTGTACACATTTCTTAACAATTAGACATTTATTAAAATAGGTTTCTATTGATAGTTTTACTCATTCAAAGATCGGCCATCTATAGCAGTTTATTAAATTTTATCTACAGGTACACCTGGCAGACGTAGAATTAATAGTTCTTCCAGTGTGGAGGACGAACCTATTAATACTGCCCCATACAAACCTGAGCTGGAGAAAGAATTAGAAACCATAGAGGAAGATGCGCAAAGACCAAAAGGTTAAACACTATTAATGAATATTGAGAAACATGTTGTTACCAAAGTACTTTTTTACTTTCAGAGTTATTTACCGAGGACGATGTCAGTGCAAAACAATATTACGGGTTTCAAACCCCTTCTGGAAAGAAAATTATGACACAAAAATTTATGTTAAACCGTACTCCGAAGAAGTCGTGCACTCCAGAAAAATTGCCCAAACTTAAAATCATTCTGGACAAGAACGGAAGTGAATCGCCCACAGGAAAGACTGCAAATAAAATGACAACAAATAGTATGAAATAGTTAATAAGCCTTACGCATGTCTATAAAAATTTGCATATAACAAATGGCAAGTACATCATTATGTGTTAGGATTGAATCACCATTGTCTATCTCCCGCCAAAGTCTGATGCATCAATAGCACAAAAAGTCTACAAATTACATTACATTATGCATAAATATGAAATATGCAAGAAAAGCTTCATATCCTACTAGCCACAAAACTTTTTCTGTACAAGTAATAAGAAAATATTGTTTACCAACAGAAAATTTTTATGACTTTGAAGATATCTGCATCTGCTAAATAAATAATTTGCAATGATTTGGCTATAAACTACGGAATGCAGTTTGCTGTACAACTTTATAGTGGAACATTTTATTCAAAACCCCTTCAGGAGTAATTCATACAAGATTTCTGCAGACACTAACCTTTAGTACACGATAACTTCCAGTTGAGTTGCCTAAATTAAAATAACTATCCGACTTTTTTGTTTGTCTTTTAATTCTCTAGTGTAGCACTTGATTCAAAATAAACTCTGAGATAAATTCAGAATGTTTCTTTTCAAAGAAATTTTCAACACGTTATAAATACCGGTACGATATCGTTTTTACAGGATGCAACTGTATACAGACCTGACTCTACATATGCAATTCTACATTGCTAAAGTATACACAGCATCATCACCATGCGGCGTACACGTACACGTACCACACTCGACACAGCCAAACTCTACAAAGCATCATCTCGATGCAACGAAATTGTACACGCATCAAACTCGACACAGCGAAATTGTACACGCATCAATGATACACAATACGGTCGGTCTTGTGTACAGTTTTGCTCTGTTAAGTTTGGCGTGTGTAAAGTGTTCCTGTATCGAATTTAGTGCCTATTCAGCTTTGCTATGTCCAGTTAATGCAGTGCAATATGCGTTACAATTTATATTACTGACCGAGAGATAGCATATCGTCTCAAGGCGTTATGATACGCTGACTAAGTCACAAATTACACACGCCCTATTTGCTCAGTGACTTAATGTACTAGACAAAAGCTAATGAGGTTTGGATGCATCTAGTCATTCTGCGCATGAACCTAATTTCTTTTTCCCCGAAATATGAACAGTTTCTGATAAAGTAGGGAAGACGGACCGATGTACATACTGACGTAGCTTTAACTAGGGTGACTCTGTCGATATGTCACAATGTCTTAAGGTAGTCATTTAGATCAGAGCAGACATTTGATAAACGGATAAATATATTACTCGTTAAACCTTTAACTTGGCACAGACGTAATTATACGCTCGTTAATTTGAACTTTAGTAAATCAAGTTTTGATTGTCAACGCTCAACTTATGAGAGTTTCTATTTTAAGTTGAAGACAATAGTTGCCAGTGGTTTAATAAGAATATGAACACTGAAGCTGTTATTTGTTTTAAGTAGCTCCTGTGTCCAGAAGAAAAAGGATTGTGAGAGCTTTAACATCGAGCGAAAGTGAAAGCGTGTCCGAGGAGAGTGAATTCGTTCCCTCTGACGAAAATGAAAGTAGTGACGATGATGATGATGAAATTCCTGAAATATTCGATGACAACAGCGATGATGTAGAGACGAAGGGTGATCGAGGTTGTCAAGTCAGAAAATTACGAATTCCCGCAACTCCATCGACGAAACGCGGTACTTCGAAAAAGATCGCGCATTCCGATTTTGTGGGTACCGACGAAATATTTTTTCTCATTTTTTTTTCGAGCCACAAACATTCACAAATGTTCTAATCGTAAGTGTTTTTTTTTTTTTTTTTTTTTTCATTCCACTCAAAGCATCTGAAAACAGACGAATACTTCATGTCGCAATCGGCAAAAGTATTGACATCCGATCGCACACTTGCCAGGCTCAAGAATCCCCGTTTGAACGAGGAAAAACTACAAGAATTACTGAGCAATCAAAGTCATATATCAAGGACACACACGCAAGCCATCTGCAGATTAACCGAAAATTATAGATCGTCGTTTCTCATGTGGTATCACATCATGGAGTGAGTACTCGATCATGTGGTTGATATTAGAAAAGTTACATCTAATTTTATTGTTCTACCATCTTGGAAAAGCGTCCACAAAGTTACGAGTAAACATATGTTGACGAGAAAATGAGCCTGTTTTTTTATTTTATTTGCATTGTTGTAAACTATGGCTTATTCAGTTTTCCAACATCCGCCTCTGCTATTTGTCATTTCTAAAATTCTCTTGTCGCTATTTTGCATCTGGTTCAGAGTTATATTCATTGTTGTACCATTTTCACAAGTGGACACAAGAAAATAGCAAAAGTTATAAAAAAAAAGGCTTTAAATTACATTTACACAACCAGTTTTTGTGATTGTGGTAATTATTGTTTATTTTGTCACGGAGGTCGCTTTGTGAAGACATTTTTTTTTCTATAAACTCCACATTTTAGAAATTCAACTCTTTTTTATTTTTTATTTTAAATTACATTCCAGTCACCCTGTCATCTGGTTCGACGTTCGTTTATGATTTTCTATTGTCTTATTGGTTGTTTTGTGTGAAGTTTAAAAAATAAGAGTCCTCATAAATTTATCGTTTCTCCGAAAATTTAATACCAAATATTATTTAACCCTTTGCACTCCGTTGTCGCCGTATTTGCGACATTAAAGCCTCTATGCCCTACTAGGCTGGAGTGCAAAGGGTTAATGTTGACCTATTTGTGTAGATAATTTTACCCTCGTAGCTCGAAATTTGCGTGAACATGATGAACAGATTATTTTTAAAACATTCGGAATGCATAACATCAAGTTTTATGATAATCACATCGGACAAATAAAATTCACTGCTTTACTTGTGTTCGAATTTTGAATGCGTCTAGATAGAACCAAGTTACAAATATTTAAAAAAATTTAATACTGTCACGCACACACACACTTGGGCATTTTTTAGTAAATCACTTCTTCAAACTGTTAAAACGATTTTGAGTTACCTGACATTGCAATACATTTTTGTTTAATTGTGACAATTCGAAGCTTTGTGTTTGTAAAAAGAAATGTTAGAACCTAGCAAATTGCTTCCTCATTAATTTTCCTTGTTTGGATAACCACCCGTATCGGGAAGTATGTTGAATGATAGTTCTTAATAAAGGAAACTTCGTGATACATGGAAATTTATGAGGAAGACATGTGCAAGGTTCTAGGTGCATAGTGTCTAACGAGTAAGAAGTGTGCAAGGTATGTGGTTCTGCTTTGCACATTTGTTTAAAGGAAGATTGAACTTCGTGATTGATTCGTATCAAATTCAGTAACAGTCGATACGTATAAGTCAGGCTAACCTTTGTACAACATTTCCACTGGATTAGCTCATCATTTGTTAGACGGAAAGTCGTAATTGCTAGTTTTTAGTAAAATTTGATAAATTTAAATTCAAATAAAATGCCAACTGTCTCGATTTTTTTTCCAAATTCGATACCAAATATTAAGATTAATCCAATCGTGTAGGAAATATTAACTCGATAGTTTAACATTTACGAGAGTTAGAATATTTACAGATATATTTCTAAAAAATTCAAAATTCCTTCAAATTCGATTCCGAATTTCGTTTAATGATAGTTCAATTGCGAACAAAATTTAAACTCGTTATTTCAAAAAGTGCAAGAGCTGAATCCACAAACGTAAATCATATCCGTCCGTCTATCCATCCGTTAGCCCACCCACCTACTCTTGTTAAAATGTTCTATTTTTACGAACACAAAACTTCCTCTGTGAAGAGGCAAAAAGGATGCAAAAGTAGAACATGCACGATACTTCCTCATTCCTTTGATTCTACGTCTCTAAAGTACTTAAGCATTTATAAAGGAAGCCAAATTTGATGAACGTCTTTTTTCATAGAGGAAACTAGGTAGACGACAGACTAAAATCATGAGGAAGCAACGCCCAAGGTCTACTTTTTTTGTGAATGTACGATTTCTCATAATGCAGAATTACAGTAGAGTAGAGAGAATAATGGAGTGAAGTGTTCAACGTCCTATTAGCTTCATTAAGAACATAGCCTTGTCCCGGTTATCCTTAATTATTGTTTAAGTAAGCCAGTAGTTGGTAAAATGTTAGTTTTACGATCATACTTATTTTTATCTTTATATCGCGTGTATAAAATCGAATATATCGCAAAGAGAAACTTTATACAATGCTCACCGGGAATGATTTCATTATTGTCCGTTGTTATCCTGAGGCGCTGTATATTTTGACATTGATATGAACTTGTTAATAGCCATTTTTCTGACAATCAATCAGGGCACGAATATTTTTACAAGAATGGGTACAATCGGATTCCGATATTTTTATATATATCGTGACATGAATTTTTTAAGCACAGAATCTCTATCTATTGTGAGTGTTATCCATGGTAAGGATTATACAACCATGTATTTTTATTTCAGAGAAGGCTACAGTTTATTACTGCATGGATTGGGATCTAAAAGAGATTTAATCAACAATTTTCACAAGGAAATCATCTCAGATCATCCAACTTTGATCGTAAATGGATTCTTCCCGAGTTTGACTACCAAGGACGTAAGTCTGGACACTGCTGAATGCACAGAAAAAATAACATTAAATACAATTTGTATACAAATTATGTTCTTGCCAACAGATTCTCGATAGTATTATCGTTGAATTATTCGATCTCGACAGTCCCACGAATTTCAACGAGTGCTTCAATCTCATCGAAGAAACTATGAGAAAAAATGATGATGATCGTCTTTATTTGTTGATACATAATATAGATGCGACGATGTTACGTTCCAACAAAGCACAGGATACCTTGTCTCGCCTGGCTGCTATACCGAATATTCGACTTTTAGCATCGGTTGATCACATAAACACACCACTGAGTAAGACTGACATTATAAAAACATATTAAACAGAATCGCTGAACAAGAGAAAAACTGGAATCCAATTACTTCACAGATTGTTGATATTTCGAACAAAAGCAAAGACCGATAAATATAATTTAACTTTTTATCTAAATATTAACTATCAGTGATAAATTTAGAATTACCAAACGAAGCTACCTTTCTCTTGCACATATGACGATCTTAGAAAGACACTTTTTATTTCGCCTACAAACAGAAATTTTATATGATATATACAACATGTGTCAAATGAATCAAGTCATTTTTTAATAGTGCTAAAATGAACTTGTAAAATTGTAAGAAATAGTTCTGATTGTTTAGAATATCGACTATTTATTTCAAGTTTTTAAATCACATTCATTAACCAGGAATAAATATTAAAAATTAAAATCGCTAAAAATCAAAAGCAACTCGAGACAATTGAAACGAAAAAAGTATATCATTGAGTTTTGTTCGACAACGACACATGAGCAATTTCACACTAATTTGACAAGCATTGACCTCGGATTTTTAATTTTAAATAACGTATACGGAAAAAGAAGCGACACATGCTGAAAAAAATTGTATGCGTCAAAGAATTGGATAAATAATTTAATAAAAAAACGTTAGAAAATGAAAAAATTGGGAGATTTTTGGTAAGAAAATTATTAAACCTTTTAATTGTTGATAACAATAAGAACTTTCTATATCATATAATTACTTAAAAAATTGTTCACAAAGGCTCAACGGAGCAGCTTTAAAATCTAACTTGGTTCATTCACTGTACAACAAATAGAGACTGAGATATTAACTTTTTATTTTTATTAACTGAGATATTGACAAATTAAATTCTCTATAATGTACATTTTTTTTAATGTTAGAAGACTAAAAAAATATGTATCTCTTCCTTTTGCGTATATACTCAACATAAAAATAAGTTGTAATCGTTTAAAAGAATACAAGCTCAAAAAACCTCTTTAATCCGGACGATTTAATGTGGAATCGCTTACGAATCGATGTTGGATGACTTAGGAAAAAAATATAATTTTAAAGTTCATTCGAAAGCGTAAATATTATGTCACAACGTTCTTATTACGATATAGATTTCGAATTAGAAATAGTACAAAGGTGAATTTCCGTATAGATTATGAGCTTAAGTATGCCATTCAAAGATTTTAAATAATTTGTTGATAATCTCAACAGTCAGAACTACCTCTTAACAACACGTATGAGAACCTTTTGGCACTATCCGTAAATATTGTGGCATACATGACACGGAAGGCCTCATACATGAACCATTATATTAAAAAATGTAGTTTGGGACAACGTGAAGCGTTCTCGATTCAATTTCTATTGGTTCGACGCTACAACTCTCTTGCCTTACGAGGCTGAGACTTCCTACGAGAGTTCGCTGTTGGTGCAAAACAGCGGTGCACTGGCTCTGTCGTCTTTGTACAATGTATTCCAATCGCTAACGACAAACACCAAGGCGATTTATATTTTACTCGTCAAGTATCAATTGAAAAATGGAAAAAATCACAATTATCCAGGTTCGTTTCCCAGAAAATAAAAATAAAAAATATTCGCTTATTTAAAATAAATAACTAATTTCGTATGAATTTTCGTTTAGGCATGGCTTTCAAAGATCTGTACCGAGGTGCACGAGAAGATTTCCTAGTGTGTTCAGACCTGGCGCTCAGAGCTCAACTGACAGAGTTCATAGATCATAAATTAGTGAGAACCAAGCGCAACATGGACGGTGCCGAGTATCTCATAATTCCATTAAATAACGCTCTCTTAAAACAATTTATCGATCAACAGGACGAGCCCTAGCTACCACTTTATACGATTATTATTTGTCATATTTATGTATTTATATTGCAACCCAATTATCTATTTTTGTGTGAAAAAATGGTATGTCGTTGGTCAATTCGCTCTTGTCGATTTTTTTCTATATCAGTGAATGACTCGCTATATATATATATATATATATATATATACATATATCTATTTTTCTACCAGATTCCTGTATTCTTGTGAATAAATACCATTAATTTATCCTTCGGTTTTTCTTTGCATTATTCCTTGCAGAGTATTTTATACATAGATATTTCATGGTAAATTCCGTTGGTTAAATTTAGTTTGATATTTTATTATAAATCAGACTATGTCGATATATATTTGTCTACCAAAAGTCCTTTAATGTTATAAATAAACATTATTTTTTCTTTTCTCGATGGTATTAATTGCGATGCTAGTCAATATTTATAATCTATAATTGTATCATAAAAATCTATAAATTTTTCTATAATTCAATAACTATAGTTGAGAATATTTCATGATAAATGGAGATGATGAGGAAGCGCTTTATATCTTCGAATGTTACGTTACAATTCAATAATCTGCAAGTGTAAATATTCAAAGAACTTGTTACGGCATAAGCAACGATTGTACTAATAAATGCACTACGAGAGTTTAGCGCTCAGTGCACAATTGGCTACGTTACCGAGCAGTCAGGAAACATGCTCGTCCTTCTGCGGTAAGTTCTATTATAAGCCAGTGCATTACTCATCGACGATTCCCACATTTCGCGCATCGCTGACCATTTACATATATCGTAACATTTACAAGCTGTTGTAAAACCATTAGAACTCATGTGGCATCTTAGTTCAATTATTTGCACTAATTTATAAAAGTCGACAGGGTCATGCGTTTAAAATCTTTGAGATCGGATGAGTTTCGATTTTGTCATATCACAATTGCAGTAGCGATCCTATATTTATGAAAAAAAAAAAAACGACAGACTTTTATATAGACAATCGTATATATAATTAAGACAATTAGTCATAGACCATTGTGACAATTCAGTAAAAAAACCTCGTCGTACAAGGGACCAGCATTGTTTTGTTGTTGCTCTATTTGAACATAAAAAAAAATTCATTAACAACGTAATCACAGCCTGCTTAACAGAAAACTGTTCATAACATTTCTTACGTAGTTTTTTTCTATTAAAGTGATTGCGTCATTTTGCATATTTATACGCTTGGTCTTTCACTACTCCGGTAGTCCAGCAATATGTACATAACGAAGAATGGCGTAGTAATTTACCGTTAAATATTATCTAAAAGATATACTTAATAATATATAATTAAATGGTGATCCTATAGAGATCAATTATCCGTCACCTGACCAATTATTTTTTGAATTGCCATAAATGGCGGCAAACTACGATACGAATGACTTTTAAGCAATCCGTGAAACTTGATGACGAAAACGACAGCAACCGTCAATCTACGAAAATAGATTGTGATTGAAGGAACTACTAAAATGGTACCTAATATTACTTAATATCAATCCATTGAGCAATACATCATATAAAAATGAAGCTTTGTATAGAAATTTAATCGTTTCAATCGTAGTAAACGGAAGCAAGAAATACGCGTTTCGTTGGCTGCACTGGCCGGGATCCATAGTGGCAGTCAGGCAGGTAGCTGCATATCGTTGTTTCGGGAAATATTTTGCCGCTCGTGTGGCGATGAACGCCAGTCTCATGTACTAATTAATAATAATCGCGTTTAGCAAATTCGAAATGTCAGGGCTAATGGGTGTCGGGTATATCGATGTGCAACTAAGATCGTAGCGTGACAGAGGGAAACCGGAGGAGTAGGTCGTCCGTTCTGTCCATCCGGTAAGCATCAGTAGCAGCGTGTTCTCTGTCGTCTCTTCTTCTCACTCTAACCTGTGCTCCCACTTCTTTCCATCAAGGTTGTCATCTCTCGTTCTCCGTTGCACCATGTATATCTATTTCACTCGCGCCTTTTGTTACTCCATGCTCGACCGATGACTAGAACGACCTTGACTTTCGTACAAATAAACGATTCCATTTGTTTAGTTTTTAGCTGAGTTAAATAGCAAGCTTGTCCGCGAGTCTTGTTGACCGTGGAGAAGAAATGCTCTGAATAATATTTTTTTACGATTATGCATTGATCGAGTGATTCTCCATTGAGATCCAGATGCTGAACTAACCTATCATTTATTGCCAATTGCTTTTACCAGAATTTAATTAATCAATTGCACATGAGACAGTAAGTCTGGGCGACCTGGTACAAAAGAAACACTTTTTTCGAATTTGTTATGTCACTCACACCATTACCGAATTTTATTCTTTCTGATAATTTAAATTTTTTTAAAATACCACAAAATAAAATATTTTTTTACGGGTACACTGAGAACCTACGAACTACGATTTAACACAACGACGGCCCTGACGTGAAAAACTACATGAAAACGATATTATATACGTAATAGTTGTAGGTACAGGAAAATAATTGTATTTCTCTGTATATCATTGTACACTTAATAGTTGTACACTTAATATAATTGTACACTTAATAGTTGTAGGTACACGAAAATAGCGGTATTCCTCTATATTCCATCGGTATATATCATTGATATGTCATGAAATTTTACGTAAACCTGATAAAAGTCATGAAATACAAAATAATGAGAAAGCAAAGTGCACGATATACTATGGAATTTTTTTTTAAACACCTCAAAAGGACTCCGGTTATTTATGGTCGTCTGATGGAAATCCATTGTTGTGAGAAATCTGTTCATCTTTCTACTCACTTGAATCCGAAATATAATATTAAAGTCACCTCAAAATGACAACATTCAAAGTGACATGAAATCTAATAATTATAATATATTTTAACGATAAAATCCAAGACGATTTTCTGCTTGTATCCTTAATTTAGATCGATTATTGAAATCATTGTTGCGTTACATTGCTTATCGTTATTGCAAGGAAGGATAAAGCTTGAATTAGTTAATACAATGTCCTTTAAAACTCAAACACGTAAGACAATTTTCGTCAAATTATATATTAAGCAGCTTTGAACGTTATTACGTATGTGTAAAAAATGTTTAATTCTTTTATTACAAATTTGCGAATGTTAGAGCGATTACAAATTTTTATATTCAAAGTCCCATAAAATACGGTTTCCTTTACCTGATTTACATCAAACACCGCTGAATGTTAAGTCGATTTCGGTTCTCCATGCCAAACTACACTTGGTGTGTCAATTGGACGTGAACAAAAGAAACAGAGATAGACGAAGTAGAATTTGTCTCTCTTGTTCTCGTGCGATAGGTACACCGAGTGTAGCCCCGTGTAGCGAAACGAAAACGCAATTACTTTGCTTACATAGTTTTAGTTCAGTGGTTCGCAACTTGCGCAAGTTAAAGCGACTACGCTAGTGAAGAAAAAAATCTTATAATATTCTTCCCTTTTGTAGATTTATGAGAAATACAAAACTAAACATCCTAGGACGTTACTTCAATTGTCAAAAGCGATTTATCTTGATAGCTGAAATCTCAATCTGTGCATCAAATTTAACGAAAATCCAATCGAATAAAGTGTAACTTCCGTTTCCAGCAACGAATAAAGTGGGCGTGGATTATGGTGCGAAAAACAGGTGCAGGGTAGATAATGTATAGAACGTAAGGGGCGTAAAGTGAAAACTGAAAACTCAGGGGGAGGAAAGAGGTTATATAGGAAAATCTTTAGCGAGGACAAGGGAAAGAGGCAGCTGTGAGGACAGATATAAGTGACGTTGACCAAGCAAGGAAAAAGGACGAGGTTTGAGGAAAAAAGGAGGTGTAGATAATGCAGGATACGGGAAGACAAAGAGTTATTGTGCGAAAAGTAAACAAGAGGCGAGGAGTATGATTAAGGTTATATGACATACCATAGTTGGTATAAAAAACTGCTTACTTAATTTTTCAATGGGGTCAAAGGTTTCCGGAGGTTTCTCTTAAGGGGATGCAAAACCTCCGTACGTTCACAGTTGCGCTGTTTCTCTTTTACTCCGCCGTAAGCGCTACACTAGTTCAGTCCTATTCGCACTCATGGAGGTTTCGCTTCCCCTTAAAGTTATTATACGAATTTCAGGACTTTTTAACCATACTTTAAGCTAAACAGATAACTCGAAGGTAGTGACTGATAAACAAAAAAACCCGATCCATATAAACGGTGCCCGTACGTGAAGGCTTAATGCGAGATGAAAGACTCCACTTTGTACCACGTGGTACGTATGCGCTCTCTCTCTCTCTCTCTCTCTCGCACTCACGCGATTGCCATAGTGCTGTTTCTCTCACACACCGGTAGCGTAGAGTAAGTGCTTTGCTGCGCCTTAAAGAATCGAAAACAATGTTCTTATCCATGAAATAGGGTATTCCGTAAGTAGTTAATTTGCCCATTTGGAAGGGTCGGCCGTGCCCACTAAGTAGAAGGAGATGTGAGAGGAGTGTATGGAAAGAGGCTACAAATATAGGAAGGAACCGACGCGAGAGCGGCGGATAGGGATAGAAGGTGACAGGAAATAAAGAGAAAGTGAGGTGACGAGGAAAAAGGCTATACAGACATCGGCCGGCTAGTAAGAGACGCAGGTGGGCAAGCAAAGGGTTATGACGATAAGCAGGCGCGATGGAACGGGTTGCGACGAAAGGACGTAAGGAACGACGGGTGGGCAACGGAATAAAGAAAGGCAAAGTAGAGGTATGGCTACCGGCGCGAATAAAAATAAGAGAGGAATGCGATAGAGAAAGGGGCGAGGGGATCTCAGATCTGGGACAAAGAAACGATCCCCGTATTAAATGTAAAGTGAAATAGGTGTAAGACGAGGTACGGAAAGATTCGGGGCGAGAGAATCGGGTGGTGGCATACGAGAAATAAAAAACGTGCGGAAGGGATTGGATTGGCAGAGATAAAGCCGATGCTGAAACTGAAGCGGCAGAATGAAGAGGAAAAAGTGGATAAAGCTAAGGCGAATTAGGATTCAAAAAAGTACGCTAGGAAATGGAATCAGGGGATAACGGCAATGTTGAAATAATAACCATATACAGAATAGAGAGAGCGGATAAAAGATAAGTCGAAGTTATATTAAGAAGTGTGCGGAATGGAGTAGAGATGGCGGCTAAAGAAGGCAAAGGAAGGGGGTAGGTTAAATATAGTTTCAAATGTATTCATAAAATTGGAGAGGAGACATGATTGTAAACTAAGGTGAACGAATGTAAAAATATGCAAAGGAAGATGGAAGGTGGTTGTGACCCGTTGTGCAAACCGTAATCAAGTGCAAACAAAATTACCTACATTCGTGTGGGATTAGGTTTGATCAAAGTAAAGATGGCTTCGATGCCATTCATATTAATCGCAATTTATATTTAAAAAAACTTACAAATTAGCTGTTTTTCGTACGTAAATATACCCTTGTTTTTTTTTTCATGGCCGCGCATGTTTTACTTTATTTTACATTCGTATCAACTTCTACATATTTAAATAAATGGCAAATAACTTGACTAAATAACTTCGAGAAAGATACTTATGACAAAATATCTAGGATAAATAACCAACAAATATTTTATTTCGAAATAACTTGGTACGCATAATAATGTGACGTCAAAATATCTTGGCGATAAAATAATTTTGTCGTTATAATATGCGGCAACGGATATTTTGTATTTTGTTTTTCTTGGCTCTTTATTTATAATATACAATGGTTGGAAAAGTTGTTTTAGTTGTCCTTACAGTTCCTTCCTATTGATTTTTCTAATTAGAATTATAATGACGAAAATATGAACAATATGATCGCCATTACTATTAAAATAATGTGACACACCTTCGGAAACTAATAAATAATTAAAACTGTAATCCAATCTGTTCAGAGATGATTTTGTGAGAAAAAAGTTTATTTCGTTCCACTGCACAATAGATAGACAAAGTGAAAGCAAGTTTTCTTTTGTCTAAAATATTAATCAGCTCTGAGTTAACCGGATTACAGTCTTTATTAACGATTATATAGTTTCTGATTATGTGTTCCTTCATCTTGATACGAACAGCGAATAATTTTTCTATAATCTTCTAATTTTTCGACTTGGTTATTGTCGTGTGCCACATCTAATATATTTACAGCAACATTTCGTTTTACTCTTTCTCATCATTATATTCATAGCTATTATCAATATATGTGTAACAACAATGTAGCGAGTGTAATTTATTAAATTACACTCGCTAATTTATTAAATTACACTCGCTACCGGATATGTTCCGTATCGGATCATAATAGAATACGTCAATATTGAATAATGCTCGTTCAGAAATAGAACGACTTTGTTGTTTTATTTATAATGGATAATGTAAAACCAATATCTAACGTGAAAGAGAGTACTTCGCTGTAATCAATTGATCCTTATACTCATTTACTTCTCATTGCAGATGCCCGTCTTTTGGCCCAGTAATTCGAAACGGTTCGTCTATGTTCCGGTGAGTCAATCGAATCCTCGTTATACCATTCGAGTATAGCTGACGAGAGTCACTTATACAACAACAGCAATTACACATGGGTCAATCAATGGCCCACTGAGCCCAAAACCAGATCAATTTCAATTGGTCTGATTATCTCAATTCGTTCTATGTTTTATGTATGCTCAGGAATAGATCAATACTTCTTAATCGAACCCCATGAGGAAAAAAAGCATTCTCTCAGTCTAGAAATAAATGCACGATTTTATCGAAATATTGCAATCGGTGTTGAATATCGCATTACAAATTATTTATATTAAATCTTTTATTATATTCTTTGACGAAACATAAGGAGGAATGTGTTACCAACTTTTAATTGACCTGTTCGTAGGTTACAGTTATAAAAGACCATTCTAACCATATCATAGAACCATAGAACATTTTAACATCTTATTTCTTAATTCTCTTTACTCGCTATCAATAAATGTAAAGAATATAAACTTGATAACAGTACTTTATATGTGTAACTATATGGAAAGGTAACGAAGACGATTATTTCTTTTTTGCTTCTTCAAAGAAGAAGCTAAATTTTCGTGAAAAACATTGTTATCGAGATTTTGATGTCAGAGTACTTGTAAAGTCTCAAAACGTCGAGAAATCATATTTAGAAAAAAAAAAAGCAAAAAGAACCTCAAAAATCTGAACGCCCCGATCGATTCATGCTAAACTAAATACCGAGCAACCTCGTCCCCTGGCCTATTCTTGTAGAAAGTTTTAACTCGATAGCTAAAAATTTACGAAAGATAGAGAGCGTACCTACTTTTTTCGAAAACTTCAAACAATCGTAAAATGAGACACTCGGTAGCGATTTGGGGAAAAATTGCAGCAAACTGACGGGGATTACGACCCGACTTGTGTATAAAGATTCAGGATGATCGAGTAACCTGTTTCTGAGATATATCCATTACAATTTTGCAAGCTAATCACACGAGCACACGCACACGCACAAACGCGCGTCGAGAAATATGATTTCTCGATTTTTTTTTGTTTTGGGACTTTTTAAGTACTCTGACATCAAAACATCGAGAAAAACAAACAAAAATTAGCAGTGGTTGCAGCTCTCGAATCATGGGAGAGTTTCGTGCCAGTCGAGCTTTAGTCCGAGTGACGTCGACAGCTGAAATCACGTGTAGAGAGCTTCGACTTGGGAGAAAGCCGAGTTATAATTAATATGACCGTGAACTGTTTGACGTCGCCAATCCATGTCAATTATGTATAATGTCAAATGTAATTATTCTCCGCTGGTCTATATCGACTATGCATAGAGATATTGTGATTCTGCATCAGTCTGTGATCGTTACTGATTTCAGTCTGAAATTAATCGTTTCTTGACTTTAATCGTGTGGCTTGACATCTCAGAACTCTTGTTACTCTTGGGAAGCAACTTGTCGTTTGCTGCTGTCGTTGAAGAAATTGTATACGATTTTTGGCAAAATTTCGCAGTATTTAGGCAACATTTTGCAGGCCTTACTTGTACATGGATGTAAGGATCCAAGTAGAAATTCTATAGCCTTGCATCATGTACGAATCAAGCACTGCTGAAGCCCTACCAGGGCAGAATATGGCTCTGAACAAGACCTTAGCCATATCCGATTCCCGCCGGATGTAACGCTACAGATTTTTTTACTGGGGGAGTGGCAGCGGCACTTTATATGAAAACAATGCCATCCTGAATCTGCTTCATTCTCGATGCTACAGAGTTATTCTTTTAAAATATATACGTTGCATCAGTCTCTGGCAAAACCAATTATATCGGTAAACGGGATTCCTCCTTCCTCAAACGATTTGACGAACTCGTCATGCAATCGTTCATCTGTAGTTCCCATGTAAGCTGCGTCAGAGTTTTTGACGTCAGAAATGTGTATTTACCTTTAAAATGTTGTAGTAAAGCTGCTCACTTTCTCATCGAAATACCTCGGGCACATTGCAAGCGTTTTCAAAGAATGCTCGTGTTGTTTGCTCAAGTTTTATTCTTAACACAACTTTAATTCGTAAAGAAACATTTACAAGAGTTCGTCATGTGGTCGACCTGCTGCAAAGCCAAGTTTTGCGAATCTATGTATCGACAGATCCTTACTCCGGTCGACTTTGTTATTTTGTTCATTGAAGAATTCCCAACGTCCTTTAGATACGAAAGGTGCTTTTCCTGCTGCATGAGTTTTGATGATCGATTTATCCGCTACAAATTCGAACGGATACACTAAGAAAAGAGTTTTTTTGTAGGCATCAGAATTTGTCAACTGTTAACAAATGGTAAAGTTGGATGTGCCGGAATAAATATTCCGTTAGAGTGAACAAATCGTTTATTTGAACTTCTAAATTGGCACAAATAATTATTTATTAACAGTTAATCTATATTTGAATGATATGTTCTTTTATTAGGGTCTGGTAAGTATCATGGTGACTCAACATAGCATTGGTATTAATACAAAAATGCTTGAGTCACCATTGTAATAATTTGAAGAGAATAATTCATAGATTGAGAGAACTGTACATATAATTGTATGTGCCGTCAGATCGATTTCTTTGAACAGAGGTTGAACAGAGTTATCGTAAACACTTATATTAATAAATATTTTCTATACTTACGTTCAAAGGGTTGCCTCGACTATACATGCAGATCCCACGAAACAAAGAAATCGTTACGGTTGTTCCGATAATCCTGATAAATTCTCAGTTTTTTTGCACCACTAGTCTACTGTCCACTCCGACGATGACAATAAACATCATAGTCATGCCAAATGAACGGTACTTATCTTAAATATAGATTTGGTAACTATTGACAATCTGTTAACTATCGATCCATCGGTCGTTGAGACAACTATTCGGTCCTCGAAATGTGATTTGATAATTATTACCAAATCTATATTAGCTTTAATTCAAATTTTGTTAAGTATTGACAAATATCTATTTGCTTCGCGGAGACAAAAATTATGTTAAATGTATATTTCATAATTATTAACAAATCACAAGTCATTTCAACTATATTTAATATCATTGCCGCAAATCGTTCTTTGTTTCTAAGAAACATCGAATGAGTTACGAGCAACAAATTGCTCAAATAAATTGTTCCTTCGACGAATGTGCCTTCGATATAAGATTTTATTATGAGAACATTAATATTTATTAACTATTGATAAATTTTGTACCACTTGACAAATATTTTAGATAATTAAATATATTTAGTTTTAATGAATAAGCTCTTTTCTCAGTGTACGAAGCGCATTGTGGTGTTGAATGCGCGTTCGATACAAGTCTCAATCAATTATACATTTTCTGGTCGTCCCTCTGTCACTCCAAAAGATTCTACTGTCAAGTAGAACCTGGCTCATTGCTTTCTTATTGTTATTCACCTTTCACAACGCTCCCTCTGTTAGGAAGTATATGTTGATCGATTTTAGGTTCCCCATATTCAGAAGTTTTGTGGACAATGGGAGAAACGAATAAGGAAGCATCGTGCAAGGTTCTATTTTATAATTTTTTACCTTTGAACGAAGTGGCAGTAGTATTTTCTACAAACTTTAGATGACAATTAAAAAATATTTGCGAATATCGAGTTTATAAATTCAAAATCTCATAAAATCTTATCGTTGTAATAAATTTTAATGAAAGTTGCTACAGTCAAAGAGTTCTTACTGGTTTACTTGCGTGCCAAATTTTACTTCGATTGTTCAAGTGATTTTCAATCCACGGGTCTTTCAATTTTGCAAACAAAAGCAATATCGAAATAAATTATTGAATCTTATGTAACGTTCGAATCCTTTTATCGATTTTGGTAACATTTTATACCAAACATTCTGTAACGTTATTAGGTATGTGCAAAAAATTTTAGTTAGTGATTTCAAAATTTTTGAAAATTGAAGCAGGGTGACAAATTAAAAAATGCAAGATTTCTTAAAATGTAAACCATTTTATAAATGTTTACAAAAATCTGTACGTTTTAGTGCTGAATAATACTTCATTTGTGTTGACATTTTTTATTCGCTTCCTCAAATTTTGCGAAAGTTAGTGAAAAAAATGTCAATTTTTCGATAAACTCAAGATCCCATAAAATTCGAATCTCTTTTCCGATTTCGTATAAATTCAATATCAAACAACCTTAACATATATAAAATTATTAAAAGCCGTTCGGCTTCATTGCTAACATCTATCGGAGTTAAGCACGCTTTTTAAAAAAATTCGTAACGTCATAAAATCAAAATGTCAGCATAAATTTTGTTGAAATCACAACAGTCAAAGAGGTCAATGAGTTTTACTACTTCACTTGTGTTACTAAATTTCAGGTGAATCAATTGCTGTAACGATTCTTGAGTTATAGGTAATTGAGCCACACATACAAACACACACACACACACACACACACACACACACACACACACAGAGAATGTGTTTCTAAATCCCTTTTCTCATCTTTTGGACCATTCTGAGTGTCTTGACATGAAAATCTCGAAAAAAATGCTATGAAAGAAAAGAGCGAAGCTTCCTCTATAAGGAAGCAAAGTTGTAGTTGCTCCGGTTGATATTATTGTTTAAACTGTGATAAATGCTTTAAAAGTTTAAACTTTGAAAGTTTTTAAATAAGTTATTAACTACAATTGGATTTTGATAAAAACTGAGATTTTTCAATCAGTGAAAGTAACAATATAAAAAAATGAGGTTAATTAAAATTGGTCTGATTACGGGATGTGTAAGTTGCCAGGGAATGCCATATGTGTCGCAACGACGACCAAACCCTCGCGCACGATTGCATACGCTGTACAGATTATTATTAAAATCAATTTGGCCATGGAAGCCCGATGACCCGAATACCACAACTACAGTGTACTGAATTATATTTAACCAAACGGTCGTTCGCGGTCGCAGTTTGCAAAGAGAACGGAAAATTTGACACTGTACATATTTTTGAGCAATCGATAACACTTATCCGCGTAATTTGATGGAATTTCCAATTGTTATAAAAATTTAAAGAAGACGTATCGTTGCACCCGCCATAAGATAAATTCTTTGTTTCAGTGAAATCTTGCAAAAAATTCCTGGTGGACTGCCGTTTAATGAATTTCCATTACCGAATATAATAACACAAATGGATATAATAATAGAAAACAGCTTAAATTGTTGAGCATTACAACAGATTCAGCTTGTTCGACCAAGTGGCAACGAGCTAGAGAATTTTCCAATCTCAACAGTTTCCAACCTTACACAAATCTTCAGTCGCATAAAAGAAAGAAACTACAATTTGGTGCAATTTGTTCTCAAGAAAATTCTTTTTATTATATATCACGATTGCAGCGACAAATTTTGTTGCGACAAGTGACATTAGAAAAATTTATAAAATTAAACAAAACTAATGCTGACAAATTTTTGCAACATGTTTGTATTAAAAAGCTTGATTTAAAATCTTGTCTCCTACTTGACCACGGCGGTGGCTTCGATGTCGGCGTAACGTCGTGGGAAGATTCTAATACTTCATTTTTAGTTTTTATAACGTCGAGATCACCGCGTTTCTTGATGAGCAAGAAAATATTCAGATCACTTCGAACAATTGCATTTCAAATGGCAATTTATTACGCGAGTCATTTTAGTTGCCAAACGCTGGTTACCACTACGTAATAAAATACGATTTCAATCGGATAGTTTTATTCATTTTTCGTATTCGACCTGTTACAGATTTTCTTTTTCTTCTGGACAATCTAAGGTCGTAAGGTTATAGAGAGAAAGAACGAGAGGATTTCCGGTATACAGTACAGATATGAACATAAAAAGCTTGCTCCGGAGCATTGCTATTGTTTTATAAACCAATGTATACTACGAGCTTAATTTATCGATTCTGGTATAACGAGATGCAGAAGAAAAAGAGACAGGTAGCTTGAGATACAGATATGGTATCCGGTAGATCTACGAGTAGCAACAGACCTTATATCCAGAGGATTCTATAGGAACGAAAATGTAAATTTAAGGATTTGAATAAATTGATTCTGCATCACTTATTATTAAGGTCGAAGGGGAGTGAGCTCGTTGGCCTCGAACACATGTACACTTGCAGACCCTCTCGGCAAGAAGAATCTCAGCCTCGAGGGAGATCGTTGAGAGATCGGTGATGAGCTCAGATGCGGGAGCAAGATGGAGAGCAGCTAAAACAGCCGGAAATGCTGGGGTCACGGCACGTGACGAGTTCGCAGTTGGAAAGTTGGACTTTGCCAAACGTCGTTGGAGGATGATCACTCGGCGAGGTAAACGTGGATTTTGTGGAAAGAGGTTCACCTCCGGGAAAGGATTTTCCAAACAGGCCTATATATGTTGTTTTCTGTTTTATCGACAGAAAATGCGCGCTTCACTTCGGTATTCGAGAAAGGTAGAGAGCGAGTAGTTGTATAACGAACTTCGATACAATGTCGAATTATTAGTTTCTACTTGCGTCGGTTAGTTGAACTTGGCAACTTCAGTCCTGTGAAGCATGTTCGGGTTATTCACATTCGAGCCGATGTCATTACAAAAATTGTGGTTAATTTGAGCCCCAATATTCGTAATATCGTCTTTAACTTTTGAAGACACTGCTTGCATCGAGAACGTCGATATTTCATTAAGAATTCTTATATTATTGTAGGTTTTCTTTGTCAATTGCGATAAGTGAACAATCATAAAATCTCTCTATCGCTCTTTGACCTATACAACTGAATCTCAATGAACACTGGCAGTTAGGATGTTGAACTTGTAATCGAAATTGATGCATTCGACCGATATACATACTAAGTAAGCGTTTAAAATCGAATCCTACAAGATCGTAATGGGATAGATTTTTTAGTTGTGACGAGACGGACGACCGTTTAAACAAATGAATGTATAGAATTATTCAAATCTTTGAATAGTTTGATCGAGTCAAAAGAATTAGGTTTGAACAATCTGTTTAATCTCATAATGATACGTTGAACAGTCAGCGTCAAACAGTGTAAGGTCAAATACAATTTATTCTCGGGCATCGAGAATAAACCATGCAATTGGAATGCTATATAGCAGCGTACCTTGTTGCTTTCTGTTATTTAAAAATGCAGTTGTAGTTCATATCATTGTCCAGGAATAGCATCAATAGCTCGGAACCTCACCAACTACCGAGTATTCAGGGACTTGACGATTTAGTTTTTATTATATTTATTTTATTTTTCAAACTTGGCGAACGCGCACGCATGCACGCGCACGCACATTATTAAGATTTTTTTTCTAAATCACTTTTCTCGACGTTTAAGACCATTTTGAGTATTCTGACATGAAAATCTCGAAGTTATTATTAATCAGTGAAAGAATGCACAACAACCAATGTGATACGGCCGACAAGAGAACACGGTCTCCACTCCAGCGTGGCAATGTCGACTCTGCATTTTTCTCTTTTTTCATCATTATTATTGCTACATATTCGCTCGTTCGCGGTGTCATGGTTTCTTTTTGTTTACCACCTCATTTATTTGCGACCAGTTTATCTGCTTAATCGGTACACTTTATTCATTGTTACGCACGATTGAGGTCATTACCGAACATTCAGAGTCGGAAAACCCTGAGCTAGGTCGACAGTTTTTACACTGTTATTGACCACGAGTTCCACTATTGCATTTATTTAAGAATGCGTGGGTAAAAAGGTCGCAAAATCCTCGCTTATTTTCATCTCCTGATTTTAACGACACATCATTCCACCTACTTATCTTCTGACGTCGAAATAAAAAGGGAAATTGATTGAGTGATCGATAAGTCCCATCAAGTGAACGATCGGTGAACCCCTGCCATTCGAGTGTTGATATAATATTGTAATTTTCTATACGACAGTCCGCTGTTATTTACTATAATTCTACAATTACTGCAATTACTGAAACACAGTCTGCTTTACTCGTTCTCATTGACTCGATTTCAATCTCGTATACTTACGGCGGTCCTGTCACCGATATTGCTACTCCTGCTGAAAATGTAGAGAGAGACGTATCGCCACGTCAAATAGACTGTGAACGATCGCCTTTTTATTGTCTCTCTTGCTCCTCTCCCCCATCCACACTCTTTCTCTTTTACTTCCTACGCTATGAGTACACAAGGCAGTATACGATACGAGTTTGACTTCTTCTTTCATGGATAAGCGAATTCTCTCACACATCGCTATCAAATTGTACCAATAATGACGTCAAACGCTTCTACGGCAATTTGTCACAAGCGGTTCCATATCGCGAAACACTAAACCCTCGATTCATCCAAGTTCAGAAAACAACTAATCCGCAAGCATGTGTTGGTTGTTTATATAGGATACGCACACATTTGTTATTTTTATTAATTGAACTTTCTTCTGTATCGTTTCATAATAATATCACCAATGCTTGTCACATTATCTTATATGAAATCTTACAGCTCGATAGCTCAAATCATTCTTGAGATACCGAGGTTTCAATTTTTCCAGGCTTAACACGCACACGCGCACGCGCGCGCGCACATACACATCCACCCAGACAGTTTTTCTACTAATTTTCTGGAGGTTTTACACTATTTTAAATATCCTAACATAAACATTTCGACAAAAATGTTTCATAGGACTGTCTTTCTCTGTGAGTAAACAAAAAGGAAAATTAGTGATAAATAATAAAATTAAGATATGAAACTCGTACCATGATTGTTACAGTAAATAAATTTACAATAATACAAGATGAGACGTTGGACTAGAGGGAATAGCTCGAAGCAGTGTAAATTGTGGGATTCGATACAATAAAATAAATCAAAAGTTACTTGAGCAAAATTTGGCTCTGGCAAAACACTGTTTCGAAACACAGTGCTTGACTTTTCTCGTTGCCTGAATCTTAAGCATCTAGAGTGTGTCAGCTCGGATCATTACTGTTCTAAAAATACTTGGGGGTTTGCCTCATTTTTTACGAATGTTATTATGAACGATATGCGCCTCGCTCGCGGGCGTCCTAATATAACTCGAACAAAGTAATTTACTGACAAAATCTATTGGTTCGTGATACTTATTGACTCTAGTCGACCTTTCTTCAATGATGACAGAATTTCTCGAGTATACAAAAATTTAACAATTGGGAGAAGAAAGACACTTGCTCTCGCTCGTTACCGTTGCTAGCGGATTATATTATTTTTCGTTGTCACTGTTTATCGGCGCTAATTTTCCGTGATCGATGATGGATGTCAGGGGGTTCGTGCAAATTTGTTTGGCATCTATCGACAGATGAGCGTAAGTGCATTGCACTCAGCTTTAGCGGCGACGATATCAGTGTAGATGTGAGAATGCATCGACCGGTGAGATGTGAAAATCACTCTCCGGTGATCCGCAATTCTGTGTTTTCTCGTTGGGCAGAAGCGCTCGTAATAAAATTATTCTAACCCACTTAGAATTTACTTCGAAAGCGTATAAAATGTTACGTCGAGTTGAATCTTTCGGTCTCGGGTTTGCTGTTTTTTTCTTTTGCTCTCTTGACGTTGATTACTCCCTCAAGTTAGTCCACCCTTGTTGGTTGAACCAATTTCTGGCACGTGCACCGGTAATGAGGGTGGCTACTGCCTTTCTAATGTGAAAGTGCGCAGAATAATCGGGAGGCGCGTGGGTTGCCGGGTGGGCAGCGTGCGGCAGAGAGAGAGAGAGAGAGAGAGGGAGAGAGAGAGAGAGAGAGAGAGAGAGAGAGAGAGAGAGACACCACTGTCGAGACATCCCGAGCGTACATTGTTATTTACAACCCGAGTTGTTTTATTTTTACCATTTCTAGATAACTACGTAGGTAAATTATTTCGTAAAAGTTCTTTTCAGAGATGCGAAGAATTATTTGAATTTATTTTCATGAAATTCTTAACATTTTTTGTATAGTTTTCAAGTTTTTGTTTAATTGCTAGACAACCATCAAGACGATCGACTTGAAACTTTGCACGGAAGATTCATTCCCATAGTAATGTTCGGCTATAAATTTCACCGAATGCTTAACATTTTGAGTTTAGTAGCCACCATCTTTAATGGTGGCGTCGCTGCAACGCGGCTTCGTAACGCTTGTTATAATTTGATAATGACTAGTAGTTCGTTTTAGTCGGCCATTCTCCGCTGCATGCCGGCGTAGCATGCTAGTGGTACAGTGATTTGCTACCATGGACTATCGCTAGCCGTGAGCTAGAGGTCATGGTATGCCGTCGCTATCTGCTGCCCACCATGTGTCGGTGTAATGGAGCGTGTCGTGGCTAACTGTTTAAATTCTATAGTTCTATAATTCGGCCGCTGCCTGCGTGTGGATGTGTCCGAGTGTTAGTAGATCGCCGTGTTGCCAGGTTAGCGGAATAATCGCGCCACCGTATTTTTTTAGCATACTTTGAAGTTCTATGGAATTCCCCTACCCCGTGGCAATCTGGCACCACTGATTGGTCGTGGCTTGCCATAGCAGCAGTGTTGCTGTATATATTATACGCGGCTAGGCCCTACGTTGTCCCTTTTCCGTGCGTTTCGTGAGCCACTTACATTTGTATCCGCATTTTGATTTCCTGACATCTTATCTCTCTCTGATTGCGTTAATCAAAGAGAAATAGCAACTTCATTAACCGTCGCGCTGTCTCTTTCTAAAATTGGGTTATGTAGCGTTCTCAACGTTCTAAATTTATGGAGTAAACTTACAAAAATCGTTCTTTTTTTACGTGTGTCTTTAGCGTGTCACTGATATTAAATGCACGATAACATTCACCTTACAGACCAAAGTCACTCTTGTTTCGCGTATCTTTAGCGTATATACGGCATATTTCTGGTGTGAACGTGCTGTCTTTTAACAACACGCTAAAGAAACGTCAAATAACAATACCTTTGCACTATAGTGCTATCACGGCGGCGGAACTTGCAATATAATTACGCACGTTAACTACCGCAAAGGAAAAGCGGATTTTCGTTGCAGCTTGGGTTCTGCCACGGTTGTACCAGAGACATGTTAAAGACTCTCGAAGCGAGTAAGCTTTTTTGTTGCAGTGTAACATCTGTCGTGTCCGTATTAGAGGACGTAAAGCAAGAATGACTTTTGTCTGCACGGTCGCGTCTGCGTGTCCTTCTTAGAGACAGACTAAAGATACGTAAAATAAGAGTGCTTTCTGGCTGTGAGACAACTTTTGCCATTCCTGTATCAGAAACATAGTAAAGACACGCAAAGTATAAGTAACTTTTGTTGCAGCATGACTTCTGCGGTGTCCATTTGAGAGACTCTTAAAGACATACAAGGTAAGAGTGATTTTTAGTACAAAGGAAGAGGGTGATTCGGCCACAAAGTGGCATCTGCCGTGTTTATATAAAAAAAAAAAACGTGGAATAAAGAAACTCAAAAGACACGCAAGCTACGGTAGTACACGGAGAAAAGTATTTTGTTCGGCTAACAAATACATGTTCGCTGACAAAACCGGTTTTGTTGGTAACAAAACCGTTGCCTTCGTATTAATTTGTCTATCGACGACTGTGTCTATATTCACGGTATATAAACTATCCACGGTATTATAAATTTAGGTCACTCCATTTTACTAAATAAACCGAAAGTTAGTTGAATTTTACAAGAAAACGTTAAGTCTCTCTGTTATACATTTATTTTGCGTAACTTTTGAATTTCTATCGCGTGTTTTTCATGGAGTTATTATACTGTTGTGCCAATAACCGCAGCATAACATTATACGATCATTGAAATTTAATGGTTGTCTAAGACCATTTTGAGTATTGTTATATTACAATCTTAAAAGAAAAAAATACTCTGAGATAATGGCTTCCATTATGAGAAGGCAAAAGTTAGGTTTTTAGGCTAAGACCATTTTGAGTATTGTTATATTACAATCTTAAAAGAAAAAAATACAGTGAGATAATGGCTTCCATTATAAGGAGTCAAAAGTTAGGTTTTATCTTATATTAAGCCCCCGTGAATCAATATATTAAAGGCTAAGATTTATCGTGCGACTTTGAATAAAGAGATGAAAAAGCACGCCTACGCTGGCACTTCGCAACGAGAAAGTGAAAGAGATCTCGAGAACTCGGGTTGGCCCCACAATTCCCCTACTTCGAGACTCGCTATTGTCTCCGAGAGAAACCGTAACTCTCGCACGCTGCTTTCTACTTTACACATCTACCGTGAATAACGGAAGCGAGAACGTGTTGAACCAAATCCGAAATTTTCTTTATTACTGCTCACCCGTTAGACGACGCGATGATGCTGGCATCCTCACCCTGACTTGCGTGATATTTTTTTAAACATAGACAAATGCATTCAACGTTTTATCTCTTCATGACAAAGCAAGTACCCTATGCTCTGTGTAATTTTCGTTGAAATGGGTGGATTGATAAAGATTTTAGAGAACGTTGTAGAGTTGTTCCGAGACAGAGATATAAACTGGTAGACTTCTAATTTAAAGAGTTTGAATTATGGCAAATACGTTCCCGGGAAGGCTTTTATTATCGTAAAGTTAGTTCGTGGCAGAGATACACATTTTTTTCCTTATGGTTGAGTTGTATTATGCCAGAGATGGTTTTTTTTCGTAGAACAATTAATGGGATTTTTATAAATGTGTCATGTCACGAGTAACGCCTTTGGGAATTAACATTGGAACATTGTAATCGATGTAAACGCCCTAATACAAAACATGGTCTTTAATCATTATCGTGAATGTTACAATTTATTTTAAAAAATTTAGTCAGATATAGCGGTTACGTAACATGAAATATATTAGGATGATGCGAATGCTTAATATAATTTCAACAAATTTCAATAAAACATCTCTCAGACATAAATTATATTTCGGTAAAAAGTATAATAAATAATCGATCGTAATGTTTATTTCTGCGTTCGATATCGTCGTAGTTTTATCTGAATTATTATTTATCGTTGAACAAATTTTATTAAAAAATTTCATCTATTTAGCTCGTGTATTTTAATTTCACTTTAAATCAAAAAATAAAATAGCTCTCCAGAAGATTATTGCAGAAAGTAATGCAACAAGTATTTTTAGAAATTTCTTTCACTTTTTTTTTTTTATGTAACACTTCTTTATAATGAGGAAGAAGAATACCACGATTGATCACGATTGTAATCTTTATAATGAGACGCTACAGAATTAACGTCATGTGAGAGTTCTCTGTGGATGAAACCTGTATCGATAACGTTTATACGAAAATAATAAAAATATAAAATGTATAAAACTACACGTTGCACATGCCAAATTAATTTAAATATAAATGCCGTAAAATCAAACGGCATTCCTGACTTTTACGACAATAGAAACTTTTATCAGACATTTTATAAAAAATGATATCTGAATGACACTGAAATGCGAATTAATACGCAAAAGGCATTTTATGTCATCTGTAGATTAATAATTGTGTATTCGTTTCTTTTATTTTTTGCAGAAATGCTGTGGGCTTGTCCTCAACGCAGTTGTCCGGGTACAGGTATGTGATTTTTATAACTTATCATAGCTTTCAACTTATAAATTACATATACGGAGAACTTAAATGGAATCTTAAGGCACTGTGAACGGATAATCCGTAATAAATCTTGCTTCTTTTAATTTCTCCATGCGACGATTAAGATTTCAGACAAAAGGAGATATTAGAAAATCCTTCATCCAGCAATTACGCATTTTACTGTTTTTAGCTTTTATCCGAGATATCAACTGGGTAAGTAAAATTCGGTATAGGTAATTAGAATTATCTCTCTCGCATTTATGATAACTCCGTCGATATTTCACATTACCTTAAGAGCATACGAAAATTCTGACTGAGTAAGAAAACTTAGTAATCGCTATTGTCTATGAGACGATTGATATTTTAAATAAAAGCAAATAATTCTTTAATATATCTATTTATTTCGCAAGTGAAACTATTCTTGTTTGCCTGAAATATTAAACATTTTCGAGAAAATATAAAAACATGTCTGAGAAAATAATAATTATCTCCGAGAAAATAGAAAATATAGTGACAAGGCGGCAAATGTAGCAGCATGTCACCATCTTTGTTACGAACAGAATTGTACATCATTCCTGACTCCATTCACAAGTAACCAGTCGTCTACAGAGGACTGTAGAAGTGTACAATCTATGAACTGTGTTCTCGTGTCTTCGTTTACGAACTAGTTTTGAGATAAATACTCTTTTTCGAGTAGTACTAACGGCAACAAACAGACTAGACTAGAGAGAGAGAGAGAGAGAGAGAGAGAGAGAGAGAGAGAGAGAGAGAGACAGAGACAGACAGAGAGAGAGAGAGAGACAGAGAGAGAGAGAGACAGAGACAAGTGCCATGTACTAGTAATAATGATGCTTGTGGTAGCCGGTGTACCCACATGTCGGCCAGGAGCAATCGAGACCACGTGCTCGCTTGACAGCGCGCGTTATACATACCGTACACTCTTTCACAACACGCAAAGAGTTATCTACGTAACCTACTCCACTATAACAGTTTACGTACACTTCCTCATTACCAGAGCTCGACACTACATACATAAGTACGTATCCATGCAGCAAGGGTTAGACGACGGTAGAGGTGATGACCACACGAGACACTCAATTATCAATCCAATTTTACTGCATCGCATGTACGCTATTAAAAATATTAGTAAATTTATACAAAACTGTATGAAATTTACAAACCAGGTATATGAAATAAATATAAATATACTTGTGAATGTAATTAAATTATATGAAATTTACGAAAGACAGGATAAACAATTATTCTTTTTTATATAATTACTTATTACAATGTAGTGCATTAGTATAGAATTAGCGTTGATGTTTAAAAGAGTAGAGGCTCGCTTTATTTATCGTACACAATGGTTATCCTTAAGGAATCAAATCCGTAGAATAATTTATTTAAGAATTTCTTAAGAATTAGCGTACATACAACTGAAAGTATTATCCGAACGTTTGTGCAATTTAAACAAGATTTATCGTTTTCGAGTTGAGATTATTAGAGTTGAAGTTGAGATGGTTATCATATGTATCTCCTATAGCAAACACGCGCAAACGACACGTTTGTTTGTCTATTGTCTGAACGAGATTTAAGAACTGAACTAAAAATGCGAGTATTTTACAGCTGTGTGAAACGTATATGGTAGAAAAATTGAAATTGATTTAACATTTAGTTTTTGAGATATCGTGAGCTAAATAGAAATGTGATAGTCCACGCATCTGTCATACGAGAGTCGCATGACAATTACCTAGCGTCGACGAGAAAAAAACATTTATGGGGCAAAATTTATTTTATTTTTTAATACAGTTTCCTTTTATCTCGATACACTTGGGCAAAGATTTTTTAAAAAATTGGATCCCTTCTGAATAATACGATTTCTCCAATCCTTGAAAATAGGCGTTCGTTACAGCGATTACCTCATTGTTAGAGTCAAATCTCTTTCCGTATAGCTATTTCTTCAAGTTCGGAAATAGGAAATAGTCGCAGGGGACTAAATCTGGAGAATATGGTGGCTGTGGAAGCAATTCGTATCCTTATTCATAGAACTTTACCATGACGATGATACACGTATACACCCGGACATTAGCTTGGTGGAACATAATTTTCTTCTTCTCCGAATGCGAACGTTTTTTCTTCGAAATGTCGCTGAAATGGTTCAATAATTTGGAATGATATTCGCTGGTAATCCTTTTTTTCCTTTTCAAGGTAATCGATGTGGATTATGCCGCGTGCATCCCAAAAAACTGTGACCATAACCTTTTGTTGGCCGATAAGGTTACCTTGGCCTTCTTTGGTGCCGATTCGCCACGCGAAGTTCACTTTTTCGACTGTTCTTTGGTCTCTGGTGTACCGTGATGGATCTATGTTTCATCCACAGTTATAAATCGACGCCAAAAGTCCTTCGGATTGCGCTTCAACATCGCCAAACATTCCATTGAAGTTGTCACACGTATGCGTTTATGGTCAGTTATGAGCAATCGTGGTACCCATCTTGCGGAAAGCTTTCTCACATCCAAACGTTCTTTCAAAATCCTCGATCAATCATTACCATATCGTGTATTTTCTCAATAATTTCTGGTATGATGACCTCGCTTAGACGACCTGGACGTTCTTAGTCACAAATGTTTGTACGGCCGTGATTAAATTAAGCTGTCCAATATTTTATTGTTGTAAACGAAGGTACAGACTCCCCATAAACTTCGTTTAATGCCACTTTAATTTCATCATTCGTTTTCTTTTTCAAAAACACGAATTTTATCACTGCTCGATATTCAATTTTTTATATTTTTGTAAAAATACTAAAGTCGCTTTCAATCGCTGTCAAACAGAAATTTAATGACGCAACTGGCTGAAATATTTACAGTAAACATTTGAAGAGTGACATTTATGAAAAATAGCATTGATTTAATATTAGTGGCGCCGTCTCTTGCAGAGGCTCACTTATCATACAACCCTCGTACAATAACCTCTTTGCGCACTGTGCACCGCCGCATTTATCCTTATCGCTGTAACGCGGAGGTAATACCTTAAGAGAATCTTTATTTCGAACCAGCTTCTTTTATGAATTTATAAAGAAATCTTGTTTCCAATGTATAATTATAGATTTTCTAATTAGCTTGAACAACCTGAGGAATACTCTTATTTATATAAGATAACTCAAGTTTACGATAAAGCTAACCTACGATTAACACGATCTTGGAATTGTTGGACCCATTTAACGTTTAACGTGTTATTAATGATTGACCAGTGGTAAAATAATGAAAATCTTTATTGGAATACGCAGTAATTATTAAATGGTACATATCGGCTTTCGTCTTCTGACTATTTGTGCAGAGCTCACTGCTATCGACATTCATCGTCTTGCTATATTTCCTTTTCATCTCCGCAACTTTTTCATAAAGGCGGTACTTAAGCTACCTTTGACCCCGCAGTGGCGTATCTAGCAAGCCTTTGTATGGCTTAAGGTAGTACCCAGGTAGAACTACTTGAAATCGATTTTTCTGAAATATGAATAGAGTTTCATTCACATTAGGATCCAAATCTCTTAAAAATTTTAGAATGATCATATCACACAATCCGGCGATAAATGATGTTAAAACTCGGTTGTTTTACATGCATCGCACATTCCATATCGCTGTCAATGTCATATTCTCAGTAATTAAGTTTTTATCTCGAGACAAATTTTTATTTAAAAAAAACGAATATGTTAAAAATATTCAGAACTTTCTCGATCGAGTTCCAGAGCCGTTCACTCATACATTTCCGAGATATTCATCTTCAAAGTGTGATATGTCAATGTAATAGTGCGTGAGTGGCGAACGCGTGTCATACATAATTTCCTTCTGCTCAACGCCCACCGCCGCATCAATCCTTACCGATGCGGCGTCGAGGTACTACCCTAAGTTTAGGGACTGATCGCCGCCTCATCATTAACAAAATATGATACACGTTCGCATCTAATCGTCGACTCATAAATGAGATCATACATCATCTTGAAGCGATTCACCAGTAAACTCATACAAAGTTAACCCTAAGTTCATTTATATGTAACGGAAAAAGTTAGTACAAGCCCTGCGTCGATTGCAAAAAAAAAACTCTTCTTCACAGTATTAGTTAAAACAATTTGTACTTTTAAAGTTAGATTATATTATTGTTGCCCTTATAGTAAAATAGGTACCAATCTGTGAATAAAGTACAATTGCGGAAATCTATTCTGCTATTTCTCATTTGCTTAAGTCGACTCGTGCTTTCACCCTATCTTACACTGCTTGCGGTTCCCTATACGTACCACTTTGCTTATCTCCTCCACGTAACACTGTCAAACTGCCTTAATGTGAAAATATACATAATACCGATGTATCGTCACCGACCGATCATCGACCGACTCAAGGCTTGGACCTGTAGATTTTTTTTTAATTAGAAAAAAAAACGTTTCGCGTCATTGACACATTGTACAATAATTCTTAATCACTTCACCTTAATATTATAAGTGACACACACCGAGTGAATCGTTAAAATTTTCAAGATTTTTTTTTCAGAGACAATCCATCTTTCGGAGAAATGCAAACTATGTTTCAATGTCTCAATACATTTCACAGTTCGACCTAATTTACTTTTGCCCCAAATATTAACAGTTTCTGAGAAAATTGGTACAACGAGAAAATGCCAACTCAGTCGCTGTTTCCGCCTTTACTCTGGATTACTGCTGGGATTGTGCCAGTGTATGCATTCGACTTGTATCAAACTATACATTTGAAGCGAACGTTTTGGAATGGAGCTGTGATATGTAACCATTTGTATATAAACGAGTATTAAGAGAAACGTGGATAAAAGATATCTATAGATATCTACCGTTATCTTGTTAAAGGGAGGCTCAACACCGATTGAAATCGTATAACTGGTAGAGTATAGCAGCATCATAGAGATTGCGTGACTGCGAGAGGAAGGATATTAAGCATCGACACTTGGCCTCAAAACTTTCAACACATTTTTCTCGAATCTAAATTTTGGACAGAACATCGGAAGAGCTCACTGCGTAAATGTATAACGGAGCTTCACAATTTCGACATTTTGCAGAATATCTGAAACCGAGAAACGTGTGTTAGAATATATTTAACTATCTCTTTCTTGTCGTTACGGGATGACAGCGATCCCGTGATAAGACGTCGCCTCCCCCTAAAGTTGAATACCACCGATACGCGGATGAACACTGCACTTTGGATCAATTCTTCGTGAGCGATATATGTTACTCATAGTCCTTACTAATATTAAATTATTTTGATAATCAATAACGTTTTTTTTTTTTTATTATTACTTTAATATTTGATAATATTTATATTTTTTTGTATACGTGTTTATCTTGATCTATCTTTCGTAACAACTTAACTCGTTTAGTGCTTATTGTGATATGCACATAGTGGATTCTCAGACATGAACATAACTGCGGATCTCAAAAAGCAAGGACGGAATAGGCGATTGTGATTTACACACGAATAAAAAAGTCTGTAATCAATGGTTACACTTTTACTCAGATACATAAAATCAACTGAAACTTTTTAGAAATCAATACAAAGTCATTATTTGTACAAGATAAATACTAAATGCAATGCCGTTAGTACCGTTAGTTTCATGTAGTACAACAAAAGTGCGTGCAACTCTAGTATCGTAAACCTCACTACGGTTAATTGAATTCATTAAAAATATGTAATTTTTTTCTGAAAGAGTGAATTTTATGAGAATTATATGAATCGTGAGGATATTATCGCGGGAGAAAATCTGACCAACGAGTATATTATTAAACATCGCAATATTTTACACGAGATTCCGTATATCAATGAAATAATTGATTGTCTCGTTGTTGCTCCTTGACAGAATCGATGCGATGGTCGCCTCACAGGACTATTTAGCGATGCGATTCCTTTCAATTCGGGGATCCTTAAGTCTCCTCAACACTACCATTGTCAACGAAGGCCGGCACGGTGACTGGCGCGGACGCGCGGAACGGCCTACAGTGGCCTGGTTTCGTTGCAAAATACCTTTGCGATAAACCCAGAGAGCTTACAGTATAGTGTACGAGGAGTAGGTAGTATAAACGAGGGAACTGAACGTGTGCAAGTGCGAACAAACTTACACAAAGTTGATGTCGCTGTTGTGCCCGCGTTTCACCTCTGTGGAATATATACTCTTGGTGTACCCAAGTGATGCTGCTTTGTCGACAACTGCAAATGCATGGGTATGGCCCATTGCTCGTACCACTTTTCGGCTCCCCATTGTTGTGGTCAACGTAGTAATTGTATATTCGATCGTACGACCCAGTCATTTATTCTGTATGACAGACCTTGTAAGTGAAACCCAAAAAAATCGTAAAATAGCGAGGGAGGAACCGGACGGGAACTGGACTCTTTCTTCCCTCGCATAGTAATTTTTATACAATGTGACATCCGCTCGATCCGTGAGTGAGAGCTGGACCATTATCCAGCTCACTTGCTGTGACCATCGTCCAGCTCATTTGTTCATCGGAAGTATCTATGGATACTTTTCTTACTGAATAAACTTTCACAAAAGTCGTTGGTTCACCCCTTTCAACCACGTTATATGCCATTGGTATTACATATTATACGAGGGTGGTTTGAAAAGTCCGTGCAAAGTCAGAGAGAGGGCACTACTGCTGCCTATCGAAGTTATTTTCAGTTAGTAGCATCTCTTGGAAAAACACACACCAAGTTTCAGCCAGATTGGTTTATTTCTTTGTGTTTGGCGTTCGTTTGAATCGAAGAAGTCGAAAGGTTTTCAAAACATGGACGAAAAAGAATTTCGCGTGTTGATAAAACATTACTTTATGAAAGGCAAATCGCCTCAGGAGACGAAAGAGAAGCTTGATAAACATTATGGTGACTCTGCACCTTCAATTAGAACAGTTTATAAGTGGTTTTAAAATTTTCGGAGTGGCCATATGGACACAAGTGACGCTGAACGTTCTGGACGCCCTGTTTCGGCCACTACTCCAGAAATCATTGACAAATCCTATTATTCGGAAGGGATCAACAAACTAGAGCATCGCTGGACGAAGTGTATTAGTCTAAAAGGAGATTATGTTGAAAAATAAAAATGATCTATCCTAAAAAATTAAGTAGTTTTCATTTTTGCACGGACTTTTCAAACCGCCTTCGTATATATACCAATCCGGGGCATACATTTATTCTGGGCCATAGGGGAAGATTGACTGTGATAATTCTGATACGTAAAGCCCAGCATTATTCACAAACATTTTGCTGACACGTAAGGTGATATGCTACACCGATTGATTCGTCATGAGTGCGAGTAAGATGGTATCATTGCCGATCATGGTGGAGTAAAAGAGAACGACAGAAACGTACAGCATATTGTCTTCGCACACAGCCAAAGATTTCCGCAACGTCGTGTACTCGATGACCAATACCGCTATGATTCTTTTGACAACGACTAGTCAACTCAGATACGAAACATTGTCGAAACACTGGCCGCCGTCAATGTCCTGTAACAGTCAAAGTCACTAAAGTCTGTCCTTGGATTCCCACTTTTCCACAAATTTTCGAAAATGGTATACTGTTTTTTTTTTCTTTTTTTTTTTTTCAAAATCTGTCGACGCATCATCAGCTACTATTGCACGTAGCAATTAATTAATAATAGTTAATGTACAAATATAACAATTTTTCATTTTCAATATTAATTATCAGCAGTTTTTCATATCCATGTGCACCATCATTGACTTGGGAATCACATTGCTCGCTGGCGCATTATTAACAAGTAACAGATGCACATGTATACAAATCAGAGTCCGCCGTAACGCAAGTATTTTCGTGAAGCTTTCTTGTAATACTTCTCCATTTGGTTATCCGGGTAGGTCAGTGTCAAGTTTAAGTTGCCCCCACCTTGCTCCTGCGGTCCACCATTTCATCACTACAGGATTTGCCATTAAGAGTTGACTCATAAAAATCTTTTGTTATCCTTGTATGTGTGTCACTGCACGATGTTTCATCACAGCCACATACCTACTACCCCTGTGGCTGCTTTATTACACTTTTCAAACAACGTCGTCGCGGTTCTTACTTTCTTCACTTTTAGTAAACGTTTCTGTTTGTACACAAACGTAATATATTTTTATGCAAGATTAAGTAAAGTAGAGATTTAACGCCTGTTGTTTGGAACCATTCGACACGCTCATTTCCGTGAGTTCTTTTCTTCAGTAGGCAGGTGTATGCTCTCGATAGAACGAGAACGCAGGTGACGGGTCACTGCGGTAAGCTATTTACCTACTTCACCTGCCTCTCTCTCCTACACGAGTAGTACTCACCTCAGTCGAGTCTGCACAGGGTATCTAGTATCAGTGGTTGAGCTCGTTCGCAGTAGTGGAGGTCGTAAAGCATCTCAGTGCAACACATCCGGTTTACTGGATGATGCAGCTTACTTTCTGATCTAATGTTCCTAAGTTAAGTACGAGTAAATCGGATAGACAACATTTTTATTCTTATTCAATATCTATCACAAATCTGTGAAGTTGATATTTTAAGTTGATTGATAAGTATGTCATCTTGTACTTGATTCATACTTCAGGTCGATCGTTGTACGTCTTTTGAACGCAGTTCGATGACGCTGGTATCTCTGGACAGTAAATGGTTGTCGCTTCTATTATTATCCTATCAATTTGTATTAGCTAATCACTCAGTGAAACTCGATTTTCGCTCTACCCACAAATATTTGATTTTTTAAAATATTTTCTTCCTCTTCATAGGTTCCATATATTCCTTAGTTTTCATAGTCCCAATGAAAGAAGTACTTGTAACGTATTACAACGAAGAAGATATATTATAAATATCTGGAACGATCTCCGGAACAACCTACACCCAACGAGATTTTATGAAAAATCCTGTGATTTTGTTGAATCTCGACAAGGTACCGGATATTCGAGCTTTTTTCCAGTCCTTGCTTCGCGTCATCTTATCTATCATAGCCATCGAGTGTTCCTCACTCTATTGTTACACCTCAATCCGCAACAGATGTGCAAACTCCTGATACCTCACCTTAGCACAAAGTGTAGCTCATGGCCTCATGACACTGCGATCGCCAGCCGCGTTATCCTCCGAGCATAGCTCCAGACTCGAAGGTTATGGCTTTTATCCTCATTCTAATTCTTTGTTGAGTTCTCCTTGCATGAGTCAGACCGGCTTACTTAAATTTACAATCGTTAAATGTCTCTCGTGATCTGTCAACTTATTCTCACTTTTTTCCACTCTTTCTCACTCTGTCCGGTGACTAACAAACATTCTAATTTGCATCTCCAGGGGAATTAATTTCCACTCTTGAAAATTGAATTTAAAAAATGTCTCTGTGCACGCTTCCGCTTTTTGACAGGTTCCTTGATAAGTATACATTTAGGGCATACATCTTCTACATCTTGGCATGTTAAAGCGTGCACTCAGTTTTATCAGTGTAAAGTACTATTAGTTTCCATTTGTTTGTATAAGTTTTGTAGGTTTCAATTTCTGTGGCTATCAATTGAACAAAGCTTCCATTATGTATTACTGGATGTGCGCAATGCGGGGATCATAGTATGTACCGTTGCCTGCCATGCATGTAAGTAAACGATTCGAATGAGGGGAATATATAGGTGATATCAGTGCAATGGTTAACGCTGTTACTCGGTACCCGAACAATCCGGGTTCAATCCCCGGTGATCACCATATATTTCCTCTCTTCGATACTTTGGCAGGTCATTGTCACTAACATTCTGCACGCTTCTCTAAATTCTCCGTGCGGTCATCACACATACAAAGCACCGATAACTCGATTCCTAAAAAAGTTTGTAATTCGATTTGTAAAAATAACAATCAATTTTACTTTTCACTTTATATCACTATATTTTAATTGACCGGATAGTTGCTGAGATAAACTTGACGAAGGACATACAAGCTTTTATTAGAGATGAAAGTTAAATAAATGGGAAAACTGTACCAGCGAATAAAGATATTATTCTCGTATAAAACAGCTCTTTAGCGATGAGTTTTTCGTACTGTAGACAAAAAACTGACGTTGTCACAATCACACGTTATGTTGTCACAATCACACGTTATGTTGTCACAATCACGCGTTATGTTGTCACAATCACACGTCATGTTTGTACAGTTTCACGACACGCAATGGTTTCGGTCATCAATGTCGGGATTACGTACCGATTATAAGTCTATGGTTTCTGACTCTTATTCCTTAGAAGTTGTGAGTATAAATAACCATAAAAGCGGTAGAGTGGAAAGTCGAAGAACATGACTCACCGAATACGATCGGTATATGTAATCCCAACCCAGACTGGTCACACAGCTGATGATAGCCCTGTAAATTTACGACTCGCGTGAGAGCGAATCAAGTGAAATTTTAGTGAAACGTAAAGTTATGCATAGCGTTGTGCTCATTTAATGAAATTTCTTTTATTATCCGTGTTAGCTTTTTCTGTACATAATATATTATTAACAATCATAGTGAGTGCGCTCTTCTATATGTTAAAATCCATCTACAAAGTTTTTCTAGCTTTCTCTTTAAATCAATATTGCATAAAGATACTTTAATATGATGCACATATAAGAAATGTTAATATTTCGATCAAAAGATAGTTGAATTTCGAGTGCCGCTACGATTATTTAGCAAACTTTATTTCGATTATTGTGTATTTCATCGATATTTAGATATTTGGATATTGCAAATTCTTATTAATTCATCTCCACTATCGAGAAGCTATAGGGATTGTGTATTGGACTCTACATGATAATTAATTTGCTTTAATGGGGAAGCATCCTCATAACACCTTTTTCGTCTGAATAGTATTCGACGAAGAAATATAATTTCCTCACGATGTTCAAGTGAGTATAGAGTATCCGTTTATCATGAGATTAGGAATAGAAACGGTTAAAGAAAGAGGAAAAACACCATTGACAAGAGGTCTATGCTCAGAGTAAATGATTAACAACATTAAGAGTAAGATTGCGAGCTACCGGATGCAATAATTGTGCAGAGCTCACATTTTTAACTCGAATGGTGTATTCTCATCACTCGTCTCCACCCATTTCTAACTCTCGTCGAATTCACTACGAGCGTCGCTCGAGCTACAAGCCCGTTTATCGATTGAGCCCAACCAAACTCCCTTCACGCTCAATTCCCAAGGGTCCCAACGCTCATCAATTCAATGTTTATGGGTGGAGACGGTGGCAAGTTTCATCATTTCAATTCTCATCTGTTTACCATATATAAATATTTGTATATCTATATCGTAAAGCTACGAAACTATACTTGCTATCAACGAAACTTGCCAAGTGCTTTTTAAATTAACACCTTTAACGATGTTATTCGGTGGGCTTACACGCTGCTTTCTTTACAGTACAAAAATAAATTTAATAAATCTTTGATTCACCGCGAATCCGGCAAGAATGGTTGTTCTAAATAAATTTTATTAACCTTTTAGAGCATTTTGAGTATCTTGACTTTGAGATTCTCTATGAGAAAGTAAAAAAAAAAAAAGTATTATTGCAAAGTTTCTTAGATTTTAATTCCTTTTCAAGGATAGAAAGAGGAGCTGATCAATTTACTTGGCACAACATTTTTTATATCAATATGAAAGTTCACTTAATATTCTCTGCAGTTCAGTACTAATTCACACGTTCGATCGGCACAATGTTGTTATACTGTTCCGATAAAAGAATATATGTACCAGTAGGTATATAAAACTACATCGTCACTCGTATCTACAAAGTACAAAGTGATTATCGCGGTCGTTAAGGGTAAAAAATTATAGAACGAGTCAAGATTCTTACAAAAAATAGAATAAAGGTTAAATTTTATTATAATGATACTATGCAACAATGAAGACTCGAATGAAAGGATGACCAGGATTAATCTTCCAGTGTATACGTCTTTTTTCGAGAAGGGAAGGCTCTGTTGCCCTAAATACACCATTCATTAATTGTATAAATCTGTCCGCACGATATTAAAATCTAAAAAGCACAAGTCTTTAAAAAAAATTATCGTAATTCATCAACGACGCTTATTAATTTGTTGAAAGAATTTTTCATACTCTCTGTCATCCCTTTTTGAAGTTATATACAGAGAATCAAATTTTACTGTAATTAGTGCAGATAGGGATGAGATGACCGTCGAGCGGATTATTTTTATGTATGCGATAGTCAATCACGTATTAAACTTTGTTTGTGATGATAGTTTGATACTCAGATAATTTTAAAGACCGTTGATATGAACCAATACGCATAAGATAAACATATAATTTTGTCACTTACCTAAAAAAAAACTGATAAATGATTTATGCTGACTTGGTAATTGATTGTGACTTGTTTACAATGATTTACATACAGAAAAATATCAGTTTGGATCTACTAAACTAAGCAGAGTCTCAATGTTCCACTAGCATCACCACCTGATAGCCTTGCAGTCGTCAAAATATCAATTCAGTATTCATATAAATTATTCCTCCCGATTCCATCAAATTTTATTATTTTCATAGTATGAATTTAAAGCGATGACACACGAGAGTGTTATTATTATAATAAAACTGATTTATGAAAGAGGTAATAATTTGCTTTTGCTCGGAAACGTTCGGTATTCTTAAAAAATGTCAAGTACGTAGCCAAGATACCAAAGACGTCACCGAGAATACGCTCGTGCTCTCGACAATATTATATTAATCGAGGTTTTCGCACGGCCATTGGTATGATAAAGATGTGAATAATGACGCTGATAATATAAATGTCATGAGCTATGTGGCAAACTTGTGAAGCGGGACTCTTGGTGATGAGACGATGAATGACGATCTCCTTGCAACCGGGTTGATGACTCACGTCACTCACGATGAGTAGACTACTAATAATGAATCAATAAATCGAATTATCAAATTCGAGGGAGATGGAGGGTGACGCAGTGCTTGATGTTGACTACATTTCTCAACGGTTTAACTCCTCTTTGTCAATCGGAATGTCATAAAATCTTATTAAGCGAAAATAATTAATAATAAATCATACAATTGAAAAATTAAGACCCGTGCAAGCGTCTTGTTTAGTGTCATGGATGTTGCTGAATTGCTTTCACGAGGCTATTTAATCATGTTAACAAAGCTCTTTTAAATAAAACTGTTGATACGTTCGCCAATAACATTCAAGGATGTTTGGTGTGAAATTTAACCAAAATCTATAAAGAGGCTCGAAAAGTTGTAGCGTAACGACTTATTTAATTCGAAATTATTCCAGACTTTGAAGAAACTCGAGAATTACTTGAGCTTATCAAACTGAATTGAGTTTTAGCGGATCAATGAAAACGCGATTTATCGGAGATAACTTTTATCCTTTATATCCCAAAAAAAGTGGAATATATAAAGAACAATCTGATAAAAATGTCGGGCGTGTGGCCCTGGATTCGAACCCGGGACCTTCCGATTGTCGGTCGATTGCTCTGACGACCACTGAGCACATACCAGGCAGCTTACTACATTTCATTCGAATTGTCATCGTATATTGAATATTTTACTATGCTACAAACTCCCCTGCCAGGATCGACTATGCCCTTACGGAAAAATACTAAAGGAATCGTAAAAATATTAATGAGCTTTTATAAAGAACTATCAAGGGCCATTAGCCTTTCATCAGTTTTTATTAGTATTTTCGCGATTTCATTGATGTTTTTCTGACCCAGTTGCACTCGATATCCTCTAAACTCGGTAGCATGACGCAGTACAATACGAACAAACCAATGGGAGAAGTGGGCAATAAATGTCGGGACTGCCTGAAGGACGGTAAGAGATCCTCGGGTACGACAGGCAATTCAAAAAGGGGATTTCTGGAAGGGGATATACGATCACTCGATAGCCTCTCAGGTGTTATCTTTAATAATTAACAAAGGTGGCTATCTCGCGTTCACCGTCGTATCACGTTGGACGTCACTTTATAACCCGGAAAAAGTGGAATATATAAAGCGAATAATCGACAAAAAATGCGGAACGTCTGGCCCTGAATTTGAACCCGGGACCTTCTGATTGCCCCTCGACTGCTCTGACCATTGAGCCAAGCCAGGCAGCTTACCAAACTTAATTCGAATTGTCCTCGTATATTAAATATTCTACCACGTATCTACTTTCATTTCGTATTTCAACCGTTACTCTTGTTTAATTTTTGTCGAGGCAGCGTATTAGATTTTCACAACAATTAATCGTTAGAACGGGTGAAAGTTCTTTCTCTTTTTGTTCCAACTCTCCTTTTTGTTTTTCATTTAAAACGAATACTCCAGTAAACAGATGACCTGATTCTTTTTGAGAAAACAATTTCAACGTCAATAATGCTCAAAAGACAATGAATTGCTTAATAATAATTTTAGATAAAAATTGCCCGTGAATTTTAATAATAACCGTTTGTTTGTAGGCGAAAAGAGAAAATTAAAGACGGAAACAGCGAAAATGATAACTTTAACTCACGTATGATGATAATATTCGCGGTGTAGTTGCTACAGTAATCGTACGTACAAGCGGCAGAACCATGTTTTCAGATCGAGTAAAAGTGCACTCTCGGCCTCGTCGGCACCTCGAACAAGATACAACGTCGACGAGAGAGCCAGAGGCTTGCCTCGCGCTCCCAAAACACGAGGCAACAGCAAGCGCAGCAGTCTCGCTTTCACTCCGCGTGCTCTCTACTCCATGATACTTCGAGGGCTGCCACCAGAAGCAGTACCGACAACTACCTGGCTTGTTTGCAATATTCAAACTGACTTACAGGAACAACATATAGTAATGACGAAGGCGATCGTACGTCGTACTAGATGAAAATCTCTTTTGGTTAATCAAAGCACGTCAGGTTATTTCTTAGGAAAATTTTTTATTTCTTGTATACTTATTTTGAGACGAGATCACGTGAATTTGTCTTTCGAATTAAAAAATTGAGTAGCATGAACGAACTCCACGTATATTATTCATTTTTTTTTTTTTACAAATTTCTTCAAAATGACGGATAAAAAATCAAAGTTTAAAAATATTGTTTTATTTGCCTATTTCAGCCGATGATAAATACATAAAATTACTTTTATTTGTTTTTTCACTCGAAAATGATTTATCATTCCAAAAAAAAACGTGATAACATTATTGTTATCACGTTGTTTCAGATAAATTTTGACTGTTCAATGTATATTTTAATTAAATATTGCTTCTTCGTAAAAACTTTGTTTTCGGTAAAAAAAAAATTTCTCAAGATTTTGATGTCAGATTACTTGAAATGTTCCAAAACGTCAAAAATATCTGCGCGTGTGTGTGAATGTAATGAGCTTGCAGAATTGAAATGGCTATATCTCGAGAACGAGTTACTGGATTTTTCTGAAATTTTGCAAACAAATGGGCTCTGAACACCCTTCGATTTGCTGCAATTTTGGCTTTAATCGCTAACGAGTGTTTCATTTTATGATTGTTTGAATTTTTCGAAAAAAGGGTGTGATCTAACTAGCTTTTGTAAATTCTGAGCTATCGAGCTAAAACTTGTTACAAAAATAGGCCAGAGGACGAGATTATTCGGTATCGAGTTTGGCGTGAATCGATAAAGACGTTTAGATTTTATGGAATCATGAATTTACGTGGTATTCCGAAAAAAAAAATATATTTCTCGCTCCAATTCTCGTAAATTTTTATCTATCAAACTAAAACTTGGGATACAAATTGATTAGGAGATAAGGATACTTGGTTTTGTATTTGGTGAGAACCGATCAAGAGATTTAAATATTATGAAATTTGCAATATTACTTAATTGACAATTCTATTGAAAATTTTAATACCACTTCATTCATGAGGAAACTAGAGTTGAGACAACCATTAGACCCCATAGAGGAGAATCTGTGGGTCGGGGAGATTAACGAAGAAGCAATGGGCAAATTTCAAGCTTTTTTTTTGTACAACCTGTAACTTTGTAAACCTGTTTGTCCTATTTTTAATCACTAAAGCTATAGTATTTCTTGTTTGGAAAAAGCATCTTGGATTTATCTTGAATGTTTACAGTTTTTTATTTATTATTTAGAGACACCACGCCGAAAAAATCCGAAATTTCCGAAGATCGAGTCCTTGAAAAATTACAGCTTGATCAACCAAGTGACAACGCACTTTAAAATTCCCCTTTTTAACTAAATATCTTAACAAATATCGCATAAATATTTATAAGACTTATAGAAATTTTCAAGTGAGCCAAACAAAAATACACAGAGAGTTAAAATTCCGATATTGTCAAAGAGACTATACTTCAATTAGGGTTATTTTACGTTTATTTTCAACCGTGTACAGGATACTCTGCTAGAGATGGTAAAAGCTGAGTGGTTGTTAACTTCTTTGTGTATGTTATCGATAAAGACTTGCAGTTTTAAAACTTACAGAGGCAGTCGGCATTTGAACCTTTCTTGCCTTAACGTGATGTGATACACCGCTCATAATACCTTTGATTCTAATTCTTTAGACTCTTTTTCCTCGCTTAACCCTCGTTATCTGTTAATCATGAAAGCAATAAAAATAAATGTCATCACGTGTATCATCCGTTTTACGTTCAATAGGAAGACGCTTTTAATCATATTTTTGAACGAGTTTAACTAAAAATCAACCGCGTCTTCAAAAGATAAATCCTTAAATTTATTAATTGACTTTTAAATGAGCATCGAGCGCGCGTGCCACATTAAGGCGAGGCGAAACCTCTGTATTTCACCCATGAGTGCAAAAGAGATAGAGATAGCATGGGACTCACGGCGGAGTAAAAGAGAAGCAACACATCTGTGTAAGTATGGAGGTTTCGCCTCCCCTTAATCTGTTAGGTTGGCAATCAACGACGCGTAGAAATGACATTTTTATGTGTCAGTACCGGGATAATCTACATTCATATGGTTTTCGATGCATATCTACATTCATACGGTCTTCCCTCTATAAACACATTCATATGGTCTTGCCGTACTATCTACATTCATATGATCTTTCCTGTATCCATACTGGTGATTAATTTTTCGTATCCTCAGTACAGTATAGTGATACGAAAACCATAAACACCCGATGGAGTTAATATCAGAAATTGTAGTTCAAAGGAAAAAGAAACAGAATTTCCGGAAACAGTCTCTTTTCAAAACATACTTATCTTATAGATTTTCATAAAAGCCGAACCCTGCTCGTCTTCGAGCTGCCCGGTTGGCATCTGGTCGACCTAGTGATACAGTTATAGGTAAGTGGTGAACAACTGAGAGGCGCTCGCGAGTATTAACCTCTTGGAAACCACGACGGACACGCCGAGCGAGTGAGGAGGATCGAGGTTAACGATAAGACCTTTCTTGAGACGCCATGGCATTCTAAATCCATGAACCAGATGGGCTGCACTGTACTCGAATGGTAACATGGTAACAGGAGAAGGAGAACGAGGTGGATCTCTTCTCTCTTCTTGTTTCTGTCCTCCTTAATTGCATTGCGAAGATCTTTGCAGTCAGCGATCCCATTCGTTTTCATTATAAAAACAAATGTATGCATAGTAAAAAACATATCTCCACTTAATTATGCATATAATAAACGAAGGTAGAATAGTAAATCGATGGATCTCAGTTATACGAGAGTGAAAGACTTTGCTATAAGATAAACGGACAGAAAAATGCCCACAAGGCGCACACAGCTGTTTGTGTTGACTTCCGCATTTTATATAATACAAAGTTGAAGTTATCAGTGAAATAATCGATGCTACTACTGCATGGTAGAAAAATACTGCTGAATAGCATATTTAATAACATATAGGTGCAGTACGAATTATTATTCATATATTTACCAACGATAATATATATTATTGATGAATACCTATCGAGTGATAAACGTTCTATCAATTTAACTAATCAATACACATTGGATAACGTTTCATTCATTTTTTCACAAGTTTTCATAGACAGGGCTACTTCTCTTTGTCGCTGAATAGAAACCTTGCATTGTTCCCTTGTTTTATTTATGTTAACCATTTTATTAAGGCGTTTAGAATATTTTAAATGTCACAATATGACAAAATATAATGGTTTGAGTGATAGGTTTAATTTATAATAGAATAATTGGGAGAGAGGAAAATGGCGGCTGAAGTGTGCATACGAGTATTTGGAAGCTCTGTGTTTTAAGTAGCAAAGAAAGTGAAAATTAGAAATATTGACGGTGAAAAAGGTAGTGAAGGGTTGGGAGAAGAGCCCGAAGTAAGGGGAGAAATAAGTGGTTTGAGAGAAACCGAAAATTCGAGAGCAGCAATAGCATAGATATCGAGTTTATTTTTCGAGGTTAAATAGGCGGGTGCACAAGCATGGGAGATCACGTCAAGTCGATCGACACGAAAGTAAATGGCAGCGACGATGAGAGATCGGATGGCGAAACGTACTCGGAGGAGGATCCAGGGCTCAACGAGATGCTAACACCCGGAAACAACAAGGTGGGTGAGAAGAAGAAGGCAAGGGGCAGACCCTTGGGATCAAGGAATAAAGCGAAACGAGGGGAAAGGGAAAGAAAAGAAAGAACGACTATGGAGGCATATATGGGGGCTTTCGGGGGAGGGGGGAAAGTGATAAGATCGCCGATGACAAGAAACGAGGTGCATAGAGCCGTGGTGCATAGCGAGGAAGGAAAAGGTCGGGCGGCAGTTGATAAAAGCGAGCGCGACAAACCGGTATACCAACAAGCAGTAATCGGCGCAGATTACATTGAGGTAGTATCGACGGAGCATATATCTTATTCGAACGAGGAAGAGCAACAGATTAAAAAAATGACGGGCGTCGAAATTAACAGCAGATTGGGTGAGATGCTTGAGAAGTTACAGGCAAAGATGATTGAGAACTTTCTCGTATTAAAAGAAGAAACAAAGAAGACTATCGAAAGAGAATGCAATCTGGGACGCCAAGCCATACAGAATGAGCTAGATACAATGAGGGAAGAGATGCATAGAAGGGAGGTGGAATGGACGGTGGAGAGGCAGTTGCTGAAAACGAGAATAAACGAGCTGGAAAAGAAGACAAGTGAACAACAGAGCAAAAGGAGCAACGTAAGCGAGATAAGAGACGCTGAAAGGCAACTGTTAATGACGAGAGTGGATGCGCTCGAAAAAAAGTCAAGTCAGCAGCAAAGCCAGGGAAGCAGCGACAAGGAACTAAAGAAGTGGATAAGAGACGAAGTCGGAAAGATGACCGTGAGAAATAACATTAGCATCCCGGAGGCTCAAATCGAGGAGCGCTGGCTCAAAAAAATCGAGAAGAGGGTTGAGGAGATTGCCAAGGAAAAAAGTAGAGAAGACACCGGAAGATTGATGGCAACAATAGACGGTAAACTGGAAAAACAGGAAAGACAACACAGAAGATCGAATGTTATGATCAAGGGTAAAGAATTTAACGGGAAAAACCTTATTAAAGAGGTAGAGGATTTTTTTCAGAGGACAATTGAAAACGAGTATAAGTGTGAAGAAAGCGGTGCAGCTAAGAGGAGTTGCGGGCGAGATATCTAGTACTGCAAATGTGCTGGTTTCTTTGAACACGCTAGAGGACAAGAAGAGTCTGATGAGAAATAGAGGCCTACTCAGGGGAAGTAAAATCTACATCGACGATGACTTAACGAGAAAAGAGCGCGAAATTCAGAGGCAAATATGGGCAAGAGCGAAGGAAGAAGAGAAGAAAGGAAGCAGAATCAGGAGAGGGTATATGAAGTTAATAATAAATGGTAGGTGCTGGAGATGGAACGAGCTGAAGGACAAACTAGAAAATCCGGATTTCCGGAACGGGAGAGAAGAGAGCCACCAGCGCAGAAACTAATAGTCTGGAATATTGCAGGGATAGTAAATCTGGCGGAAGCAATGGATTTTGTGGAAGAGTATTCAATAGTCATATTATTAGAAACATGGATCGAGGAAAATTCGGCGGAGTGGTGGGTAAATAACCTGAGTGATAAATTTGAGTGGACAGCTAAATCAGCAACTAGAGAAAACAATAAAGGCAGGGCAAAGGGAGGACAACTAGTCGGAGTAAAAAAGGATAAGATGAACATGAAGGTACGAGAGTGGAAATTTGGTCTCGAGCTCGAAGGAGAAATAAGCCGAGGAAAATGGAAGATCATTTCAATGTACAATAATGTGGGCATGACATCGGTGAAAAAAGAGTTGGAACCGTTAGTACAAGAAAACATCAGGGAGGGGGAGAGGATGTTACTGGTAGGGGACTGGAATGCAAGAATTGGCAAGGAGCAAGGAAGATCGGCGGAGGATGAGCACGAGGAATGGGTGAGGCACTCTGAGGACGATACAATAAACACGGAAGGCAGAAAGTTACTTCAGCTTTGTGAAGAGTACGGGCTAACAGTGCTGAACGGTCGAATCCGAGGCGACGAAGACGGGAAACTCACGTATGTGGGGCCGAGAGGAAGTTCAGTTTTGGATTTAGTAATAATTAAGGAGAATGAGGCAAACATGATTCCTGTGAAATCAGTAACAGTGATTCCGAGAACAGAGTCGGATCACTTTCCTGTGGAGGTAGCATTCGAGATAGAAATAGACGAGGACGAAGAGGAAGAAGGGGTAGGACAAACCAAAAACAAAAGGGAGAACTCTATAGTTTGGAAACCAAAGCATGCGGAAGAATATGAGAAAGCACTAGCAAAGCTATGGAAACCGGAAATTAAGCAAGGGACAACGGAGGAGCGAATGGAAATAATGATGGGAATGATAAGAAAGGCGGCAATGGAAGTGGGAATGAGGAGGAGAAGGAGGAAGAAGGGGCGTTGCTGGTTCGATAGAGAGTGCAAAGAAAAAAGAAGTCGTGTATGGGCAGCCCTTTCCAAATATATAAAAACAAAGAAGGCTATTGAGAGGAAAATCCTGGGGAAGGAAAGGAAAGAACTTAAAAAATTATACGAAGACAAGAAGAACCAGTGGAACGAGGAAAGATGGAAGAAAGTGGAGGGAAGCAAGACAATGAATGATTTCTGGGAATCGATCAGAGGGTTTAGACCCAAGAAAAAGGTTATGGGAAAGGGAATTAAGGCAGACGAGTGGCTCTCGCATTTTAAACAAATATTGGGGGAAATGGCCGACAAGGAAAAGGAAATAAACGAGGACGAAATGGGAGGGGAGACGGAGGAAGCGAATTTGGACGAACCACACGAGCTGAACCGAGACATTGGACTAGACGAAATGCTGGAAACTATGAAAAAAATGAAGAAGAAAAAAGCACCGGGAGAAGATGGAGTCGCCATAGAATTCTTCCAATGGATGCCGAAGGAAGTACTGAAGGAATGGCACGGGATTTTGAGTAACATCTGGAAAGAGGGAAATATTCCGAAGAACTGGCAAGTGGCGAGGATTTACCCGATTTTCAAAGCCGGGGATAAGAACGAAGCAGCAAACTATCGGGGAGTGTCATTACTAAATGTAGGCTACAAGATTCTGACAGCGATTATGGCAAAAAGGTTGAGGGGGTGGCTGGAAAGAAATAAAAAACTAAGCGAGAGTCAAAATGGATTCCGAGCACAGAGGTCGACGAGAGATCACATTTTTGTTTTAAATTCGCTAGTAGAAAACAGGCTCAGGAACAAGGGAGGCAAGTTGTATGTGGCATTCGTGGATTTTAAAGCCGCTTTCGACATGGTCAACAGGAAACTATTGGTGGAAAAGTTAAGAGGACTGGGTATAGGGGGCCGAATGGTTAATATGGTAAAAAGTATATATAAAAGAACATTGAACGAGGTCATCACACAGACGGGTTGTACCGAAAGATTCGAGACGAAGAGAGGGGTGAGACAAGGGTGTCCACTGAGCCCCACATTGTTCAACATCTTTCTCGATGACATGGATAACGAGTGGATAAGAAGAAATGAAGGAGGAACTGTCATCGGGAATACGAAAATCTTCGTTTTGAAATTCGCAGATGACGTAGCGCTAATGGCCGAAGATGACAAAGGATTAAATGCAATGTTGAGAACGTTGTCAGGATATGTGGAAAAAAATCAAATGCAGGTCAACATAGCAAAAACAAAGGTCATGGTGTTCCGAAAGGGGGGGAAAAGAAAAAAGAGAGAAGAATGGAAATATGGACAGAAGACGGTCGAAGAAGTGAATAGTTATAAATATCTTGGATTCTGGTTCACTACAAAAAATTCCTACACAAAACATCTGAAGTCGATAGCAGCGAAAGCTCAGCTTGCAGCGAACGTGGCTTGGGGGGTAATGAAACGAGCGAGAATAGACGGATTAAGAAGGAGAGCCTATCTCTTGGATACTTTGGTTAAGGCGATACTAACGTATGGAGCTGAAACTTGGGGTTGGAAAGAAAGGCAGGAGATAGAGAAAGTTGCAGGAAGATACGTTAAGATGATGCTGGGAGTGAATAGAAATACGCCAGCGTATATATGGAGAATGGAGGCGGGAAGACAAAAGATCGAAGTGGAAGCGAGGATGCGGGCGAGTAAATATATTAGTAGTATATTAGAGATGGAAGAGACGAGATGGCCGAAGATTTGTTTGAGGGAGGAACTACGAAACTGGAAGAATGGGAAGGCAACAAGATGGGGAAAAGAATTGGAAACAGCGTTTAGAAGAGTAGGGGATGGAGTGACAATGAAGATGATGGGGCCCGGGAAAGACAGAGAAAGAGTAGAGGCGGGAATGAATATAGGATGCAAGACATTGGCGGATCAAGTCATACAAGAAGACTGGAGCAAAATAGAAAAATCAAAATATTGCCCACAATATAAAGGAAGAAAAGACACGCTAGGACCGGAAAAATACTGGGACCAACAAGAAATAAAAGGTGCGGATAAAGAGCAATGGGCGAGGATGAGGTGTGGAAACGTCGGCCGGGGAGGGAATAAGGGATTCCAGGAAGAAAGCTGCAGACTGTGTGGAAAAGGAACGGAGAATTTAGAACACATAAGGGAATGCCCGAAATTCAAGGAGAAAGTGAAACCTGAATTGAGAGAGGTAGTAGAAAAACTATTCGGATTTCGAAATGAACAGGACGAGTGGAACAAACTACTGAAAGGAGAAGTAAATCAAAGCGTCTGCGAGTACTGTAGAGCGTTCGAAAGGGAGACCAAAGAAGTGATGGAGAGTAACAAGCAATATGGGAACTAAGGAAAAAACAGTGTATGGAAGAAAGAAACAAGTGATAATGTAGAGATTAGGGAAAATGTACGCAAAAACCAAAGAGAGGAAAGTGGAGGCGAATAGGTAAAACATATGTTGTATTCTAAAGCCGTAAAGGCAAGAATGGCTCAATAAATTATTATTATTATTATTAATAGAATAATTGTTAACCCTGCATAATATAAAGCTATAGCAACCAATATCTTTCTTAAGCTTAGCCAAATTCAGTAGTGTCTCGTTTCTGTAGAATCAAAATCGACACTGACCAATCCCTGTACGAGTAATTATATACTTTGTATAGCGATTGACTTGTGCATTTCTACCGAAGGCAACTCGACACTGGCCAAAACCTATACGAGTAATTATATACTCTGTATAAGGATTGGTCTGTGTCGTGTTGGGTTCTGTAGAAACGAGACACTTACGACACAAATACTTATAATATTCGATCGCTATGGAACCCCTGTTCAGAATACCTTATCGATAAATATTCGATAACTGTACTCAACAGATTTATTTGTTTCTAAGGCAAATACAATTTGGAACGCCCATTGTGTGTTGGAATTGCATTCGTTTAACCAGATGTAACGATCTGAAATATTTTAAGGAGTATTAAGAAATGTATTAAACAAATAATTACACTGAAATCAATTATAAAAAGATAAAGTGATATTAAAGATAATTTTTGTACGGGGTGGGCGCGCAGGATTCTATTTACAACACAATTATGACAATGTCGAAGATACCAACGATGTCAAACGTACGGCCGTACGATTAACGGTACCGGTTCAATGAATAATCAAAGGAAAAACGAAAGGATTCTTACAGAGCATAGATGCAAATGTAATCGGTACTCTTTAAATGTTTATTTTCTTAATACACAGTTCCAAAGACACAGTTTACAGTTATTCAATACGCTTCACAGAAACAGCATACTGACTGAAAAATGACATTCAAGTGACGCTGTGTTTCCAAGTAAACCTCTCGTGGACGTTGGTTTAATAATGTAACATTACTTGATAGATAAAATGAATATCCTGAGATTCAACTTATGCTAGGTAATTTTTTATATCTTTGAGTACAGTTTCATAAGCTTAAAAGAAAACACGGTATAAGAGAATTGCGACATTTGCGAAATATCATGTTATGCTGGGAAATTTTTAATACCTTAGAGAACCGTTTTATAAGCTTTATAGAAACTACGATATAAGAAAATTGAGACATTTGCGAAATATCATGTTCTGCTGGGTAATTTTTAATATCTTGGAGTAGAGTTGCATAAGCTTCCCAAGAAATCACGGTATAAGAGAACTGGGACATTTGCGAAATACCATGATATGCTGGGATATTTTTAATATCTTGGAGTACCGTTTTATAAGCTTTATACAATAGAAACCACGATATAAGAAAATTGAGACATTTGCGAAATATCATGTGATGCTGGGAAATTTGTAATATCTTGGAGTACAGTTTTATAAGCTTTATAGAAACCAGAATATAAGAGAATTGAGACATTGCGAAATACCATGTTATGTTAGGTAATTTTTTATATCTTGGAGTACCATTTTATAAGCTTTATAGAAACCACGGTATAAGAAATTTGGGACATTTGCGAAATATCATGTTCTGCTGGGTAATTTTTAATATCTTGGAGTAGAGTTGCATAAGCTTCCCAAGAAATCACGGTATAAGAGAACTGGGACATTTGCGAAATATCATGTTATGCTGGGTAATTTTTAATATCTCGGAGTACAGTTTCAGAAGCTTCCCTAGAAATCAAGTTATAAGAAAATTGGGACATTTTCGAAAATATTTGCAAAGAATACTTAAAAACGTAATTTGGTTCAATAATGCTATCATAATAAAAACAAAAGTAAATAAAAATATAAATAAAAATAAAAATATATGCCTCCCTGCCAATATCTAAACTCAAAACCGTTTAATCCATTTGATAAATAAGGTTCAAGAGTGGGGAAAGTCTTCTAGCTCTAATGGGAATACCGAACTGTATCCCTATTTTTTCACTTTTGAGAATTTTACAATTTGTTACATGAAAATTTAAAAACAAGCAAACAGCTAATTCCATACCAACACATTAACGACAAGTTGTGTTAAGAAAATGCTGTAAAAAGTACTGTCTCATTGGACAAGATAGGTTACTGTGGAAGGTCCAAGGTGGATAGTGCTAAAGACGATTGTCTGATAAACTTTATAATCTGTGTTTTACGTAATCCAAACTTTCGAAAAATGCCTAAGTCTGACTTTTTTTTAGCAATCAATCGCCGTTCGTATCGATAAAATCTACGCAAAATTTTTTAGAATAGAACATAATATATCAAAATTATTTTTTAAGTACTTGTGAAATTGAATTCTCTTTTTATTGAGCAATAGACCCCATTGTGTTGCTCAAAAGATGATAGGTAAGCAATTATTTTATTCTTTACTGTAAATCAACGGATCTCTTGGGAAATAACTGGAGATAAACGCAAGACGGTGATGAATGAAGAGTTCAGCACTGACCGCGTCAAATCGCGATTACACGCTGAATTTATTCTGGCGCAACAGCTTAACGGTAGCTCATCCGATACAAAAGGGTTTCAACACGACCGAAGTTAACTTTTTTATTGTCGCTATTTCAATCTATTTCTCTCGAGTATTTTATTCATTCGTTACTCTCTTAATTTCTCTCGTTTTCGTTGTTTTCTTGCATCTGCTATCTTCACTATCGCAGTGAAGCAGATCTCATTGTAACCAAACATTCATCGCTCCGAGAATTTCATGCAGCACGCCGTAGGAAAACAAGGAAGGGATGAATGGAAGTTTTCATTGTGAAGTATAAAGAACAAGATAAGTTCTCTTTGATTCGAACCACGACTGTTATCTTACGTAACACTGCCCGCTACCGCTTACCTCTGTTTAACGATTTGTTTACTCCCACAACTTCCGCCCGCTGAATGCCATTTTTTTCAACGGAACTCTTCACTGAGCGACTTCAAAGAGTTATTCTTAAAAGAAAGATAAATATTATTATAAAACTGCTCTTAATAAATAATAATAATAATCCTAAATCCTTGAGTTTCTCATAGTTTTTCATTTTTTATTTGTTAAATGTACATTGATCATTGTTATCCGTTACACGAAGCGAAATGTAATAAGTGGCAATCACCCATTGTTCCTGCATGAGAAAAAAAACAAAAATTTCAAACGTTTCAAGATATTATAGAAAGATTTATTATTCTTTTTGGTTTTAGTAAAATACATTATCCTCCGTTGTCCTCCGACAAAAGCAAAACAATTATAAAACAATGGGTACCCGAATGTATAAAATATCATAACCAATGTATAACATGTTGCGCCACAATGACATTGTACATTCACGTTGAAAACCTTGAGTTCTACTTTTATCAAAGCCACGATAGAATCATCCTACACTTGGCTCCATAATTAAGAGATTTAATATCCAGATAAAAATTTCATATTTGTTTTCTTCAGACGAACGTAGATCTTAAGGTAAAATAATTCTTTTAAAAATGATTAAACGATAGTTTCTAAAAAAAAAAACTTTTCTCCGTGGAATTTATATCCAACTGATATTTATAACAATTGTTATTTGTAACATTGTTGTAGGATTTATGTTACAACTTTAAATGGCACAACTTGATCTTAAATAGTTGATCGTTCCTTTCACGTTCGGCTATGATTATGCTTTCGAGTTATTGTCTAGGGGTGCATACGAGCGTCTAGAGAACGTGCGGAACATCGTAACGTTGTTGAGCACACACATGCTCTTGAACAACTATAGCAAATGTGGACCGAAGCAACCACTGCACCGTCGTCTGGAGTGTCGACGTTGACGGTGGGCCCCTGGTGTGTAACATAATGGAGGCTCGAAAACGAGGCGAAGTGAGGTGAAGAGAAGCTGACCTACTGTCGCAAGTGGCTCAGGGCCGCTGCTGTCCAAATCGTCTCGTCCCCTCTTCCGTCCCCCTGCGCGTCTCGTCGCTTTCCCACCATAGCGCCGGAGTTACAGAGCAACGCGTCTACCGCCGTTACCTCCTCCTTCTCGCAGTTGCCATCGCACGATCGTCATCCGGTACACCGGTATCCAGGTTTCCATGGTCTATCTAGCCCTCTCATGGCCGCAGCTTTCGACTGGCCCCCCGAGAGTTTGACCCTGCTCCTCCTCCGCTCTCTTTTTATCCGTAGGCAAGAGAGTAGAACGACCCTTTGTCCTTTCACAAAAGTAATTCTACTAAGCTATAGTACTGTACGAACAATAGATTCAGAAAATAAGCGGCATTGCTTCCGAATGTTGCTCGATATTGTAAGGGATCGAATAGGCTCTTCCATAGACGCACCGAACCGTACTTAATCCGATATATCTGTCGCTTCCGTGTATATGTAACGTAGTTCGACGTGTAGCATATGGTTGGAAAATGTAAGGTAGGGCAAGACTAAGAGTGCGGGTCAGTGAATGGACGGGCCTTACAGCGTGCAACGTATTTGAAAGAGATACACGCAACAAAATTTTCATTCATTTACGTTATTCACAAATTAAGCAATTGATTGTTTTTAAAAAATTAATTAATATTTTATCGAATTATCTTCTTGACGATAACAGGTTTTTTATACATTTTTGGGTACTAGATTTTTAACAGCTCGAGACTATATGTCGGTAAAGCAATAGCTTTACCACAAGACTAATTAAGTTAAGTAGCACAACTTTGAAGGGGAATCTCTGAAAGACGAAACTGCTTCTTATGCCTGCTTTTTATGCCATTAAAAAAATCTTTAAAAGTTATTTATCGATTAAAGGTAAAACAAATTTTTGTAAATATTACTTCTCGTAGATATATTTAATCTTATTGTTGTTATTATTATTCACTTTGCCTAATTGGAGAACAAAAGATGTTTTATAGAAATTTTACTAGCAATTGCCAAAATATAAATTTATTAATTGATAAAGAAGGGACTGAAAAAAAAAATTATATTAAAAAAATTATTGAACGTAGGATTTAAAGGTAAAGAATCGTTTAGCGTCAAATTAAATAACATTTTGATCGATTCTTCGAATGAACTTTTTTTCAGTATTTTATTTTCAAAATCTTAGGTAATTTGACGTACAAAAGGCCTCATAGTTGTACGTCCTAAAACCAATAATTTTTTACATATATTTCTTTTTGTTCTATTCGACTTTATTTTATTTAAAAAATTAATATCACGAAAATTACTAATCTTCGGTAAAGTTTTTTTTAGGTACACAACTGAAGATATTTACGAAAATTTATAGGTACAAAAAAATTTGTTTTACTTGCAATCGGTAAATAATTTCTCAGAACTTTTTAATTACGTCGAACATCAATCTTACACGACATGATAAAAAATAGTTAAGGAACTCTAAGAGCATCAAGATCGTTGAAGCATTTCATTCGCAAGGGCCCTGTACTTACTCTTTTGTAAATTGACGATTTAGTGTCACATCGTACTCCTAAGGTAGTGTGTATTAAACCGATGTGGTAAACTATACCGCGAATGATATGATTCTCTATAAACGAAGATATTTTTCGGGCTGGGAAAACGATTTTTTTATCGATCGTTTTTGTAGGAAAGAAATAAATTCTCTACAAATAAAGGGTGATTTTTTAAGAGCTTGAGAACTTTTTTTAAAAAAAAAACGCATAAAATTTGCAAAATCTCATCGGTTCTTTATTTGAAACGTTAGATTGGTCCATGACATTTACTTTTTGAAGATAATTTCATTTAAATGTTGACCGCGGCTGCGTCTTAGGTGGTCCATTCGGAAAGTCCGCTTTTTTATCGACAAATTTTGTTCAGCGATGAGGCTCATTTCTGGTTGAATGGCTACGTAAATAGGCAAAATTGCCGCATTTGGAGTGAAGAGCAACCAGAAGCCGTTCAAGAACTGCCCATGCATCCCGAAAAATGCACTGTTTGGTGTGGTTTGTACGCTGGTGGAATCATTGGACCGTATTTTTTCAAAGATGCTGTTGGACGCAACGTTACGGTGAATGGCGATCGCTATCGTTCGATGCTAACAAACTTTTTGTTGCCAAAAATGGAAGAACTGAACTTAGTTGACATGTGGTTTCAACAAGATGGCGCTACATGCCACACAGCTCGCGATTCTATGGCCATTTTGAGCGAAAACTTCGGAGAACAATTCATCTCAAGAAATGGCCCGGTAAGTTGGCCACCAAGATCATGCGATTTGACGCCTTTAGACTATTTTTTGTGGGGCTACGTCAAGTCTAAAGTCTACAGAAATAAGCCAGCAACTATTCCAGTTTTGGAAGACAACATTTCCGAAGAAATTCGGGCTATTCCGGCCGAAATGCTCGAAAAAGTTGCCCAAAATTGGACTTTCCGAATGGACCACCTAAGACGCAGCCGCGGTCAACATTTAAATGAAATTATCTTCAAAAAGTAAATGTCATGGACCAATCTAACGTTTCAAATAAAGAACCGATGAGATTTTGCAAATTTTATGCGTTTTTTTTTTAAAAAAAGTTCTCAAGCTCTTAAAAAATCACCCTTTACAACGTGCTTTTTTCCGAGGATTCTGACATTAAAAAACTCGATAAAAACTCACATTCTACGGAATTGTGATCTTGTTAATATATCTTAATGAAAAATAATGATAAATCACAAATTCTTACAGTTTTACTAATTTCCAAAGTTTTCGGTCGACCATTGAATACATAAACGATTTACAGTCATTTTACTTTTCGAAACCAGAGCAATAGCGACTTGACATATTCAACCTGTTGTTTTGGTCATAATTATGTTCTAAATATTCTTCGATATTATTAAGTACGCGTTAAAACTTTTAGTTAATTTTCTCAACATTTCTTTAAGTAACATTTGTGGATAACTGACTGAAGACAAGGCGTTCTTTCTTCTGCTCAATGAACGATAGTCGTGCACCTTACTCGTTCATTGTTGATGATGCGATACGGCTATCTTATGTCCATATCAGAATTAGTAAGTGGCCACCGATCAAAGTTTATAAAAAATTGATTGGGTTTGAAACTTCCTGGAAATCCAAACGTGTAACGATTCAGCCGCTCTCGATATCACACGGTGAAAAGTGAAATCAGTTTCGAAAATAGTCGTGATGTGAAAACCGCACGATAGCGAACTCGTTGTACGATGAGGGAAAATGGCGAGCGTGATCGCGGTAACCGTGGCTACAGCATTGAAAAGAATGGCAATTTGAAAGTTTCTCGAGACTGACTGTCACGGAAGAGCGCAGAGAGTGGTGTACTCGCCTCTATATCTGTACACACTACCGCAGATTCTGTTAGGGCGAGAGCGCCTCCGTTCAACTCGGTATCATTGAGTCGAGTTCTGCCTGAATTTCACTCTGCCCCGTGGGCGGGAGTCAATATCGAAAGTGCGCATTGACGCCGTTAGGCCGATATTCGCGTAATGCGAGAGCAGCAAGGAAGTATCTCCGAGCATGCTGCTCCGAGTTGTATCCGTTCTCTCTTTACATAAATCCATATTCGTAGGTACGATCCATAGTATATTATACTAACCCGGATGGCGATCCGGTGAGAGTCGTTCGATTTTATACCAGTAAGTCACAGAATAGTAGACATCGCTCAATTATATTCTATGCAAGGAGTCCTGGTATACTTACGGAATTAACTATTTCCATCCATGAGTTGGACAGATCAACATTTTACCGGGAATCACGCGAGTCAGTATATTATGCGTGAGAATAAGCGAACAATTTTTTTTTTTTTGTGCGAGACAAATAAAGTCGCTTCGGGAGCATCACTGCCATAATTAAAACTATCCGAATTACAAGTCTACCAGTTTATATATCTGCTATTGGATGACTATCCGGCGTTTTAAGACTGATGGTAAGTATTTTCGGGTAAAATAGAGATCGTGAGGGAAATACTGATATCGGAGCTATGAGAGGATCCAGAGAGAACATCAGGAGCTCGAGGAACACCCGGAAGCACGGATGCCATCGATCTTGGACCGCTGGAGAGTTGTTCCGGGGCAGAAATGTAAACTTGTCTTGTTCTATACAGGGTGTTCCATTTTTTAAAATATGCTCAAATATATCGAAAACTAAGAGTTGAATTGAAAAATGTTTTGTACAAAAGTTGTTGTATATAAAGAAAGACATCGGATGAGCATATCAGTTTTTGGGTCCGGTGCCTCTGCTGGACCCATTGAGGCCCTACTTATGGCCATTTTGTAAGGAGAAATAAAAAAAATGCAATAAAAAATAGGGAGTTCCATTTAAAAAACAAAATTTGGTCCTCAATGGGCCCATCATAGGCCCCGAACCCAAAAACTGATATGCTCATCCTATGTCCCCCTTCGTATACAACAACTTTTGTCCGAAACATTGTTCAATTAAATTCTTAGTTTTCGATATATTTGAGCATATTTTAACCCTGTATAATAGAGTTGTATTGTTCGGCAGAAGTGTTCCCGGGAAGGCCTTAATTAATGCAAGTGTTATTAACGTGTCTAAAAGACTAAATGTGTTTTGGAGTAAACGTCGAAGGAACAACATTTTTTTATCGAACATGAAAAGATAAATAAAATAATTTTTCTACACAACGTCAAATGGGCCACAATCTTGTATCAATTTAGTGTCCGCGTTCAAATTAACAACGGCTGCCTCGCATGATGAAGTAATGGCTGACGATCCATAAATCAAATAATTAAAATTACCAAATCTTACCAAAAACAAGAAAAAAGGTGCAACTGCGCCTCTATTCAGCGTTTCTCACATACGTCGCACACATTTCTGGCGGCAATTTTCTACAGTAACGTCAATTGAAGAAGACTGAAAGCATCCATATCGGACTTTGACTCACACGTTTTCATACCAGTGACCAGTTTGGAATACTTTGCTTCAGAGGGAACCCAAGCAAATTGTAACAAGAAAAAGATTCTTGACTAACACGATCTGACTCCTCAGAAAACGAAAATGCTTGTATCTCAGTTAATACTGCATCGATTTTATATATTTAAGTCTTAATCGAAAGTCAAGAGACGCATTATATTATGAATACAGTGTTTATTTATCGATTCGAGGTATCATTGTAATGTAAGTGCAATTAAAAGTGCTAATGCGCGTCTACCGAGTAGGTTTGAGTAAATAAACTCGACGAGTCAGACGCACTAATGGACTTGCTGCGGGACTCGGTAGAATCATTTTATCATTGTATATTCATTTATATAGAGCAATGTATATGTGTACTAATCGATAAAAAGTCCGCGTTGAATGTATTTTTATTCTACTGATGTACGAGTAGTTTCTAATTACTGAATTAGAGACGCATTACCCATTAAAGCGTAAGAGGATTTATCACAGTTAAAAACATGACAATTTTATTTAAATAATATATTATACCGACAGATTTCAGTGACATTTGTTCTCGATGATCCGCACTACTCCCTTTTTCTTATGATTGAAACACAGACAAACAATTTTGAAACAAATTTTAAAAGATTAATTAAAATTCAAATACAAATACTGTGATCTTACTATCAGAGAGAAAAAGTAAAGAATGGAGCGAGAGAGAGAGAGAGAGAGAGAGAGAGAGAGAGAGAGAGAGAGAGAGAGAGAGAGAGAGAGAGAGAGATCGTTTATTTATGCCTTGGTAAACCTTTGGCAACATTAATACAAGGTGAATAAAAGTATAATAAAATGTATAAAGACTATAATTAAATACTAAAAATCTTGAAGTAGCAACGTATCAGATATATTAGACCAAATCCACATGGTCAAACAGATAAGCATAGAGACGTGTCTTAAAAATATTTAAGCTAGACGACGAAGTAACAAGGATTGGTAGAGAATTCCACGGAGAGATTCCCGAGACGGAATAATTTATATGTCGTTGTACGATACAAATGTATGTTAAATACGGATCGTGGTCTCCTCTCAGAGTGTTGAGACGTATCACCTTCACTTTGGAACAATTCGAGAATGTAGGCTGATGATTTTTTACCGATAACGTTGTACATAGGAATACCGAGAAAATAAAAGTGTTGCAATTTAACGGTATGCCAGCCAAGTGTACGCCTGTAAGGTGTAATGTGCATGTCAAAGCCGGAAATGAAAAACTGCGAAAGTACGTTTCGACGGAATTTTAATCTGTAGATGTTAAAGTGGTCTTTTCGTGAGATATGCTTAACTAGAGCTATACACGTTAGGTTGCAATGTAACATCACCCCTAAGTTTCGCACCTCATTAACAAAAGGAATAGTCGTATCATTTAAAGAGATAATGCGCGATAGTCAAATTTTCGAGAATAGGAATAGCTCCCTAGTACAAGGACCTTCGGCATATACATCTTCGGATATTAGTCTCAGACCTTCGGGTAATTGGGATGGTAGGCAGCTGAGATAAATCTGTGTATCATCAGCGAAAATTATGTGTTGAAAATGATGAAGAACACGCCCTACGTCGTTGATAAAAAGTGAGAAAAGTATCGGACCAAGGACCGAACCTTGAGGGACTCCCGAGGTTGTGGATAACCAGGAAGAACAACCACCTTGCTCATCCAACCACCGCTTGTGTCCTCCCAGTCAAATAAGAAAAAATTCAGTTCAGCACTGGTCCTGCAAGTCCGATTTTCTTGAGTTTCAGAATAAGTGACAAATGAGGAACAGTTTCGAACGCCTTACTAAAATCATATAGGATTAATATGGTAATATGTCTTTTATCTATATTTCGCCTAATATCTTCACGTATGCGCAGTAGCGCAGATTGTGTACTATGACCATTTCGATACCCTGTTTGGCGTGGGATATTTTATTCACCTCAATCCAATCCGTGATCTGCCTGTGCACTAGTCGCTCAAGTACTTTCGGCAGCTCACTAAGATTCGCTATCGGTCGCATATCAGACGGAGAGAGGGGTGTTTTAATTTTAGACAATGGGCGAAGATAAGCTTTCTTTCAGTACTTCGGAAACTCGGACAATTGTAATGACATATTTCAGATGTTTGTCAGTAATCGACATGAAACCTGGAGCGATTTGGTTACTGAGAACAGCGAATTTTGATAAGGCCAGATGTAAAAGACTTAGAATTTGATTTTAGAATAACGGAGCTAACTTGATCTGTAGTAATTTCAGCAAAATGGAATACACTTTTAGCTGACTGAACAACTGAACACAAAGTAATATACTCAAAATAGGAACAAGGTGATAGTTGACTGGACACAGCTGAATAAAAAGCATTAAGTTCATCCGGTTTAAAGGAGTTAAGCGGAGATGGAAGTGAAGACTTAGCTAAACCCAGTGTTGCTTGCGCCTTCCATAACTTATTCGGGTCAGTAATATCAGTCAATTTCTGAATATAGTACTGATTCTTAACTCGCTTCAAATCATTCTTAAGTTGGTCTCTACGCTCCCTTAAAATAGCTAGATCTAATAGATTATTTCTGATTCTAATAGAGAGAGAGAGAGAGAGAGAGAGAGAGAGAGAGAGAGAGAGAGAGATCGAAAAAAATGTAGTGGAAATCAGTTCTCGTTTTTAGATTTTTTGCTCGGTTCTTCATATCGCTCACCCATTTTCGTTCGTTCTCCCTTTTTGATTTCAGATTACCTTTGTTTGTGAGAAGTACGAGTACGCATACGAAGACATCTCGCGGTCAACTTCCCTCGTGTAATCATCATCTGATACACTGAATTATTCGCAAAGTTATATATCTAGTCCCGTACACGATAGCAAGAGAGTGCAGACGTGACCAGCACGAGATTCCGTGTATGTAATGGGTGCTATGCTCGAGAGTAAGTAAAAGTTGTTATAAAGTTTTCTCTCTCTCTCTCTCTCTCTCTCTCTCTCTCTCTCTCTCTCTCTCTCTCTCTCTCTCTCTCTCTCTCTCTCTCTCTCTTCTGGCGCCTGCTACTCTAACGCAACTTATAATATACGGTTTCGATTGTAGTATATGTATGCTACCTCACGTTCGACGAGAAACTTATATCCTATCTCGCTCACTCGTGAGTCCTCAGCACAACAAGCAACGTGCAATAAGCCTCACCCTATTGCTTTCACCTCTGTTTTCGTGTGCTGGTGACTCTGCGTTGAAGCACTCACTTTTCTGATTTTTGTTACTTCTTTTTCTTCATGCATAAGGCGTTTATTTAGTCCCTTAAAGTTATTTTCATTAATTTTAATTATTTACGACATATGTAGAGACGACGTCTTTATGTATCAACGCATGAAAATATCCTGTCAATGGTGAAATCGTTTTATGTTCCAACAATTGCAAAACACTTTTCAATTAATAATATCTTCGCAGAGATTTTATTCGAAAAGTTTTACAAACTTTTAGATAATACGTGCAACAAGACAGAAAGTAGTTACAGAAATTCTATGATAGACTTTTAAGGTAAGACGAAATATGCACCACGTGACACGTGAGTGCGAGAGAGATTGCTGCTAATTTTACAGACCATGCCGTTCAGCGACTATTGATATTTAGGAAAAAAGCAAACTTTTACCCAATGCACAGCACAATAGACTATTGTTTAAAACTCGTTTTTTTTTTCGAAATGGCTACGGTATATAAAATCCATCGGTTACAGTTTTCGTTACCGACCGAGTAAGCTTTGCTTTGTCTTTATTGGAGAACCGAGGAAACATTGAGATAATACGATTCTAAGAAACAATGCAAATATTTGCGTTGAAAACGAAATTGTTTTAAGAGAAGGCTAAGGACCCTAGGTCGGATATGTGAGTATAGAAGAGGCGTAGCTAAAAATGTTTAACAGGTTTCTCTCGAATACGTTAAGAGGAGACGAAACATATATGGGTTCAAGAGAGACAGAAGTGAATGGCGCTTTACGGGCAAGTGATAGAGAAACAAGTAATACGTGTAAGTGTTGAGGGTTCGTCTCCTCTTAAGACGATATGCTACATGTCATATTTTTCTGTCAAATCGCAATGCGTGCGAGAGATACAACATAATTTATCCATCGTTAATTTCTCCGACACGATTAATCTTTCGTATGAAAAATGAAAACTGGTAACTGTTGAATTGTAAAACGCATTCACCGTTCTCCTCTCTTATTCGAAAGATCAATTATGACAGAGTAATTTAAATGACAGTTTTTGTTACCAACCGAGAGGTAGCACATCACATCGGTCGGTAACAAAAACTGTAATGGAAATTTCTCCGCCACGAATGATTTTTCAGATAAAAGAGAGGAGAACGGTGAACTACGTCTGTCGATTCTATCGTTCAACGTTTTCGTTCTTTATCCGAAAGATCAATCGTAACAGAGAAATTAACGATGGGAAAATTCTGCTACCCCTCTCGCACGTATCGTTATATGAGAAAGGAAAACTAAGATTCGAACCGTTATGGCTTTTCATTACGCTCAATTGGGGGCCTATTGTCGAGTCAAAGCAAATAATTTTCGTGTACGAATCGTCAGTTACGTATACGAATAATCACGTTTGCACGACCATGATTACTCGTATACGTAACGGACGATTCGTACGAGAAAATTGTTTGCATCCGTCTTCAGAATAAGCTCCCAGATCCCCGCTCTTCGTGTTTCTTTTCTTCATACCCTTTTCAAAAAAAATTGTGTTTGAAGTTGATATTTGAAGGGTATAGGTTAAGAAAGATCACTTACCCTTCCCCTATGGACATTCAGATCTAAATCGTGAAGGTAAAACAAGTGAGAACACTGAACACGTAACAGAATCTTGCTAATAGTAGCACATTGTTTCCTCATTAATGTCCACCTTTCACAAAGTCACCTTTATATGAAAATACGTTAATCGATTTTTGTATTCTCGTACAGGAAGCTTTGTGAATGATCAACGTTCTACTTTACAGACTTATTTAAATCTTAATGTTGTTGAACAGTATGTGCTTGAAATTTGTAAAAGTTTAACATATCAACAACTTTATTTTTAATGACATTTCATACATTTTGATACCCATTGTCAATTCCAGACAAACTGAACACCAACGGAACCCATCTAAATTACTAGGTTTCTCGTCGGAATCTCGAAAAATCCTACCTCAATTGGTAGGTTCCACACCTGAATTTCAGGATTTTCCCCATCCGAATGTTGATAAAAAATGCCAATCACCTAACATATGTATCTACAGCAAAGTACATTAAGGGCCCAGTGAGTAAGTCTTGTTACTTTTTTTGCACGTCAAATAAAAAATAACTAAGACGTCTAACATTGAGAGAGTGTCGCGATGACATACAGAAGCCATAAGTACAATTGAAAGAAAAAGTTATTAATCACAAAACCCAAACGTCATATTAACGCGGTACAGTTTCGCGATCTGCAAAACATAATTAAACACATTTCTCATAGGGAATTCTCTCAAACTTTTATCGCTTGCCATTATTCGACTCAGTGTGATTGCTCTTACAGTTTAGAAAAGAGAGTTCTTCTTTGATAATCTACATTCGTGATGAGATTCTCTATACGCTTTATATGTACGTAGACAGGTCATGAATATAAGCAGGGACGAAACACGTTTCCTCTTGTACTCGACTTTATGACCCTTATTGCGTGACCCTTTTCTCACTTTTTTCCTTCCCGCTTCAAGTTTGTCTTTCTCTTTGCATCGAGCGCTCAGTCCGACCTCGTTTCTTGGGTGACTCCGTTTGCCCTCGACTAACACTAACACGGACTTTCTTCTGAACTGTTTCGAGAGGCTATTTAGATGACAGGGTGACCACAGGTCTGCCACCAAAATTTATGACATGCAGTTCGAACGGGTTGATCGTATTTTTTTTTTTAAGTATATGTAACATGAATAATAAAATCAACCTAACGCCATTGTAGTCACTAAAATGACACTTAAATGACATCAGGAATATATTTAAACGTCTCTCTCCTCTGCATCATTGTGATAGATGGTAGTTAATATCATAACGGAACAATAGTGAATGATGTACTTATTGGAGAGAAAGTACTCACAATTAGTACGTTTCAAATATAAGAAACAACGATGCAAAAATATTGTCGATTTTCTGGACATTCCTTATCAACCATCCTAATTGTCAAATACTATCAAAAGATCCATAATCTTGTAAGCTTCGAGAATATGATAAAATTATAGTTAATCAATTTCAAGGTCGTCTGTGCTGTCGTTTACGAGTTTACTACAGATTTTATATTCTTTAAATATAAATGAAAATGTTAGCGTTCTAATCCTTCGTACGGTCACTCAATTGAAAATATATTCACTTACACTAAATTCGATTATCAATTTTCATTTTAATTACCTTTTTTTTTTTCAAACGAGCAGCCGTCACCTATCGAATTAATTTTTTCTTGCACAGTTTGACTCAAATCATATTCAAAGGGTCACAGTGACAAAAATGTACTCGTTTTTGAGATGCAAGTTTAAATAATTTTTCTAGGGAAACTATATTTGTTAATATTTTTCTAGTTTTTTTTGTACACAATTTTTACAAAGATCAATAAAAGCTGAAAGTACTATGATCCACGGGGATTTGAAAGAAGATTACCATTCTAATATGTGGGAGATTATTACAATCACCCTGATAGTAAGTACATGTTAAAATATATTTTTTTATATCACTCAGATAATATGCAAGATGTATAAAAAAATATATATGTTGGATGTCCTAGATGTATTAAAGATTTATGCGAAGTATATATCTGAAATATATCTTGCGATAACGTCGCAAAATCTATTTATACATAAGCAATAACGTTTGCGGATCTTTAGTATTTAATTTGTTCATAATGGATAAAGAGATTCGAGTTTTCCGATTAAGTAAATCTTTTAATTTCAAAATGAATCAAGGAAATGAGCAATTTTTAAATAAAAATAAAAAACAAATAGAAATTTAACTCAAAAGTAAAACAGTAAAAGAGGTGAATAGCATATTCGTAAGAATGTGAGCAAAAGGTCCGTTTTTTGGGTTCTTGAATTTATATTTACACAATTTTACAAATATGAACAAATGTTAAAAGTGCTATGATTCACAGGGATTTGAAAGAATATTACCATTATAATATCTGTGAGTTAATTACAATCTCCGCGATAGTAAGTACACGTTAAAATATATTTTTTTAAATCATTTAGGTAATATGTGAAATATATATACAAATTTGTCCATAATGGTTAAAAATATTCGAATAGTCTGGTGAAGATAATTTTTTAAATTGAGAATTAATCAAGGAAATGAGCAATTTTTAAATAGAAATCAAATTCAAATAAAAGTTTAACTCAAAAGTAAAACAGTTGAAACGCTTATTAGCATATTCGTAAGAATGTAAGGGGAAAAGGTAAATTTTTTTTTCACTGTCATTTCTCTAATCAATTTAAACTTGAAATTGAATTTTTGTCAGAAGTACAGACGATCTTTTTGATGTTTTACCAAAAAAAAAAAAACAAAAAAAACGATGCAACGTTGCTGCCCTTGTACGTTGTTACTCTATCCTTTTGGTCCGACGTTTACAAAGCTTCCTTTGTGAGGAAAGCAAAATTGATCAACGTACTTTCTGTTTCAAATGCCATGAACATTAATTAAATTTTAGCGAATATTCGAGGCTAATTTACTAAGTTCGTTAATGTTCTTTTTATTGATAATATGGTACAAATGTCAGTTAGAGGCGTCACAGAGAACATACATTTTTCTAAATATTCGAATTTAAGAGAAAAATAACTGCGAAAATAATTTCAAAATATACAGTCGATTGCACCATCGCAATTTATCTATTACCTGTTGTATAATGGTTCGCAGTGCACTCGTTGTGGTCCGGGCATTCTTTATTCGATATACTCGAAAGTTCAAACCTGACTTCAGGCGTTTCAAGAAAGTATTTTAAGGTGGTCCAGGCTAGGCTGTTAAAATAAAAACTTCTTTTTTTTGAAAATGTGTTGAAAGCGTTCCGTACAAAGCAAATAGAAATCCACTGCGCCTATCAGTTCCGGAATGGAACCCTATTTTCTTTTTCCCAAGAAATGTTCAGCACCGTTAAAAGAAGGGCACTGCGGCTTATACCGTCGAGCGCATTGTGTTCACTTCACCTTAACGTCATTACTCGTGTAATTGTAGAGCGTTGTCTAAGAAACCATTAATTTTTTTTAAGCATTTAGTATTTATGCTTAAACAAATTTTTTTGTCTCAAATGTAGATAAAAAATGATTTCGTACCGATAACCGTGACCTAATCCTCCATAAATTTTATGAGGTAGGTCTTATCGATAGATCTACAAAAGAAAGTTGTCTTAGAGACGTCAATGAAATAAAATGCAAAACAACCGAAGAGATCGACGATGCTCCCATATTATTAATCTCCTCGGCATGAATACATAGCTTTACCAAAGGCATCAAAATGCTTATTTTAGACGATGAGGTCTAACCTCGGACGCGAGTTAAAGAGGCAAGCAAACCAGAACGTCGAGGCCGGATCGTATGTGCGTGTGGAATACACGTTTATTACGTGTCCGTTACTTCTACATACTTCTGCTCTTCGTTTCGTTTTGTGTGCCTATAGTACTTATCGAACATAGCTTGCTTCCCGCCTCTCACTGCTCTGCTGTTGCCGTTCCACTCTCTGCAGCACGCGCTGAGCCAATCCCACGACGTAACCTCAACACGACCTCCAATGTTTCCGGCTCGCCTCTCTTTCCTAATCGATGCGATCGGCCGAGAATACGCGAGCCAGCGTCAACACTCCACCAGCTCACCATTTTCACTTGACTCGACTCACCTACCTCGTCGCATCTCGAATCACCCGTGATCGATTTATTTTCATCAATGCTCGGCGTCACCGATACAAAAGTGCATGAATATCTCGCACTCGGGACTCGAGTTGATCTATCGTGATCTTGTTAAAATTGTCGCAGTCACCCAACGATATATCGATATAACTGATAAGAAAAAAGGGCATCGTTACATACTAGAATAAATTTCACAAAGACAAGTCCTTTGCGGTAAAACACTATTAATATTACAGAAATATTATTTAGTTTTCTTCCTCATAGACGAAGCTTAATTCGCATTTTTTTTAAATTCGAGATACAACGTCATGTTACTACATCCGATCATTGAGAAAAATATCCAGCGTACGCACATTTAATTCTATACCGAAATAAACTAATATTCAACGATTCTAGACATTCAATTCGATCGACCGATGCACTCGAATTTGATAGAAAATTGTTTTTTTTTTTATTTCAACGATGACCGAAGCCTTGCAAAAATGACTTGAGCAATTGATCTCAAGTTGATCACAACGATAACGCAGTTAGTCTTCGTTATTCGTTACAATTTTTGTAAAAATATATCGAAGCAATAAAGTTTTTTAGCACTTTTCATTGAATTTCAGTTTCTATCTTTTTTTTTAAACTAAGGATGCAAAATATAATTGCATTGTATATCGTTAACTCGTTACTTTTCATTTTTCACACTACTTCCTCTATGAGGAAACTAAAATTAGCCAACATACTTTCTCGTAGAGTTGTATGTCGTGCAAAGTTTTTACTTCTTATATGGAAATCAACGTTAAGTTTTTTTTATTACTTTGTTCAATTCCTAGCGCTCTAGCGTCTTCGTATAATAAAAAGAGACAAAAAAAACAAAAGAATATCAAAGTATCCGACCTTACACGACTCATCAGCCCTGGCATTAGACATATTATCTCTTTATATTATAAAAATATCTGGCCTCCGTGCAGGAGAATCGAGACCCTCACGACCTTACCCGAACTTACCCGATCGGAAATCGGATTGGATCGGTGGAAGAGCTCCCAGGGGGGTTGGTGTGCGAAACGCGGAGGGGTGCGAAGCCCCCCTAGTATCAAATTTATATATATTAGACATTCGATGACAAGTCAGGTACACGAATGGGTCCATCTCGAAAACATTTCAATTCGGTCATCTGGTTAAAAAAACATTGCCTGACAATTTTTAAACTTGGGCAAGTATTTTTCCGTAATACCGCAAATGCTAAAAATGATCCGTCTTGGTTAGATTTGAGACAAATGGTTTATTTGATTTACTCATCTACATAATAATAATGATTCACAAGATTTTTACTCGCTTCTCAATTTCGCTCAAGTTTACTACGAAAGCTATCCTGTAGGGGGCATCATAGACAATACGCGCAATCCCAAAAAATAGTTCAATGTAAGAATTAAGATTTGTCAATAGATCTTCTCGTGTCTGTAAAGAACGTGATTATAGAAATATCGTAATGCCTGCTATTGGTTTGGGCATAAATAAAGAATTATAAATGGAAGCGTGAGTTGAATGAGCAGCAATAATGACTGTAGTCACCCTTGCTCACAGGGGGGTTGTTAGGGAGTGGAACGTCGGTCTAACCTTCCCCGACTGTACTGTCCTTGTTCTCACCGTTGTCGTCGCATTCGAGGCCAAAACCAGTTTGCAGCTGCTCGACATGATACGATGCTGCTCCGTTCTTCTCTCCTGTACGTGCTTCTGTATATCTTAACATCCATACACATTTATGTACACATACTGTTATGTATACTGCACTTATATTCTGTGCATGCACGCAAGGTAAAACTCAATCAGATTACAGCTAGTCTAGTACGTATAGTACAATACTGTACAGAACGCGATAATCCTTCCTGCCTACGTGGGATGGAACAAAAAGGAAATAATTGAGATAAAAGTACATTAAACGTTTTCTCATATTGACCAAATTCTGATGAACACATCTTCCGAGATTAAATTAAGATCAGCACTACCCAATCAAGAAGGAAGCATGATACTCCATCTCCTTCGAAATGCTTTCCTTCCGAAGCTGAAGGTAAGGGCTACGCGTAGGGATGATCGGCAGCGCGTATGGTGGTAAAATTTATTGTTATTTTTACACGCAGTTACTTGACTGCATTTTTATTTACAACTAATCTCTCTGTATTATAAACATATCTCGCTACCGCGGTATAGACGAATCGCGAAGAGTCTCTGGGATGCCCCAAGCCCTGATTATTGCAAGTCCCCCCCCCCCCCCCTATGAACCCCATCCATGGCTTGGGTTATTCCAAGTCCCACATTGGGCCCGCCGTGGCCCGTAATATTCCAAGTTCGCCCCACCCCAGTCTCTGATTGATTTCAAGTGCTTCTTGAAGCCCTTGAACACACACGATCTCGGACACTCGCAGAGACAATCCAAAACCCCCTGGTTCCGATTATTCCTCGTCCTTTCTAGAAGCCCCCCCCCCCCCACCAGACCCATAATATTCCAAGTCTTTTTAGGACTTTTTAGAAACTACATTGTCGACTGTCTATACCATCCGAATAAAATTCTGAAATTGAGAAAGAGATCGTAGCGTAGAATCCGAAAAATAAGACTCGAGCTTAAAACTTATAATAGTACGAATGTAAATTAGATATTACGATAGATAACATTGTAACGTGAAAATAATGTAAAAAAAGACATAGAAATGAACAAAAAAAAGAACTATTTAGCGCAAAATGTAAGATCGTTGGTAAAATCTTGTTATCATTAATTATTATTTTTTAATTAAAGAATCAAACCGACTGCGCTTGCATAGACCATGATGAATATCATTTTGAAATCAACAAAATATCCACTCCGACAGACTGACTAATGCAAAAATGCTAATCCAAAATTTTTTCAGGTTAAATATATACTATCTCGCTCATTAGAGTTTATCATTGAACATTGAAAAGCAAATGGTTATTAATGGAGTACTTGGCGAGTAAAATGTTGTAAATCATCGTTTCTTGGCACAATATTCATGTTGACATATATTAACTCACCAAGTACAACGGTCGACATTTTTTTTTTTCTTTTCTTAATTTTTAATTTTAGTTTTTATCGTTATTTCAATTATTACTTTTTATTTTTATCTTAGTTATTTATTTTATATTGCAATTTATAACGTATAATATCAATGTTTATATACATTTTTACGAAGTATAATTTATATGCAACGTGTACTTGACATCAATGAGAGCTTAGGATTATTTCAGTGCATTTTACGACTTTCTGTAAGTATAGAAAATCGCTTGCGTAATTATATTTGTCTCAAGCTTCTACACATTGTGTTTTTTGTGGAATTTCACTTTACTTGCCAACTTACTTAATTTCTCACGATACAATGATATTCAACTATATCTGTGATGAGCGTCGTCCTAGATCGTCACGGAATGGGGATACTTCGCCAAAACGCAAAACGTGCAAACAACAATTTTTTGGCGAGATTATCTCGCAATTCTGACATCACGAATGTTACCAGACGACTGGGAAGGATGCGCGCGAGCCAACTTCCTTGTTTCCCGAATAGTTAGTGCTTCAGTTGTGTAGTACCTTCTGTGTATTGACACGCAGTGCTATCTACCTAACAAATAGGTCATGGTCTACGCAATCATATCGACGGACAGTCACTCTCTGTCAACAGAACTAACACTTAAATTCGCCTTAACGAGAGCGCTGCAAAGCAATGAATAGCAATTTGTTACAATGTTATGCTTGATGCCACCGTGAACCTGCTGACACTTAAGATACTCGCTTGTATGTAGCGTAATTTCTGTGACAGCTGAACAGTTCTCATACAACTCATGCGAAAGGTATTAGCAGTCAGTTTACATTTAAATTATTGTAGAATCATATAGTGAATAACTGAGTTGCCTCTGTGAAAAATTGTTTTGTGAAAAGATATATCTTAGACGGAATAACTATGAAGTATAAGAGTGCGAAAGAAATTTAAAAAACGTCTCACTATTAAAGATTTAATATTTTGCAAATCTAAGATTCAGGAGAATCGGGCTGCAAGCTTGCCAGTAAATATCATGTATCGGAAGTTGCGATCTCAAAAATCAAAAGCAATAAATAGTCTGTACTGCCCAGTGAAAAAAAAAACCATTAGAAAGCAGCACGAATATCTGAAAAAGCAAAAAGCTCCTGTTGTAAAGAACATGGAATTGGAACAAGTACTTTCTATTCGTGGTTTCTGTAGAAGAGAAGTCGGGAGGAGCCAGTATGTGGATCGGTGATGAAAGAAAAAGCCTTGCAATTTAATGAAAAAGAAAACTGCAAATACCGTAGTCCTTTAGGATGTAGAAGTGCCGTGTGCGGATCAAAACATTATCTCAAATACAAAAATCTAAACAGAAACGCTGCCTGCTCTCGTATATATTTTAATATTAATGCAAATTATAAAAAGATAATTTCTGAATCGTGAATAAATTGAGTAAGAGTTTTTATGAACACATCTTCGTTCTGAATTATTTACTTTACGTGACGGTACACAGAAACGGGATTACTTCTGGCTACCTAGCGTTCTCGAAGTTGCTCAAATTAGATTTTCATAACGAACATTTATATCGATCGTGTCAGTCTCTCGATCATGAAGCGTCATACATTGCGCACACCAAACCACTTTATTAATAAAGGAAAATTTATTACTCAAAGATACCAAAATATTTTAGGTAGACGACGTTATACGCGCGACGTTGCCAACGATCTTGTGAAGCCGTTGTACTAATTAATTTCGTGAAAGTACGTCGGCTTTAATTCAATAATTTTTAACGATAAAGCTCATTACCTGCCATTTTACGGCATGATATTTCATTCATGTACTCAACCGTTATTTTTGGCGGCATCTAATTTCAGATCTTTGCATGAATTTTTTGATCCAAGTACGAAAATATCAGTTTTATCGTATCGGTGTCGTAAACACGGTATAAATGTATCGAAATTATGAATGAATATCTCATATCGGATAGTCGAAAAGTATCTTTGAAATTAAACAGATACGGAATAAAGCATTCCGACTACGACATATAATATTTAAAGAATTTAATCTAATACCAAGCTCGAAGCTCCTCCATCCGTAAAACTAAGTGACGGATATCTCACGAAATTTGAGAAACGACATGGCATTCGTTTTAATTCTGTACAAGGTGAGAAACTTTCTGCAGACAAAGAAGCGAGTGATGCATTTTGTACATAATTTTACGTAATTATTGAACAAGAAGGATACCGTTTGAATAACATTTATAATGCAAATAAAACTGGTTTTTGGTGGAAAACGTTGCCAAAGCGAACGATTGTAACCCACGATGAATCACTAACGGCTAGTCGGAAAATAGCTAAGGATCGTATAACACTTATAACTTGTAAAAATGCAAGTGCACGCATAAGCTACTGTTATTTGTCATTGACGAATCAATGAAACCACGATGCTTCAATTAAATAAATAATACGCTTCCTGCTTAATATACAATTGACAAAAGTGTTTGAATGGACAAATGAAAATAAAAATTGTGATACAAGAAACCTTTTTTCGGGAAATTGAGCAAAAGGCATCGTGACGTCATTGAAAAATGAATTTTTTGAATTAATTGTGCACAGTCGTGTACATGTTATCGAACTTAACATCTCTGATTCACCCGGTGGATCATTGAGTTATAGAAAAACTGAAAAAAATGTATGAAAAGAATTTACTTTGAAAATTCCTGTTTACCGAAGACAAAAGCAGCTAAAAACATTTTAAAAGAAAAGAATCTCTTAATATGCTGCATATTTGTCACGCAGATCTGGCAAAATAGTAACCAGCGTTACTTCCGTAGTATTCTGTAAGAGACAAGATCGCGAATCAATCTTTTAAAAGAATTACCGAAAAATCAGTTAATTTTGTTGACATAACTGATGCGAGATGCAAAAATTATTAAGTGAAGACACAACCGAGCCCGGCTGGCAAATGTTCAGTGATGAGGAACTCTTTGCATTCACAAAGTAATAGCGAGATTAAAGTTAATAATAATAATAATGATGATGATCATGTTGATGATGTTGATGTTGATGAGAATGATATCGACGAGCTCGAAGATTTTCTCTTAAGCATGAAGCTCTTAAGCATGAAGCTCTAAAGCACACTTCTCTGAAGAAGCTGTGAAAGCTTAAAACAAGTTTTAAGAATAGTTCCAATCAAGATGGAATTTTGTTTGCGAAGATTGGTCAAAACTTAAGGTGGTGTGCTCTACAGACCTAGACATCTTGAGTGCGAGTGAGATAGCAACATTGGCAATCACACGATAGAACGATAGAGATCGATAGAAATTTGTAGCACATCACGTTAATGCCGTTCGAACGGGTTCAGTTTAACTGTTAGCTTAAGACATAAAGCTAGTGCCTAAACAGCATGAATTGTGTATGTTTATGTAGTAAAAAATAATGTTAATCGATTGATATTAATCTTTATCACATTTTTATATTATTCAATTCAATTGTCAATATCTCGGATATGAAATATTCTGCATTAATAAATAAAATTAAATGTGCAGAACATTGTTAAACATGTAATTATAATAATTTTATATCTGGAGTATGGCAACATTTGATAAAAATAAAGCAAATGTTAGTTTGAGAAAAATGTTGGTTTTTTTTTGTGTAGCGGAATTTCTTGTTAGAAACATTGCAAAGATTATAGATCGATGGACCGAATGCAGAAAAGAAATCTACAGGTCTTAAGGCTTCACAGATAAATGGTATATTGTGTGACAAGGGCCAACTTCCGGCCGGCGTTACACACGATACTTTTTGTAACAAGTGCACGAAAAGCATCGTTGCTGTTTCCTAAATAAAAAAATGAGTCGCCAAGCAGAAAATTAGATTGTTTAATAAGAAGCATTGAGGTTAGGATGCTCGGGTTCAAGGGGGAGGGGGGTAAAGCACACCCATTGTATAAAAAATGAAAAGTAAAGTAAAAGTAAAATTACATAGCATATAAATATAAATGCTTTTGAACTCTTTATTTATTTTAATTTAACTATTTTTTTATATTTCTCATTCATTTATTTTCTTTCTCTTTTTATAGCCCTAATATAATCTCGGTGTAAACACAAATGACGGTTGTTTCAACTGCACTGAACATAGCCGCTTGTCGCAATATAATTCGCGATGTCGGCGCTGTTATCGTTTTCGTCCCAAAACAAAACAGGGACGAAAGTGAACAGAATATCTCCAAAGGGACGAAAGTGAAGGGATTGTGGACTGCGCATGCGTAAATTTATATTTTCAATACTAATTCTCATTGAATTTTGCACATGTTAACGGTGATTTTATGAACCGCCTTATTTCACAATAATTTTTATCGTTTGAATAAATTCTACTAAAACGCGAGTAAAGATAACGTCAAAAAAAACAACAACGATTCAAGTTTCTTTTTTAACTAATTTATTAATTTTAGTAAACAATTGAACAAAATGGTGTCTAAAGTTGTCAAAATAAGCACGAAATTTGCATCTTGACAAGTGTGATATTCACTGAAGATTTTTCGTCGTTGTGGTAAAATGACAAAACCTCCAATTTGAGAATGAGCACAGTGAAAAGAGTTTCTCTTTCTGTGTCTTGCATCAAGTTTGGCACCGCGTTCCTTCTTTGTCACTCTCGTATACCTGACGATTGCGAGCGCAGGTAGAAAAATGAAAGTGGTACTTGAAGCTCCGACAAAAACCGGTGGAAAACCCGGAAAACGGGTCGACCTTAACTCTACAATTCATGTGGTCTTAACTTCAAAGAACAGCTTAATTTCAATGTACTTGGCAAAAGAGAGAACGTCTACTATGGAGAAATAGAGATGCCAAGGAGGAAAAATAGAAGAAAACGAGGTAGAAATAAATATAGTTACGTATACAGTCCAGTGTCTCAAAGGTTGACAGACCGCAAAGACCGATATTTAAATTATCACTAACTCACTTTCATTTTGTTTATTCAATACTGTCAAAATAAAAAAAATATCTGTACCTGAAATGCATGAAACAATGTAAATTCTGTATCATATTTAATTTTATTTCCTATACCTAGTCATAGATTTGACAATCCATAATCTCCCTATTGATATATTTGAGAGTGGGAAACTTTATACGATGCACGGAATCGTTATGCCATGGACTCGTTATACCACGGATCCATGCCTGGGGTATTATTTTGTACCATTGTATGTTAAACTGCCAGAATCGGATGTTAACTTATGAGGGTTGTACTGTATGAATATATAGTTATATAGACAGAAGAGTTTCTGGCGTTCTATCGACCAGCCAGCCAGCCATCCAGCTATCCAGCCATCCAGCCAGAGCCAGCCGCTCGGCCCATGACCTGACCTCGTCTGAACTCTCCATTCCACTATGTGCATCGCTCAGCCCTAACACGATCACATCCACGTACCCCTCCAACCACCTATGTAACTCAAGCGTTCGCGCACAGTATGCTCTCTGTACACGAACCATCTCACCAGCACCAATCCAACATCACTCTTCCTCATTGCTCGCTCGGACTGGCGTTCTCCATGGTACCAATGCTGCCACCGCCGGTTCTCGGTATTGTACCCCTACTGGCTTCGACTGTACGATATTAGACCTTCCATCCCCGGCAAAACCAAACGGGAGTGAGTCAGGTTTGCCATTCTACAATGCGTCTTTCCCACCCTTCCGACTACTCAAAACTATTCCCACATTCAATGGATGCCGGATGCCTGTGCCTGTGTCTGTTCCAGTGCTGGAAGGTTTCCTGATCCCCTTTTCTGGTACAGCTATTGCTATTTCTGGTGCTGCTACTGTTCTCGATTATACCTCGTCAGTATTGTCGGTATTCGAAATTTCGTTCGGTTGTCCGATGGTTCTTCGTAAGCTTCATCTTCAATTTCAACCCTTTGAAGCGTAGGGACATATTCGTTTGTCATCTATTTCAATTTGATTTTTCACGATTTTTAAATCATTTTTAATACTCAACCATGATTCTAAATGTCTATTCAAGTTTTTAAGAGATCGACTACTAGTAAAAAAATTACTATCAAGGTTTTATTTTTCACGTAGAAGATTTTTTAATTCACCAAAGTGCGAAAAAATAAAACCAATTTTTAAACACAATAAACGTGATTCTGACTAATGTAACCGGTACAAACAGGCAGGTATAACCAAAAATACGTACGAAGAGATTCATTGGATCGGTAAAATCGAATCTGAAGTTTTAAATACCAAATTCAAAATGGCGGATCCAATATGTCGGATCAAAATGCAAAAAAGTGTCTTGGTTTGGATGGAACTCGACACTCAGAGACTTTTGAGTTCTCTGCCTATGAATTTCAACTTAAAATTCAGAAATAAAAGATGGCGGATCCAAAATAACGGATCAAAATGCAAAAGGTGGCTTCATTTTTATGAAATTCGGTATGAAGGAGTTTTTTATGTTGTTGATTACGAATCAGAACTCTTAATTCCAAAATTCAACATGACGGACCTAACATGATGCACCAAAATGCAAAACGTGGCTTAGTTTAGATAAAATTTGGTACTCGGGGGCTTCTTTTTCGTGGTAGCTGTCGGACCGCTTCCAACCCCGGGTAGCGATCTTTCTGCTCCACCCTAATCAATTACAAGTCTGAATTTCAAATTCAGAAACCATTCAAATCACATTCCTTTTTGAATGTTTGTCCGCCATATTGAAACCGCCATTTCTTATTTCTAAATTTGAGTTGAAATTCGAAACCAGTGATCTCAAAAGCTTCCGCGAGAACCAAATTTTATACCATTAATGTAACTTTTTGCATTTTTCATCCAGTGTTTTGAAATTTCTGAATTTCGCCTTTAGATTCCTCGAACTGATTTGAACCTCAAGAAGATCTGAACCTCGAATTTCCAGATTTCAAATAAATCGTAAGTAAGGACAAACGTATACTTCAAAGAGTTATTAGAAGACATTTTAAATACTCTCTGCAAGCCGTGTACCATTTGGTTGAAAAAGTGCCAATTTTATTAGTCAAACTCTCAGTCATAATGCGAAGTGTAATGGGACAGCTGTGAACAATGACAAGTTCGAAAACTATTGATGCAAAAATGGATTCCTCTTATTCATAGCATTGTTTCTCTATAATAAGATGCTAAAATACATTTTCGAGAACATACGTTTCATTTCAATAATTGTTAATCAATTTTTTAAATGTTGAATACATAGAAGAATATTATATTATATTAACATACTAATATCGTTCTCGATTAACAGATTGCGATGTCGGTAATTGATTGTGTGGGATCGTAAGAAGACATCTCTGATTATCAGCTTAAAAGATTAAATCATAAAACAAATGTATTTCAGAGATGGAGACATTACGAAGCAATTCGAAGAAACTCAACAAATTTGACAGTCTAAGAAACGTAAATATTTCAAATTGAAATAAGCCTGTTTTAAAATGGTTGTTTATGGCGGACGTGGATAAAAAACGCTGCATCTGCTCATTATATGCTTTAAAATAGAATAACAAAAAAAAATAATGATTTGAAGCGATAGCTTAATCTTTAGTGAATCGTGAAAACCAATAAATGCATAAGCTACCGCAATAAATACGTAAAAAAAATGTAATTGAAAGGAACCAGAATGAGTGTTTTTCGGGTGTTTTAATAACAGACGCAAGCAACGTGGCAACATCGCACACTCTAAGAGAAGAATTGCGGGAAGACAGAGCAAACATAATCCTTTTTATAAATGAATTTGTCCAGGGCGGAGATACCAAAAATGTTTGAAAGAATTTTCGAATTGCTTCAAGCTCATAGTATTTTGTGTTTATTGGAAAGAATAAACCGCTAGGCTTCTTAGTTTTATTGCTGTGTTCATCGATATACGTGCAAGGTTATCATGCGTTTTGCTCGGCATTCATCGTATGAGCCGAGCTACATTCGTCCTCGAAAATTATGTTGACACAATAGCCAAACGAGTGACTTGGCACTTCGTAATTCGTGGAAAAAAATGATAAATAAATAACATCTTTTGTCGTAACTCTTCACAGCATCAAGAAGAATAATATAGAGCGATGTACAATATAAATTAAATTTTTTCTTATCCATTAGAAATTGTCCACATAAACGCCTCAGTTGACTAACATTACCCGTAGATGCCACCTTAAACTCGCTGAATGCTCGGTCATTCCGCCTACTTCGTGCCTCAGCTACTTAACGTGAACGGCTCAATTAGTGACGATGTCCCAATTAGTAACGTATTAGTCAATCTTTCGACACAATAAGAGTATTTTATGAGTAAGTTAACGAGTGATATTGGTAGACGTGCTTGCATCGCGTTCATTATTCAACGCTTTGTTGTCAGTTACGTTAAGGTCCCGGATTGCCAACACATTTGTTGGCATTGCCTGTTGAAAATACTGTCCAAACGATATTTAATGTATTGTCATCGATACCTTGGTGTTGCACAAGGCTTGTCACGGCAAATGCGAGATGAAAAATTAACCGCAAGTTTATTTTCACGCGGAAAACATCACAAAAATTGTACACGCGAGAGGGGCGGTGTTCTGTAATTAGTGACTCGTTAGTGGCTCGAATATAAACTCCAAACTTTTGCACTGGCGAGGTAACATAACTGTAACAAGGATTTTGAGCAACGGAACTACAGGTAATTAAGAGCTAGATTATAACAAAATAAATTCATATGGTATTATTATTATTATATTTTTAAATACTTGCGCTCAAGTTATTTCTATGATCAATATTTTGTTAATCTATTGTTGTTATCTGTAACTAGTTTTATCGTTGATATGTCTTCATAACCATTGTCTCAATTATACTGTGTTTTGTTATTTCTTATGTCCAAAGTAACTCCACCTTCGATAATCTATTGCTAATAGGTTATCGTGTTAATGCACGTTTTTTATCGACGATAACTTAACAACCGTTTACCTTAAGCGCTTTATCCCCGTGCCGAAGTTTGAGTACGCTTATTATTAATTCAGATTTAAAGAGGGAAGCTCGGAGCATTTTTGCAGTTTGCTTTAGAAGCCCACAGCTTCTTTTAACTAATACATGAAATTCATTTTTCTAAATGTCTGGAACGGTCAACGAGATTTTAACCACCGCGAATGTGAACTTCCATTATTCCTGCTTCCGTTTTGAGTACTTTTGGACAGTAAGTCATAGATATATTACTCAGATCATAGATACTTCCCCCAGCTTTGCTTTTTATTGTAGCTAGCGATCAGTGCTGTCTCTGTAAGCTTTGCATTCAATTCTTTGTGGAACTGTTATCGTTTATTTTATTGAACCAGAACCAGCATCACTAAAGGGACAATCTTTGTCAGTTTAAGTTCTTTCCTGATTGTTCAATTTGCTGTATTTTTATTTTAACTTCAATTGTCTGTCTGTGCGGTTTAAATATGCTCTCGATACCTCAGCTCCGACGCCGGTTACAAATATAAGTGGGTAAATAATACCAAACTGTTAACCCTTCAATTACGAGTGACGCACCAAGCGCGTCATGACGAAACGCGATATTATAATTACTGTGTCTAAAAGAGAATCGAATATATTTCGAATGTAAAAAATTGTACTTAACGGGTGATTTACATTTTAACCATAGTCAATATTTTTATTATTAATAAATTCCAAGTTATGCTATTTTTTAAATTACATTTGCATGCATCTTCGTCATTAAACTATGAGTTTCTCGTTTATCGAATGAACTCTTGTGGAAAAAAAAAGCTATAAAAAATCCCGAAATAAACAATTAAGGGACCTTCGCAGTCAACGAAGTTGAAAAACGGCAACAAGTCTAAAATACTTGAAAATAAATTGATGAATATAAAGCTGAGAGAAGAATTATTCATAATTTTACGGTTTTTAATCGGCATTTATGTTTTTTTTTTTTTTTTTTTTCTATAAAAGGGGCTGTTTGCTCCGCCTCACGCGACAGAGGGGGAGCAACTCGTTCGTGTGAATGTGTATATGTACGAAACCGATCGATGTTCCGTTGGCTGAATGTCCCCCTCCTGTCTCTCACGGCACTCGTCTTTGCCACGCGCAGAAGGCAGACATTGAACCAAAAATGATACATTTTTTTTAGCCTATTATTAATAACTCTGATCACTTGCACGGGAGATCATTTATATTGTGATATTATTTTAATGTTTAATTCCCTTTTGTATGTCCCCAACGTTTTCGAGATCGTGACTTTCTTTTAAAATGACCATTGTATGATAATTATGGTGGTTATCGATTTTGTGCTGGTCTCAATATTTACAGCATAAACAAAGATCGATCCTTGAATGATTTGAAAATGTTATGACGCTTAATATGAAATTGATAGCAAGTTCAAGTCAGATGAGACCGAAAAAATAAATGATAATCACGCTTTTGGCCATTTATAAATTAATATTAAGCAAACGAGCGCTCCAAAAAATTGAATATTTAGCCATGTTACGTTTCGAAATAAACTTTGGGCCATTTTTTTTCGAGGTCGATTTCGAAAGTTATTGATATTTGAATATCAAGCAGAGTTGGGAAGAATTCATTATTTTCTGAATGGATTATCGTTTTATTTGTAATAAGTAATGAATCTGTCTTATTAATAATTCAATATGATGTATGGTCGATGATAAAAACATGACAGATGACAGTAGTCGACTAGGACGAGGTCATCTCTGATAATAAATTGTACGAAAGTAACGAGTGAGAAAAAAATGGCAAATTTTAATCTTTCCGGTCTTTTACTCAAATCCTCTTTAAAATCGAATGCCTTCAACCTGAGTATAAATTTTACAAATGGCGCGTAACGTGTTTTCTTATCAAATAAGTGATAAGAAGAAGAAGAAGAATCGAGTGTATGTCATATCAAAATAAATTCAATCATCTACTAGAACTAAAAATTCAACTCGAATTTAATTTAATTTTACCTCAAATTAAATCAATTTATGTCCATGATTAGACAAAATGAAAATAAGGTAATAGCTGTCTACAACTTTATTGTTAGTGAATTTACAATAAACTAAATCTGTGATTAATCGATTACATATCGATTCATTTTAAAAAACCTTTGACATTGAATTTTCTCCGACTAATGCAAGTAGGAACTTTCTTAATAAAGTAACTTGCATAATAAAAGCTCACTTTGAGTGTCAACATATGGGCTGCCACATGTCGTTTCTGTAAACAGCATGTAATCAAAATCACAACATTAAACCCGTAAAATACAACTTGAAACGAAAGCTCAAGAAATTAAACATCAATCCAGATCGATCAGCTTATCAGATGGATGATAATAAATCAGAGAGAAATTTAATTGAATCTGTTTCTACTGATGCATACTAGTCTGGCGGTAACGAGAAACAAGCTTGTAACAAATGGCGTTAGTTGGTCACGTGTCAAGAACACTAGGTGCATCGTACATACAACATGTCTAATGTTTTCCCTCACCATTAAGATACATGGCGGTAAATAATTAATAGTATTCATAATAAATCCTTAAACATAATTCTACGACGGTATATTTACGTAACACATAGTTGGGCAGTAATGGTACTGAGTTCCATCGTCCATTATTTTAGTAATAATTAATTAATTACCTTCTCATTAAATATATTTCACAACTTGGATATTGCGTTATAAAGTTTTAGTGATCTATACATTAAAGGGGAGGCGAAACCTCAATACTGACAATGATGTGCCGCTTCTATTCTACTTCGCCATGGGCACAATACTAGTTCTATCTCTTTCTCACCCATGGAGCTCGGGCAGAAATTTAATTAGGGGTCTTGTATGGGTCTTTCTAGTCTTCCCCAACTTTTTACGGGGCCTAGAAGGAAAATTTAACAAATGCCTTTCTAGGTTTGTCACGCTTGAAAGTATGTACCTTTTAGATTTTTTTTTGTTAGGACTTACAAAGGCAGCCCCATTGATCCCCTACTAAACCAACCAACAAAACTAATTCAAAAAGATTCATTTGCGTTCATTCAATCGGCTTATCTTAATACTTTCAATTAGAAATTCCAGCTTATTCGACAGAATGGTACATATTAATCACTGAAAAAAGAAATGTCAATATATTGTTATTGAGGGGATTTGAGCCTGGGACCTGGTGGATTGTTGATTTTGTGCTGCGCCTTATACACATCTTGAGAAATATATTGTTTCATTGTCTGAAGTATAAAAAAAAATGTAAAGACGTCCTGACTTAATACAGTTATATTATGATTCCAACAAAAATAATAGAAATAAAAGTACCTTCAGTCATTACTTACACAAGGATTGATTATTTCAGTTACAACGTGTTGCCCCGATAAAAAATTCTGCGAGTTCTTATAATATTGATGAATTTTAAACGAACATATATGGTATAGTGTACATTTTGTAACGTTTATAATATTTGACAATTGATTTATGATTTTTATAAATACCGTATTTATCGGTTAACAATATGTTATTAACTATTGATTGACAATTGTTGAGTATCGATTAACGATTGAATAATGAACTTGAAGGTACTCTGTACACTCTACACTTTACTTTTTGAACGCATAAAACGTTGAATAATTGTTTATCGATAGATGGTGAACAATTGTTAATTAATAATCGGTTAATAATTGTTAGTCAACAAATTGTTAATAACGGATATTGAGAAGTCAAAAAATCAAGCTCTGACAATTATTGACCTAAATATTATGAATATATTATGAATATTGTATAATAATTGCATTCATTGTGGAGTCAGCATTCCACAAGTGAATTAAGCGGTTTTACGACGAAAATAATTTAACGTTTTTAACTGTTTAGTTAACAATATATTGATGATTCATCAACAATTGCTATTAGACAATAAGTTATTGACATCAGCACGTTTATACCTTGCAAAATATATCATCAACTTTCTGAATACACGTCACTTCGTGGAATCCTCGATGAAACATAAACAGGGCCCCAGTGAGTAATCCCTACTGTGGCCACTGTGTATGGCCCTATTTGGACCTGGAATGTTATAAGAGAAAATACCATTGCCTTTATGGATAGGTACATGGCCCTAGTTTGGAACCCCTAGTGTGGATACCCTCCCAAAGCCTAACAAGGCCCTAATCTTAATCTTAATCGTGGTTGCCCGACATAATTTTTCCAGAGAGGTTTCGCCTCCCCTTAAATAGTAAATAAATATTTTTCATCTCGCCACCGTTTCTGATACACTACACGCACTCTCGTTTTATCGACCGCCATCTACTTGACCGTTTCCACGTATTTTGTCAAAGTTGTCAGTTATTTGACGAAACGAGATAAAACTAGTCACTCACTCACTCTCGGACAATTGTTTCCTATTTTAACTTGGATGTTAACATTGCAAATGATCGGCAGATTAGCGCGATACTTATTTCACATAGCTTATTCACAGAGCATTCGTGTGTTGAAATTTAAGGCGCCCTTCATGTCGAAACAATAGCATAAAGTTTCCTACCGCTAAGCCTGAATAGTAATTATACTGTCGCCATCACAGAATGAATAACACCATCCACGCACCCTCGACCTTGCCTGAACCCTAGTTGATATTCTTGTAAGCTTATCCGAATCTTCTGCCCATTTCAGCACACGACCGCTTATAATCTCCGTAACCTTGTTATTTTGTCGAGAGAATTGGAATACTTAACGATAAGAAAAAAATATTTTTAAAGAACAATCATATCGAATATACCGAGAACATTGATTTCGAATAATAATAATACGAACAAATTATTAATAAATTAATTTCTGTTCGTCAAATTATCCGAAAACTTTATTTGTTTGTCTTGTGAAGTCGATTCGTTGATTTTTCCAAATAAATAATTTTTATAATAATTATCTAGTGTAATTTAAATTTTTGTTTCGAATAATTATTTTTCTATGAAACTGTTTGTTCAATAATTTCTTACGCGTAACATGAAACCTTTTCACGAAAATATTTGTAAATTCGCAACTATTCAATCATTTTTTTCGAATTTTGAAAAAAAATGTATTAAAGGAAAAAATTAATTTAAAAAAATGTTTGACAATATTTTCTAAAACTAATTTGTTCAAAATTTTTTGGCATTATTATTCAAAATAAATGTTCTTTGTGTCTTTAATATCGTAGATTTAGAAAAAAAAAAAAAAAAAACTTCTCGTATCGTTAAGTACCAAAGGTCTGATGTAGTCAACGCTATTGGCTGTGATTGTGTACGTCGAGCATCCTTAATTTGAAGGATCGTCTCAATTTCCTTTTTTTTTTTTATATAAATCATCGAGAGATCAACACAGCCGTAGCTTTTTAAAATGTTTTCGGTATCAAGGATAATGTTACGTGTTCGTCCATAACAATGCGAAATAGTTTTAGACGGGTTTTGCATAAAAGGTGAATGAATAATTAACGATATTGACGGTAGCGAGTGGTTATAGCGTTTTATTGAGAAGCTATAGCGTGATATAGAAAGCAAGCGAAATAAATGGAGTTTTGCTGATTCCAAAAAGTATAGTAAAGTTGGGTGTAGGGTTAGCGTGAGTCCGACGACATTTCGATAGCTGTAAATATTAGAATTGTCACGTGAGCGCATTTGTCTCGAACAATCCGGTTGCTTCGTCGTTTGACGACATCGCCGAATTGTATGGAGGTATAACGAAAGAGATGCGGTACAGTCGACGAAGAAAAGATGGCAGCTGGTCATCAACGAGTGAACGCTGCCGTTAAAGTTGATCGGTTGTTGTCGTTGGTGAATATTGAACCAGACAGAAACCAGCGGAGAGCGGTTTATGTTGAGCTAGAGCTTACCTGTCTCGCTTGATTCCCTCGTGAACAATTTGTGTAAAGAGATCTGTGTTCAGGAGTAGGTCCATTGGTATTTGGAAAGCTTCGTATGAATTGACGAGATATACAAAACTTGTAAGTGATTCAATCTGCGAGAACTGATTGATCGGACGGTTCATTTGTCAGATGACATAGTACGAGTGTTTCAATTACGCTGTTGAACTTAGCGTCGCCACGCGATTAGATCTTGACGGTGGTGCCTCCTTTGGCAGCGCTCCCTCCGCCAAATCGGTTTATCGATAGTATACTTTCAGTAGCGCTTTTCAGTATTGTAAGTTTCTTGATCGAAGAATTCAAGATAAAGAATATTTTCGAACCTTCGTCAATGGTGAATCCGTTTCTATCTTTGATAAACGTTAGGAAACGGCGGTGAAACTATAGCAAGTAATTGTCTTTTGAGTGGTGTCACTGCTAATTAATGTAGATGTGATGTGGGAGCTCTCGAGCCACCGGTAACTGATTATGTTCTCGAGTGTAACATCGCGTGATGATGACCGGAGCATTGTAAACATCGCTTGGGTGAACGACATTCGCTTATTTCATCCGAGCCCAAGTGTCTGTAGTACAGATTTTTCCTCTCAACGATATTCCGTCTCTCTACCGATGTTTTGGCTTTGAACTCTGTGTAGTGTAGGATGAAATGATTGACTGTACGGAACGCGCAAACACTCACGAAAGCTCGTAACGCGATAAGATCTGGCGTTGCCAAAGCTGACAGATCTCAAAGACGTGTTGACATGCGATAATATAGCCGTTTGTTCTCGTAACTCGACATCCGGATGTTCTGTTCACCTTTTCAAATGCTTGTTTTTGAATAGTGTAGCTGTTCGACGTCTGTGAGGCTGTGATTAGAGATCTTGAAAGTTTTCCCAGTTAGTAAAGTTTCAGTAAATTCAAGGTATTTGTTTGACTTTAGTAGCAGCGGTACACGGTGTCGGTGCAGAGAAACACAGTAGCGACTCATAAAACGTACAGTGGGGCCTGGGTACCGTCATGTACTCTTTTTCCGGTGTACCATAGCGATGGGTGGTAAAGTACTTACTCTAAGCATTATCGTTTGTTCGTAATATACAAATGAGGTGATGGTTGTCCGTCGACTTCTACCTCAGTAGTATGACGCAGTAAAGACTCCAAAGATGTATAACGATGACTGAGCTCCAGCATGTACTCTTCTTTCGGTGTAAAATAGCGATTGCTGGTAAAATACTAACTATGAGCATTATCAGTTGTTCCTAATATACGAACGAGACGATGATCATCAGTCAACTTCAGCCCATTTTTGTTTGCAGCATTGAGACTCGTAGTGAGGGCTATGCGAGTGAAGTTTGTGATACTAACGTACTTAATATTGGGAGTAACGCTGGCGAAGCTGTTCGATTAATTAATCTAGTGACATCGTCGTAGCAGATAAAGTGTACCGACGAAAGTATGAGTTACCAGAGCAACTGAAACGTACGTACCAAAATCGGTAGGTGAGGGGCTTGAAAGATCTATTTCACGTGTACTGGTGAAATATGTCTCTCTAAATCGAATCAAACCGTTTATACGGCTGCTTGAGACTAACCGTTTGTAATGCAGCTCACAAAAGATACCGATGCACGACAGACCTAATTTCGTATTTGTTATGACAGTTACGAAAAGACGAAGGTAGGCACAGCGAGGTAACGAGAGCGAGAGGGATACAGTAGAACCTCTATGGGAAACAGCACGATCGACAAAGTGTGGATCTATGGCGAGTTATGAGATGCAAGCGGAGCATGAGAGCCGAGCAACGGTTTCTGCCTGCGATCGAGCATATGCGTCATTGATGAGCACCGCGAAACAGCGATATGAGCGAGCGAGCGAACGAGAGTCGTGTAGTCCCGAAGATCGAGCTCGCGTATGGCATGACGCACTGACCTGCGCTTTGTCGTCAAAGTCTGTCCTCTCACTCGAGATCAAAGTCACGTCCATTACCAAAGTCTCGAGATCTGGAGAACAATCGTAACGGGAATAAAAGTCTTTGGGTATTATATTATCTACACATACGAACAGTGCGAATGAGAGGTCACTCCATACGCAGGGCTATCGAAATGCGTGAAAGAAAATGTCAACTGTGCTGCCACTAGTTTTTCCATCAGACCCATACAGAAGGACAATAATGTTGCATGTTTGCCCGTGACAACGTCAAATAGTTCAGGGAAGGGTTTTTGCAATAAATAGTGAATGAATCGATGACCGTAACGATTGTCGGTAGCAAGCGGTTGCAGCTATTTATTGTGAAGCTATCATAGCATTCGAGCAAAGTACAGTGGCCGACCAGCTAAGTTAAGTTTAGATAAGTTAAAGGAACCAGTAACGTGTAGAAATGACAACCAAAAAAGTTAAGGTCGTCCCCTTCTTAAGATCTTTCTAACTGCTTTCTGGAGAGACGAAATATTACTTCAATTTTGCTAAATGTCATCGAACACGTCGCCCATACGAGAGTGACAGAGAGATGTGTGGAATTTTACAAAACGGAAAATGTTTAAATGGAAGTCACATTCACATTTGACTCTCCAATCCACCACCATTTTCCAATTCTATCGATACACGTGGCTACACTGTACTCGGACACTGAGGTGGCGTTCGTTTTATGGGTGTACTATGATTTTTTGTACCAGATTTGAATCGCGACGTATCGACATAAACATTGTGATTACGGATGTCTGGAAAAGTCTCCGAATGGCGTAATAACGTACGTGCGTCGAGAAAAAACATACAAAACTCAAAAGTGAAGTTATACCAATAACGTACGATTGTTCTGGACGTCGAGTTTTTGATTTTTATACTCTAACCCACGATTTCTATCAACACAAAACTTACCGTTGGTATGCAGTGTGCATTGTTTCTGATAGATAAAATAATTTTTCATTTTTTCTTACTCGATTCATAGTTTCACCGCCGGTATATCCGTAATTGGGATTTTATCTCCAATCAAATTTGTTTGGGGAAAATGCTCATTTTTCTTTTCATAAATCGCAAACGCAGTCTTATCGGCTCTGAATGTCAGCTACATTTATAAAACGATATATGATCAACTCGTCGATAGTTGAATTGAAAACTGTTGCTCAAACTAGTTACCGTGATAGCATAAAAACAGAGAAAGCGATAACCGTTCTTGCGAGCCATACGAAACCGTAACACAGGAAGCTGAGTGAATATCGATATGTGTAATTTCAACGTGTAACTACGATTTCGAAAGAGAACAATGTAAATAGTTGAAATAATTCGACGGTAAATGATCTCGGGAAACCGATGAATTATTTGTAATTCGTACATATTGAGTTAAATAAAAATAGAATGAAAATAATGTAGAATCCAAACGTAAGGTACATGAAAAGCTTTTTGATTTGCAAATATAATGATAAAAGAAAAAGAAAAAAAAAACATTTTAAGACTGGAATATATTTTATATATAATTATCAATTGTTTCTCGAGAATTGGATCATTTATAAAAAAAAAGTTTAAACTACGTTGACGCATAAAGTTTTAAACGATTCGGAAAAGGTTTCTTTTCTTCTGAAAATATGGATTACGTTTTTCAAGTAAAGGAAACGCGTGTACCTTAAAATTCAATTCTACCTCTGAATCAGTTTATTAATTAAAAAATGGAAACCCGGTATATGTAGACAATTCTTAAATTGGTTTGTTAATTAGAGTAAAACAAGGTTACCCAATTGGTATCATAGCATACTTGGTAGACAGTGGCTCCTTCAAACCAGTACCTAACAGTTGGCATATTCATCGACTAATCGGTGGACTCGTTACGCGTCAGGGACATTTGCCTAGGGTATAATCATATTTCAAAGTGATTTCAGCTGTGAGCAATGAGCGACACATGATTACAGAATGTGGACTGTGAACAGTGTTTCACGAAGCGATCAACGACGGGGGGAGTGGGTTACCCAGTTGGTACATTCACTCTTCTCTATCTCAGTGAGATCAGCATGCAATCCGAGAGCACCACAACTACATTTGGTGGTGCAACCGCATAAATAGGCTTTAGAAAGCATGAGCTGCAATAATGGGTGGCCCTCGGATACTCCACGTCTCCACCAATTGACATCTGCACGTGTGTAGGTACTGCGCAGGGCAATCGAGACCCAGGGCGTGCATGTTTTGGCTCGGATCATGACTATAATCCTTGATTGAAGCGAAGTGAAAGCCTTGCGTTACTCTCTTACTTTCAATTCGACCTTATTGCTGTGAAAACTGTAAAATTGATTATAGTTTGTACTGTACTTTTCATATTTCGATTATGGAGTTAATAACCATCATCAAGTATTTGCATTGGTGGAGCGAGTATATCGATTCGTTCTTCTCTTTCCCAATCACATTAATGTCATACGCTCGTTAAATTTCATTGTTTCCTCAAGCATATTTGATAACTACGATCGTAGTTAAGGCGATGTAAAGCAGAGTCAGTCAATAATAAAACCTGTCATAAGCGTCATTACATAGATTCTTTAATTTCATATTCGTAAATGTAAATTAATTCCTTTTAATGATGATACAAAAATACTAGATCATCAACGAACTATCCTAGGAATTGGTACGTCTGAACAAATATAAGAATCTAGCACGATTGAAAAACTTGGTGGAAGGATAAGAACTCTACTTTTCTTGTGTAACGGGTATTATAAATTTCTGTTAACAGATTATGAAGTTCCCTATAAAATTGCTACAAGATTTATTAAAGTATATTGTAATACAATAAATTGTTAAGTTATAGGGAAAAAATTAAATTAATATAAAATGTCAGGAGAGTAATAAGTTGTTAAATGTAAAAGAAAATAAATTCCTAGATTCGAATAAAAAAAATTGTAGCAAGAGTTCCATTTTTTTCAACATTTTTTATTAAAAAAAAAAAAAAAAAAAAAAAAAAAAAGTATGCAACTCTATCTACAATTTTTTATATCTAATCGAAGCATTTTGTTTTACGTAATCAGAAGACCTTTACGAACAATCAATCGTTGCGGATTTCCGATACGGTTTTCCTTCGTTTTTCTACTGCAATCGGTGACTCCTCCCCATCCTTGAAACAGTTTTTCTAGTACGTCGCCATCCTCCAATCCTGCTTTGCCGTCGTTAAGAATCCTGAATGAAGGGACAGATCCCAAAGCTGAAATGAGTCATCGACTGAGATTCTGTTACATCACAAAATGTTTATCTTCCTTGGTTATATAGCCTCAGTCAGACTATATTAAGCGCTGAAGCTTCGAGTGGGCAATTGCCTATTTGAAAGTACGTGTGTAATAGCTTCTTCCTAATTTCATCTTAACTCGATATCTGGATAAAGAAGTAACAACACAGTTGGTTCTCAAGTGGGTTTTCACCCAGAACATACAGTGCTTTTTCATTAAGTGGCTTAGGATCTGAGGTTTGCCGAAGGGCTCAGCTGCTTCCGTAGATCATTCTAAACTTTTCGAAATAGTATTCTGGTATTTCATCCAGCAGAAACACAAATTACGTATATAGTTTTTGAACTACTGGATTATAATTTTAATTTTTGATCCACCGGACACGATTATCAATGAAAGATGAAATTTATTATCCATCAAATGAAACTCTGACAACATTGTCGAGGTTCACGTTGAAGAAGTCTTCTTTTGGATCGAGAACTATGTTGACGATGACGTCATTGTTAAAGTTCAAAAAATTAAGGAACGACGATGAAGTACCGAGGACCAGGTCGACGATGAAATCGTTCTCAAACGACATCGTTCTTGTATTCAAAATCGACGTCGATGTAGTTTCATAATTGAAAACGACGATAACAATATTTCTGCGTTCCGAGTCGGCGACACCGTCGTTATTGATATTTCTGTTGACAATTCCTCAGAACTGCAGGTGCAGTTCAACAAGGGCATTTGGCAACAATATTTGAGCACGACATCGTTGATTCGACTCTGACTATGTTATTTACAATCTGTTTCGTTCTAATAATGTGTCCTGAATATGCAAAAATTTAAGGATAATAAATTTGTCAAACGCTTCTAATCGAGTATGCTCCAAAACAACATTTTGCAACTATTTTTTCATTAAAAATAGTATTATTTGGCTAATTTAATGTATCATAGATTGTTTTGTCCACAAATAAAAATTCCAAGTACATTAAAGATAGACATTCTTAAATAATATTGTAGATTGAACAAATTTAACTATTTATTCACGGTGAAGATATTGTGAATCGAATATTCGATTGAAATTGCTTTGATAATTGCGAGTATTTATTTGAAAAACTATTCCACTATTTCGTGGAGTTTTAAGAGGAACCGAGTCAGCAAAAAAAACTAAGATTATGTGTATGTTATAATTTTTTTTATCAGTCTATTGATAAATATGATTAATAATTAATCATTTGAGAAATAGAATGAAGGACTTTTCTGTCGTTGTTAGAATCGATTAGGTCAAAATATCGACGATATGGGATATTGACCATCCCGCCAGATGATTTTCCATGTGCACGGTTATCGCAGTTTCATTTCCATGATTTTTTTATGACCTCAGCACATATTTGACTAAATATTTATTAATTTTACAATTAGAATTGATCGATGTAATTTTTATTTTTATTTATTCATTAGAATTTATCGAAATAACTGTAATGAGAAGCTACAAAATTACTTAAATGTAATCATTTATAATTTGCTACAAACAAATACAAATACATAAATTGTAACTAAAGTTGTAATTACTAAAAAAAAAAAACCAATTTTACTGACCAACTATCGTTTATTTTAACTATATATCCCAGTTTTGCAACAGAATGGTTATTGTGCAACACCACATAACTACGTACGTCATATGCAACACAAATACGTAATACAAACTTTCGTATACAGTCTAACACAGATAAACCAAGTCATGAAAAAATAAGTGAAGTATAAAAGGCGGAAGAGACATTTGAGTACTAAACCTCTGAAACCACGTGAGTGAAGTGTGTACGAAGACGAGCAAGGACGACTTTTAACGATGTCGAAGGCCGTCGTGTATTATGATATTAACATGACGCGATACAAATTTCTGTCAGTCTTCTTCGTTCCGCCGCGATCGTCAATCATGTTATCTCACTTGTACTCATTAAAACGAGAAATGCCAGCGTCGACATCTTCGATGTTACAACTAAGCGATAGAAGGTAATAAAGGGAATACGAGTGAGTAGGTTGTAAAATAAAAAGGTTAGGGGGGTGATGGGGGGGGGGGGGGGTCGCTATCTTGGTTTGTGTCCACCGAGGCTTTCAAGTACCTATGCTTATTCTCAACTGCGACTCCCAGCATAAAGCCACGTATCACTTTACACTTCTCAGATGCAGGAAGAGGTGTAGACATTTAAGTACGCTTATCTAATCATAAGCAGTGCGTATAAGATGTAATAAAAATCGTTGAAGGATCAAACTGTTATTGGCGATTTGTATTATTTATGACTATACGTTTTTAAATATCGAAAAGCAAACTATGATGGGGTACTTTCTTAACAAATATACACTGTGTATGGTTTAATTAATTATTTTATTAACAAGGAGAAGTTATCCAAGCGTTAAAAGTTAATATTTATGTTACAAATATATATTCTGGTAAATTTAACATTATGTAAGTTGTATTTCAATAGTGTTTAGTGTAAGCGGAGGTTAATGAAGAACAACAATGGAATCTTATACAATGGAATGGTTACGCATCGATGCGTATTTGTTGTTTTAAAGTAATCCTGCCGTGGTGGCTCATTTCACAGGATTTGTATAAACAAATTGTATGCTGTGCTTAATATATTATTTATTCTCTCTACGAAAATTCAGGGTCGGTTATCGACCTAATTAGAGAGAAAAAAATTAATAAAAGTAGGCATTTTTCGTGACGGAATCCCGAGGTGATGTAGGAAAACCTCATTTCCGGTCGCTACAAAAATGTATATATAAGTAGAAATCTATAAGATAGTTGAGAAAAATTAGATTCACATGCTTTTAACTTGTAGCAATTCAATGGTCCCGGAAAGAAATACGATTATTGGTTTAGTTTTTACGTTATATTGAGTTTCATTTGAGCTTCCGGAATCGGGTTTACTACGCCACTGCGTCATGTCCCTACGATGAAGTAACGTGGCAACACCGCATCGGTTGGCTATAGCTTAACCGCGCTTCACCAATTCCAACATCTTTACACATTTTAATGTATTGTCTTTTCATAAGTCAATATTGTTTTCACAGTTTTGAGACATTGATATCGAAGAGGTTAAACACGCACCGTCGAGTAGAAAAAGTTACAGATAGAACCAATGTTGCCAATTAGCAACCGAGGAATACTACGCTAATCGTTGAAATAACTATTTTTTTTTAATTTTTCTAATTATAAACGAATACTCAATGAATGGTTTTACACATGAAATTAATTATTTCTATAAAAATTATTATTCCTACGAGTGTCGAAAATAGGAATAAGTATAAATATTAAGCATAAGCAGTGGTATGACTAGTCTGCAGCGACAGGATTAGCTTAAGCTGTATTTTCCAGGTCATATCTCGTAATACAATAATTTTTAATGCAAAGGTATTGAGTTTATATGTTTCATCACATTTATTTGGACTAAGTACTGACTTAGTTTGTAGAAAAAAAAAAAAATGATGTGATAACTCAGCGTTTATATCGCTGACGGAAGATTATTCCTAACGCCCAAGCATGGTATTTCAAAGCTATCGAAGAGAATTATGTTCAGATATTCGGAAGATATTTTCCAACAGCAATAACAACATTTAATTATTTCACAATTATTTGTAGTTCATCTTATGTTATCCTGTTGTATAAAATGTACGAAAGCGGTTCCAAAGTTCGTTCATATTCGTGCTACTCGCATAACGATACGTCATCTGTTGGTTGAAAATGCAAACCTTCGAAGGAGTCTCACGGACGAAACTTTTTTTACTAGCATACTCTCGCACTACTTTCATTCTCTATTCGTAGAGATTTTTTACAGAGACTACGTGATCGGTTGCTAGTAACGTTATTGTTCAGATGTGTAAGCACTAACCTTAAATGTTAATAATATGTTGTAGTATCTTCCCCGATGAAGAATTGAAATTGCTATGTCAATGTGGTAACGAAACGCTTAAAAGAGGTATTAAAGTTGTAAAAAGAAAAGTAAACACAAATTGTCATTAATCGAGTATTCTTAAAAAATAAATGTACGAATGAGTTATTAACAAAAAAAATCGATGTACAGGATTTAACAATTTGGTTCAACATAGGCTGTTGTAAGTATAGAGTAACCTAGTTGAGCCTAGGTTATTCTACATGACCCTAAATTTATCTTCTTGAGAAAAAATATGAGATAAAAAACTTAGAATTCAAACACAGTGTTTGAATAAGGTTTCTTAGCAAGGCTTACTGTGTTGGCGTATAATTTTTTTTTTTTACCTTCAATTCGTTATATTTCGATTCCATTTCTGTTATATCACAATTAACTCACTGTTTATACCGTATTATTTATATTATGCTCCACAGGCTTACCACGCCTATAACAACAATCGATTGATCGATTAATGAGAAACTTGGTTGCGTTGAGATTTATTTTATATTTTATATAAGGCATTCCATGTCTGTTGAGACAAGAAAATTGTCTTAAAAAATGTGCAAAAATCGTGATACAAACAAATCCATCATATAAAAAAAACGATTAAATATTATATTCTTTTTTTTTGTAATATGATTAATATGTTCTGGGTAAAATTGAGTAGTTTGGTAGAATATTATTTTAGATCGCAGTTCAGCGATTGATGTATATTCTTAGTATAAAGTTGGGTCATTACAAACGTGCATTTAATCCGTCGTAACCCATGTACGTACCTATACGTATTAAAAGCTAGAATATATACCATTGGAGTTTGTCAAATGTCAACTGCATGCGGATAAAAGCGGTTAAATGTAATGAAACATTGGTAAACAAGCATGTGGAGAGAGGCTTGGAGCAAGAAAACGAAATAGGATAAGCTGCCCATGAGAACGGTCTGGAGAAAGTGTCAGGGTGGGCACAAATTCTGTGAGCAGCACGACACTTCACTTGCACTCAACCAGACACTCTACCGCTTTCCGGAGACAGCAGTCGAAGCAATGGAAGTAGCAGTAGCATCAGTGGGCGAGACTCCCAGATACGTTTCGGGAAGGGGGTCAAGGGGACCTTTTGCTACGGGCCACTCACTATCTTTTTGTTTTTATTAATATAGCGTAGGTAACGTATATGAGTGCGCAAGCGCAACTAGCGACGCGGTAGACGCGGGTACACGAATCAGAACAAGATGGCGTCCGAGACCTGTAATTGGTACATCGAGTTGGAATCTACGGATCCGATAAAACCGAGTTTGTTATTAGCATCTTATAACCTAAATTTTGCAATGAGCACATCGAATCATAATGACTAACAGTGGTTTTCACCGGGGCTCAATCCTCACGAGGAACCAATGTTACGTATTTCCAAGCTGGGTGAAATGGAAGCGAGCTTTCAAGCTGTTTTTTACGAGCAACGATAAATCGGACCTTTGTAATGTACAAAAACACAATAATCCGTAATATACAAGACGGATGTTGTGTAGAATAAAATGAAAAGAAAAGACAAGCGAAATTGAGATAAAGTGAATAACCTTAAACAGAATTATATTTTATTAATGAGACAGGCTGAGCAAAACAAATTAACTACTGAGTTTGAGTCTGAAAAATATTGATTAAAGAGTAGAAGAGGTAACGGAGCCGTAATCGCGTTTCAAAGGAATGAAAAATACAAGCGAAACTTAACGGACGTAAGGAAATGCATATAACTTGACGAAGCAGAAGATGAACTCGAATAAGAAGTATCAGAAATAAAATGGTTGAGGATAATGAGGGAATAGCGAAGGAAGGTAATAAGGCTGGTTAGAGAATGACCGATGAGGGGAGGACAGACTTCCATCGCATTTCAATAAATTTCTCATAGGACAATTAAGAATTCATAGTGTTCAGGTTTAGAGTTTGAGTAACGTTGGGATCGATGACGGATAGTTTTACACGTATTAAAGATGTGTTAATTATAAAAGTTTATACGCGTTGATAGTATTAAATATTTACTATATGTCTGATCGTAGAGATTAAGATGATATTGATTGATACGTGATTAAATAGCTACTAATCATAACACTTGAAAGGTTCTAAGTGATATAATTGACGATGGATCACTGTTTTCTAATTTAATGATTAGTCAGCAAAAAAAAAACGCTGTGGTTCACTGCGTCTCACGGCTCATCGTGCCGCACTTTTCGCTACACTATCAAAGTCAACCGTATTTTGTTTTCGATAAATTTACAATGTGAGTTAAAGTTGGAAAATTGTTATCAATTCGACAATAAAAGTATCTGAATGGCCCAATAAAAGCATAAATATCAACCGTGGAGTAAGTAGTGATCACATTGAAGATCCACGAGCGAAAACAAAATAGAGAACGTTGCGGAAAAAAAAATTAGATCAATTCGGTTTATCAATATAAAATATTCTGTGGAAGTCGATCCAAGTTCGAATCTCTAGCTTCAATTCAAATGAAAAAAATTATTGAAAAATAAGATTGACAATGAAATGAGATAAGGCCTTTTTCCTTTAACTCAGTGAGCGAAACCTGTAAAATGGTGTAAAATGAAGTAATCGCTATGAAATAAGTATAACGGTTAGATGATGAATTTATAAAAACCCTGAAATTTTCAATTTTTACATTGCTGCCTCGTTTTTTTTCTTCGCTCGATGTCTTTAGGAATTAATTATTCTTTAACGTTTCGATTTCCCTTTAGTTTATGTGTCATAACATAATCAGTACCAAAAACTGTTTGTCTATTTTTCAGCGATGCCGGATGATTCTGGATAAAAGCAAATTAGTTATCTCTTCGATTATTCGTTACGCACATAAACCTAATTTGCTTTTGTCCAGAAGATCCTGCACTTTTGAAAAAACCAATAAACAGTTCTTAACAACAATTGATTTCGAAACGGTCGAGGGTAAGGGTCTGTCACATCACCTTAGAGTTACACGGGACTGCTCGGTCGGTAATAAAAACTGGAATTTCCATTTTTTTTTCACGGTTGATCCGTCGGATAAAAACCGAGAACGTTACTCTCCGATTAACAATTCTGGAGGACGACGTTCTCGTTTTTTATTCGACACATTAATCGCGATAGATAAATTCGGGATCGCGAGATTAGTTCTATTTCTCTTGCTGCACACACATATCTTCCACATCATCTTAAGATGATGTGGTACACGTTTCTGTCGTTTTCGGTCACTCCTTCACGATTGCCAATCGAGGTATTTCATTCGCGCTCATGGCGGCTCAGTCAGTATACCTTATAAGTGCACCTTAAGAGGATGCTTTGTTTCGTATTTTTTTTTCTATTAAATATTTATTCTACCAAATTATTATAATTCATTGCATTTAATGTCTATTAACACATGTAATAAATGTGCAACATTTTATGTTTTCGATCAAACGCGTTATTTTTTTAAATTTTAGAGTTATTTTACTATTACATTATCAGATCTTAATTTATAGCTATTCATTGCTTTCTATTACACGAGTTAACTTATTTGTACGTAGCAGATGGCAGTTTGCTCATCTGCCTACGTTACGTACTTAAAACATCATGGTTCACTACGAGGTCACCTTCTTGAGGATAGAGACAGAACGGTAGCTATTGGCTGCTTCAAATTACGCGCCTTCATAGATTCCCATTTCGTCAAGTGGGGCAATACTCGCGTTTCAAATTGAGGCGATTGAATGACACGCGATGGAATACATTTTTTATTTGTTAGAGCATCCTCATTCTGTTCTAAGCGATTGCAACCAAGGTGATTACACTTCGTTAACTAATAAAAATTCTTATTTAATGCACGTGGTTATTAATTTATTAATTTATTCCGAATTAATATTTGTTAACTCTTTGGAAAAATTTCTTTCAAATTTTTCAAAACATTTAACTTTTTAACTGACGTGAATCCGAGCTTACGAAATAATATCTAAAAAAAATTATAAATAAAAAATATTTTTTAAATACAATTTGTCAGTCGTTAAAATATAAAAAATTTAATATCGTCGAATTCGGCTATTTCTGTAAATTCCCTGTTATGGCTTTAACGATTCATACATTACATGCACCTGAATTGAAATATTTTTAATATTTTAACCCGACTCAACTCCCTTAATCAAATTGTCGATATATACAAATCATGAATAATCCCCGATAATCCGAGTGTGTTGTACTATACAGATATATACGATATAGTTATCGACCTGATGTGTCGGTCGACCGAAAGTAGGGCTTTCTCGATTTTCTTTCTTCACCGTTACCCAAGGCGTGTGGAAGCGTGATGCGTGATTCCGGCACGGTTCCTCCTTAACCTCATGCTCCACCTTCTTCATCGTGAGTTTCATCGTCGTCGTCGTCTCGTTTCGTCTCGTTTCGTTACGGTTCCATTAATAACGCTCCCCGAAACGGTCCTCTCAGGTCCGCTAGTGGCCCTGTGCATTGTGTAGTCTATCTCGGTCGTCGGTGTCTTAATTCATTTGCCTTGCCATGCTCGCGTCGTGATCCCATTCTACTTCACATATATAAAAAAGTTGCTAAGTAAAACCTTACACGTTGCTTCCTCATTCTTTTGGTCTTCCAGTTTCATTCTTTTGGTTCTCCACAGTTTCTTCTATAAACAAGTCCGTTGATCAATTTGGTTTCCTCACAGAGGAAGCTTTGTGGAGAACGAACTAAAACAACACGAAACCAATGTCCAAGATTTTACTTTCCCATTTTTTAAAAATATATCAAAACGATCAGTTTTGTATTCCCTGTAAATTTTATTCTAAAATTTGAGAAAATTGAAAAAGTCAGCAAGTTATGATTCGGAAAAATGTAATCGTTGATAAATATATTAACGATTTATAATTGCAATGAAAAGCTCTAACAGTTTTACTTTTGTGTCAAATCTTAGCTCGATCGATAATCTCGAGGATAAACTAATTCTCAATATTTAGAATTTTTTTATTTTTACAATTGAAAGCGTAATCGAAATGAACTATTCAATCTGCCAAAAAACTTTTACGAACCTCGTTATTAATTTTAACCAGATATTCTACTAAACATTATTGAATGTTATTAGATGTGTGTACACATTTTTGATTAATTCCTTTTAAATTATCGGAAGTTGAAGCAATCACAGATGAAAAAAAATAATTAAGTCTCATAAAATAGTAACCTCTTAATTGATTTCGAAGTTACTCTGTACCAAACGTTGTTGAATGTTTTTTCATTGATGTATAATATTTTTTTTCAACTGCTCAAAATTTGCCGCATTTATCCGATACGTGACATCAATTTTACGATAAATTAATGATCTCATACAATTCTAACCTCTTTGAAAGTTCTACCCGAATATAACGACGGATAACCTTGAACGTTAATTCATTTATGAATATTGATTCAGGGTGTTTACTGAAAATTTACGGAAGTACGAACGTACCCAGACTTTGGATGATTCAAAATGGCATAAAATCTGTATATCTGCATAAATTTATGACGAAAACTATAACGATTTAAGAGGGAAGGTTATTCTTCTTTACAAGTGCAGTATGTAAAATTTGACATGGATCGCTTGAGTAATTGTCGATTCACAGACGTTTACTTTTTAAAACGAGAGTATACGGCACGCATGCGCTACTAGCGCGTGAACACAAGCACATCCGGAAATATTTTCTCAACCACTTATCCGGATGTTTCACATCATTTTGAGTATCCTGAAACTGAAATCTCGTAAGAAAAAAAAAAACTCATTTATTCAAAGTATCCTCTTTGAGTAAGAAAAAATAGAATTTCTTGAATTTCTATTTCTACCGAGCAGCTCATCCATGAGGTCGTCGTTAAACGGGTCAAGAAAGACGTCGAACGAGTGCTCCGTTCGTGAGTGAGTGAGTGAGTCTTTGATATCCTATGACGAGAATCCCCGACCCCGTCGCTCCGTTTTGCCTCATAGCTTGAGTGAATTTCAGCGTCCAGTTCGACGTCGTCGATTGTACCTCTGACTCGACACGAGGTCGAGTGTGCTATGCTAGTGTTAGACTCTGAAGAAGTGTGCAATGGTGGGCGGTGGGTGACGGGCAACAAGCAACGGGTAGAGGCAACAGAGCGTCGCGGGCGACTGTAGGGAGGTCGACGGGTAGTACGACCGGAGCGTCGAATCCGAGTGTACGCGAACCTCAACGGAAATGTACGATTGAAATAACGATGAGATAAGTGGTGGGGGTTCGTAGAGGTCCGCGGCCACCGTTCCTCAGTCGAGCCAACGCCGAGGTTGGAGTTGGAGTCGGAGTCGAGACTCGCGATCGGATAGACAGTCGCGTCCGAGCCGCCGCAGCTTCATACGCGATACAGTTGTCGATAAATAGCTAAGAGTGAAGATTAAATCCAAGTGTGTTAGGTCGTTATTAAATAATACAGTGCAAAGAGTGATTAAAAGAACGAAAAAGTGATAAAAAGGAAGCACGAAAGTGATCATTTCTGTTATAATCGAGAGTGAAAAAAAATAACGATCCTCTGAATTTTCATCGTTGAAAAGTATTGCCATCCTGTGAACAAAAAGTTATCCAACAGCTGCTGCTGCTGCTCCTGGCGTCTATTCCAAGTGTCTGCGAACCGCCCCCGCACACCCAAGAATCGTTCGAACCTCGTGCGTGACCTCGCCGGGGGACAAGTCCAAGTTTCTTCTCACGATATCACTCCGTACGTTATTTGCAAGCAAGAACAAAAAGAATAAGGGCGGGGGGGGGGGGACACAAAGGAGAAAAAAGAGGAAACAGTGTAGAAACGCGCATCAGTGTGACACAGTGTGTGACAACCGGTATATGTATATATAAAAACCAACAATATATATTATTCGTATCATCGAACAACGGTTTCTCGAGCCTCGTACACGACATAACAATCCTTAACGTATTGATAATTCTTCCTAGAGAATAATTATAATCATTATTACAATAGCTATCAGCCTCGTGGGCAAAGGATATTGGTTTGAGGTCGTCGAACAAAAGTGCGACAAAGGGGAAAAGAAGAAAATTAACCGAAGCGGCTGGTGACGCGGGTGGCGATAAAAGGGAAAGACGGGTGTCGTTGGATTGGTGGAAATTTAGATATGTTAGGCTCGATTCTTTGGGGCTACGGATTACCGATAATAATACGTGCGCATGTGTCCAGTGGGATTTAATAACAAGACGCTTGTCGCGTATCTGGATAACTTGCCGACGCCTACAGCAAGTCTGCCTCATGGTAGGATGGCGCTGGCGCGGTACGTACATTCGTCTCATTTAATACCTAATACGTATATTAAACGAATAATTGTGTATCTCTTTGATTGAAATATTTCTTTTAATGTCATGTAAGGTACACATACATATATTAGTATCAGTGAAGTATGTTAATATAATTTGTTAATAATTAACAAACTCCATGTGCGAAAGTAACGATATACATTATACTTTTTGCTTCTTCGCTAAAGAAGTTATCTTTTCATGAAATAACAATGTCAAGATACTCAAATAGGTGTAAAAATGACGGAAAAGTGGTTTAGGAAAAAGAAAAATGCGAGGTCCCGTGCGCACGCGCAAGTCTCGGTGCGTGAACGAGTGCGCGCGCGCGCGCTCGCTCTCTTTCGTCTTGCAAAAACAAAATTTCTATAACTCGAGAATTATTGTCGTAATCGAACTGAAATTTAACACGTATGTAAAATTCCTCTTTAATCGTTGTTATATTCATCACAATTTATACAAACATTGAAATTCAGTGCCATTTTGAATTTTTAGGAAAAGATGTATACACGCGCTCTGACTTACGCAAATTTACAGCATTTTACTTGAGATTAGCTCGAGTAATTGATGTAATATTTGTCATTACGAGTTGTCGTGTATGTTTTCCGTTATTGATCGACAAATTTCATTAAAATATATTAAAGCGACGATAAGATTTTCGAACACTTGGAATTTAATCAATTTAATGACCAAAATTTCGTTAAAATTCAATTTTTTAGAAACAATGTCACAAAGTTGAATTATTTACATTGCCTCCTTGTTATTTTCATTTATCACACAGCTTTCTCTATGAGAAAACCAAGATTTGATCAGCATACTTGTGGCTTAATATATAATGGAAAATCATGAGGAAGATATGTGTAAGGTTTTCTTCGTTTATACCGAGGTACGAAGCTTTTCCATCTTTTATCATCCCCTCGCATTTTATATTCGCATTATGTGATTGAGAACGATTACAATTTTTCTCTATCCCAAACCTTCGATAAAGCTTATTCTTATGTATTGACCACTGTAGTTCTCACCTGGTAAAGGGCATCCGAGAAAAAGAAACACTGTGAAGTTACTCCTTTATCCTGTTTTATCAAAAGAAGATAAAATATTATATTGAGAAATGTATTTAATTGAGATTAACAGAATATCTACAACTAATGTAGTTACAATACATAAATAAATATTATACGTACATTGCTTCTGTGCGTGGTAGAATCCACGCGTTGCCGCAGTAATCGTTGATACTCCTGTATGAGCCATAACCTGATTGCTTGCTGGCTGTTGCTGTGACCATGCAAATGCCCTCGTGTCGGAGGTCTTGTAACAGAACGAGCTACGGCGAGTACGTGAGTTAGCCCGTCGAGATACAACAATTAAGGTCGAGAGTGAGCGACTCACTCCTCTGCAGCACGACCGATAAGTCTCAGCATTTACCGAACATAAGCGCGTTTATCATTTACAATGCTCTAGAAAATTTGTTATGTTCTATTATCTATTCTATTATCTACGGTAAACGATCTGATGATCCTAAGCTTATTTGTTCATTATCGAAATTCTCAAATTTTACGATAATCATAATGGTATTCAACAGTTTTTATGTTCTGCAAAGACTTTTGTTAAAACCTTGTTGATTTAACTGTTAATTTTTTTTTCTACTGTCCTACACCTGATCTTTTGTATGAACCAATGTCTAAAATCAATGTTTTATATTCCAACGAGAATATGACGGTAGGAGAATCATTAGATTCGATAGGTTTTTCTCGTTTTAAGTATCTAAACGTTGAATAATTATGACTTTGTTTATAAACTAACAGCAGTAGCTTCGGTATGCATCAACATAGTCTATTATTTATATCTTTAAGACTATTTTATCTTTACTATATTATCTTTAAGCTATGAAAATAAATGTTTTTTATCATACAATTCTTTTCGTCACAGCAAAAGATATTGAAACTTTAATTTTCATTCTTTTAATCTGACTGTGTTTACTTAAGGTCGCGTATAATATACGTCTTGGAAAGAGACCGGTACAAATGATGACAAAATAGCGCAAAAAAAAAAATCACTCGCGCGTTTTATATCGTGTCAAGCCGTTATAGTGAGTTTTTACTTTTTTTAAACTTTAAAACTGCGCCCTTACAATGCTACAAAAACCCGTGATACATTTTATTTGTGTCGAGAAACCTTCGGATAGTCGTTATGCGTGTAATCTTGTGGCATTGAACTGAGATATACTCAAAAAATCTAATGTATGCGATATCATGAACATTAGTAAATATGACCCTAGTTTGAAGAAACTTTAGATACCGCTAAAGTAAACATAAGTGCGAGGGAGATGAAGCTACACTTTTTAACATTTTTTTTCTCGTTTTGTTGACCTGTCATAAATATCAAACGCTTATTGTACCTTTTGTAATATTGTGAATCGTGTATAAAGATTTTCTGTTCTCAGCGTAAACATCTCAACACATAATTTTACCAGAATATAACTGAAGCGGCTACATATGACTTTTGGGTATTTCTCACATTTAAAAAAAAAAATTCAATAACAAAACCCTTTATGGTATTTTTTCCTTTATTTCGTATCCCTAATGGAAATTATCTACCGCTGGATTTCACAAAAAGAAGATTCCAGCGTTCAGGTTTACGAGTTGTCTAAATGAAGTAGAACATTGAGCATCAGCGGAGTTTTTTTTTGTTTTTTTTAGGAACCGTGTTCAATAAATTCTTATCCTGGGGGGGGGGGGGGGGAAGAGGAATTTAATGAAGAAATTATTCATTGTATTTGAAAAAAAGTGTGAAATACTATCATGAGATATGTCGTGTGAACATTTAAATCTTTAAATATTCCGTAATGATCACGGTTAATCGGATGTAAGTAAATATCAAAGCAACTCAAATTTACGATATTTTACAAAAGATAGAAAGGTTAAATTCACTGTAAGATCGTTTGAAAAATAAATGTCAAACTCGGAGGAACCGTGAGTTTAACCGAAGAGTTGCAAACTGGCGAATGAATCATAAAACGAGTGTTGAGGCTGTTAGACGTCGGGACTTATAGGTATACTATACCACTTCCAAGGGACTTTTATTATGCACACATTCTTTTCTTCGTATTATAGTACGTGTTTCCATGCTGCTTATAGATCTTTGGTCGCTGAATGCATTCAGCGGAAGTTCGACAGCTGATGTCGAGTGAAAAAAAAAAAATGTTCCCCGCGTGGTCTACGACTGAATGCCGTCGCGTAGCCTCTAGCGGTGGCATTGAATTTTCAATTCAAAGTATATACATATACAGAATTGATAATTGTGTGCGTTAATTATATAATTGAACATACAACAATAATAATAATAATAATAACTCGTATCTCTGATAACTATTATAAGAAAATTGCATTTAAAATCTACTTTCGTCCTCGCTTGCATTGACAACCAAACACGATAAGAGAATAAGAAGAAGCTATGCTACTTAACATAGAAATGCATTTAATTTACACTTTTAATTCACTTCTTTGTAACAATGATATGAAGACAGAAATTGATTTTGGAAACAATTATTAATGTTTCATTTAAACGAATTCTCGAAATTCATTCCACGAAAATCATTCAAAAGAAACTCTTTAATCCCATTACTTTTCTATGCTGTTAATCAGAGAATGTATTTTTATTAATTTTGTATTATTTTTATATCCTCAAGTAAAATTTACGCAAATTTAGTTCACTTGTAGGCTGATAAATTATTTTATTTCCTATAATGCTAACGTTGTAATCGCCTACTTTTTGACGTTAATTATATTTTTAACAGTACGTTCGAGTCTTGCTTACGGTTAGTTTTATTGATCTCAATCGATGGAAAAAAAAATGTATTCGCGTTAAAAAACAGCAAAACAAAATAAAGTAGCCTCAAGTAACTAAATATTCATTGTTGAAGTTCGTTAAACCTTAATACTAGAATGGAATTGTGTTAAAAAAATTAATTCAATTTATTCCTTCTTTATTTTCCTTCCTGCACTAATTTCATTGAATATTTTATGTCTTCTGTAAAATGGTTTCTTCTCACTTTTATCATGTTTTGAAAATACACGATGAAAGCAGAAATTTTATAGTCTTCACCGTATTCGTTATCCTGCTCGTATAAATTATGCTTTTCCTTACACTTGGTTGCTTCAAAGTTATTTGCATCTTATTAAAATCTGACGAATGGTGTACGAATCACGCGTAGCTTCCTTCATCATAGATTGTCGTTCTATTGAGAATTTCTTATTATTCGCGGTTATGTAAGGTCGACTTTTTATATATTATCTAGTGCTCGAGGATAACTACGTATCCAGTATTCTTATATCATATACGTACCGTTCACAAAACCCACAATATATACCGATTACGAGAAAATATGTTCTTTTAACAAAATTTTAAGAAAGTATATATTAGCCAAGTAAAACATAGTGAACGTTCATTACTCCGTTACACGATGCATTGAAATAAGTGGGAAATGCATGAAGAATGTGGACATATCATTTTATTGATCGTTTAATCTTTCTCGTAGTAAAACTAAACTTTACGCGTGTATCGCAAAGCATAGCTTTGATCAACGATATATCGTAAAAATATGACTTTTCGATCTTCGAATATAATATAACGGTGGAGTATATTTTCCAATTAAAATTTTTGACTTGGTATTCAGAGGGTAACCACGTTTTTTTTTTATATCGTTGATTCAGAGTTCAGTAAAGATCTCTCTATCTTGTCAACATTTTTATTTGATACTTCAATAAAGCGATATCGACTGTTAGGATTATTTGATAATAGAACAGACACCTTGCGATAATAGCTCTAGCAGCAATACAACTCGATGTGATAACGCAAACAATTTATCTGCGCAATTGGTGTACGCGTTGATTAATCGTTTTGTTGACAAATTAACACGTGGTCGACAATATTATAAATTAATGATCTTTTATAAAATATTTTTGTCTATACAGTTATTTCGTTATAGCATTGTCCTCTTCGCTATATGAATTTCATTTCTAATTTGATATAAATTACCTTTGCGCTCGTAATATTTCCTTCCTATTTTCGTTCTATTCTTCTTCTTCTATTTTATCTTTCCCTATAGTAATGAATTCTTATGCAGCTTTCCGTTTCCTTCTACGTGACACAACCATCCGTCGACATTCGAGCGTTGAACAAAGATTTATGCTTACTCCAGGTAGACAGCTGTGCTGGTTTTATAACGTTGGCCATACCTATGATAGTTACTACTCACGGTACATTATTCCCAGATATAAACTCATTCTCGTTTCCCTGTTCATGATTTCTACAGCTATATCTTGCCAGACGGCAATCGTCTTAAATTTTATCGTATGACTTGTGATGAAACATAGATCGAAAGTGTTTTCAAGGTTTTGTTTGTTAAGTAGAGGAACGATTAATTGATACTACGCAAATTATCAGTATTTGTGGTGTTTTTTTTCTCTTCGTACACCAGCAGAATAATGAACCGCACTGTAAAAAGTTACTATCTAAGACTTATTTATGTAAGAGGCTGAGTTTGATTTGCCGTCACTATTAAATTCAATACAAAGCGCGAGTAATACGTTATTTTTCGTGAAATATACGATTTCGAATTTTATTTATATAATAGAAAGGAAGATTAACAGGGTTGCACATTTAAAAGTCGGAGATAAATTTTTCTACCGTAAAATATGTCTTGAAGATTTAATTCTGGAAAACAATTCCACGGCAAAATATCTCTACAATAATTAAGACTACACTGGAATCATTTGTACCATATTACAAGCTTCCATTTCTACCACGGAACAACTCTCCGGTGGTCCAAGACTGATGGTAAGTGTTCTCGGGTAAAACAGTCTTTGCTGTTCTCTTCCGCTCCGCTTTGGAGCTCTCCCATAAAGCTATCTCTCTTGCGATTCCTGTTTAACCCGGGAACACTTACCATCAGTCTTGGAACACCGGATTGTTGTTCCGTAGCAAAGATATAAAGAGTACTGTAGACTTGTAATTCGAAGAGTCTTAATTATGGTAGAGATGCTTCCGGAGAGACGTTCATTGCGGTAGATTTATTTTGTGGCAAATATATTAACTTTTATGCTATTACGGTAAAGATATTATTCTGAATAAAATCTTGGCACAGTACATGTTGTTTTGTAGATAAATTAATAGGAGAGTTTTAAATATGTCTACAGAACGATAGGGAGAAGAAGCGTTCAATCGATCGAGTAAATATCAAAACGCGGTCGAGAAGAGCAAGCGTTTAATAGTTTATAGTTATAAATTCTCGAACGACAATTAAGAGATCGATCGCCGTCGAAGGAGGCGACCTTGTTCGCTTCGGTCTATAGTTGTCGCGCCCCTTCTCTCGGCAATCACTTTTTTACTATCTGGACTTTCTTTCCGGTTGGCTCTGCTGCTGTTTGTGCATGATCACATCCGTGACGTTTATTTTCTTTCCTTTCCACACTATTTGACCTTTGATCAAACTGTTATTTCATTCATCGTGAGAATACATTAATATGTTGAGACAGAAGAATTACCCTCAAGAAAATGTATTGAAAACAAATCAGCATATATTTTTCCTTGTTGGATAAATTGTGATTTTTAACTTACCAGAGGTCACTTAATAATATAAAAAACTTCCATTCACCAGAGAGCATTGATTATTTATTATAAGCGTCCGATAAATTCGCATATTCTTTGTGCATCGGTTGCAAAAAAACAGGTATCCGTGGTTATATACGACCGGCAGCATTATCACTTGGTCGTATGGTTGCGATGGAAGCCAATCGATGCTTCGCATGCACACAAACACACGGATATGCACACTTGCAAAATGCGACAAGTATGCGTAGCAGACGCTACAGATGCTTCTGTTCTGCACAGAGCAGCACGAGGCAAAACGAAGGACACGTTCAGTTAATCCGAGTGAAAAGTTTCAACAGTCTCTGCAATTTCAGCGTTTTCATTGAATTGCCTGGCTCAATGCAAGGGCCAGGTGCCGCAGCACCAATCAAATTGAAAATGCTGAGAAGGTTGAATCTGCTGAAAGTGTGACTCGGGTTGATACGATGTGATGCAGACACGATCAGTAATAAAAGCTGCGATGCATTCTTATAAAGGGTGTTGAACATGTAGAGACAAACGCGAATCGATAGCGTATTTATATCTATTCGTTGCACGAATGCTAATTTTTTGGGTTTATGTCGATAGGTTTATACTCCTTGGGGGGGGGGGGGGGGATTGGATTACAGTTTTTGTTACCGACTGAGAACGGGTAGAACGTCGCCGCGTCACCTTAAGGCGACGCGAAACCTCTGTACTTTACCTATGAGTACGAAAGAGATAGGCTAGCATGGCGTTCACGGCGGAGTAAAAGAGAAGCAGCATATCTGTGTAAGGATAAAGGTTTCGCCTCGCCTTAAGGTGAGGCTCGATACATACTGAAAACTTTCAATAGATTTTTCTCAAACTCAGATTTTTGTCGCGACATCAGAAGAGTGAGTCTCACAGCGTGAATGTCACACGGAATGAGCTCCACACAAATCCGACGTTTGTTATTAACACTAGGTCCGAGAAAAATGTTAGTAAACTTTTTTCTTTTTCTTATACTAGCTAAGTAACGTGTAGACTGAAACGTTGGTTTTTTAAATTATTGTTTTATCCTACCCCCAACTGAACATTTTTTTAGGAATATTTGGACTACCGGTTCTCTTGTAAAAGTGTGCGGAATGTAAGAACGCCCATCAGTTTATTTTAGACAGCCTACAAGTAGATGGGTTTGCCACATGGCAAAGAACTCTTTATTTTTGGAGTCAACAGTTTTTTTTTTTTTTTTTATCATATCAACAGCTTAACAAGTAAAATATTTCTCTATGAATGTCAGTGATTTTTACCTGACTCCCTTCCCTTAACTGGGCGTGCTCGAAACAAACCGAATACGAAACAGCCGAGTGAACACGACCGCGCGGCGATTCGGTACGGAAAAGGCAAAGCATAGCAAACTGGTGCTGCTTACATGCAGTGTATGCATTGGTGTAGCATCGGTAGGACGTCCTCGTGGAGGATGGTTGTGTGTGCTTGGCAGCCTTCACTTCAAGGGCATAGGGCCGTCCGTTCGTTCTCAACCCATCGTTTCGTATTCTTATAGCCGCCGCCGCCACCAGTTGTTGTATTCACTCGTTCTTCATCCCCTATTTCTAAAGATGCTCCACGAGATTGAGAAAGTTTCATGATGGTCATCAGCCCCTGTAAGTATAAAAGGGAAACCTCGTATCTGTTACTTTTGCATTTCATACGGGTTTACTGTCGGTGAACAGGAATATTATTCTTTTGTACTTTTCGGTTTAACATATTACCGGTGTGGACATTTTTTTAAAAATTGAATCTTGCTTAAGCAGATTCTTTATTGAACGCGTTCTCACAACGATTTATAGGGAAAAAATTGTATAACAACTGCACATTTTTAGAGCCTTGGTTAAAATCCGTTAATTCTTCGTTGAATTTGTTTGAATAAAAATCTCTGAAATTGTAGAAATTCAACTTTTAATTTTTTATCGATATTAGAAGCTCATTGACAAAAAAAAATATTATAAGTAATCAATGGCTCTCGCAATGGCAGATGGACACTTTTCGTTACTCATAAATATGCACTTTTTTCATTTATTTATTCTTCAATAAAATTTGTTTACTTATTATTAATTTTTCAATAATAAAAAAAATTGTTACGGTATAACAATTGCATGCTTTAACTTTGTATAAAGTAATTCTAAAAAATTGTCTTCAATGAATATCATGAAAAACGATAATCGATAACGAAAGATGAATTTCGTCCGCGATATGTCCTCATAAATTTCAATTTTATCTTCCTCGTTACGAAAACATTGTTTCCAGGAAGAAACATAACAAATCATTTAAATTAACCGTTGTTGTATTTAGTTTGACTTAATAGGAAAGCGAATTACGAAGAAATTTGCAATGCCAAGTTTCTGTACTCTAGTGAACGTTTTACCAGAGATGTCCAGCGTTTGTAACGGTCACTTGATAAAAATTCTATACGTTCGCGTTGTTGAAATCTAAATATTTTAAGTCGAACTTTACATCTTAAAACGTGTGCATGTCAAGCACGTGTCTGCGAGACAAGTATCGTTTAGTTCGAAGCTCAGCGAACAGTTATCTATAACATAATATCATGGCGTTTCACGAGTGAGGCCGACATGACCTGTACAATATTCTTCTTTTTATATTTATCTGTTTCTCTATCTTGAGGTAGGAAGAGGAGGAGCAGGTTTCTCACCGAAGATGTTTTCGAGATTTGTTTCCACTCGGGATTCGGGTTATCTTCCTTCGTTCTTTTCTTTCGTTCGTCCTTCGCTTTCTCTATTCTTTCTCCACGTTTGTAAAGAGGTAACAGCACCCTCTCACTTCCCATCGCAGCTTTCGTTTTCTTTTAATGCTTTTGATGCTGTAGCTCGACGTATCTCGCAGAGGGCCAGTGCCCCTGGGACATGGGATACCGGACGACCTTGGACCTGACGGCCATTTTGCGAGGTCCTCCGGGGCGGAGGCCAGCACCTCCTTACCAACGATTGCCTCCGATATGGCCCTTCCCTCGCATCATTTTCTTCTTTTATTCTTCAAGCTATCCTTCTGTAATACCAATTGAGTCTGATTGCTTTGTTTTTTTTTTTTTTAATTATTTTATATTATCCATGCGTATCATATCTCCACTACAACTCGTATATATACTTGTGGCGTGCAGAATATAAACTAGCAACCAACCAACCAGGGCGGATCACTTGGTTCCTCGATTGGCTTCGTGGGTAAATCTCCTAAATCATACCCCCTAGGATCTCCTAGGATGAGAGTCGCCTAGAAGTGTGTGTGTGTGTGTGTGTGTGTGTGTGTGTGTGTGTGTGTGTGTGTGTGTGTGTGTGTGTGTGTGTGTGTGAGCTGTCTGTAAATATCTACGAGAATGTCCAATCGAGTGTTTTTTGTTATTATACAATTCTATGGGTTTCAAATCAACGCGATACTTCATATATTTTCGTTTTGTTTATTCGTATACTGACGGATCCTAAAGTTAAATGGATAATCGCGTATTTCACCTCTTACGGTACGTTAAACTGGAAATGGAATTATTTATTTTGCAGAAGTCGGATTTCCTAATCTGTCACATTCCCTCGCATCCCATAGAATCATAAATAGATAGATAAAATTAGCATATGTAATTAATTCAATATTAACGCAACGCGTTTATTATTAAATTGTATTTACCTGTTTGTGTGTTTAGCCTACCGCACTAATTTTAAACTGGAAATGAAAGATCATTGTCGAGGCTTCGTATATAGATTATTTTCCATAGAATTCTATTTATCGGTTTTTATCTACGATTATAGTGTGTTAAACTGTTACGTGGCAACGTAGGACACGTTAATACGCTGGGAACGCATGTTATCCCAGTGCTGTTACTGATTAACAAAAGTTTCTCATTCCTCTTGTATCTAAAGAATAATCCGAAAATTGATGGTAAAAATTAAATTTTATTTTTAAGAAACATATCAACATTGTAATCAATTGGAGACTTTTTGAAACATATTAATCAAAAGATAGCAACGCTGTTTAGGCGACTGGGAAAATTCCATATGCCATACACCTCCTCCGTATGAAAGGTCATACACTATAATAAAGTTTTGTGATAAAAACTTCGTGCGAAGCATTCGTAATGCAGGAAGCCATAACGATAATCTTAGCATTGCGCGCAGAGATCGACCTTCGACTTTTAAACGATTTGGCTTCGCAAGGTCTTAATTTACTTCTTATGATCTCTACTTTTGTTCGAGTCCAGGGGATTAACTTTATTCAATTTTTGAGTAAAGTTATAGATCGGTACAGATGGTTTTTTTCCATCAGTTAAAATACATTTCCACTAATCTATCTCAAACAAAATTATAACCTCCTGCAATATCGATAGATAACGGGAATACTAATTTACATTCGCCCGGAAACAAAGTCCCTTGGAAATAAAGTCGATTACAATGTTGTGTTACCGATCGTATTATCGCCGAATCATTTTTTTTTTTTTTTCCTTTCACTTATTTGTACCCTCGCATATTACGACTTGAATCTCCAAATCGATTATCACAACCAGTTACTTAAGTGCATTTCTGGCTGTGTGAAAATAACGAATTACGACGGCCATGCTAACTTCGATTAGCCACATAGGTAAAATAGCAAATAGCTGTAACCGCGCTTTTGCATAAATTACTTGCACGTTGGGTACTAGCACAATCGTCATCGTCACACGTACAACAGCGTGCGACGAATTGTCGCGTGGCGTACTTGTGTCTCAAAGCGACGTTAGCAGCAGGAGCTCGCTAAAGCCAATTCCCTTGTGATGCCCTTGACGAGAGTTAGCCTTTGTCTTATCACGTTTGGCTCGCGGGACAGGCAACTCTGCGGTAGCAATAGTAAAAGGTACCACCGACAACAACGAACCTTGACTTCGTACTCGCGAGTTGCGCGACACTACTGACTTTCCTGCGAAACTCGGTCTCTCGTCGTTGTGTAGTCATCGTAGACATCGTTGCCATCGCTGTACCCTGCGCAGTTTCAGATGCAGTCTGAGCCCATACCGGTTTCGTCGCAGCTAGAAAATTATCCTTGTTGCGGTGGGTAGAAAACATGAGACATACAGAAATTTATAACGTGCTATTGCGATCGATCATCAACTATATATTGAAACAAAGCCGAGTCAAATTAATTAGTTTACCTATACGTTTGTTTTATTCATAGCGAATGAAATCCTCTTGATAGAATCTTATTTTAGACGGATTTTTGTATATTAGAAAATTAAATTCTCCAACTATTCTACCTACTGATGTTATTATATATATTTCAATCAATATTTTACTAAAACGCTATCTTTGAAAATTCCGTAATGGAATACTTCTTATAAAAACAACTTTGATTATAAGCGACATGACATCTTGAAGGTCCCATCGACCGCGGGTTGCAACGCTGATATCTCGGAAAAAGTAGAGAATCAGAGAAATAAAAATTGGTCATATTTTTTAGTTTTCGGTATTGTTATTGTTATTATTTTTTAATAACTAATCGTCATATCTGAAAAGTATATTACCGAGAGGAATTCCTGACGAATTTAATGTTTGGAAACGTCCTAATTGTCGTTAAAATTCTCCAAATCATTTTAATTGATCGAAATTAATAATATTCATTTAAATACCAGCCACGTGTCATCGATACAATTATTTTCAACACAATGCGACCTTAAAATATTCATTTAGAAGATTAATACAACGAGTACTCGGCGAAACTAAATAGTTGTTTTGTGCTACTAAAGCTGATTGGTTACTGCGTTTTGACCGAGAGCCATCATTCGTGGATATCGAGACTAGCGTTTCATGTGATCCTCGTTATAGATCGATGTTTAAAAATCTTTATTTTTACGATAAGAATATGATTTTTGAGAAGTCCGTTTCATAACTTAGAAGATGACTATAAACTATGGTAGTGCAAGTTAACAGAGGTTCCACTGTACTTGGAAAAAGTTGTGAAATAAAGTGAAAAGTACCGAAGCACGTATTGTCAACTGTTTATCGATTACCCTTGGTTGAAAAATGGTAAAATCTTAATTCATGTATGTGTCGATTAAATAGGATTTCGGAAAGTCGATTATCTCGCAGTTTCTACGCGAAAGCATAAACTGCGTCCCACCCAAGCAAAAGTAAATAACAAACGAATAAGTATTGCACATTGGGTTATCCTTTATTTTCAATTTTTGAAGCTTTTACTTGGATTACAGTTTTTTTCACGTGGATATAAATTGCATGTGGAAGGTGTTAATGGTTTTTAAAAATTACACATAGATACCCATAGAGATATCGTGTTGAGTAAACGATTATTCTTCCATCGTTGATGGCCTCCAGCCCTGACCTCCTGCGCTACTGCTGCCTCATTATATAAAAAGATCAATTTCGTCGATGAATAAAGCAGCGGCGTCCAAAGCCTCGCGTTTCTTCCTGGCGTAGCAGCGACCGTCTCCCTCCTCTCGTAACCTCGCTTTCGTTCCACATTGATATCAATCTGACCTTAATAATTCTGATGCGATTCACATTTTCTACGAGTCGGTTTGCTATGCCTCAACTATAGACCTTTTGCGCACGTGTATAATATAACGTGTAGTGGCCAACTTGGGCATTCATCAGATTCACCATTGTCTTAATGTTTATCACTGAAGTTTCTGTACCGTTCTATATCTCTCATCGTATAATAAACCGCCGGCGTTCCTGATGATAAAAAGTCTGATGAAGATGATCGGACGATGGACGAACGAACCGTCCAACTCATAAACTCGAATAATCAGCTCAGCGAAAATGAATGCAACCCTGACTCGCATTTATTTTTTCTCCGTTGATTAGTATTCGACAGTGCGTCCGCCCATTATGCTCATAGACTAATTATATTATAACTCTATAATATTGTTACTTGACCAACAAACTATTTTGTTACATTGTTTTCGCAAGGAAATATATTGTAAAAGCAACACTATCGCTCTGTCGGTGATATCAAATAATTTTGTTGTCTCAACAACGAAGATTCTGTTAATCTTTCGTTGTGTTTTAACAAAAGGGCAACACAATTTGTATGTCTTTTTGGTCAATCATTTACACACTCGTTGAATTTTTTAAGTAGTTAACGACGGTTCAGTTATTAAAGTACAGAAATGTTTTTTTTTTTTACAATAACCATTAGCACAAAAATAAACGATTTCAACCGTAGTATTTGAGTTTATAATAGATAGTAAATCGTTTCTTTGTACAATATTCATGTTACCATATTAACCTCAAAAGCACTGCGTCCGGAATTGGTTTTATACATAAATTAACACCAAGTTCAGATAATAAACAACATGTACTTGACGGTACGTGCTTCCGATGTTTTTTACTTTATTTTACAAGCTTTTGCAAGATGTCCACATATGTAAATGTAATCATCTTAACATTCTTATACATTGTGTTTTTAGGGAATATTTATAAAGTTCGATATAACTCCGTCTTACATCTATCTCTCAGGCAATGATACAAGATTGCTGCAGTGGCACAAAAATTAATTGATACAAGGCCGGATATTGAGTATCGACCGGGTGCTCCCGGCTATTTTTATACACCGACCCTGGAAACGAGACGAGAGAGTAAAGGCCTCGTGCATTCTCTCATCCTACAGCTCAATACGTCAATTTACACCCATACCGATATGGTTAGAAAACGGCATACATACTTCCGTCGATCTGTCCATCCCCATCCGCAATTCGTTTCCTCTTGTTTACTTATTTACTATATACAAACTTTTCGAGTAAAATTTGCTTTGTATCACGCCATATATAAATTAATCTATTACAATTTCAACCGAATAAATATTATAGTTGACAAGATTCGTATTGGGAAGTTTACGCTGTATTTAGTACATGAGTTGGACATTTAAAATACGTCGGGGAAACAATTTGTAGTAAACTTTGAATTACTTTTTTTGTTCACGATCAGTAAAGTGTTTCTTTTTTTCAATATTATTCGTGCTAATTGTAGTATGTAACGGAGTAGCGTTTGTAAAAGTTGGACAATGAACGATTAGTCGGGGATTTTCTTCTTTTTAAAATGTCTGCAAGAGTCGAAATCGCAATCAGTCTATTAGTAAAATAATTTCTTCTAATTGTAACTCTTTAAATGGGTGACAACCGTGGAATATGTTTACTGGTATTGCAGCAAATTTTCGTTAATATTTTTAGTGGTTATAACTTATTCACTTCAGCTAAAGGATAACAAAAAAAAATCCTGGCTCACTGCTACTTGAGAAATTAGTCTAAACATTGGTACACATGGTTACAAATTAAACATGAACAAAGTGCAAATATTGCTTTATGTTGATGATAAATTATGGATCAAATTTGGTAATAATATTATAAATTTAGAAATATGATTTGTACGTAACGTCTTAATCTGAGAAATACATCCCAGTTTGAACGACTAAGTAGCGACAAAGATTTATTAATATATATATATATATATATATATAACCTGTTAAACAATATTGTAAATTTACAGTGACAAGTAACTTTGAATTTTCAAAACTTGCGTGCGAAATAATGATTAGAATAACACGCATTGTAAAATTAATAGTAATAGGGTAACTAAATATATTTCATGAGTAATCTTGAAAAGGTTATCATGAAAATTGCAAAACTTATGTACTATTTCGGTTGTTGCATGAAAAAAATTGTGAAATTAAAATTCAGTTGTTAATATTCATTGAACGATTTGAAAATTAATATGCATTACTTGAATTATTGTATAAATATTAAAAGTTCACCGTTACGCAATTATCTGCTATGCATCACTATTAAAAATATTGTAAATTTACAGAGACGGGTGACTTGAAATTTACAAAACTAGGGTGGGATATATACATTTATATATTTAATTTGTATATTGTAAATAAGGTTTGATGAAAATTGCAAAACTTGTGCGATATCTCGGTTTTTACATAAAAAGAATTGCAAAATATAAATCCTAATCCTCGATTAATCTACCGTTGCATCCGCCCAAACAGCACCTATAATCTTGGTAGGTACTAAATCTTTTTTTTTTTTTCCACTTCTGGACCGCTAGCTTAACAGGGGTAGCTATTATAGATTTAAAGCGAATGAATTCAACATAATCGATTTGATCTAGTCGGTAGCTTCCTCGTCGACACGGAAGGAAATGGGGTTATCGATATTACATCAAGACAATAGTAATCTTTTTGTAGTCATTTTTACATTAATTGTGGTCGTTATAACTGCAACTTGGTACGTGCTGTAGTAAAATATTTATATTAAAACTAACAAGCTAATACAGTACTTGTGAATAAATTCCAAGTAAATTTTACTATTTACTTAACTAGCACAAGCTCAGGAGTTAGAATAACGACTTAACTTGTCCTTATAATAGCGGATATTTCTATTGTAGGATAGTACATTGAATCGTATATATGGGACAAGAAATATCTGCTTTACTCGGTAGTACAATGAATCTATTGGACGAAATTGAATTTGCCATCGAGCATAGTAAACATGTGTTTATGATGTTGGTGATTGCACGCATTGCGAAGAACGGGGCCGTCTCCCTCTCTTTCTCTCTCCCTATTGTGTCTGTTGAATTAAATTATTGATCAAATTAAATGTAATATCAATATTTCATTTGATTTGAATGAAATGAGATTACATGTCATACGAGTATTATGTTATTAAGGTTATGTTAGGTAGGTAGGTAGGTCATAGGTTCAAATCCCGGTGTAGGCAGCAAATTTTTTTCCGAGTCGGAAAAATATGTTTTTGGTTTACTTTTAATGGCACCAATATATTTTATCGTCATTTTATTACGCCGCATGAACAACAAACAGCTATTTGTGTAGCAAACGAATTATTGTAAAAGTTACCAGTGTGGGAAAGTAGCGATAACTAGACTTCGAACATTATACTTGGGAAGGGTTTGGTGTTTATTTTATTTCTGACGCTTGTTATAGTTACAATAGTCATTTTACCACAATTACGTAGTACTCTTAACTTTAGACTTCTTAGGTCTTCGGTTCGAATCTCGCGAACATCATTTCTCCGAGATCGCTGTGAATATATCGTATTTGTGAACGATTTTCTTATTGTTTTGTTGTTTTTTAAACTTTAGGTTGTTTTTGTGAAATTAATCATTAATTCAAGATATATTGTGTGGGGATAGTAAATTTTCAGTTCTCGGTACTGAAACGAGTTAATTAAGAAATACATCCAATTTGTTTCTAGCATCATTCTTTTAAATTTCCAACACAAATGGACAAGAAATTTATGGTACGACGTATTGATAAAACTTGTAGTACAAGGACTGTAATTTTCTAGTAAATTTTTTCAACAGTGCATCTCATGGAATTATTTACGACATTGGTTTTGAAATATGCAGAAATTTCAAAGTTGTAATAAATGGAAATGGTATATTTGTGGTAGAACGTTATTTACTTTTATATAACATCTCCGCTTTACTGTACTCTCGACTTATTATTATCGAAATAATATTTTACAAGCTTGTTTAATTTTCCACGTAAATTGTTCCAACAGTAAGCATCAGGCTTGTGTTAGAAATTCTCATACCGTTGTAAGTTGGCTGAAGAGACACGCGTTGAAATGATTCGATTGCATTGATATAATCCCAGATAATATTACAAAGTGCTATTACATTGCATATCGCGTTGTAGCGAGCGGTTGGCTGAAAATTATTCGCCATTTCATGCTGTGCCAATAGCTAATAGTGGGGATTCGCACAATGTTCGCATCGTCCCGTCCTGCCGAAGTGGGACGTAACAGATATTCCCGGGCTGATTTGGCAAGCCCCAAGCTTCAAATATACTGTACCATCGCGATCCTCCGCAGGTACTATAATTACGTAGGTTTCGTTGCGTCTCAGTTTATAGGTAGTTTTCACTCGGCTCCCTCGTTTTCACCAGGAGAAATACAGCGTCCGAGCAACATGCAGCGCACAGTCGAGTTGAACTCGGCTGTATCCGAGCCTATGGCTTTTGCTTCGTTCTACTTTCCCCTGAGTTGCCGCGGCCCGCGCAACGTCGACCGGTCGACGCCTCCACCTCACCCATACACGTTTAATATATAATGAATGCATTCGACGAAACATTTGTTTCAATTCATCGTGTATCACTTGATTAATACATTACTGTTAATATTTGTTCGATGTGTTAGGAACAAAATAAAAAAATAAGAAATTTGTTTGCTTAGCCCAAACTGATTATGTTGGAACTGTTGCCGAAGAAAAGTTAATCGCCCATGTATATTAGTATAAAAATATAACGCGACGATACACCCGTTTAATTTAAAAATTGGTCGTTGGATTTTGTAATTACAAGAGGCCTCTTTGTCCTTTCGCGGTATCCAATTGATTCTCTTTCTTTGCTTCTCTTACCGCGATGATATTTTACCACCAGAAATTCTCGAGGTGTCCTACTCGAAACTCTTTCACTCGCCGCGTGCTCAAGCACGATACTCGTGTTGGTATCTAGCACGAAACTAACGTGGGTGTATTAGCGTCGAAGTGAAAGTCAGACGTCACACAATCAACCATGCTACGGTGTATGTACGGCTACTCAATGCTGATACCTGTAATAATACCTACTGAGGCTCTAGAAACTGCATTCGAATAGCTCTCGTATAATTTGAGTAAGCAAACGAGCCTGAGAATAATTCGTCTCTTTCACAATATTCAACAGTCGTACCGATGCTATTAATCCGTTAACTTTTCGAGTTTTACTCGTATGGCCAAATTGACGATCTACTTTTATAAATATTATATCCTTTAGACTTTGGTCAATTACATAAAAAATCTTCTTGATGCTTTACATTTCCACATTTTTTAACTTGACAATATTTACCACGAACCTTACTGACTTGAGCATTAGAAATATTGGTTACGTTGAAATGAAAAAATAGCAATACGAGTTACGAGTTACTGATTAGTTGAAAGATAGCTTTACAATTTACACTCATGAAAGTACCACTTATTCCACTTATTTCCAAGTATTGACCGCAAATATTGACATCCATAACGAACGTTTTGTTATTATATTTTTGTCTTATCATTTCGTGTACGGGAAACACTCGAAACATGTTCATTTACCTTCATAACCGACAAAACGTCGCGAATACGACCTTTACTCGTAACAATTAATTTCAGCTGCACTCAAAGAAGTTAATTTTGGAATATGTATCATAAGTTAGCGTTTATTTTGGATTAATGCAACCTTAGATGCATTATCTCAAAATATTTCGATTGATACCATGAAGGGATTGCTGTTAACGTAAGCATTATAATTATATATTGGTTTGTTATTTCTAATAAAGGCTTAAACGCTTCGTCATCGTCCGTCGAACACTCGGCATTGACGCAAACCTGCCCTACGTTGTATTCGCACAACTGCCAATCATTGTACGCAAAACTATGCGAAGCTGGAACACCTTCCAGTGATAGGTACAGCGAATATCAGCTGTGTCAGTTCTATCAAACGCCACGTTTATAATTCGGCAAGAATACATTAACATTTCTTTATCAAATTAGATCTTTTGACTTGATAAAAAATATTATTTAAAAAAAAAACAACTTCTCCAAAAAATATCCTGCCATTGTGAAAAGTGGAGACTTAAGTGCATTTACTTAAGCGATTATTAAGATCTATTCGTACAAAAAATTGTGAAAATAATTGAAATACTTCAAAGCACGTACCATCAGGTACATGTACTTGATGAATTCAATTGAATGAAAATTTATGTATACGGTAACCCGATAAATTATTCATTTAAAACTCATCATTTCGTGTCTTTGTATAGTAAAAGCAACTATTTCGACCAAAGTACTTGGTAAATTACTATAAAAACACGTATATTGTGTTAGAAAATTTTCTACTGTATTTTGAAACTCACCAAGTACTTAAGTGCGCATGCTCCGTGACAGACTTGATTGCCGAGCGTTGTTAATAATGATGAAATCAGAGCGCTCTCTGGTTTCAGTAGCAAAACGGCTTACACGACCCTTCATCGCGTAATATACCTCTGTGGCAAGTCCATAATTCGAGTGAAGGGGTTTGTTCAATCAAATCACCCTTATTCGCAGGTCGCAATAGAGTGGATAAACAGAAAGTGCCGCGTCTGCGTTTAATCTTTCTCCGTTGGAGAGTAATAATGGGCTTACGGCGAGGTGAAACTTTCACACGTCCACAAATCTCTCTCACTTCACCGTGAGCGCCATATTGCTCCTATCTCTCTCGCACTCATATATGTTTAGCCTCGCTTTTAAGGGGAAGCTAAAGACTCGTTCCGCTCACTCTATCGGTGTGTGAGAGAGACAGCTGCATGCATTACTATCAGCGCCTCTCGCGGAATTCAGATGAGGCGAAACCATAATAGTTCCATCTTTTTCGTACTCATGGATATTTTGCCTTCCCTTAATACCGCTAAAGCTATCGGCCATGTCTCGTGGATTTATTTTTCGAAATTATCAACAATCGTTACCGTGCCCAGCTTAGGTACTTTTATTGTTTCTTAATCGCAATCGAAATTGATGTACCGTGTGTGTTTTTTGCTGGCATTTCGGTGACAAACGACGTTCTATCATTTTGTGCCCGAGATCAATTTAAAAAGTATTTTATTCCACCACAGGTAACTAATTGAAATAAAGTAAAATAATTAATCTGTAAAAAAAAAATGTCCTCAATTTTAATACATCTACGCTTGTCACCCGAATAGTATTCCAGTCACTTTTCAGTTTGATACAAGGTGCATCAATGAAAGTATAAGATAAATGATCCTATCGTTAACCATGTTCTCATTATTGACCATAAAACATTATACTTCTGGCAAAATGAAATGAAGCCTTGGTAAAAGGTTTTTTACCAAGTTTATTCATCGAAGTTGAAAAAAGAATATATAATGCTCTGGAAATATTTGCATACATCATGTATATGTATAGACATAATTATTTATGCATACAGAACACGTTTCGTTTTCGATTAAAGACTTTTTACATATCTTGATCAAAATTTTATTAAAGTCAACCTTGAGCAGTTTAATAAAAGTCTCATTTAATTCATATTATTTTCCTTACTTTACACGGAAAAGAAATCACCGGTTAAAAATAACTTAAGATTGTTGCCGTTTGAACTCAAGAGTTTATGAAACTCTTTGTTCTTTCATCGATGGCGATGGTGACGTTGAACATACCTGGAGTGTCCCCAGTTCCATGAGCATAAGCTTCCAATTTTACCTTTGGATTTAAAGTACATTCTACAGCGCACTGTTTCTGTTATTTTCACAGTTATTCATTTTCCAGTCCATTGAGGCGTTCAATAATCGATATCAAGCGAACCTACAATTTTGTTTGACCGTCGGTGATGAACGCGAACAAAAAAGTTGATCCGTTATTAACATTTTTATTCAATTTGATAACCATCGATATTATTAAAAGTCAAACTGAGCGATCTTATAGAGGGTATTGAAAGAAACAACACGAGTCGTCACTCGTCAAAATCAAACAAGCTTTCCAGCTTAAACTTTAATGAAATTGCGCAAATACAAATCTTGTTTACAAAACATTTTAATTGAGGTTGTATCGTTACCAATGGAACATTCTCGTGAACGTTTAAAAACCACGACTTTAACGCTTTGTAATAATTTTATTTTAATATCTTGTTGGACCCTGATAGAAAAAAAAATATTTTTACGTATATTAAATATATTTTTCACGAAAAATTGTTGATATTACGTGTATTCTCACATATATCTCGGGGAATATATCTCGTGTATATATCAAAAGTATACGTTCGCTTATATTTCCTAATGTATATTAAATATAAAAATTCGATATTTTTGACAATATTCTTTGAAAATACTTAACTTTTCGTGGGGGTAGCGTATGTAATGACCGTAATTTTATGTATTTATACATTAAACCCATAAACATATTACTTTCTGGCTTTGAATTAATTTTCGCGAACGTTACGCTTGAACGTTGTGCTTTTGATTATACGAATTTGACGCGACGTTCTGTTGCTCGTAATAAAAATATTTATTAGGCATTACACGGGTGTTGAAGTTCTCGCCGTTGACACCGCAGTTAAAAGGTTCCAGACGGTCAAGTGCGCCCATCTTTTTGTCAACTTTTAAACTAACCTCAATTGTTTACAATTATTTTTGTGACAACCATCCTCGGTCCTAGTGTCGTCTGAACGTCGTTAAATATCGTTCAATATTTCTGGATTGCGTTGTGACCTGTTTGAGATTAAATAGATATTAAAATTTGGAATAATTATGTTCGATCGTTTGAGTCGATTGGTTATTAAATCTCCCAAAATAGAATGTTTGTACAGTGCAAATGTAATTCACTTGCGTTGTGTATTTTTTAATATTTCAAATAATCAGGGCTAAATGAGTTAATTTTTTCCACTATGCGATAGATTTAGAATTGTACATTATCGATACAAAATCTCATCTTGAACGTGTAATTGATTTTTAATCTAAATCATAATTTCAATGGAATTAGTAGTTGACGTAGATTTCAATAATAATTTCAGTAGAATTAAAGAAGGAATTAGAATTTTATTTTCATTTAAATAAATAATAAAGACGATTTATTATTTATCACAGGGAATCTCTCTCAGGAAAGTAGACAGGGTGGAAATAGCAGAGAGTGAGGTTAGGTGACAGAAAAGAGGAAAAGCGGTGGTGGCAGAGAGAAAGGAGGACAGGCGTCGGCATTCGGGCGATATTAACCCCTTGGCCTACGATTTAAGATGCAACAGAGCGGTTCCAAAACGTAAACAGAAATGCCGAGCCTTCGAGCTATTCCACGATTCAGCAAATCTGTCTTAAGTTGTACCAATTGCACACGACTGACGTGGGGTGCCGTACCTATTAGGAAGATATAATTCGGGAAAAGTCAATTTATTTAATTATTTATAACAATTTTATATATAATACACCGATCGATGTACCACGGGTCAAGCACGCGATAAACAGTTTTGACTGTAAAAACCTGACCACCATCCTCACACGTGGTTGTAGACGAAAGGGTTGAAGAAAGAAGGCAGAGAATAGCAGGTAAGTGGGGACATCGGACGGACGGAGGTAGAAACAGGCAGGCGATGAACGCCAAGCAAGAGTAGAACGTTGTAACTGGATGACGCGGAGAAGAGTAGTGCGGACTCGATCGTAGCGCGAGGCGAACAAGAGTAGCAGCAGAAAGAAGCGGTGCGAAGAGTGAACAAGTGACGATAAGGGTTAAATAGAAATAAATTTTGAAACGCATACACCATTCGTCTTTTCGATTTGTGGGCAGTCTCGAGTGCAAATAAAAATTATTGAATTAAGATTAGATTAAATAATTTCAATCAAGATTTGATCAAACAAAGATAAATAAAGCAAAGTAAAGTTTTTAAAAAATGATAATAAATTTAATTAAGGTTATTAAAATGCAATTAGACAAGAGAGAATTAAAAAAGTTGAATTAAATCAAATCAAGGTTGAACAAACTGAAACAAATGAAAATATATAAGAAACCGAAGCCACAAAGATGAGAAATAGGAATGGAGCAGAGAAGAATAGAATATGAGGGAAACGAGGAGAGTGAGGAAACGAAAATCGGCTGAGAAAGACAAACTTTAAGAAGCTGATGATGAGAAGAAGTACAAGTACGCGGAATATTATGGAAATGTGAAAAAAGAGAAAAGAGAAGGAAGAAGAGGACGAGTGGGCATTTGAGACAAGTAAATATAGTTTATTTCCTGTATTTTATTAGTAAACATTATCTTTATATGTAAATTTGCTTATTTTAAATTTATTACATGATGTTTACAAATCTATAGATTTCTCTATTGCTATTATATTTCCATGAAGTTTGGAGATAATAAACGTTTCGTCATTACTCGATAAAACTTACTAATTAGGGATAATCATTTTTACGAACCCTGATGAATGTACATTGAGTGATCGAGATTACCCGCAATGTAAAGACTATTAATAAGGGTCAAGGACCCTTATTACATATACATGAAACTTTGTTGCCCGTACATGGATCACTCACAAGTAATAAACCTACGCGTTACCAGTGAGTAACGGCATGTTACCAGCACAAGAGCACCTTGTGATTAGTCAGCGCTGCGTGTTAGCTGCCGCACCGGTTTGTTCGACTTTCATACGTAGATTCGCGTGTCAGCACCTTTAACAGTGGTGGATTAACCCTACGAAAGCTTGAGACATTTTCCGGTGGGTTGTCGACCGGGAAAGGTTTCAGGGGTGGATCGAACCGCGGAGTCAACGAGCGTTATCCGTGTTTCCCAGGCCGTTTTGGGTCTCCAATCCATCCCTGGTTAATAATCCCAATTACTTTTTCATCTGTACAAGATAGTTATTCCTTGATAATTATATTTCATTATCTAATTGGAATACAAACTTGTAGTAGACATACGTCTGTGTGTTTTGCTGATTACATCGAGATCATTTATTACTCAGATAAATATTTTCATTGTAATCGCAATTTATTTTCAAAAATGATGTTATCCAACGTACATTTTAACATTTCATTATTGAAAAGATTGTCGCGTTAAAATCAAGTTTCAGTACAATTTAAATGCGTAAGTAAAAAGAAAGTAAAATTTGACCGTAAATTCGAGAAAAAAAAAATGACAACATCAATCAAATATATGAACTGACACGTTAAGGTTTCTAATTCTTTCATAAAAATCAAATCTTGCTATTCATAGAGTGTGAATACAAACATTGAACAGAATATACCCCGAGGTTGAGGCAGAAAGCAATAATAGTGAAAGAATTTAAAAAATTCAAGGTTTTTTAACTTTTCAAAAGTTGTCGCCTAGCTATTTTTCTTTAAATATTGTTATGAAAATCCAGATGACTGTATACACTATATATTTTTTCTTTAATGTACAGACAGCTCTATGCACTGTAATCTGTTTTTTTTTTAATTCACCATTTATGTTAATTTAAAAATTAATTTTTTTTGAATGCCAACATGACAATATTGGCAAGCATCAGATTGAAAAATTGTTGCTCTGGACCAATTCCCAGTTGTCACTGGAAAAAGGACACAGGCTCAGCGAATAAGCAACTAGAAGGGGATGAAAGTATAGATTCTTCTGAGAGTGAAGAAATAACAAAAAAAGCTACAAATACACACTTGCTAATTGCGTCCTCGTTATTCCGCACGATGCTCAGGAGTTCACTCTGTGAGGAACTATCTTTCTTAATTTTGACTTTCTCAAAGAGGAAGCTTTGAGCATCGGGCGGAATCTCAAGGAAGCAAATTGCAAGTTTTCATTTGCAGCTTGTTTTGATATCCGAACCGTTTGACAGGTTCTCTCCAAAATTTGTACCAACTTTACTTTTATAATATTTCATTTGCTAAAAAAAATTAGAACGATATCTTGATGTTTGCAAAAATTCAAGCGGACGATTTTTCGAAATATTTCGAAATTTATAAAATCTTAACCGTTCGGCCGATGTTTCCTAAATTTAATAAGAACGGTCCTTTTATGATACTCTATTTATGTAAAAAAAAAAATTAACCGGAAATGTTAAAATTTATGGAAATTAGAGCGTTTACAAACATTTTTTTTTTAATTTCAAAATGCCGTAAAATTTGTAATTGTTAAGTCATTTCTACAATATTCGCAGTAAATAAAGAGGTTGTATAGATTAGCATATGTGCGAAACGAGAGCGCTGTAGTTCAAACCGTTCCCGAGTTATACACGTTTCAATTTTACAATACCAGCGCGCACGCACGCGCACACGCACACGCACACACATCCGGACATATTTTTCTAAATATGATTTTTCGACATTTTGGGACATTCTGAACACGTTGACATTAAAAACTAGAAAAAAATTGCTTCACCGTCGCAAAGCTTCCTCCACGAAAAAGTAAAAAAAGTGAAGGAGAGATAAATCAGAAAAAAAAAATACCAAAAGTGATAAAGTTTTTTAAACTCAAAAACTCATAAAGTTGGTAAGTAATAAAGAACGAACTACAGAGCTTTAGTAATGTTCTTTCTTCTCTTTTAACGTACTACTGGTACGCTGCACACGAGATACGATGGTTGTAACGCCCAATATAGTTCAGTACCTTAGTTGACGCATGTGAGTATCGCATCGCGTGCCTTGCATAACTTGCCATTCTTTTCCGCTTCGTCTACTGTATCTGATAATATATTCTTACCCGTTCTCCCTTTTTCCATTCATCGACACCTACGAACTCTCAGTTCTCTATTCCTTATTTTTCTTATGAACTTCTATTAGAAGGTTCAGAGTTCTGGAACATCCAGCTTCGTCAATATCTTTATTTCCTCATTATACAACAGTTCTTCTTATTTATGTTAAAGTTATAATTTACATCTTCCATAAGGATTCTAAAGAATCGAAACAATGTACGAAATGTCGAAATGTTACTAACATTACACCGAGCCCAGTGTCAAACTGTTAATTACAACCGACACCTGGTGCATACGTTTCGTCTAATCATAGCCCACAATTGAATAATTACTAGGTATCTTAACAACATCGATATCTAACTAATCGATGTTTATAAATAACGATCATACAAAAGCACACAAGTAGATCCAGCGTACGGTGAAGAAATAAAATACTTGTTCCTTAATATTTCTCATGATTCATACAGAGATAAAAATATTGACCCTTCACGATGATTGAGAGTAAAAGAAGTGCATGGACACTCGGTACTAAGTATTATAATAATATTCTCCATCGAATGCCGATATTAGTCCGAGATTACCGAGATTATCCCGATTGCAAACTCCTAACATATATCGTGACGACAATATTCAGTATCGGATGCCACGCTCGCTCTAGACTAATCCAATTACGAATTCCTTAATGGATATACGTTCATGCCGCTAGTAACGCTAATAACGCTATAATAATGCTATCATACCCGTTATTTGTTATTGTAGTATTAGATTATAATTACATAATAAACATTCATTTATCGCGCATTTTAAGGTAGTTCTTGCGCGGTAATCGGAACGAAATTTATTCTGACCACGCGCGTTAGAGGAACATAGAAAACCCTATTGATGACTCAAACACTTTTGGTTCAGACTGTCATTGCTGCCAACCATTTAAATCGAAGTGCTATGGTGATATACAGTAGCGGACAAAAGTTTAAGACGGAGAGGAAAAAAAAGTAATCGTTGATTTTTTTATGAAAAGAATTGACTCAGTGGATTTTTTTTTTTGTATTAGCTAATTAATCATTAATTCATATATTTATTACATAAATTCAATTTTGCGCGTAACAACATTAGATACAATAAACAATGAAAACATAAATTTGTTTGATATCTTCGGGGACAAAAGTTTAAGACTATACGTAAAAAAATATTTTTTGGTAGAAAATATACAGATATTTTCCTCCCTTCAATACTTTGTCCACAGTCCATTATTTTTTATCACATCAGCACAGCTTTGAGGCATTGAATCAATTAATTTTTTGCAGTCGTCCACAGTTGTTTCATTCCACGTTTTTTCAACCAAAGAGTACAAATCGTCAAAATTTTTTGGTTTATTTCTTTGAACCCTTCTTTTTATGGTACACCATAAGTTTTCAATTGGATTTAAATCCGGCGACTGCGACGGCCACGGTAATAAAGTGATTTTTTCATCTTGAAAAAAACTTTTCACTACCCGAGCCGTATGCTTTGGGTCATTATCTTGTTGATAAATAAAATTATCACCCATATTTTCGTAGGCATACGGTAACATAGTATTTTTCAATATATCCAAGTATTGAAAACGGTCCATGATTCCATTAATTCGGCGTATTGGTCCAGTACCATTGCGAGAAAAACATGCCCACACCATTACGTTTTCACCTCCATGCTTAACTGTCGGTAAAACACATCGAGGATTTAAATCTTCGCCAATTCGACGTCTTACATACAGTATCCCGTCAGAACAAATTCGGTTGAATTTGGATTCGTCCGAAAATAGCACATTTTGCCAATCCTCACTTGTCCAATGCCGATGAGCCTTGGCAAATTGCAGTCGTAATTTTTTATTCTTTTTACTGAGCATCGGCTTCTTCCGTGGCTTTCGTGCTTTCAAATTGAATTCGTCTAATCGTCTTCGGACAGTTCTTACACTAATTTGTGCATTATTATAACTGGATATTTCAGCTCTGATATCGACTGCTGAACGAAAACGATCTCTCTCGCTTAATCGATGAATCCGACGATCCAGCGTTGGCGTGGTTTTCCGCGGTCTACCGTTTTTTGGTCGATCAAAATAGTCCCCAGTCTTCACAAACTTGTACCACGCTTGCTTACAAGAAGTTTCTGATCGATTCATTTGAGTTGCAATTGAAGAAAATGTCTCATTTTGCTTCCGTAGAGACACGATTAGTTTTCGTTCAGTTGATGACAAATTACGGGCTTTACCTATACTCTTTTCGTACGTAATTAAACTTAAGACACTGGATGATACACCACAAATTATTTACAGTATTAATATATCAAATTATTGCGTGGATCGACTACGGGTATCTTGTTCGACAGATCGTCTTAAACTAATGTCCGCTGTTTACAGATGGTTGGAAGGGAAAAAAAATTGTATAATCTATATTGTTTACATTTGACGACCGAGACTTCTACATTATGAAGGTCAAACGTACACATGTATTGTAAAAAAACAACAAGCCGAAAGAAACGTTAGTACTTGTATGACAGATCTATGAACCAAATTGTAATTAATCGTCTTAAACTTTTGTCCGCTACTGTACGTATCCGATACGTTCCTCCCTCGACTGCCTGAACGAACGTGGCAACTCTGTACGCTCCGTTCCGTTGGCTACACTGTTCGAATCTGTATAACATACCGTATACTCTTGCGACGTTTGTCAATGGAACTAAGTTGTGAGGTTATGTGCGAAAATAATATAACAGCAGCAAAAATGCCCAATCCCCTTCGATTCAAACGATGATTTATCAAAAAAAATGTACTCGTTAAAAGAAAAAAAGCTATACACTGTATGAACGAAGTGAAAAGGAAAATTTGTTTTATATTTTGGGTATTAGGTTATTTATCGTGAGATCATTTTGAAAGTTCGCGCCCTGAGATAAGAGCACGTTACACAGGCGCACAGCGCTTTAACCGCCACGAATCAGAGCGAGAGAGCAACATATACGAACTTCGTCTATCTATAATTTCAGTGCGGTGTTGCCGTATCGCTCAGGTTTGATTACTCGAAATCTTCAAAAGGTTATATTTGCAATTTTTTATCGTCAAAACTAGATGGTCAATTGCTTTGAAATTTATTGAGGTGTTTCATTATACGTATTTTTTCCTCATGAAAAAATTTGAGAAAAATTGTAGGAAGGATTTCGTTTTTGCAACCGAAAGCGTACGCTGATCATTGCTTCACATAGGTGATACCGTGTAGAAGGATTTTTTTTTTAAATTGCATATCTTGGTTTCTAAATCGTCAATAATTTTTAAACTTTACCCAAGTATTGGAAAAGTGTTGAATAATGAGCAGGCAAAGTTTCAATTATTTCCTATGAAAACAACTACCCCGCAAGAACTACCTTAAGATAATTATTTTATTTCTGTCAGTCTGTACATAGATTAAAATCAGTAACTCGGTTCAATAGTTATACATTTGACTTTACCTTATGAATGCTCTTTTATTTTGTATCGGTGTACCTCCCCCTTCCCTTCATTTCGTTGACGTTTGCAGCACACGTTTCATTGTGTTCATGACCTCGACTTTGAAATACACTGTCTATGTACGCTTGTGTAATTATCTAATGGAAACTTGAAGAAAGTATTGGCTATCTTTGAATCCCTATCGATGCATCGATGAAAAAAAAAATGTTGATATCGATAATATTGATGCATCGATTAAGAAACGGGGACCCAATACGGTTGAGTCAGGTACTAAGTAAGAGCATAAACCTAACACTAATGTTACTTATATATTTCTCTCATTGCGATCGTTTAATTATATGCAACATCGACGTCACATTTGATTCACTGGATTTCGCGATTTAAATTCCGAACCTATCGTATATCTCCGTATAATACAATTTATGACTTTTCATATAATTTTTGTTGTTTTCTTTTTGGATTACAGACTTGCGGTGAGCGACTGTGCGCCTCAGACGTCGCGGGTCAGCTCGAATTTGCACAGCAGCAGTAGTATGGCGGTGAGCCGAGTACCGAGCCCCCCGCCACCCGAAGTAAATACCCCAGTTGCTGAAAATTGGTGTTACACGCAGGTACGTACGACATAACCACCGAAGATCTTTATACAGTTACGTCATAACTTGTAAATCGATCGAGAATCATGCGAAGATCCTCATAGAGTCAGGTGAACAGATACGAGAAACAACCTTAGGGGAGCTCATATTTGAGTTATTTAATGAGCTTAACGAAATATTGCGAAAGAATTAAATATCAATTGCGAAAGAGTCGAATATGAAAAATCGTTGAGGTTAATTATAGAAAACGATGTTGGATATGTAGAACTGGCCCAATCATTCACCCAACGTTATCATACATCTTTCCTGTGTTTGATTCCGTTGATACAAAAGGACAATTTGTTTTATGACAGTCTTATTTACTTTATGAATATAGAATCCACCTTGGTATCGTTATCTTTGGTGAATCGTATCTCTGATCGTCTGTTCTTCCGAACATGTTGTGGTAATTGCAAAAAAAAACAAAAAACAAAAAACAATGAAAATTCCGTCAAATTCTCTTTATGGATTCGGCTCGAATTCAATACGAAACATCCTTGAAGATTACTTGATTCACGTAGAACTTTTTACACGATTTCCAACAGTTTTGCATCGTTTAGAACATTTACAGGCTTTTTTTTCAACCGTCATTCGAATGCTCTTTCCAAATCATATTTTTCTATCTTGTTTAGAAAACGAACAAGGATTTAAGACATTTTTTTGAGATAGAACTGGCGCTGACCAAATCGATATCGGTTAGAATAGAGTCGAAGATAACAGTGAATTGTATTGTGTGTTGCGATGAGTGTGTTGGTGCGGTAGTTCGTACGAGGCCAGAAAGAGGAAGAGAAGAACGATGTAGTCGACGCGATACCGCGCTTCGCAAGCGGCACTGTGCGTGAGTGCACGCCGCTCCTGGCGGCGCACTCTCGATCTATTTTTACTGCTCCCGCTGTCCTCCCTTGCCAAGTGAACGACCTGCAACTAGATATCTTTCTCGGAGCGAATCCCTCCTCCTCCCGCGCTTCTTGCTTCTCCGTTTTCTGCCTCGTCTGTAGCCCCCTACCATGGAAAATATTTCATGTCTCATCTTTGTATCTCTCATACCAGTTTTGCTTTACAACGTGAGACCATTGCGCACCATCGAGTAACAACTCTTTCCACTTATTCACAAAAGAGTAACAAAGAGCATACGTTACTCGGAAAGTAAAAAAATTTCATTGAAATCAATGCTCCAATAAAATTATCACTGAAACTCTATTGAATCTCGATGAGTTTAAAGCGAATAATTTTTCTTCCACAGACATGTTCGGGATTTATCCGACAAAAAATTTTTAGCCTAACGATTGAAGGTCGTGCGCATAATTTATTATTTAAAAAAAAAAAAGGCCGTTTTACAGTCGACCTTCCCTCATGCAACTCGCCAGAACTCATTTGTCGTACGATGTGACAACGCGACGCATGAAAGTTGACTGAGGTTTTGAAACCTGTCAAACAGAAAACTTAACTCCGACGGCCTTTATTTCATAAACGCTTAAAGTGAAAGTGGTGTGAATCGTATGTTTACAATCAGCACTCGTTAAAAAATGTAGATATCGGGATAAATATTTTACGAAACGAAAGATAGCAGCTTACCAAACATATGAAGAAATCGAACGATTGTTCAAATAAAAAATTCGATTTCTGCCGGTTAAGAAACTTTTCTTTTTTTTTTTTTTTTTTCTAAGCTAACGATACTTAACGTTGACAGATGACAAATTTCGGTCTAAGCTTGAACGGTAGAGTTTTGTTTCAAGTGTATCATAACGATCGAGGCTTGGGTCTCAAGAGGCAAATGCAATGTTCGCAAGAGTGTTCGTGTCAAACCCCGAAGTCGATAGAGTGGCGCAAAAACTTCTCGTCGACCGAGCAGTCAGCAGAATTCTTCCGTGCTGCGGCGACTCTAACCCGGGCGGAATCCTTTGAATGCAACTTATCTAATTCTTACTTCTCCTCCCTTGTTATTGTACAATATCTTACAAAAGGTAATTTGTAATCGAAAACATGAACTTTTATTTGCATGAATTAAAATGCTGCAACGCTTGTGGTCAACTTTGCGGAATTGCTCGATCACTTCGATTAAGTTGAGCACGACTCGCGTGCATCATTGTTATACGCATGAAAATAAAGGTTGAATTTTAGTTAGATCAAGCGTAACTTGAGGAAACATGCTTGCGATGAGAATAACGAATGCACTCAGGACCGAGTATTTTTTACTCATAAACAATCGAACATTTGAAACTGCGAAACAGAATTTATTTCAAATAACCTTAATAATAATAACATGAGAAATTTATAAATTTATTTCCTGTGTACGAGTGGTTTTGCTTACAAAACATTCTGTCGTGATTTATAAATGACGGACTCACTGGTTCCTATGGTATCTTAATTCTTAATTCTGTCTTTGCTCGAACGATCGCCTTGGTTGTTACACCTTTTGGTAGCCGGTAACCGGAAGCGCGAGCAAGTCTGGTGCTTGAACCCACGGTCAAGTGCCCCTCTCGCCCTGCTTCCACTGCCGTGGCTGCCACCTTCGTAGACGCAGCCACGGGAGGATGATTCAAGGCCGATTGGCAAGCGAGCGTACTATCTCGCTTACCCGCTTATCCGCCTTGCTCGGTGACTACCGTGGCATGTCGGCCGCCCGGGACCGCGTGCGCGACCAGCAACAGCAACAGCAACAGAGTTGAACGACTCTCTCGGGGCGTCGACCGCGCACTCGTCGCGATCGAGCCCTCTTCGTTGCTTCCCCGTTCCCATCGGAGCGTGTACCTATTCTTCTGCGTCTTCCACTTCTTCCGCTTGTTCTTTACCATCCACCTGCACGGCCTATAGTATTTACGTACAGTAGCACCAACACGTGCGCGGTACTCGCTTGTATGTTGGGTACGTTTATTTTAAATGGACCGTTTTCAATTGGTATTAGCTTTTCGACATGTTCGCGATTCATGTAATCTGTATCTTATACTACTGGAACAAAAATTTCGCCGTGTAAATTAAAAAGAAAGAATCGTTGGCTAAAACTGTGTATAAATGATGTCATTGATTTTCTTCTTCTTCTTTTACACACTATCCATCGAATTTTGTACTTTTATTTCAATAAGAAAAGCCAATAAAGATCTTTTTTTAACTTACGATTACATAAAAAATCTAATAAATCGAATTGTGATTTTCAAATATTGTTATTTATATAAAGAAAAATCTTTTTATTGAACTAATTATTTGAATTCATCATCATTCATTCCTTGTGTCATTACAGTCAATGGATGTCTTCTTCCGAGTTAGCAAACGTTCATATCGCTTTTTTTTTTACTTAGTGTCCAGACCCCAGCTCGTCTGTTGCTATGTAAAAGACAATTACGATGTTTAGGAGACAACTCCCAACTATAGTGATGGATAAATATGTTTATATGCAGTACGATTGAATTTTAATGAGACAGTTAACTGCCTGACTAGTTATTAATAACTGCAACATACAAATACTGTTTACTCAAATGATTACAGACTTGCTGATAAACCAAATGAGACTTTATTCATGCAACGTAGTTCAAAAGAGAAACACAGAGAAAAATATTTTTACACGACTGTGCGAGTAGCATTTTAACAATATACGATTCACTGGAAAAGAATTATTGTTACTGCAGCAAAAATAAAAGCGAATTCACCCACTGTTGAATGGCACATTGCACATTGCGTGTGCCAAATATTTTTGAATTACGTGTGTGTTACAAATGTTAAATTTATCGTCTAAAAATATTTGAAAATTGGTACAATGACAAATTGAAACATCTTTAATCCGCTCAAATCGTGAACATTTTATAGATTTTGAGGAAACTCTGTACCAAATGTCGCTGTCTAGTAGTTAATTTGTGTACAAATTAACGGCTTACAAGCTCAAGTTTTGAGGTAGTTATCGCGATAATATCATTCGTTGGAAAAATTCAAAACCCAAATCCCCTTTACAACCAAACTCAGTACGTTTTTTTTTTTTTAAGGTAAACCGCTCTTGAACATTTATTTAAACAATGAAAAAATTCAACAAGTTTTTATCACGATATTATTTATCGAAGTTATCGAAATAATGTAGCACATTATTGTCTCTTTGTTCGTGCTGTGATTAGTTGCCAAAAAAGTTGTTTTCTACAAGTTCAATTTACTGACAAATCTAATATAAGAAAACGGGCGCTACATTAGCAACCGTAAACATTTAACACTGCAATCAACAGTCCTGCATGGAAGAGACGACGTTTGGAACGTGCGTGCATTGTCTAGTTCCATCGAAAAATAAAGATCAGTTACTTAATTATCTCGAAATGCGATTAAACATCGACACCGCATTAATCTTTTTTTTTTTTTCGTTTTTTGTTTAGCTATCGGACTAGTTCGAAGCTGATGCTTTTCGATGAGCAACTTCACATTTCGTATGTTCGTCTGTTTGACAGTTGTAACTAAACATTAAATCGTTAGTGTTAAAAAATCATATCGCGCCGAAAATTCTAGTTAGCAAGGCTTAGAAAATATGTTGAGGCTGGCTAGTACAATTTCGTTAATCTGTTGTAATTTATATCTAAAAAGATCGGAAGTGTAAGCAGTGCAGAACGAATATTAGAAGATGCGGATCAAGTGCTGTTCAAATGGAAGAAGTGAGAGTGTTTTGACAAGAGTAGCCTTTGCAAAAGGTCTTGATAACTCTCGGTTCCAGGAAACATTTTTTAATAATATCTAGAATCGTTTTGTACACATAGAATAATTGTTTTTATTAATAAATTATACTCGCAAGTATATAAAATCATCATGGTTATCACAACTATTTAAATATTGATAACAAATATAGAAGCTGCTAGAATCTCGCCTAATATTAATACAATGCTACAAAAAAAAATAATTAAATATCATTGGATTAAGAGCTCTCGTAATGACGCACAGCAAACGATACTGTCTTGTACAATCTCGAAGTATCTAGTCGATAGTACGCACGGTCGTATATCGATATTTCCATTTAGATGAACACGAATGAGCTGTTTCGTAAAAGTCTCATATCTTTATGAGTTTACACCTCGTCGTAATGATTTATTTCTATCATAAAAGAGAGTCGGTCATATAATCGATATGTCAAGTTTTGTTAAGATGATGTGCAACATATGTATTGATAAAAGACATATATATATATATATATATATATATATATATATATATATATATATAAAATAGCTTTCACGACGTCGCGAGAGAGAAACATTGAGAATATTTTTGACATCGTCTTCGGTAAATTTTACCGCTACCGAGAATATCGATGATAATAATGACATTCACCCTGATCAGCTGATCCCCGTGACACCCGCTACACACTCTTTTGTCATGCAGGCTGTCGGGAATATAAATAATCGATTTTATTACTTATTCACTAGTATGGTCGAGTACTATGCAACATCAATTCGCATTGGATACGTAAAGAAAGATTCCAGCGGTATATATAATATCAATAGGGATAAAAATATGATCTGTTGGCGGACACCAGATGATATATGTGAAAATGGTTAATGGCGGCCATAACTCTTTTGCTATTAAGTTACATTTCGATATCTACGACCAGCGGCTTTTCTGTCAAATTCTTTTTCCTCTGCCAGTTCACATCTTTTATCAATGATATATGGCTAAGAACCCATTGGTGTTTCAAATTTTGTCAAGTCATTATTAACCTTCAAGTGGAAAATTAAGGACAACGAATCCCTCTCCCTGCGCCAACGGTTAATCGTAGTTAATCGTAGTGAAACGCATATACTCCGTCTTTAACCCATGAACTTTTTAGACAAGCGTTGATGACTAACCTAGATTGGAGCGTTAACGAGCACATTCATTTTTCACTGATAACCTCACAGAGGATATTTTAAATTTTACACTGATATGAATTTGTTTGTATATAGCCACTTTCCTGACAACCAATCGGATCATAATCAGTTTTACAACACTGGGCACAACTGTATTTAGATATTTCGATATATATCGTTACACGGAAGTGACACTTCTAGAGAAGGAATAAACAATAATACACGAGATTGTACTGCAGCGCTTGCCGGAAGAGCAGTATTCGACGTAACGCTTTTGCACAAAGTTCAAAAGTTACAGGCGCTACCCCTCTCGTTACGTCAAATTTGGCATTAAACTACATTTATTTGAAAACGTCTTTCATGACAATCAATTGCAGCATAAATAAAACGACGACAATGCTTCGATAGCTTCGATAAATATCGTTGTATGTACTTTTTAGAAGCGGCTGATAATTCTATTTCTTCGATACAATGTCCTCACCCATCAACTTTTTCAATCAGTCGCGAGTAATGATTTTAGTGTGGGCCCAGCAACGCCCATGGCATCGGCAGACTAATCTTTCTTATAAACACTTTTCCGACAGTCCATTAGTCCATCAACAAACCGGTAACAACAATGATCCTCGATATTTGACAATCAAGAATTAAATATCATCACATGTGATATTAATTTTTAAAGTGATGTTAAAAATAATTTGCTATTAAATAACGGTGCCTCGAGGACTTTTTAAACAACAAGATTGCCTGATCTTTCGTTTAGTTTCAGAAAAAAAAATTATTTGTAGCAATCCATATCCAGTGGTAAATGATTCGTTGATAACGCGATGACTGCACAATTTATTTGTGATTATTCAACGTTAGTCAGCATCTTCGACATTCTGCGCTTCAGTTTCAATACTTCGTGACTGAATATAACTTTTCGAACTGCAGGCAATTTCGTTTCTTCAAGCTAATCCAAGCTATATCCAAGGTATCCCGTTTCAAAAGGGATTAAAAAATATTTTTTAAATTAACATTTGTATCAGGTTTTTTTTTTTTTTCTACTATGCTTTAAATAATTTATTTAGCGGGTATTCCGAACGATGTAACAAACAAAACCGTACAAAACAGTTTATGCAAAGCGGATGATATCGTCTTGACTTTATTGTATGTTACCCATAACAATGTCTCGTTGGTTGACAAAAAAAACTGCTCAAATCGGTTGTTTCGGTCTGATGATGATTTAGGAAGTCATTTAATAAAAAAAAACTCCAGTCTCCAGTTACAGCTCTTGAAAACGATATCGAAATTCAGACGCATGAATATCCTCTGACACGTTTTATCATTAACTCTAGCTACCTTTTCATTATTTTGGTTGGTCGTGCTATTGTCACTTGACAGGTGCTATCCATTGATTCGTAGATCATGTTCCCATGTTTTTAAAATGCTATTATAGTTTGATTAGTCATTAACGAGTAATTAATGAATAACAATGTACATATATTTTCATTATCGTGTAATTAAGATAGATAATCTTAGTATAACGATGTTGAAAGAAAAATGAAGACGAACCGTTTTGAAGTGTTATAGTTGCATTTGACGTTTAACATTTTTTTTTGTACTAGACACGAGTCTCGAAGGTCTCTCGTCAAAAGACTTTGAGACGCCTGTTCGTCGCATTTATAAATTAAGTAGACAAATAGATTTGGCGGTAGGTTCAGAGCTCCGTTTCCCAAGGTCGGCAAACTCACAATGACGTCAGAGATCATTGACTTCTGGTGGCCTTGTCTCCTTCGCCGTCTACTCTGTATGTGGCTCATTTTTTATATTCTGCGTCACACATTTGCTTCGCGTCTCTCGTCTAATTTCAATTGTCCGTCGTCTAGCTTCGTCTCGTCGTTGTCCTTGCTTAAGAGAATTGAGAATATTTCCAACTTGCCTAAAGCCATCCAGCTCGTAGCACATTCACTTGCGTTATTACGGTATAGTCGAAAGCCATTCGCAACGTTAACTGCTAGTTCGGGAACCCGTAGCCTTCACTCATTTTTTTTTCCTATAAAATTATCCCAGATACCGATCATTGTACAAATTCCGTCACCTTTGTTTTTTCTTTGTTTTTTTTTTGTTGATCAGCTATATTTACCATAACAGATTTTCAAAATTTCATCGCTTCGTTTAAAATCAATGACCTCGCAATCTGTCTACGTAACAATTTTTTAAATAAAAATAATTACTTGTTATCGAACGAATCAATATATTCGTTCGATAATTTCTATCTTCAACATTTTGGTATTTGAATCGAAATAAAAAGTGCGTCGTAACACCCTAGGTACCAACAGTCATTAAAATCGAATCATCTTTTCATTGTTCCTCTCAGCCTTGCATAATAGTCTCCTACGTGTTGAATTGTTGTCTAAATTATCTAAATTTATAAGTCAAGCGTCAGAGAAAAAGTCTACAAAGTTGAATGAAAATCGATTATCTAGAAACAGAAATGCAAAACGATCGAATTAAAACAGAGATGTCATTTCGTTCGACCATTTTCTACTTCAAGTAAATACTGCTTTATGTATATAAAAGTGACGTATTGCTTTCGAAAGTTATTTAAAACAGTTTACTCACAGAGGAAGCCTCTTTAATCATAAAGGGGATCGGTCGGATCAACACCATAAAAATTGAGTTGTAAATATGTGATAAAGACTATCTTATCAGCATTAACGCGATACAATATTTTCTTTGTCGAGAGAGGGTACATTTATAACTCTAACATTAATTTCTTTACCGAAAACCATCTCTACCACGATTCGATTCCGGGAAAAAAATATGTAGAATAATACAATTCTACCATATTACAAGTTTACCGGTTTGCATCTTTACTACAGAAGAACACACTCCGTAGGTCCAAGACTTGTGGTAAGTGTGTTCACGGGTAAAACAGACTTTTGTTCTCACTTGCTCTCTCGTCCTCAATCAAATAGCGTTATATCTACCTCGCAATCTCTGTTTTACCCGGAAACACTTATCATCGGTCTTAGAATACCGGAAAGTTGCTCCGTGGTAGATATATCAACTGGTAGACTTGTAATACGGAGAGTTTTAATTACACTATAAATGTTATCCGGTAATAAATCATGGTAGAAAAATTCATTGTACTCTTGTGATAGATTCGTAAGATTTAAATTCTTCATATCAGATATATTGCATTAATCGTTAGACTGGTTTAGAAATAATTGATTTAGACTATTACTCAAGCTGAATTTATTTATAAATGCTCTAGTTCTAGTTAGTATTTGCGTGAATTCACGTGTGCATCGTCGAGTTAGCGGACTCAAGTGACATTCACTGAAATTGTAATCTTTAGAAATGAAATAATTTGAATGATTTTTTCTTAGGTTTTATCGACTACATCATATCATCTTTAGATACCATTTTAGACATACGATATGGTGCTAAAACGTCATTGAATAAGATGGTCTAATAGCTATAGGTTTCATTTTTATATTAATAATTCATAAAACGTAATAATAAACAAAGCTTTGACGTCTTGGAATCAGTTAGTTTTAGCTCAGTTAATTCTCTAGAATATTGTGGCAATGCATCTTAACCCTACAAAAAGCATGGAGTATATGCGAGATATATAGAAGATATTTTTAAACGGAAAATTCTTATGGATATATAAGAAATATAACCAAGCAAGAAATATATTCTGAGATTTAACGAAAATATACTTGAAATGTATTTTTACTCTCGACGGGAGAAAGACTTCTGTAGGTTCGATGTTCTCCAAATCGGCTAAAGATATCTTAAAAGAGATGGATACACGAATTCTGTGCATCGTAACCTCCATTCTGTTCTAGATTGTATATATAAAGTAAGATTTAAGAAAGATAAAAGTGTTTTAAAAAAAATGTATGAGAAGCACGGTTGTATATATCGAAATGCCACAAGATGGCTTTCATTTCTACTATAATTGTTCATCCTAACTTCAGAGCGTGAGAGAAAAAGCGCGCGAGTCATTTAGTCAATATTTGTATATATTTTTTATACAACAGCATATAAATTTTAATAAGTTTGTTGCGTGTCAGAGAGATGTTGTTAACAACTAGAAATTAATAAAAAGGCAACGCAATTTTGTAATCGCGTTCGTTGATTTTATTCTAAATACACGAGCGCAGAAATGATTGAGCGAATAAATAAAATAGAGTTATTAAAAATTATTTAGCTGTTTTAGTTTAAAAAAAATATAGTAACTATAAAAATATATAGCAATTATAAAAATTCTGTAGAAAGTCACATTGAACTAACTCTTAAAAGTATGAAATAATTTTAAAAATGCATTTAAAACTTCAACTTTATATTTAAATTACGATTATTCGTTTACCGATGTCAATACAGTCGGGAGACGTCTTGTGAACATTGCAACTGTCTCTTACATATCAAAAAACATGCTGGCGTCCGGACTCTTCATTGAAAAGAACAATTATATACTATATGAACGTTTTCTAACGCAAATGAAGACGTCTCACGCCTGTAGTGACAGTTGTAAATGAATCATTGTAATTTAAATATGAAGTTAACTAAAATGACATCGGAAGTTATTCCAGCCTTTTTAGATTTATTTTCATACGGAAACTTTTTAAAACTAAAGTCCTGTTTACTATAGTTTTTTGCAATCGGGAGTTGTTAAAATTTTGAATTTTTTTTTTATTGATAAATAAACGGATGAAAAGTTTTATTTGTCGGTTATGTTTATGTTCCATGGGGGTAAGAGATGTGCACTAACATTCTTATCAATGCTGACTTTCACTGTTTTATTTATTTAAAAGGTCATCAAACGATTTTTCACGATCAACCTAAAAATAACTCGTCAATATGTAATAAAGATACATTTTTTTAAATTAACAACCCAGAGGTATAATATCGCGATTCCTGAAGTTATAGCTAGTCAAGAGGTCGATTCAACGAATATTATTTATCGTTATATCAAACGATAAATAATATTACGTTAAGAAATACGACTGTACTTGGTCTCTCTTATCTTTTGTAGAGTCTCGGGTTCATCCCTTTTTTAAGCCTCATCCCCGCGTACAGTTCCAACTGCTTACACAAAGGGAATTATTACACCGCTCGTCCTCGATACCACCACGCACACTTTCGTACGTGTAATTCAATCGGGCGTACTTACGTAGCATTCTACCATGAAATAGATTTCACGCACGTTAAGGATCGACCCTAGGATCACTGAAGTATCCACGAATGTTCTATCTCACGTCTCTACTCTTTCGCAATTGGGAAGGGGGGATTTTTATGAAGTAGGAAATTTAAAAAAAAAAAAGATTTCTCTTTCATTCTTTATGTTTTTTTGTCAACATGTAAAAAATAGTCATCTTGTAACCGTGGGCTGATGCCAAAGTCACGTAATTACCATTGTGAATCATGAAAATGTTAGCAAAATTGCGTTAATTCAATATTTGCATTCGTTGTTGTTGTTGTTGTTGTTTTTTTTTTAATCTTTAGCTTTATTTAGTTAGTTAAGTTATAGTATACGTTAGTATCCACAGGATAGACTCTGACTTGGTGTCGAATTTAAAGGTTTTATGTGCACAGGTGAAGGTGGTTAAGTTCAGCTACATGTGGACTATAAACAACTTCAGCTTTTGTCGGGAAGAAATGGGAGAAGTACTGAAATCGTCGACGTTCTCTGCTGGGGCCAACGACAAACTAAAATGGCAAGTACTCCATGATTATGCTATTTATTGCTTGCTCATATTTTCATTTAAAAACAAAAATTTTCGCACTTTTAACTTCAGATTATGGAAAAAAATATGAAATATCCAAAAAAGCAATTTTTAAAAATATATCCAGATGGATGTTCAAGTTCTTTCGACAGACTTTTACAGACTTTGAAAGTGACCCTTGTAAAGCTACCGGTTTACGAGCCGAAAGAAAATATTTAGTGGTAAAGTTGAATGTCCATTTGGGGCATCGGTAATTCGGTACTTGCGAGTTCTACTACAATCGGCTTGGCAGATTATCGTCAATTCTAACCGTCATTGTCATGATAATTTGTGACATTAAATTCGTTGGACCTTCGTACTTTTGTTCATTCGGATGTTAAGCTCTGCAGCTTATCGTCGAACAAATTATAATGTTTTTCAGACTTAGGGATATTCGGTATTATTATTTTATGCGGCATTCACTTTATGGTGTATTGTCTTGTCTTGGAGGCGTGGCGGGTAGTCATTTAGGCTGCTCACTAGCCAGGACTCACCTGGGATGCGTTTCGAATACCAATCTCAACGACTCCTCTCTTTCTTTCAAGCGTTGTTTGAAAGAGATAAAAGTATTTCAGCTTGGCATTCGGAACGCGTCCCTGAGATCAACACTGTTGCGCGTGCGCTCCTGGATTTGCACCCAACCGCTCCATTTACCACGCATAGTTTTTTTTTTTTGTTCTATTTTTTAGACGAATCAAGGTCCAACGAACGTTGCAATTGATTTATTTAGAGCCGACAAACGATTCCGCATCGATTGACCACCTTTTGGCAACAAAGAGTTAATGTGTAATGGCCAATTTCACGCAAAGTTCTCTCTTTCTTAATATTTAAAAACGGTGATCTAACAAACGATTTTATTTATCCAACAATCACCAATGAATTACCAATAAACTAAGAAGTTTCGGGTTAGGAGAAATTCTTATATTCAGAGAGAAACCTTCACGGAGGTAGCAAAAGTAATAAAAATAAATTATTGGATTTGAATATGCATACTTACGGTAAAAATATTGTGATAAATTGGTCATCCACTGGTGTTAACTTGTCATTTGTTAAGTGCATAACATATTGAACTTACTTAACGCATTAATAATATATTTGCTATTGACCTATAGCCGATGGTGAAAGATTCCAACACGCTTTGATATATTGACATGTTGTCAACTCGCTGGCTGACATTTTCATCGAGAGATCCGTATGACGGAATAATATTTATTGTTAACCGGTAAATCTTGTTCCAAAATTGCTTTCACTGCATAAAAAACTGCAGTTTGTTGAATGATTTTATGAAATGTTGCGTGGTGTGTAGCGGTAAACTGAAAGATATTGTAGATTTTCCGTCTTAGTTTAATTTTTAAGCAATTATTCTCTAATTCATTGTAATTCTAATTATTCAACGACAGGCAAATGGTAATAACAAGCAATTTTAACGAATACGGTTTGTTGCAGGTGCCTGCGTGTCAATCCGAAGGGTCTCGACGAAGAAAGCAAAGATTATTTGTCGCTTTACCTGCTTCTTGTGTCTTGCAACAAATCCGAAGTCAGAGCAAAGTTCAAATTTTCTATTCTTAATGCCAAAAGGGAAGAAACCAAAGCTATGGGTAAGTTCTAGTTGTTTTATCGCGATGTTATGTCACCTTCGGTGTACAATAAAAGCCCTCGTATTTGACGCGAGGCGGAGATATGACAAACGAAAAGTGGACAATCATGTACGGGAACTGCCCGCAATCAGTTGTGAGAAACGATCTTACGGTAACGGCTTCAGCTGGTACTAGAACCAATCGAACAGCGCACTCTCAAATACGAAGGCTTTCAATGTGATAAACTAAATCGAGGTGACTGAATTCACGACAAGCTGTGATTTATGACGGAGTAAACTTCACACTTGGCGATGTAGTACAGTCATCAATTATATTGATACAACATTAGGATTAGAGATATTATGTCAAACGCAGATAAATGATTAATCGATACGCAATTGAAGTAGGAAGGACGCTGCCAATAAGTTGATCGGATACAAAGCATAATTAATTTACATTTTTTTTTTACACTTAATGAGTAATCGAGAAGAAAACAATGGACAAGAAATCCACAATTTTCAACATTTTAATGCTTTCTTATTCGGTAAAGCAAACAAGGTGCTTACCATCTAATAGTAAACATTGATACCAGATCCTGTTGGTATATTTTTTTGCGCACTGTGTCGTTATGTCAAATTCATCTATCTTAATTACGCGATAATGACGATCTATGTACACTATTATTCATTAATTACTCGTTAATGACTAACCTCACTACCATTTTAAAAACAACGGAACGTCATCTCACATATACATTCGTCTAATTTTTTATGATAAATAAATATCTGACTCGTGATCGACATATTGGCATCGCAGTATCATGCTTCTACATCCCAATACCATTAGAGGTGCACTGAAGAAATGAAGAAAATAATATTTACAAGAGATTTTGTGTAACGATAATTATTATTAAATGAATTAAAATTTAGATGAATGAACGTTTTTCGTACGCTTATATTCTTGGTCGGTCAATAATAGACAATAATATTTTATAACAAAAAGCTACGTATCTGTTAATTATATTTAACTTGTTTTATGATGAAAAACGTATTTCGTTTCGAGAATAATTTTTACGATAATAAAAATGTTTGGACGAATGTAATAGTCGGATTAGAAAAATATCATCAACGCATACGAAAACTTGTGAAAATATTTAAAAGTTGACATGAATTTTGTCTTTTATTCTTCTAGAGAGCCAACGAGCTTACAGGTTCGTGCAAGGGAAGGACTGGGGATTCAAAAAATTTATCAGAAGAGACTTCCTACTGGACGAGGCGAATGGTCTATTGCCAGACGATAAACTCACGATATTCTGTGAGGTATATACCTTTGTATGTTACTGTTGCTATTGTTTTATTACTATGCGAACCAGCGGTTTCGCCGGGTGCTCAAACAACCATTTTTCCCCTCTTATTTTACAGGTGAGCGTCGTTGCGGATAGTGTTAATATCTCGGGACAGAGTAACACGATACAGTTCAAAGTTCCGGAGTGTAGGCTACCTGATGATCTTGGACTTTTGTTCGAAAGTCAAAAATTCAGCGACGTTACGCTTACCGTCTGCGGAAGAGAATTCCAAGCGCACAAGGCTGTCTTAGCAGGTGAGAATTAATAGTTTGTACTGTATATAATTAAAACTTGAGGAATTACGACCAGCTGCATTGTGGTCGAACGACGGTTCGTTAACTAACGCGTTAAAACTAATTAATGCAACATTTTTTTATATTAGAGAAATTATTCTACCGATAAAGAGCGGATATATAAATTTATCTGATTACGACTAATTATTCAAAATAGGTTATTTAAGGTTGCTAATCCGATTCTAAATTGATCATCTGTCGAGACCTGGATATCTGTGTTAAATATTCAACGAACTCTATTTTACACGATCACGTTCGGATCTTTACAATCTGATGTACAAGAAAGTACTTGGATACGTACGTCATCCAATCGCACACGGTATTGATTCTCTGATCAAAGTCTTGAAACATCCGTTTGCCCGTAAGACGTTCTTTTAAATTCTCGATTCTTTGAATATATTTCGATCTATTACCAGGTCCATTGGTCGACCATCTTAAAGTGAAATAGCTTATGTTTTCGATATTTTCTCAAAGACGACAAATCGAGTTTGAATGAAACTTTAGAATGAACCTTGAAATGTTTTGCAAACTCAGGAAAAGGGTTAAGCGTCATAACCTTTATGTATTTATTCTACGTTAATCCACAAAGTTTCAATATATTCGGATAAGGTTTATTTAACAATCGAATAAATCTCTCTTTTTGGTTCACGATTCGACTACTCTGGATCCAAGTAACCTAAACCATCTTTGATTGGCTTTAAATTTCACAAATCCTGAAGGATCGTTTTTTTTTTTTAACACAATGCCATAATGTATAGAAAGCAAATCTTGAAAGATAAAAAGATATTGATAATAATTGAAAAAGTTAACATGAATGTAAACAAAACTGTTTGAAAAAATGCACAAATCAGCTTCCTTTTTTTTTAAATAATCATTTTTATGAGAAAACAAACCAAAAGACAAGAGTGAATCGTTTTGAACAAAGGAAAATATGAAGTTTATGAACAAAATCGTTACAATGCGTCTTTTCAAAAAGTATAACTATTTGAATTGAAGTACTTTCAGGCTGTATAGCATTGTGCACGAAGTAAAAAAAATTTCCTAGAATTCTCCAATATCAACGGCACAAAAGTAATAATAAACTGAATTTTTTGCCCGAATGATTTGGATCTAGGGATGCAATTGAATGTTTTTAAAAATACGGAAATTGTTTTCAAGCGAATTTGGCACGAATGCTATTTAATCCTAATGTCCAAATGAATCACGAGTGACCAATGTCCGACCACGTTCTTACGAAAATTCTACAATCGTATTGTGCGTGGACCTTTTTTCATGATTGTAGATTACTTTCTAAATGGCTTTCTTCTTTTAACTTTAATATATAACTTGTTCCGCAATGAACATAAGGTGAAAATAATCTATAATAATATTCGACAAAAAATCAAGTTTTTATTATAAAACTTGGTGATGCTGCAGGGAGGTATTAATTAAATATTTGATAAAAATGTAAGACGCCTCAAAGTTGCAATTTAATTGATTACAGCAGTTGCTCGGAGAGTAGTAATAATTATTTTTAAATGTCAGTGATTAAAAAAAATATCCATCTCATCATTATTCGAATACTCTAACCATATCCAATGTTCAATACATGAAAAATAATGACAATAGATCTTTTTGTTTCTAGTACAAGGTAAATTCAGCGAATTACAATTATAATTACAAAATTTCGAATACATTTTTTAATCAGCAATACACTTTTATCAACCTTATCTTCTGCTTTTATCATGGAATCATATTTAAAAAATTTCGAGTACCCATCCCTTATGAAATGATGATTACCTCTTCTCTAAATTGTGTGAACAACGGGAAGCAGTTTAAAAAAATTAATTTTAAAGCATACTTACTTGGCTTTCGAGTCAATGTTTGATAAATGAAAATTGCAATTTTTTCGAGCTTCATAGTGTTAATAAAATGGTCAACACCGTTTTCAGGTATATCAGGTTCTTTGTATAGTTTAGTCTCTGTTTCCAAGTACGTCGTAGAGGAATTTTCTGTGTATAATTAAAGTCAAATTTTGAGAATATTTATTGTTTTAGCACAACATTTTTGCTTTTTTCTATTTCCAATCGATGAAACAATTTAACAATTGGATATTCATCTCGTACATAAAAGACATAAACAATTCATGTTTATAGATATAATTAATTATTTGTCGCCTATTACAAACGCATAATGCAACGTTGCGTAGGAATCGAGATTGCGATTGATTATGATTCATTAAAATTTTTAGAAAATACCTAAAAATGTATGAAATTTTTTATATTTTCTCTATAACCGAGTTTAATTGAAATGTACCTTCTAGAAATGTAACGCACCATTAAAAATTCACTCGTCTTCTGAATATATAAAATATAAGTTTCAATGATTATTTAAATAAATTGAGGTAATAACGTAAACGAACATGGTTTTCTTTTTGCAGCGCGCAGTCCCGTTTTCTCGGCCATGTTCGAACATGAGATGGAGGAGCGAAAGCAAAACCGGGTGGACATAACCGACGTGGATCACGAAGTGCTCAGGGAGATGCTGCGGTTTATCTACACCGGTAAAGCTGCGAATTTAGAGAAAATGGCGGACGACCTACTAGCAGCGGCGGACAAGTACGCCCTTGAGAGGCTCAAAGTAATGTGCGAGGAGGCACTTTGCACGAGTCTCGCGATAGAAAACGCGGCTGATATTTTAATACTTGCCGATCTTCACAGCGCTGACCAGCTGAAGGCGCAAGCCATAGATTTCATTAATACGTAAGTATCATTATTATTATTATTATTACCGTATTGAACAGTCATTATATCGATAGTTCGGCTCGATTATATATTTCGGAATTTCTTTTCAACTATTAACATTACAAAAACTTTATGGCGATGTGATACATGTGTTCTGGGGACATTGGAAAGTACAATTTATCCAACTTCTATCTATGTTAACTGCCATTCTCAACTGTATCCGATATCGACTATCTTGCTGTCCAACTCCCATCGAACCCATCTCGGCCGATGCTCACTTTTACGAGAAACTAACGTGGGTCCTCGAAAAGTACATATAAATATCCATTGATGCCGGCGGATGTTGAAGCCAGACTCACTGTATGTAAATTGAGATCGAAACCACTATAGCACTGCTCGTCCTTTCCCTTCCAGGTCAACTGTCCCAATTTCCGTCAATCCCGTGTGTTTCAGCGCCCACGTCGACGGCAGACCAAACTTACAGCATACTTACTATATGGCAACGCCGCTCGAGTCGACAGTACGGCTCCCACATCCCGTCTCGTTCAATTCCCGTCGATCCCAACTCTCTTTGTCTCCAATTCAAAGCAGAACCAGTGAGCCTCAACCTTCGATTTCGAAACTAGATTTATTATATTAAACTAAAAGTAAGCACTAACGCTATACTATTTATATGACGTTGATCAACCTGCGACGAATCGGGTACAACAAACTCACGCTGTAATGCAAGCGTGATATTTTAAGAAAATCTGAATAACTTATTGTCGTCGTGTCATCTGTTTGTCTAAACAATGTAATGAGGGAAGGAAGGTTTTATTTTTTATTTCAATTCGTAGAATAAATTACAACGAATCGTTAAAGTCAATAAAATTATTGATAAATAAGAGGAATTATCAATAAATCACATATTAATAGTAAATTCAAAGTATCTTTGATAATAAATTTATTTTTTTCTTAATATATGAAATGTTTGAAATCTGTTAACGCATGCGTTGCCGCGTAAATGTGTTTACGAAAAGTGGCAGATTGATTACCGTCGTATCAATAAAACAGGTGTGCTAATTGACGTTGTCACCTTCTTAAGAAAATACGGGCAAAACGATCTCGGTCAATAGTGCATTAGCCTCAAAAATTACACGAAATCAAATATAACTGAGCACACACACACGCATATACTACAAAGCCCAATAAAGCTCATTCATTGGTACGTCATAGTACTTATTTTTTATTTTACGTAAACGATCTACTTTTCATATCAAAGGTTGATGCTCACTGGTTCTGCTTTACATTGGAGGCAAAGGGAGTTGGGATCGATGGGCGTTGGATGAGACGCAATGTGGTATCGTCGGGATATAGTGTCGTGAGTTCGGTGTGTCGTCCTAGTGGGCGTTGAAGCGCATGGGATTGACGGAAATTGGGACCAGCGAGAGTTGACCTGGAAGGGAGTTGGGTAATCTCGACGAGACCGCACTGTCCACATTAACAATTTGAATAATGAGATCGACGGCAGTTGGACGCGATGGAAATTCGTGCAATTTCCTTATTCGAGGACTCGGGCTCGTCTCCTATCAAAGTGAGCTTCGATCGAGACGAGTTCGATGAAAGTTGGACATCAGGGGAGTTGGGATTGGACACCGTTCAAAGTAGCAGTTGACACAGATAGAAGTTGGGAAATGACACTCGCAACTGTCCCGTTCAAATGAGTAGCGATAGACATTGAATTTACGGGAGTTGGACATAAGGCGCTATTCCGAGATGCGAATTCGCGGAATTGGAAGAACCTTCAATTTCGTGAGCAAATCAGAATTCAGAATATGCCGTTTATGAGTATATCGCAAGCCGACTTGTGTCTCGAATTAGCGTCCATGGAGGCAGTTGAGCGATTTTGTCTGCACTGCTGAAATCGACCCGAGTCAAAGTGAGATCGATAGGAGTCGATAAACCTTCCTCGACTTAGACTCTGTATTAGTTGCTCTTAAAAATTGGTTTCATCAAAAATGGGTTTAAAGGGAGCGGGATAGGACGAGATTCGTCATTGGATAGCACATGAGACTCGACACAGATGGGGGTTTAGAGTTTAGGGGACATTTAGAAACAATATTTAACCGAGTTATCGAAGAACAGCTTAAGTAATCCACGTCGTATCGATTTCGGCGGAAAGGAATGATTTTAATGATGAGAAAGTGAGGTTAACCAGTAATTTTGAATTCTTAAATATCTCGTATGTTACAGGCACGCGACGGACGTAATGGACACTGCAGGTTTCAAGTCGATGGTAAACTCGCATCCTCACTTGATAGCCGAAGCTTTCCGTGCACTAGCGACGCAACAAGTACCGCCGATCGGACCGCCTCGTAAGCGCGTGAAACAGAGCTGAAAGCAGTCACCGCTGACACCAGGAACGACAACTACGTCGTCTCCGCCTCATCTACATCCCTCTTGAACTTTCTTGTACAGTGAGATCCATTAGTGCTGAATAAATGTTTCCTAGTGCGCCATTCATGTCTGGTTCACCGAACGAGCCAAAAGCGGAAATAAAACCGACTCAGGAAAACGAAACGTGTCACGACTACCATCGCGACTCTTTCGGGGCTTAAGGAACTACGCATTCTCACGGCCCGTCGGTTTATTTCTAGGCGCATCCGCCACGCCAGACTCTTGTGTTCAGTGGAGTGTCGGTGGTGTTGAAAAAAAGACCCCGTGCAACGAATGCAACAAGATATACAATATATAATATATGTATACATATACGTGCATATGTGTATATATACTTAGTATATATAAGTAGGTGAAGAATGAAGATAAATAAGAGGTGGACTTGAAAAAAAATGCCCACCTCGATCGCGCCCACCTTAAACAAACGCCCACCCACGATCGCCAAGTCTACTTTATCTAAACACTTTGTCTTCGTTGGACGTCGCCGTTAGATAGCCTGGTTCGCTCGTCTCGTTGACTCCTCAAACGCAGTGCATCCTCCACATTGTCTGTTTCGTTGAGCAAACACGACGGGGAAAAAGGTTTTTGCATAAAAAAAACCCCACTGCACATCGATAATCCCGAAAACATTGGAAACTGTGCATCGGATAATTCGATAAAATAAAAATCAGCGAGGGACAGGAAGAGAAACAAGTACAGCGCAATCGGACAACAAGGACCAAGACGATCGGAGACTCGCCACACAGAAAGTTGTGATAAGGCGTAGGAGCCGCACGATGATGATAAATACTTTGTTCCTTTTGTCGACGGGTCAAACATGGCCCCCTTTGACCGCGAAAACCCCCGAAAAAAGTTGCCGAAGAGAGGGTAAGGAGCCAAGCGGCACGACCCAAGGGGGACCTAGATACTTTGTTTATTAACCGATAGCGATTTTTGTAATTGTAATATAACCGCGTTAAACCATTCTTCCAGACAAAAATGGGGAAAGAAAATGATTCTAGTTAGTGTTTTTTATGATCTCTTTTCTTCTTAAATACGACGATGACTATTCCTATTGATTACTATAAAAACAAACAAAAAATTCTAAGCGATCTGTAGCCCGGGCCCGATTCCCTTCTCTGTATTTTCGTATATTTTTTGTCTGCAGATATCACACCCACTGGAACCTAGCTCCCCGACTATCATTCCTCTTGAAAATGTCAACCACGGTACAGTTTGTTTTCTCCCTTTCCTTTTTTATTTTACTCGGCTATCGCGTAGTTGGTTAAAATAAAAGTGATAGAATTCGAATTATTATTGTAATTATAAATTTAGGGTTGTCCATAATTTATCAAAACAATTTTTTTTTCCTTTTTTTTTTCAATGTTGATTATGAAGAAAAAAAAAGATGTTTATCGTATTTTTACGCAAGAAACATGCATTGCAAGTGTTGCGCGGTTCGTCATTTAAGAATCGACGATGCGTTGTTGCGGGGAGGAATAATATCATTCGATGAATATTTGATGATTGACGAGAAACAAAAACAATTAAATCAATTCTATAAATAAACGTTAGTCAATTATAGCATCCAAAATATTAATCGTTTTTGTGTAACTAATTATTGAGACGCAAAAAAAAAAAAAACAATACTGTGGTGAATGAACTGAATTATGGGCAACCAAAAAGGCAAACTGGAAAAAAAAAAGAAAAGAAAAAAAACACCATAATCTCTCGATTAGTACTGTACTGGCTTCCCGATCCTTCGACCTAGTTTTACCGAACGATTTAAATGTTAATACCTACCATTTACATTTATGATGAAGATTAATGCCATACATGTTCTGTGATAAGTCCAATGTAATTATTGCAACTGTATCTCTGAACCCCCATCGATCCCCTCGGAAACCCCGAAAAAAAGCCTTTTAAAGATCCCGTAGCCAGTGAAGTTATTCCTTAAGACAAGGCGACCATTGCTCGGCTGGTCCCAAAGCCAATTGCGAATCCAAATGTTATTAAGGTTTTTGTTATCTACTATTTTGTAAGAGCAAAAAAAAATCGAATCAAAATGTAAACTTTTTGTTTGAAAATATATATATTTTTTTTTTAATTTTTTTTTTTTTTAACGTAAATTAAAAGAATTCATGTCGATGCCAGAGTAGTATTAGAGACGATCGACGAAGCTTTGATTAAATCATGTGATAATACAAATTAATACCATTGGATGACCCACGCGTCATCATCATTAAAATATCGATGTTGAGGATTGGTGTCTCGAGACTGACGATCGTTTAGATAGAATTTTTCAACCTTTTTGTACACAACTTTGCTCCGAGTCATAGATTAATTGAAAAAAAAAAAAAGAAAAAAAAATTATAAAGCACGAACAGATCGGTACAACGTATTATCTGGCATCGAGATAACAAACTTTACTTGGTCAACTTAACGTGCGAAAAGACGGCGAATAATCTTTGGGACTATCGGACAATTAAACCATTATCAAACACCTTAAATCGGACGTTTTTTTTTTTTTTTCCTAAAAGATTAATATTAACCAAATGACAGTTTTGTGAGCATTAATTCAGAAAGATAAAAAAAGGTTCAAGCTGCAGCAAGAATATATGAGCGCATGACTGGATAATTTGATAAAATAAGTACAAGACAAGTGTTACCTCATCATAATAAAAATCAGTACGTTTGTGTCAAGGGCTACCACTTCAACGCTGTCCGGTACACTTCCATTATATGTTGCATTTAAAAAACTAAAAAAGAATTAATTAAAATTATCGAAAAAAAAAACGAAGCTTTTTCGTAACGAACGCGTCAAACAGTGGTAGTTGCTGATGCGGAGTGCTGCTCATCGATCCCAGCTCATATACAAACGTTCATTTTTCCATTTATTTTAAGTCATTGCACCACATTAAATAAATTACATTTTCATTACATAATTTTGAAATAAAAAACCAAATGATTTTCACTATCCCTCATATTATCGTCCCATACGTTTCTCTGATATGAGATTTTTCAAGTGCACGAAGATAGTCCGAAATTAGACTCGTCGAGGTCACGGTAAGTTCAATTTACCCTTTGTACGAGAAATATCTATTGCGATGTAAGTAATATACGTCGTCTGTCACTCGGATCGCGATACGGTGAGAGATGCAGTAGAATATTCCCGCTACGATTGATCTTTTGGATAAAAATCGAGAACGTTGAACTGTAGAATTGGTAGAGGATGTTCATCCGAAAGACGATTGCCGAAAAATTTGGAAAATTCCATTAAATCCAAACCGTTTTTATCACTTTCGGTAAATTTCAATTTCAATTATCCTTAAACGATGTACTGAAAATTAACGAACATTCGTCATTTTTCCACTCATGATTCTATCTTCTAATAACAGATGTGATATCGAACTCCACTTTTTCACATAAAATTTTTCAATCGCTTATCAGCGCATCAATCCATCGATAACAATGGTCCTCGATATTTTGAGATTTGCGATTAAATGTTTGAACAAGTGAACCAGTATGATTTGGGTTGTGACAACTGTACAGGGCTGCGTAAAACATTGATGAAGCAGAAAGCCAATTAATGAATTTTTCATGATTATTGTTAGTGGACAGTATCAAATAGGAAAAAAAAATTTAATTGAAAAAAAGAAATTCCATTTAAACAAAAAGACAATCGTCAGTGCGAATAATACGACTACGCGTGGACTCCTTCAAAGCCTGCGTGGATATCTTCTGCTCATTATTTTCTGCTAATTTCAACAGTATAGCACCAGTAAGCCAGTCAAAGACGCAAAAGTAATTGAATTTTGAGATAAATTTACGTCACTTTATAAAAGAAAACTGAGCTATGGAGAAATAATGAACTATTTTTAATAAATATGAATATATTTGTCTTATATTTCTAAGTTACAGTCGCTTTAAAATTATACAATAAGATTTGAATTAACAGATCGTATTAAGTATTAATTTACTTAGTCTGTTTAATCAATTGGTAAGTGTGATAAGTGCTTCAACAACATCCCCTCTATGTTCTCGTAGTGTTCTCTCGGCGAGGTTTCTATTTATTTCCATCTCCTTCATCTGCGAAAAGTATTATAATTAAATAATGTCGGACGATTCGCGCAAGAAAAATAACAAAAGGAATCGTACGATAAGGTCAACATCTTCCTTCTTGATTGAAACTTTCAGTAGTTCTTTTTCCTTTGCTTTCTTTTCTGCTGCCTCTTTGTTACGACGATCGCCTATTATACTTAGCGCCTGTGTGGTAACAAATTAATTTCATTAGTAAAAGGAAATAAGTCGTTCAAGCAATAACTCTATGATTAAAAATGGCAATTGAGACATTTTTCAATTTACCCAAAAGCCAACAGATCATTTATTAAAACGAATATCACACTCGACAAGTTTCACAATATATCGCTCAGAAATTTTGAAATCCTTTTGACTGAGATTTCAGGCTCGATCAAAATCTTATCGAGCACAAGAATTGATATAAAAGAACCGGTAAAACTGTTTTTTTTTTTTTTTTTTTTTTTTTTCAAAAGATTAATCATCTATGAGAGAGAGTTGCTTAGAAACCCGAGCTTTGAATGTTCGGCATTTGCATTAGCTTTACCTCTTCTTAACTCTGAGACTTTGTACCGAACTATCTGTTTATGTTCTTTTAACAATTTTTACAAAAACAATTTTACATTTATTTTAGTATTAAGCATCCAAAGACCCAATGTCTAATGTGACAAGTACAACCTAAAGAACTCGTTAACGATTGCGTGATATCGAGTGTTCCGGTACACGAGTACCATAAAAGCATTCAAAATATTACTATGGTGCACCCTAGCCTATTCGATTGCCACTGACTTTGTGAGTACAAAGCCTATCACGCGACAAAATACAAATTAGCCCTCAGCCTCGACTCTGTCGTATAAGTGACAAGTCTGCAAAAGACTTACTGTTATTGTATTCATTATTATCATTATCGTGTAATAATTATATCACACTACAGAAGCAATTATGCATCGTTTGTCTATACGGAGAGAATACGCTCGTCTGGGTTTTGTCGGACGATGTTACATTGAATTTACTATAACTATAGCAACAAGGGACGATCAAAAAGTAATTTGTTAGAATATAAATAAAATTTTATTTAATTGTATCATCGGAATAAGAAATCATTTTATAATTACTGAGTGGTGTAAACGAAATTTAGGCTACGTTTAACCTTATGAACAATTTATTTTTCAACCAAGATATTCGATAATAATAATTCCCCCGAGTAAAATATAATAAAACGAAAATAAATTTAAGTCGAGGGTTTTACATTAATTGAAGGTGTTTGGCAAAACAATGATTAACTTATCAAATGTTGAGTGGCAATCCCACGTGTCCGTGCAAATTTACTAACACTGGAGAAACCATCGGATGATGTTATTTCTTTTTCTTCCGCATAGTCCGTCACTTTTTCCAAATCTGCTGCACCGCTGTCATATTTGGCAGCTTTCTTTTGTGATTTTTCATGCTGTACTTCGTCGGAATCACCGTTTACATCCTCGTCCGCCATTTTTGGTGTTTGTAAAGAAAACTCGCTTACTCATACTGACTTACTCGTGTAAGAACATTTGTGCACTTTTGTTACCAAATTGAATAAAATGTGCACTTTTAGTTACCAAATGGGCCGTAAAAGCGTGGCGGAGAGTGTCTCACACAAGGTCAAAAATTGGAAAGGGTCAATGTAATTTACTCAGTCGGTAACAGCCCCTTCCGTGCTAATTTTTTTGTTTCATTGAGAATTCCGAAAAAAATGAGATTTAGCTGATAACTCGATTTGCTGTAAATCAATTGAAGTTTTGTTTTTATCCAGTTATCGTTGTCATTTGTGTTTGGCATCACGAAAAATCGAGATTGACTTTCCACCTCGTAGAAAGTGACAATATTAAAAAGTGCCCACATATCGTCTGTCACTCTCCGATCGCCATATGTGCGGGAGGGATAGCAGAATTTTCGTATAGCGAATTTCTTTGTGACTATTGATCTAATAAAAGAGGATAACGATGAACTGCGTATCACAATTCTGCAGTTCACCATTCCGCAGTGATTTCTATGACTCCTCATTCTGATACATTAAGACTTGTGAGTATTAACCATGTATCGGAAAAATTTGTAGTACAGTTCGTTTCTCTACAGATTGGAATTCTACACAGATTCAACTATACATGCGCAATTGTACACAGCCAAATTCTACGCAGCAAAACTGTACGCGCATCAAACTCTACACAGCATAAGTGTACACGCACTAAACTTTACACAGCAAAACTGTACACGCATCAAATTCTACACAGCAAAACTGTACACGCTTCTAACTCGACACAGCAAAACTCTAAACAGCATCAAAACGACACAGTAAAACTGTACACGCGGTCAACTCGAACCTTGACATAGCTAAAGTGTACACGTATCAAACCCGACACAACAGATATATACACAGCGAGAAACTGTACACAAGATGTTGAGTTATTGCATTCTAATGTTTTGCTGTGTCAAGCTTATGCTGTGTAGAGTTTGGCTGTGCACAAATACGTGTGTAGAGTTCGTTTTGTGTGGAGCTACATTCTGTAAAAACCGTAAGATGCCGGTACATTCTATACCTAATCTCGATGTAGCACCGCCATGCGGCATTATAGGAAACGCTTACCCTACACGAATTTTCTCCCATTTCTGATCTTCACAGTGTCGATTCTTTCTATCTAGTCTCTACGATTATAATCCTCTTTCAGTCATATCCTAACCTGCATAACGTGAATTTATATTATTGTTACCGTTTAATATTTCATTGTTGATTATTTAGTTACATTTTTATTCGTCACATTTCAATTATAATTATGTCTGAAAACGCCAGCCCAATTAAATACTTCATCAGCGGTGGTTTTGGTGGTATTTGCACTGTGGTCACTGGTCATCCTCTAGATACAATAAAGGTACATCGTCTTTTATTATCACGAATCAACATTCAATTATTATTTTTTTTTTAATATTTATTGATTACGTACATGAGCGTTCTTTTCTTTGTGTTTATTTTACATTGCAACAACTACCAAAGTTATTAGCGATAGGAACAACTGGTTCTCTTAAGGTTGGATCCGAACCATGGTTTGTACATAACTCTTGATTATTTATTATTTGGTAAACGTGCAATGGCCCAAAAGATAGTTAAAGGATTTAAATAAACTCCAAGCTTTGTGTGTAGTCTGCTATATATTTAGCCTCTTTAAACATAGTTGCAACTATATTAATCAGGAAATAATGCCCATTTATTGCAGTAGCCTGAAGAATTCCTAACATTCTAGCTACACATTGATCTCTGCTCAGATATGCGATATCTTGGTATCTGCTTCCTCTAGGAAACTCTTTAAATCTGTTATCTATCCTTAAACCCATAAATCAACCTTCGAGACCTAGTTTATGGCTAATGATCAAATCCCTTAGTACACGAGAACAGGTTAGGATTAGTTGGTATACTTGAATTGGTTCTCATACTCAACTTTATTCTTATAAATTCCCTGAACCTATAAGTGCCTTTGTCTTTATTCCGAATAGCGAATATTATTTATAGTTGATGATTAACCATCGACCCGAATGGTATGCGCAACAGTGCTGAATGCTAGTATGCCGCATTGAGAAATAGCATTTTGCGGGTAGTTAAAGATAATAAATTCTCTAGCGCTTGTGAATTTTTTGAGTCACTGCAGCTGAATAACTAACAATAAGTAATAACATAATTATCACATTAATTATTACATTAATTCCAAGACAAGTAATTTGTCTTTGAAGAAGCTAGTAATGTAACGGACTACGAGCGAGGCACTGGGTTTATTTAAGCGTGTTTGATTTCTTTAGGATTGTTGCAAACGTACAATAATCGAACAAAGAGAGCCATAAAAACAAATGTGCTCTTAATACGCCGGTGTTTGCTTCAGCATTTTTTTTTCTTTCCAGAATAAAAGCATAATCGTTTCTATCTGTACCCCAGTTAATTGGGAATTCGTGTGTTTCTCACTTTAAGCAGACATCCTTTTTTTCACTCGCTATCTATCCACACATGCATCCATTGAACTTGCGATATAAAAACGACTATGCTCTTAGTACCTTTTTTTCTCAGTACTTTGGTGTATGCTTTAGCTTTTCTTTTCTTTTTAGAAGAAAAGCAAAATCGTTTCTGTCTGTACCCCAGTCACTTGGGAATCCGTGTTTGTTATTTTAGACATACTTTTTTTCGCTCGTTATCCAAGCGGAAATTCTGTTTCTGTTTTCATTAATAAAATGCATTGAGTAATACTGCAAATTTTATTGAAATTGTTTTGAAACGTTCTTCAAAGAGCGTGTTCTTCGTGCGTAATTACTTTAAACAGCGAGTAAATTGTTGCGAATTAAAAATTCCTCGTTACTGCAGTTGCTTTTTTTTAATAAAAAACCCAGGACGTAACAGTGTTGAAATTCAATTTTTGGAATATCTTAAGCCACTATCCTGGTAATCACTGAAAGTAAAAATTTCATTCGAAAGGTTTCATAATTATTTATCAATAATGCTAACAAAATCAATTGTTTAAAAAAAAAAACAATTTATCCATTGCGCCTTACAACGTGTCGCACGATTAACTTACTTTAATCAGTTGAACAGAAATGTTGTATTTAACACGTTTTGTGATCTTCAGAGTTGTTTCATATTTAATTTGGTGGAGATCGGTAAAAGAATTTTGATTTTATAACAGTTTAAATTTAAAAAAAAAACAAAGTTTTGAACCTTTCACGTTGCTCCCTCATTATTTTCCATCTTTGACAAAGCTTTCTCCTGGAGGAAATCAACATTGATCAACGTATTTCGTCGTACAGGTGGATTTGTCAAAGGTAAAAAATAATGAAGAAACAACGTGCAATGATTTACTTTTCATTCTTGTTTTCTAAAATTCTAATAACATCATTCAATCCTTTTCGATGAGCATTTACGTTCCAACGACGCAAACTTTTTTTAATGCGCTAAATTCTTTTCTATAAACATTGTAAGATATTAAAGATGCTGTGGCCAATGAATATAAATCTCGAAATGAAAGCTGCGTAACTACGAGAAAATCATAGAACAACGAAATATCCAAATATTAAGCTTTTTCTTTAGTTGTCAAGATGATGTAAAACTACTCGGTTGGTAAGAAAAACTGTAATATAAATTTCTTTGTCATGGTTGATCCGTGTTGTTCTTCGCCTAAAAGATCGTTGTTCTTCGCCTAATAATTCTGCAGAACGACGTTCTCGTCTTTTATCCGACGGGTCATCCACGGCGAAGTAATTTGGGATTGCAATGTCAGTTCTACCTCTCTAGCGCCAATACATGCTCCGCATCACCTTAAATATAATCTTATCAAGGTGAGGTACTTACTCCACTCTACCAGTGTGCGAGAGTGACAGACAGCACCTTGCGGATTGCGTAAGTGCAAGAGAGAACACACCAGTTTCACGACGTACAAAAAGGGAGTGCGTGTTTCGCCTTGCCTTAAGGATAGGCGAAAGACTCACTCCATTTTGTACTACATGACACTACGTGTTTCGCTTTACCTTAAGGATAGGCGAAAGACGTGTTGTGAGAGAGACAGCTCCATAGAAATCGCGTGAGTCAGAGAGAGAACACACAAGAGTCACGTGGTACAAAGTTGAGTCTTTCGCCTCACCTTAATGGGAGAGTACCGATGTATTTTTACGAATACATTTTTTCTGAGTGAAAAGGTCGAAGATGTCTGATGAGCAGTAGCATACAATGCGTTTTAAAAAAAATATATTTTGTGGTTTAAAAAATTCCAAGAGCGATGAAACATTAATTGAAATACCTACGTACGTCTCTCGAGTTTTACAAAACTTATTCATTCGTGTTAAGGGCTATATAAATTAAATGAGCACTTAAATCCCGAAACATGAAAATACCTTATAACAATCTATAATAAAATTTTAATAATTTTTCGGACGCCACGAAATATTATGACATAAAGTGCAGTCATGACGAGAGTCATTAATTTTTCACTACCAAGGAAGGATAGTTTGGTGTCCCCCTTCGAGCTTGATAAAACTCACGTATGATGTAGAGCATCGAAAACTAAAAGACACGTATTTTTTTTTATCGGCGGAAAAATATTTCTAAGGTGTAAAATCGCCCTTCAAAGTTAGGCATGTCGAGGGGTGATTATGCAGTTTCACCCAGAAGGCGTCAACCGACTTTAATGAAACAAAAACCAAAATGCTCCTCATTGAAGACAATAAAAATTCCACGTGAAGTTGAAGAAAAAAATTCATTTGCAGGGGTGAAACTGCATAATCACCCCTAAATTTACGTGAGTTTCATCAAAATCGGAGGGGGACACCAAACTATCCTTCCTTGTAAGTTTTTAAATACGTATGAGTAACTAATTATCTACAAAACGTGATTTCTTTGAGCCGTCCTAATGAGTTCTACCGTGCGCCATTGTTATATTTTCTTTTTATAATATAAATTTTGAAAAAGAAAGTATTTTCAATATTTCAATCTATTTGACGAATTTCCTAAGGCCGGTGTCATTATCGATTCATTGAGATCGTTCAGGAGGTACATCGCTTGTATAATAATTAGTTTCTAATTAAATATTCTTACGTTTTCTTAAGATTTTTTATATTAAAAAATAAATAAAAATTATATCGAATAACCTAACTGTTCTGTCAGAGTTTTTTTGCTTTCCAGTGAGTGGACATCTTTAAGATGGTGTGTGAGGTTGATATTTTTGTACATACGAGACGTGCAATATGTAGAAGGTTTTCGAATTGCGGGAAATAGGTTTCAGTTTATTTTCAACAAATAACATGGAAACTCCGTGAGGATTTTTCTTATGATATTTTTTTTTCAACAGGTTCGATTACAAACAGTTGCAAAGCCTGGCGCAAATGAATCTCCTCTTTATACGGGTACGTGGGATTGTGCCAAAAAAACGGTGACCAAAGAAGGAATTCGGGGTCTGTACAAAGGTTCGTAACGTACTCATTTATTTAAAAGATTCAAATTTTTAAGCACCATCTGTTTATGGAGATCCCATGCCAGTTTTATCATTGAAAAATATATTGAGAAGACTAAAAATCAAGTGGTCAAAAGGCTACAATCAATCTTTTCAAAACCAATTGAATTCTTTCAGCAGACGATTTTCTTATTTCTTAGTTTTTCTCTTCTTCAATTTAACTTGTTTTCCTGAGACGCGGGCCGCGGAGCTACAATTTTATTATGAAACGAAGATCTTCCGAGGGCTGTAATATATTGAAAAATTGCTTAAAATGTGCGCAAGACATATTTCTTTGAGAAAACGCTTTAGGTGAATGGCAGAGCATTCTCCTTCATAATGAAATAATATTTGATCAACCAATGCTTCAATATCCCATAACCCATCTTTCTCCGTTCTTCCGAACTCCATTTGACAATTGTCCCAAACGGGCTTCAGGACGATCGTGTCTCTGATTTTGTTTTTAAACAAAAGTCTTCCGGAGGCTCTGCAATCTTGAAAGATGTCTTGAAATGTGCGCAAGACTTTTTTCTCCAAGGAAACGCTTTAATTAAATGGCAGATGTGTCGCCTTGGTAGACAAAAAACATTTAATACCTATGGCAAACGCAGTCGAGGCCAACATTTTTGCCATGAATTTTTCTCAAAACGAAGCTTTTCCGGAGGTTCTACGGATTGAAAAAACGTCATAAAGTATCAAGCAGAACCTCTTTTTTGGATAAACGCTTTAGTCGGATGGCAGAGGACTTTTCTTTCTAAAGAATATAATTAAAAGCCCCAGCAGTCTTGACACTACGAAAACTGCTTGCTGGGAATTCGTCGTTGCACCTTTTAAACGTTTTAAACTTAACCGACATAATAAATTTTAGATCCATAATACGACTCTAGATTAAGCATTAGTGAGTGAGAGAGAGGATTGGAATAGACGGTAACGATTTTCATCGAGAAACTTTGAGAAAGATGTAACGTATCGGAAGGGGAAGGGCGGAGGGGCGTAACGACGGTTGTGCGAATTATTGAAACATGTGCCTTTAAACTAAGTTTTATTTTTTAATCAGAGTACTTTTATTACTTTACTATTCATATTAAGTGTCTGTGCGTTAGATAAGTCAAGAGAAACAATATTTTTATGTCAAATTCAAAAGAAACTTCATCAACATACGTTGATAGCATACAAAATTCAACATAAATTATATTTATTTACGAGCCGATAATTAATTTTGAGTCTCATTGTCACACGTATTGTTTCTTTACGAAGAATTTTAACTTTTGCGGTTCCGAATTTGAGTTACCACCTGATGAACCAGCATGAAAATAGAGAACTCTTCGTTATTTAGCTTACAAATATGCAAAAAATCTCTTTCGAATATCAGCTTATCTTATTTTTTTCAGTGATCATCGCAAAGCTTGAAATCTAATGAATAAACAGAATATTTGGTTATGTAATTTTGTGCAAGTTTTGTAGATTAATTATTAAATAAATTCCACGTGGACATGATATTCCGTACGTACGATGTACTAAATTCACAATTTTTTTACTTCAGACTTCTCGTTAAACAGGATGTTAAGGTATATTCAAAATTTACACATGCAAGTAATAAATATAATTCAAATTCATATCATTTGCAACTGCGTACGTTTACGTAAGAAATACTTTAAGTAATGTATTTATCGTAGATGTTTTGACAGGCTTTCCAAAGTAAAAATCTGATTTTTTTAATATGTTGGAAAGGTGGATCAAGTCCACCGATATTTAATGTTTCAATAAAATTTACCATAAACTTTTTAAGATATTAAATCGTTAACTTAAGACTTTTTATATGTGTTGGAGTGAGTATCTTCTCAACAATCTCATTTTCCAGATATCTTGGTCATGGAAATCAAATGCAAGAGTTGAAAAAACAGTTTTATGTATATCGAAACTTCCTGACTGTGAGAAAATTTTTAAAAAGTATCATGTTACATCAAGATAAACAAGAAAAGCAAGTTATTTATCGTCATTGTTTCATAAAGTAATGTTATTTTTATTTTTATCTATAGGTCTTTCAATTTTGCAAAGAAAGGTAATATCGAACTTTTGAAAATTAATTAAAAAATAATTTTATACAAAACATCCTTGAACGTTGAATTGGGTATCTAAAGAAAGTTTTAGTTCGGTGTCTCAATATTTTTGAGACATCGAAGCGGTGATAAATTTAAATATTAAAAATTCCTTAAAATCTGAACAGCGTTACCAATATTCATGACACTTTTTACGCGCATTACACGTCTTCTAATTTACCGAGATTTATATTTTTTGGAATTTTTTCGCAAAATCACAATAAATTTAACCTAATTTTGAGCTATCAAATCCATCATTTGTGCACATATTCAAGGGACTGAAAAGATTACTAGTATCGACTTTTATTAAAATGTATGCACGCGTACAAATTTCTGTTGAATATAATAAAATTTAAGAATGCTTCATAAAATTCTTGATAGATTACGATAAAAGAGAACCAATATATTTGATACATCATTTGTCTGGTTTAAGGTGATATACTATCCCTCGGTCGATAACAAAAACTGTGATACAAATTATTCTGCAGCGGTTGATTTCTCGAATAATAGACAAAAAAAGATGAACTGCGACTCATACTTCCTCATCGCGGTTGCTTTGCAAGCTTCTATTTTGCATCCTTATTTTCCTTTTCTTAACGAAACAAATTTCTATCAATGAGGAAGCAAAATGTACGCGTAGAGTAACTTAAAAACCAGTTTTGGAACAATATTACTGTGAATGTGTTTCCTAGGGAGGGCTTCCCCAATTGCTGTAGATAGTAATTTTTCTCTCTCAAACTTTGAACTTGGAAAATTCTTCTTCTATCGTTCAAAAGTTACAGCAATTCTTCGATTCTTTAAAAGTTAAGAAAGGATATAATACCACGATCATTTAAAATGTTGGGACCAGTACCGACCTCGCAATTTACGATCCGTAGGACCCGCTTCTTACAGAACTAAACTGTATATGCATCAGTAAAGTACATCCATCGAAATTTTTGTTACGCTCTTTTGGAAAAATAGTTTAATTGCTTAAAAAAACATTTTGCACTTTAATATAATTTTCTTAGAGATATGCAAATGTTTGCGTCTTGACATTACAAAGAAAAAAAGAAGTCTGTAAAGTATAAGCTTGTACACAGCTTCCTCATAATTTATTATTCAACTTTCCCAAAGCTATCTCCATGAGGAAATGTGATGATCAATTTTGACGTTCTCATAAAGAAAGTTTTATGAACGGTCAAAACTTATGAACAAGCAATACGCACAGGTTCAACCTTGCAGGCTGGTTTGTTAAATAAATCTTACAAGTGAATAAAAAAATATTTTGTCAAATTATATCATGGAATGTGAAATTTACCTTTTTTTTTTTCAGGTATGGCAGCTCCACTCTGTGGCGTTGCACCCATTTTTGCAATGAGCTTTTTCGGATTTGGACTTGGCAAAAAGTTACAACAAAAAACACCAAATGATCAATTGTCACCATTGCAATTGATTTATGCGGGGGCATTCAGCGGTGCCTTTTCGACTATTATTATGGCACCCGGTGAAAGGATTAAGTGCCTTTTGCAAATACAACACGCAGATGTTAAACCTAAGTACAACGGGCCTGTTGATTGTATCAAACAATTATATAAACATGGTGGAATAAGAAGTATTTATAAAGGAACTTACGCAACACTGCTTAGAGGTAAGAGAACAGAGTTTTTTTTTGTAATAAATTCTTTCTTGACAGTTTCAAAGATATCGTTCTTTCTCGTGTATCTACCATGACCGTATAATCGACGAACAAGGACCATATATTTGACAAACAAGAATGTAAAGTAGAACTTTACACGTCGCTTCTTTATTATTTCGATCGGTCGTCCGCACAGCCTTTCCTGTAAGGAAGTCTGCTGATCAATTTTGGCTTTTTTACAGTGGAAGCTTTCTTCCAATTTTATGAAAAATTGAGTTGATCGATTAGACTTTTCTGCAAATGTTGAATATGTTAAAGATACAACGTGCGTGCGATGAGATACGTGAGAGTGGGAAAGAGAGGAAAACGACGATGAGCGAGCTTTTTCCTCAAGCTGAAGCTTTTGGCTTATTCTTTATTTAATACTTCTATAAATATTTACAATGAATAGTCCGTTGCAATATAAAAATAGTCTGATTTTTTAGTATATAACTTCGAATGTAGATACGAAATCGGAATTATACGGAAAATCGAGAAGACGTACGGTTCATTCGGTGTTCCGAAAATTGTCCCATTGCTTGTAATTCAGTGTGTTCACGAGGATTTACTAGTTACGATACTTACACTTTGTGTTATCTACAAATCTCTACCAAGTACGAACATAATCAGATGAAATAGAATCGTTTTTCTTTTTCTACAGATATGCCAGCGAGTGGAATGTATTTTATGACATATGAGTGTTTACAACGATTGATGACGGAGGATGGAAAGAAACTTGGCCTAGTATCTACGATTATAGCCGGTGGTTGTGCAGGAATTGCTAATTGGATTGTTGGAATGCCACCCGATGTACTAAAGAGCAGACTACAAACAGGTGAGAATTCTATTTTCACATAGTGAAAAATGACGGTTTACGCGCTGTTATCTTTAATTGCCAAGAGGTGATTCGTTTTTTAAAAATTGTGGTATTTTCAACCTATGTTCAAAATTTATTGAAAAATGTTATTGAAACATTTCGATAATATCATAATATTATTTTACAGAATTATCAGAATTAGGTAAAAAGCTTACAAGGACAACGCGTTATAAATAAAGTCAATAGAAACTGAATATTTACTTAAAGAAAATCAACTAATTCATACGAATCTAGATGTCATCTGACGCAAAGCTCGAAATTAATTTCAAATAAACGAAACGCTCGCTCTTATTTCAGAACGTTTGTCAACCAATATTATTCTCCTGCTTGCTCCTAACTTCTGTTCTCATATTTCTAACGTATACTTACCCTATAGCCTATGAGGGTACGTTGACTCGATAATCAAATTAAATTACAATGTGTTAATTGTACTTTGGATGTTACAGCACCTGAGGGTACTTACAGTGGCGTCAGAGATGTATTCGCACACTTAATGAAAGAGGAAGGTCCACGGGCACTGTACAAAGGAGTTGTGCCGGTTATGCTACGAGCTTTTCCGGCAAACGCTGCCTGTTTTCTTGGTTTTGAAGTAGCCATGAAAGGTCTTAATTGGGCATCACCAAATATGTAACATTTAATCTTGAAGCAGTTGAATTGGTAAATGTAACGGCCATGTATTCATGGTTTCGCTGCATTGGTGTTGTTGGTTTCAATATAATGTTTATATATCTGTATTTTTTTTACGAAAAAAATAAAACTTTATTACAACGGAGTGACGCGTAAAAATTCTCGAAACAAGTAAATCTTCTTTTATCTTGGATATACCAGAAGAACAAAATGTAGTTCTTTACTCGATTAACAATCGAAATTGAGATTTCAAAAAACCTACACAATTTGAATATAATTAATGTATAAGTTGTCAAAGGTCACAACTAAGCTATTAATTTATTACTATGGGGACAAGCTTAGATGTATATTAGTTTGTTTGTATATTGCTGTCGTATATATATTATCAATTATTGAAGTATCGTCATCGTGACCATTTTTCTATTAGATGTAGTGTTTGGCTAGTCACCACTCATGGTCCTGAGTATAGCGTCGCCCAGATTCCTACATTATCGGTCGTCCTTTCCATTTATCACGATTTCTTTAGGTATAAAAAATCGTCGAGTCCGGTTGCTTTATTAATTCTTGATGAATCAGTGAAGCAATCGGAGTCGACAAAAACTAGGGATTCGATAGTTTGAGATCTTCTTGTAAATAATTATGAATCACAAAGGTATTTGGGCAACATTATACTCGGATACCGAGTGGTGACTAGCCAAAAACTTCATTGAATAGAAAAATTGTCGCGATGACGCTACTTCAATAATTGTTAGATCTATATTGTTTGAAAGTTGTAATTACCGTTGATTTGACGATCATGAAGCGATAAAAAATTGCTGACTACGCGTTGCATGCACGTCCATTACAATCTAGAATAATTATGACGTTGTAAGATCGTAAAAGCTTCTCACCTCGATCCGCTGACCAATGAAGATGTGCGTAATCCTCTACACACCAGCCAACCAGCAAGGCTCGGAGACTATGAAGAAGATGGCCCTAGTTAAATTATTCTGATGGAAACGTATACAGACGTATTGACCATTATTTATACGATTCATGCATCGTTTATCCAAAAGTCAAAACAGTTGGTAAAAAATGTTTTCGACTTTAAATGGCGCATTGGCGTATCCGAAGCAAATAGATTAGTCGATCTGTGCGATGCTTGTGCAACTGTGATTACTGAAATGTCGTTTGAAACCATCAAATTATATTTGCATAAGATGAGTTTGTACAAAGTGATTGGTTGCATTTTGGTATATCCTCAATCTCTTTAAAATCCCGCAGCTCGCAGATGCATATCAATGGAACGCTTGTGCGACTGCGATTGCACGAAAAATATTACACATTACGAGTAAATATAATTTAACGACTTCCAATTATTTCCAAAGGTTGAATTCTGCATTTGACAAAAATATGGATGCTTCATATAAAATTTGTGGTTCTCGCGAAAAATGTGAAATTTTTTACAGATCGTCTCATGAAAATTGAGCAATTAGAGAAAAATGGTGGATAATATCTTCATTGACGAATTAATCCGTTTCAACTGGGACGTAAAGACAACTTCTATAACTATCTTTGTGGTAAATTCTTATTTTAATACATCACAACTCTACATCTTCAAGAGATTGACACACAATAGAATGTAATAGAAGATTTTTTTGTGCAGTTTAGAGATATCCGATAGTTAAGTTACTAGAAATACTAAATACGATTTACATCTTCTTGATAATTTCATCATTAATTTCATCATATAATAACAATAAGTACAATGGTAATAACAAGACCATCTCTTTATTCTTTTGTATTCATATTCACAGGAAGAAAATAACAATCTTATTATAATATACTACGAGCAGGCGCAGTGTCATACGAAACTTGTGTGTGTCTTTGTTCACGCCTGTTTGTGTGATGAATCAATCATTAGAACTTGAAGCGTAACGAATACTTAAGAAAATCATGATATTCTCGATGGTTCATGACGCGCAACCACGATCCAACCATCGTCACTGGGAATAACGGAAGGTGCTGCTTCGGATGTTGTATCCTGTACGACAGCCGAACGAGCTCGACCTTTCATTATTTCTAATTGTCGCTTGAGATTACGGTAAAGCTTGACAAGTGATTCCTATAAAAATTTTTTTAAATCAACAGAGAAATATAACCATAAAGAATTACTTTCAGTACACACTATCAAGGTTATATAAAATATTAAGAAATGAGATTATCGATGGCAGCGTTTTCTGTTCAAGTGTCATAAATCATTTTTTTAAGGATCAGTTTGTCACTTTAATACAATATTAAAGGTAATATGTAAATAATAGACAATAGGTAAACAAACATAGTATCGTTATTAAATACTTTGAAAACTTTGAACCTCTGAACGGCTATAGTTTTCGTAATTTTTTTTTTGATTCATAATACTCCGAGAGCTTGGAAATATCTGATTAATTTTCAAACACGAGAGATATTCCGCGAATTATTTTTTTCACCCGAATTTCAAGCGATAGGAGTTTGGTATTTAACAGTTTTGTTTGAGAATAAGTTTTATTGAAAAATTCACGAATAAATGTAGTTGACGTTTCTGACATTCACGCAGGTTACAAGCTATTGAACATTTTTTGTTTATTTATTATTTAGCAACAGCAAGGAAGTTATCGATAAAAGTTACCGATATTATTTCGTCCTACTGGTGCTATTTCATTGCGATTACTGGTATTGGCATGGAATTAATTCACCAATCGTGCATCTATCCAAACGATGTTATAACATTTCTTAGCTTTGTATTTAATAAAAATTACATTATTGTTCTGACCTTTTCATCTTCGAGTTTTTGGAGCTCTCGTTGTTGCCTGAGTGTATCGCCGCTCAAACTGTTCAACATTTCAGTTTTGTGTTGTCCAACAATTGCAATCTCCGTCTGAATCTTAAGATACTCTTGGGCAAGTTTCTTATGCTGTTGGAATATATCTTGAGACAATTGACACGTATGATCCGGAGTGATTGGTCGCAATTCCGCGTCCAATAAACGATATACATTGTCCAAATCTTGGCCAGATGTACTACTGTCTGCGACAAACCAGAGAGAAAAGTACGAATTAACGATCAATGAGAACGATCTCGTCTACGAGTGTTTTAATGAATGAGCTTGTGTTCAAAATTCTTCTGTATTGGCATATACAGACAACGGAGACACGCACGGGCATACGAATTTACTAACGTAATAGTATCCAGCAATGTTTCATCGTTAAGGCATCCCGCGATTCGACGACCTCCGAATACTCTTTACTTCCGGTGGACATATTGTTTGCCATTATCGACTGGCAGTAAGTACACCCTAACTAGAAATCTTATCGACGTGTGTCGACGACATCGTTGGGTGACTGAGCATTATTAGCGACGACATCGAACGCAACGGACAAGCGGCATTTTGCACTTCGCTCTATTTCAAATTTATCGTTCCGATTGACGAATAATCGATTATTATTATATCAATTATAACTCGCACGTTAAAAAATTACTAATATTCACTATACTTTCAGGAATACTATAACTCGAAAGAATGATTACGAATTGAGGAAGAAAGATAAATGCGGAGCCTATGTTTTCGTACGAATTGAGAGCAAGTAAAAGTAGAAATTTAGTGCGTGCACGAACAAGAGTCAAGAAGGTCCACGACTGATGCTGCGCGTTCGAGAGTCGAATCGCTACTAAAGACAACAAACGTCCTGGCTATAATGGGCAAGCTGACTCAACCACACCTGCCACCGAATAAACCCCTCCGCCCTCCAACCGCGGCACTTTAATTCACGTATTAAATCTGTCTGTCGCGCGTCCTTCCTCTTTCTAGCATAAGTTAAATATCTAAAGAACTTAAAAACCGAATGTTAATAAAACGAAGCTTCTTTCGAAAGAACACCAAGGCGACATTTCACAAGTTAATAATCTTTGGCATATATTGTATAAGAAGATTGCGGGGTCACCACGACAACCACCGCAACGAGACTACGACCAATGACTCAGCGCGGTGCGAGCTATTTCGAGCCATAAATAATTTAACGACCAGACGTTTAGACGCTTTTAGGTGGATGCTCACTGCAACGCACGCAATTCTCATCTATCGACAACAGTATATCAAGTCAGCGTACAACGGCCTGAATTTAAAAGAAACAAACTAGTTCTGATTTTATGATAACATTTACCAAGATCTTGTCAATTTCAATACGTGTAACCCCGGTACGGTACCGTGATGTAAATACGGCGACTAGAATAATCTAAAATTGATCGTTACGTCGTTAATAACTCGACACGCGTGTATCATATCAACGTTAAGAAACATAACAAAGGTACCAGTGGAAAAGTGACTCACACATCAGTTTCTTTTTAGTTTTTGGAAGCATTTTATCGAGACCAGCCATGTTACGAATTTCCCATGATGAATCGGAGGTTTGTCCGGTTTCCCAAGCATCCTGCAAATAAAAACTTGTTAAAATTCAAAACAGATTTAATATAATTGAGCTACATAATTTGTTTGCTGTGATAACTTCCCTACATCGACGTACCGGATCGCAATATACGTGTAAAGGCTGAAAATGACAGTCGATATCACGTTGATTATGTATACCGTCCGATGGATCAGTTGTTCTTGTATGGAGGCGATTATTCAAACTCGGTGATTCGTCATTAATATCGTTCATGGGTGAACCAACGGTACAAGGAGCGAGAGAGCCGATAGAATCGGATTCAGTGTCGGAGGTAATATTGAAATTGACGGATGGTTCGCGATGCATCAATCTCTTGATCCTTACAGCATCAACGGATGATGGCTGATCATCGTTTCTTAGTGTCGCTGCAGTTGCTATCGCAGTGGCCTTCTTTTCCTCTTCCAGTTCCTCTGCTTCCTCCATCGCCTCTTCCTCCTCTTCCTCCTCCATTTCCTCAGCATCGTTAGTTGCACCTTGATTATACAGTACAACGACAATTGAGACTGAGATAATATTGAAAATATAATCAAAAATTGAAAGGAAGAAAGAAAAACACGATAAAAGAGAAAAGTCGTTTGACATACTCGAGGATGAGTATTCGAGAGGTTCCGTGTGTCCTTTAAAAAGTTCCGAGAGGCTTGTCATGATTTGCACGACCTCGTTCATCGAAGGCCGCTCCTCAGGTATTTTTCGCCAGCATCTATTAAGAAAATTACAATTATTTCAAATATGCTTCAGTCAATAAGAGTTACCGACATACCGTATTATGAGATCCCTGATTGGTTTTGGGCAACCTTCTATCAACGGTGGTCTCTGGCCAATGTGAACTGCCCACATAATGCGATAGGCAGAACCGCCAATGTCATCGAATGGTTTTCGTCTGGAAAGAACTTCCCAAAGTATAACTCCCCAGCTAAAAACGTCGCACTTTTCGGTATAGCGCGAACCCTCGAATACCTCCGGTGCCATCCACGCGGCCGAACCCTTGTTATTCGTCATGTATGTATTGAGATCGCAAGCTGTACCAAAATCGCAGATCTTGAGCGTACGTCCGCCGAGTACGAGAAGCAGATTGGGAGGTTTGAGATCTCTGAAAAGTCATCGAAAAGAGTCATTGGACTTTCCCCATGATACGCGTATAACATTATTAACCTCTTCGACGACGTCTAAACCTAAAGCGTATCATCGTCACATGGCGTTGATGCCATCAAAGGAAGTGTAAATCATTTTCGACATATTGGTAAATATTGGTAATGTAGCAAAAATTAAAATGAATCGGCTGCATGATCGAGAGATGTAGGAGATAATTTGTATTTCCGTAAATATAAGAACGCAAATTACCTGTGTATCAGTGGTTTTGGTTTCATGTTGTGAAGATAAGCGACACCACAGGCACATTGGAGCGTCCAGCTCATAGCATGCGCTGCTGTGTATTTTGGTTGTGGTTCGCAATGCAGAACTAACAGAGGGACAGAGCGTAAAATCTATTAAATATTTCAATGGTATTTTCCATTTCTGCATCGACAAATAACTTTACCATTGTAGAGAGATCCCCCTTCGGCGTACTCCATAACCAAACAGACAGGATTTCTGGTACACGCTCCGTACAATCTAACAATGTTAGGATGAGCCACTCGCGACAATTGTCGCACTTCAACGGCAAAAGCTCTTCGTTCTCCTTCGGTATCAATGTGTTTGACAGCCACGTATCGACCTCGCCATCGTCCCTTCCAAACTACGCCAAAAGAACCTTTGCCTACCACCTGCTCGAAGAACGATATCGGTAGATAATTTCAATTTTGAAATACAACAAAGAAATAACGTATTAATAGTTTATTATTCAATTATGAGATATAAATATCGAATCGGACCTCTTCAGTTTCAATCTCATTGTAGTTTATCTCTTCGACAAACTGTTGTTGGCCCGCCACTTGAGTCAACCCTCGTTGCAGCGACAGAGAACCGGAGGAAGGAATCGATCCTCTGGCGGATCCGGAGGATGGGTAGTAATGCAGCAAAGCTGGTGGTAGATGCGACGACTCGTCGTCTTTACCAGAGTCCCCGATTGACCTTGAAAATTCATCCTCACCACCCGTTCGGTTATCCGGTGGCTCGTTATCCATTATTTTCACCGAATTTTCCAGATGTTAACACCGAGCAACGCGTCGTCGTCGTTGTTGTCAAGTTATCATAGCTCCACCAACATTTATTCATTAATTCATTATTCGCCGCGACGTCCATAGCAGCGTGCGTTTAACGGGCGATTATTATAATTTACAGAATGAAACATTTAGAGGTTAGTTGTGATAACACCAATTGTCATCACAAGAGAGAAGAGAAAGAAAACAAGACGAAAAAAAAATATATATCGTCGTCGCGGCGCTGGTGGTGGAAACTGCGTCGCAATCGCGCATTAAAAATATTTATTCTGCCGGTAAAATTGGTAGAAATTTAGGGCGAAATGTCGAAAATCGTGTGTCAGCTTTTACTCGCCGCGCGTTACACATACGTAAAAATATTCAACCACCACGCGCCGATAATTTAAGTGGTCGGTCCGTGTTACCAATATACATATCGCAAAATCGGTGGCGGCGGCGGCGACGGCGGCATAGGACGCATCAACTATAGAGCAGCAGTCAGCAGTCGGCACACATTGAAGCGCGCGTAGCTGGAACACATATTCGAATGCGCATAGACATTCTGAGACTCACACATAAAAACATGGACAGAGCGTGTAGTATAGCGTTATTACGCGGCGGGTGGTAGCGCGAGGAGCGTCCTCCTTCGGCAATCGATAAGCTTCGCATCATTCGTAACGCAACTTTGCGTAAGTTGAACTTTCCAACACCCTACACAATTTTTCTCATCATCTTTAAACATTTCATTGTGGAAAGTGCTCGTATATTTAATACATAAACCAACAAAAGTGTATGCAAAAGTATGCAACTTATACAATAATTTTGCAATAAAGTTAACTGGTTTTTCCAAGATCTATCTACCAAAAGCTTGTATACTTGCGATAATATTCACTTTGATATTGACAGCATATCTCGAGATATTATATTGCTTGGTGTACTTAAATAAATAAAAAAAATAAAAATAAAAAAACAATATCATAAATATAACGTGTAATGGCACAAGCAATTTCGGAACGCCCGGTGGATGAGAAAAGTTATATCCTGGATGCAAGAAAAAATTACGAAGACGTAAGTTTTACCGATATAAAATCATTCGATTCTTTTTATTTTATTACAATTTTTTATTCTTTTATTTATTAAAAACTATTTTTCAATCAATATTTCAACACCCGGTAGTTATGGCTCTCTTATGATAGAATTACAATAGCACTGTATACATTATTATCGTATATAGTAATATTTCATATTTAAAAAATTCATCTTAATTAGTCCCCGTATAAACGCTCGATTAATCGCCCTTTTATCGGTCGCAACTCGCTCATTCAACTTTCACCTTGTTATAAACTAGAGGTCGCACAACACACGTATATTAATAATTTACGATTTGGTTTTGAAAAGTGAGTGCTGCAGGGCACTCTCTATTTTCCTCTGATTTCTATATCTAATATTTAATAACAACAATATATATAGTTAACTGGTGAAATATCGATCAACCACAGTAAATTTAATGGAATTTTTCATGAAATATTTGGAAATGATATTTGATCGGCAATATAGAAGCCGACCGACATTTCATCCTCTTTCCTTACGTGTGTATACTGTTCCACTGTTGTTGTTGTTGTTGTTGTTGTTGTTGTTGTTGTTGTTGTTGTTGTTGTCATTGGCTCACGAATTGTTGAAAAAATAAAACATTGGCAGGGTGGCAGTCTCGGTACCGATGATTCGTGCGACGATTTGAGGCAACTCGTGAGGGTAAGGATATTCTTGTCGTCGCAATTGATTGCGTATCTGTAATTAGCTCAGCAGCAAAAGCTTTAACGCCATTTACTACATATTTCTGTCGGTTTTTCTTGGCTGATTCGCGATCCCCTATCCGGTTCTAGAGCCAGTTCAGTCGGTATTGTACATAATCGCTATAATCAGAATTCAAAAGATCGTGTTTATCTCGCAGCCAATATGGATCAATTATCGTTGTGTATATTGCATTACCGTAAATTTAACCAATGCATATGCACGCTCTTATCTTTTTTAATTATAATATTATTTTTTTTAAGCAATCCTTAGGATGACTCCCTCGGCATGTTATAGTATTTTGTCATTTTCCGTTGGTTAGTTGGCTTTTTTTTTTGGCTTACGCGAAGGTAGAAGCTTCGACCAAAACGCGGTGATATGCGTAACTTACGTTCAATAACACTCTCGACGTAAGTTTCGGTCGAGCGGCTTCGTTGTCGTTGAACCACTTGTGACGGATCAAATAGCACCCATGCAATATGCTCGTGCTCCGATTCTCTTATTACATGTACGATATATATATATATCGTATATGTAATAAGAGATGTAATGTAATGTACATGTAATGTACGATATATATATATATCGTATATGTAATAAGAGAATCGGAGCACGAGCAAAAATATATATATAATTAAATTAGTTAAGGATCGTATTTCAGGAGGACGAGAATGAATCAGGCAAATTTACGAGTCTGCCACTGGCAAGTTTTAATTTTATCAATTCAATAATTGGCAGTGGCGTTATCGGTGAGTATACTTGTATTATTAAAATAAATGCGATAAATATATAGAAAAAATAAAGAAGTATAGTAACAGCTTGATGAACTATATATAAGGTATACCGTATGCTCTACATCAATCGGGCTTTGGGCTTGGATTGGGGCTGCTGATACTGGTTGCCATTCTTACGGATTATTCATTGATTTTGATGGTACGAAGCGGTCATCTCTGCGGAGAAATGAGTTACCAAGGTTTAATGCGAGCCAGTTTCGGACGACCAGGTTTTTACATACTCACGGCACTTCAATTTATCTATCCGTTTATAGGCGAGTTTGTTGGGTATTTAAACTGCGTAGTCGTTAATTAATCTGTCGTGTTGAATTAGTGAAAAAATAAATAAATAATCAACAAATGCTTTTCGTTCGTTTCAGCAATGGTTTCGTACAACGTGGTCGTAGGTGACACGGTTACCAAAGTTATAATTCGATTAACTGGAATAGAAGAGAGCAATTTGTTTGGTCAACGACAGGTCGTTATTCTTCTGGCTACATTGTGTATCACGATTCCCCTGTGTCTCTACAGAAATGTTGCGCGTCTCGCTAAAATATCATTTTTATCTTTGGTATGCGTTGGTTTTATTCTAATCGCAATATTCATCAGAATGGGCAGCATGGCTTCGATCGTGTGAGTCTGTGAAAGATAGATATTATTTTATTGCCTTATAAATATCAATTGAATATTAATATCGAAGGTGTTTTATCGAAAGGGCAGACCCGAACAAAAGGACAGCTGGAGATTCGCCAATTTACCGGGTATCGTTCCGTCGATCGGTATAATGGCATTTGCTTTTATGTGTCATCACAACACTTTTCTCATATACGGTTCGATCGAGAGAGTTACTCAGGAAAAGTGGGACATTGTAACGCATTGGTCCCTTTGCACATCTTTCTTGGTCGCAGCGGCATTTGGTATCGCCGGTTATGTCACATTTACCGCGCATGTACAGGGTGATCTTATGGAAAATTATTGTTGGGACGATGATCTCATGAATTTTGCAAGAATCATGTTCAGCGGCACGATATTGCTCACCTTTCCGATCGAGTGTTTCGTTACTCGCGAAGTCAGTATACCTACTCGAAATTATTTGCATGTACGTTCTATTGTTGACTTTTTAATAAATGTTAATAATACATTTTGCGTATGATGTCGATACAACAGGTTATCATGACGGCGATCAAAGGAACGGCCGAAGAAGGCGCTGGTGAAAATCACGATATTTACATAGCTGGTTCGGATCGACGATATCTCGTTATCACTATGGGTATTATAACGAGCGCCTATCTAATATCGATGACTACCGATTGTCTTGGTGTTGTTCTTGAATTGAATGGCATATTGGCAGCTGTTCCATTGGCTTACGTATTACCGGCCCTTTGTTACCTCAAACTTGAGGAGGGTACCGTTTTATCTAGAAAAAAACTTCCCGCTTTTGGTCTAATGATCGCTGGAATTCTCGCAGCTGTTTCCGGCCTTCTTCTTGTTATATTTAATAACGATACGGCAGAATCGTGTGTTCATGGAAAAATAATGCAATATTGTATAAGCAATTATACGACGGCCGTCAATACCTCGTTCGATACCACTACAGTGACAACTGTTACAACCTCATCAACGACGACGGAGATGATAACGACGGCGGCGACGACTTCGGTGGAAACGACGACGGCATTCGTAACGAGTACGATAGGAAGGATAACGGAGGAAATAACAAAAAGTATTATAAATAGGCCTACGGCAGAAACAACAATGACAACAATCATAAACTACAATAGCACTGTACCAATTTTGCCCAACTAACAAGAATATTTACAAGAAATTAGGATAAACAAGGATAAATTGTTTAAAGGGACCGGGGTTTGAGCGCATCGTGTGCGTTGCGTGTACCTCGAATACAGCTACTCCATTTATATTTATATATAAATATTATTGTTATTATTAGTGTGAAGTGAAAGGTGCGAAAGTCGTATGCTTCCGACAATCGCAGTGTCGGCAAGCAATTGCAGCTGGCTGCAGCGCGAGCTTTAATATCGTAGCGATGATGGGTCTCGTTGTATGTTTCCGTGCGCACAACCCTCGTTAGAAAATGCAATTGAGACTGATTAGTTTTCAATAGGATTTCTGTCCAATTGATAAGTGTCGATCGGTTTCAATAGGATTTTTCACGCAGGGAGAATTATAGCGCCCTAAAAGGCTCATCGTTGCTCGTATTCCTAAGTAAAAGTAATTTAAAATGCAATTATACTAAGAAATAATGACAAGTAAATGAGATACGAGAGCAGCAAAATGAGCTTTGCGATTAACGATTATATACTCTCCATGTACAAAATTACTATGTATAATGCTTCATTCCCTTTTATTGTCTCATTTGTTGCACGGCATAATCAAATATTAATAGAGCAACCCAAGTAGAACGATTAATAATTAAATTATAATAATTATTACAAATGCCAATTACCAAGAAAATGCGGCACTGTCGCTAATTTTCGCGCTCACGCGCTCTCCTACTATATTTGACTGTGATGAAATTTACGTTTTTTTACCAATATTTTTCTTATTATGATATATTACTATTATTATTATTATTATTATTATTATTATTATTATTATTATTATTATTGTTATTATTATTATTAACGTTATTATTAACGTTATTATTAATATTATGTTCATCTTCATTATCATAGTCATCATCACCATCATTATTTGTGTGCTACTACTATGGCGACTGTACGTAATCTCTACTACATATATTTCTGGAAATTTATTGAAATGTAGTGTATATACACACAGATACACATGGTTATTGCAAAGAGATTCAAGCTTGTTGTTTTTACCATTTTCCTATATTTGTAGCTCATGTCAATGCGAAAAAAAACAATGACAATAAACAGTTGGTACGTATCTTTCGTGAGCTACGCGCCGGGGATATAATGTTACATACAACTTGAATATATATATATTGAATATATGCGGCTACAAGGTGCTATTTTCTCGTGCACACTTTTGGCGACGAATTTTTTAGTGCACAGTTGCACCGATTACCTGCAAATACGTCAATAATGTTAAAGGGAGGCGATACCTACTCAGTGGTTAACTAAAACTGTAAACAATAGCATTTCACTTTACTGGGGTGTGAGAGAGACAGCTATATGAAGTACTACCAACGCCTCTCGCGGATTCGTGTGAGGCGAAACTATACTAGTTCTATCTCTTTCGCACTCATGGATATTTCGCCTCCCCTTCATACAGCTGAGCCTGCCCAGGTCTCACGTATTTATTTTACCTCATTATCAACAATAGTTTTCGTGCACAATTTAGGTACTTTTTCGTTTCTAAATATTAATCAATGTACCGTGAGTGTTCTTCCTCCCCTTAAGGGGACATGAAACCTACTCAGTGGGTAACTAAAAATGTAAACAATAGCATTTCACTTTACTATTGTGTGAGAGAGACGGAGTATAAATTACTACCAGCGCCTCTCGCGATATTCATATGAGATGAAACTAAACTAGTGCTATCTCTCTCGCACTCATTGATATTTCGCTTCCCCTTCGTACAGCTGAGCAATCGGCCATGTCTCGCGTATTTATTTTTCCAGATTTTTAACGATAGTTTCCATACACAGTTTAGGTACTTCTTCTTACATAGATGTAATGCTTCGCTTTCACTTCGCCGTGTCCACAATACTAGTTCTATATCTTTCACACTAATGGATGAAATATAGAGCATTCGCCTACCCTTGAGTCTCTGACACCGTCTAGCTCCCTTGAAGATTAGGTCTACAGTTATTATTGATACGGACTGCGGTAATATTTCATAACCTCAACGCAATATTTGGAGTTGTAGGATATTCTGGTGCTTTTGCCTATCGCCTCTAGCAACTTACCATCGTCCACCAATGAGCAAGAAAAAATGTCTCAATGTGAAATAGGTTAATATATTTAATATATTAGAATAATACTCGTGGCGAATGAAAATTTTTCTGAAAAGCATTTTTAACATTGGCGGCTACATTCCGCGCGTGTCCAATAGAGAATTCGAGCAGTATATGGCGCTTTGAAAAATAAAAATACATATGTTAGTTCAATGAGAATTAATTAATCGAATATTACTTACATTCCACAGTTGGTACAGACCTTCTGATTGAATTTCTGGAGGTGGCGTTCAACAACATTCTCTATGCGAGAAAACTCTACCCGGTTGAGATGTTCCAAATGAAAAAAACGTATGCTACCGCAGTTTATGTTTCTCAGCATCCTGAACTCAATGAGTACATAGAAAATGTATTAAAAACTATTCGTCAGTGGATAGTGATGGATCGCTCTGGGGTATCTGCAATTAATATGAAATTTTTTAATAAAGACAATCGCCTTATCGAAAAATATGTATTCAATCTCACAGATGTAGAAAACGAGCGTTTCTTCCAGTAAGTTTTAGCTCTCACTGTTTTTATAGAATTTTTAATTAATTTTTCAAGTTTTTCTTATTTGAAAATAAGTATAATTTTAGTTTTTAATAATTATACTCAATTATTTATATTATATATTGGTTTCAGAAGTGATCCTTATTTTTTCAAGATAGAGCAACTCTTGAGAGGCCTCTCCCTCAAACTATCAATGGCAATGTCCTATTTGAGTCCATTACCCGACGAATCGACTTTCTCCATTGACGTCGATGCTCGGCAATGGACACACGTTGCTCTCTGTGAAAATGCAATGTCTCAAAAATTTGCATGGATTTTGAATCCGGAGTCAAGTTTGTCAGAATTTCTCACTTGTAATAAGAGCACACGCAACAGCGGGTCTACCCTCCACAAAAGTTCGTTATTACCATTGATTGCTATAAAAAATTGTTGCCTCGAGTTGGAACTATTTGTCATACAAATAAATGAAGAGCAAGACTCTATTGATGCATAAAACAAATTAGAGTCTTGTAAATTAATAGATCTTGACACTATACTTGTGTATTCTTTGGACAAAGATTATCAAGTTTCTCCACAAAGTTTCATAAATCAAAATGGTGTATAGGTGAGCGAATAACAACTAGCAATATTCTTTCTAGGCAGATACTCTCTAAATACTTTTTGCTTAATATTCATAAAGGTAGCTTTGTTTTCACGACATTTCTGAATACTGAAAGTGTTCTAAACTTTTTTCAATTGCTTTCGTTTCGCAATAGGTGTTTGTTTCGAATGTTCATGCCCGTGAAACCAGATAAATATCGCCTGAAAATTGTTTCGCTGAATGATGCGATAACATACTTCACTTCGACTCCAGTTAGCGAAACACTGAAGACACGATATAAACTGACAATGTGAGGAACGATCCGTAAAAACAAATGCGAGATTCCTGAAAAATTAAAAAAATTGCCACCAGCCGGAACCAACGTTCAATTCATCTATCATGCAGGAAAGACATTGGGTATCATATAATCCAAAGGCGAAAAAAATGGTATTATTCCTATCGTCATTGGACGTCGACGATAAAATCGATGCTGCTACTGGTAAGCTCGAAATCGTAGTGAGCTACAACGAAATGAAAGGTGAGACTGACTTTTTTGATAAGAAATGTCACGACTATACAACTGCTCGGAGAACTTGTCGATGGCCTATGCGTTCTTTTTATTGGATATTGAATCAGGCAAAGGTCAAATAAATCAGGCAAATAAAAAAATTAGGCACACCGATTTTATATTCGATTTGAGTATGGCACTCATCAAGCCGTGATTAGCAAGACGTCTGACAATTTCAACTTTGCGAACAACGTTGCGACTTCAAATCGAAGCCCTTGTAGAAGAAAAAGATATTCCAGAAGATGAAGATCGAAGGAATCTATTGGTCGAAAATAAAATGGCCAAACAAAAAAGATGCAACTTCTGCCCAGTGGCCCTTGACCGCAAAGCATATTATAAATGCTTGAGGTACCAGGTACCAATGTGTCGGGAACATGTGGCCAAAATGTGCTGCGACTGCTCTTTGCAGATGCAAAAATAATTCAATGCATTGTATGAATCTCGATATCTCTAGGAACAAGCAAATAAACAGTAATTCTTGGAACAACTTCATCGTGTCATTTGAAAATCACTCGAATCGAAATATCATAATTTTTTCCATAAAGATCGTTTCCACTTCGTTTCGATTTCCACTCAAGATCGTTTGATTACTATATAATTAAACCTCCGTAAAGACCAACGGGAACAACTACAAAAAGGATAGTATGCGTGCAGATGGGAAAGAACGTGTGGGTGACAGGAGAGCAGGAGTGCAGGGAGGTCAGTTGCAAGGAAAAATGGAGAAGAAATGAGACGTGAGGTACCACCGAATCACAAGGAAAGTGGGAAGGAAAAGAAGAAGTAGAAACATGGGAGAAAAACAGGTGGAGAGACTATGGAAAGGAAGAAATGACGAGGATAGGCAGCCCAGATAGCGTAAAAGGAAGAGTAGCAGAACCGCTATTGCAAGAGGTATGAATACGGGAATACCAAGAAAGAAGAATAAGAATGTTAAAGAGCGGGAGGTGAGCACGAGGAGAATTGAGAGTAGCACACGAGGTACTCCATCTGTTTTGAACGAGGATGCGGGCAGAGCCATCAATAGTAGAGGTGCAGAAAATGGATGAAGGGCGATAATTACGTTTGAATCCATGGAGCAAAAGATCAGAGTAATGAATAGGAGGGCCGCGGTGCAAGGAATGGGCTTTGAAGTTGAGTACGACTTGACGGAGTGGGAGAAGGAAGGCATGGTATAATAAGAAGCGGTGAAGCTGAGGGGAGAAGGGAAAATTGTAAGGGAGCGTTACGCGAAATTGTGTGTGAATGGAGGTGGTGGTACTGGTCCGAGATGGAGGGAAGGTTGTGTGAGGAGAAGAAAAAGTTTTTTCGGCGGCAAGGAGAGCGAGGAGTGCAAAATCGTAATGTGGAATGTGGCAGGGATAACGAAGATAAAGAACTCAAGGGGAGCAAAGAACTTTCTAAGTAACTATGATGTGATAATGTTACAGGAAACGTGAATGCATAAGAGTGGATTGTAACGGCACTGGACAAGATAGCGGGTGGGTATGAGTGGGTTACGAAAAAGGCAAAAAGAGTGAAAAAGCGGAGAAGACAGAGTGGGGGCTACCTGATTAAAGTGAGGAAAAACCTAGGCGGCAAATGTAAAGTGGAACTATGGAACCACGGGGTTATGGTAAAAATATGGAGGGAGCAGAAGAAGAAGAAGTAGGTATGGATTGTCGAAGTATACAATAATGTAAGGTTTAAGGAGTTAGAGGGACCTCTAAGGCGATGTGTGAAAGAAGGAGCGGGGGTAGTATTAGCAGTGGATCTAAACGCTAGAATTGGGAGAGCGATAACAATTACAGAATGCGAGAAAACAGAAGGCCTGACGTGGGAAAAGAAATCGGAGGACGGACTGCTCAACACAGAAGGGAAAAAATATTAAAGTGGTGTGAGGAGTTAGGATTAACGGTGCTGAACGGCAGGGTCAAGGGCGACGAGATAGGAAAGGTCACGTTTATAGGAAAAGAAAGCGCGGGAAGGGGCTCGGTACTAGACCTGGTAATATGACTTAAGGATGAAGAGGAGGGAATGGTAAACTCGGTAGAAGTTATACTAACGATAAAGTCAGACCACTTGCCAGTTGCGTTTGCAATAGAGGGTCTGGGAAATGAAGAGAACGGGAAAAGAGGAAACGGAGTGAGAAGGAAAAGTTGGAGCCAGTGGTGAGGTTAGTGTGGCAAGAAGAGGGCGCCGAAAAATACGAGGAAGAAATAGCCAGGATTGGAGAAGAGGGTGCAGAGGAAGACACTGCAAAAAAAAGATGAAGCAGGCAACTTGGAAGGGAGCAAAAACAGCAATGGTGAAAAAAGAAGACAAGGAGGGGGAAACGTTCGCTGGGTACAGGGAGGGGGAGGAGCAAAGACGGAACCTTTGGAGGAGGTTGAAGAAATACCTCAAAACGAAAAGCCCGGAAGATAAAAAGAAGCTGGGGGCGGAAAGAAGAAAATGGACGGAGGTAAGAAAGAGGAAGAAGAAGGAATGGCTGGAGGAGTGATGGAAAGTGAAGGGAAGCAAAGACATGACGGAGTGGTGGAGCGCAATAAGGCACTTCAGAGTGAGGAGGAGAGAGGTGGGGGAAAATATCAAGAAAGAGGAATGGGTCACTCACTTCAGGAAACTTATGGGAGAAGAAGAGAACATAAGAAGACGGGGAGGTAGAGGAGTCAGTTGAACTGGAGCTAAATAGGGAAATAGAAAAAGAAAAGCTATGGAAAGTGTTGAGAAAGCTGAAAAATAGGAAAGCGGCAGGCGAAGACGGTATTACAGGAGAATTCATAAAGAACGTATCTGTTGCGGGGAAATATGAGCTATGGGAAACTATAGGGAAATATCGCTGCTTAATATTGTATATAAGATATTTGATCGATCAAACGAACTTACCTGTACGTGAAGTTTGATCGTAATTATACAGGGTGCGCCATCTTTTATGTCGGTATGTAAACATTCAATAACTTTGACATTTATCAACCGATTGACTTGAGTAGACATGTTTTTGAAACGTCAATTCAGTACAATTTTAACCATGAGTCGCTTCACACCGAAATAATGCGTCGAAATAATGACGTTATACATTGAAAATAGTCGTTCAGTTGTGTTAACTCAACGTGCATATCGTCGAAAATATTGTGGCCAACAAACACCGTCTGACAACACTATTCGTCGTTTGGTGTCGAATTTTGTTGAGCACGGGACAGTGGGAGATCGTCCACGTGCCGTTCATCAACGCCCAAGACGTTTCAATGAACTGGTTGGAGCGGTAAGAGAGAGTGTTGCCGCGAACCCACATGTGTCTTATCGTCACCGCGCTCAATATTTTAGCGTCAGTGGAACCACTTTGCGGCGCATTTTGAAGGATGCTTTGCATTTGTTTCCGTATAAAGTGCAATTGACTCAAAGAATATTGCCGACAGACCGTCCACGTCGCTTGGAATACGGCCAAACAGTCGTTCGAATGGTTGACACTGAACCTGATTTTTGGAAGCAAATTTTGATGACCGACGTGGCCCATTTCACACTCTCTGGCGCCGTTAACAAGCCAAATTGCCGCATTTGGGGAAGGGAGAATCCACACGAGATCCATAAAACACCATTGCATGACCAAAAAGTGATTGTTTGTGCCAAAACCATCATTGGGCCATTTTTCTTCAGAGAAGACGAAACAGTCGATGGTTCGATATCGGTAGACGTTGGCTCATTATGTCTGCCCACAAATGTGTAAAAAAGGTCTGGACGGTTACTGGTTTCAACAAGACGGTGCGCCAGGCCACACTGCAGATAAAACAATGGAGTTTCTGCAACGAAAATTCCCTGGTCGTGTGATGTCAAAAAATGGCGACACTGACTGGCCAACCAGATCTCCAGATTTCACCTCTCCGGACTTCTTTTTGTGGGGTTATTTGAAAAGCAAACTGTACGCCAACAAGCCTCAGACCACTGATGAGCTCAAGGCAAACATTCGTGCTGAAATCATCGCTATACCACCCGAGATGCTCGAAAAAGTGATGGAAAACGCAGCAAAAAGGGCACATTTTGCTTTGGCCAATAAAGACGGCTACTTTAGGACCAAATTTAATTAAAGTACCTCATATATGGAAATCGGTTGTTTTTTTAAAGTTATTCAATGTTTAAATACCGACATAAAAGATGGCACACCCTGTATGTAGTCTCGTTCGAAGATATTACTATGTAGTTCCCCTTCGGCTCGCTAGATGTCACAACCTTCAGCGTAACTAAAATGGAGGTGGGGGACTTGCTAGGCGCTCGCCTCAGCCGCACCCCACCATTCTCATATTCATCAGAGATTTGTATAATTGTATTTTTAGTGATAGGGATGAATGTGATGGCATAATAGGGTGGGATTGTAATATCTTCGAACGAGACTACATATAATTACGATCGAACTTCACATACAGATAAGTTCGTTTGATCGATCGAGAATTATATTCCGTCTCGTCTATAGTTATTTTGAGAATAGCAATTTTACAACATCAGATTAACATTTTTATTAACATCTTTATTTCAAACTTTCAAAACTCACACAACATTTTTAAGATAATGTAAAGTCTGATAGCGGACTTACACCCGAATATTGATAAAACAAATTTTTGAGACTCTAATGGCACGATTGGCCTATTATGAACTTTGACGAAATCCTGAGGAGTCTCGGACCAACCGACAGCTCTTCTTATGGTATTTAACTCCGTTACAGGGCCCCCGAGGTGGCCGCGGAGCGTGTAGAATGTACCACTTCTTTCCGAAATTATTTTAGTCCAACTACTTATTGTCTGGGCGCTAACGTCCTTATACGGTTTTTTAGTTGTAATCATTAGTTTCTTTGAATGCGTCCGCAACTCCTTTGTGACTTTTATTTATTTTAACACGGTAGAGGCAACGCAAATCTTTGGATTTTTACTGTAAAATACCATTGCCAACAACGGCTGACAGCGCCCCGGCGCCGATGTTTTAACGAGGTCAATTATATGAATTAACAGCACCTCAGGTGTAAACTTTACATTTTCTTGAAACGAGCGACATTGCCGATCTTGCGGAGTTCAACGTACCGTAACTAGTACCCTCCCTATATTTGACCTTTTTATAACCTAATATAGCCGCTCTCGTAGGGTTGGAATAGTCTCAGCTATTGTCCGCGCAATACCTAAACCATGGACTCAACACAGAAGAATACTATTTCATTGTTTCGTGAAACAATGACGCCTTCATAATATCTATATCGCTTCGACTGGCATGCCCTGCTCTAGGAACGCCTCTCGAATACTTTGGCTGCAATCGCAGGCTTAGCTAGGCTTCTCGCTCATGGATGATTGAGTGGCCTATAAGGGGATAGCAATAAATCAGTTTTGGGCCTCACGATCAGTTTTTTCTGAGTTAGCGTAACAAATAATGGGTACCAAGGTTGACTTGGCCAATTAGGCACTACAATAATGTCTGAAGCTTTCTCTCTTTATATTTTTGACAGTGATTTTAAGATCATTGCAAACGGTGGGAACGCGTAAAAATAAAGTACTGTCCAACTTGAAGTAAACGCATCTGTTGACAACTCTTTGAGGTCTGGAAATTGAGAACAATATTTCCACAATTGGCGTTATTGTTATTGGCAAAAAGATCTCTTTCAGGTGATCTATACCTAGATCAATAAAAAAATGCGCCTCTTTTCCACCCATTGCCAGATTTCTTTAGCTAATTTATTATTTTTGGAGAACCGAATACCCCCTTTTCTTATTGATGTAGGAAATGGCTGTTGTATTATCTACCGGTAGAAGGATCTGACAATCTCTTAATTTGTCAGCAAGCCTTTCCAAAGCAATCTTTACCACCAATAATTCCTTGAGGTTAGTATGTAATCTTTTATCATACTCATTCCAAAGTCCGACAATCCTATCATGATTATCGGTCGCGCCCCATCCTGAATTAGAAGCATCCGTATGAAAAACAACGTCGAATTTGGTTGATTTTATTCTACCTACTGAGTTCGTGATATTTACCTTCGCTCCCGTCGATAAGGATCTTTGTGAAGAAATCTTAAGATCTTAGTGAATTGGAAAATGGTGCCCTGAAACGAAAAGCGCAGATATTTTCTGCTGGTCGCATGTACTGGAATTACATAATAAGTATCCTGTACATCAATTGATGTCATAAAGCAGTCGGGAGATATTAAGCTCGTGACCATCCTCAAATCTTCCATTTTTAAGTGCCCTGGCTGAATAAAGAAATTTAGTTCCTTCAGGTTCAAAATAAAACGATCGGTTCCGCCTTTCTGAGGGACCACAAAATAAGATGACACAAATCGGTCTTTATTTTGTTCACAAGCTTCAATTGCCCCTTTTTCTATCAACTTGTCTACAGACAGCTGACATCGGCTCACTTCCTTGGCTGAAATGTTAACTATCGGATGCCCCCGTTGGGTAGGCTTCTCGTGAAACTTTATCTTATACCCTTTGATTACATTGAGCACGAACATATTGCTTGTCATTTTTCTTCACTCGAAGTCAAATGATTGAAGTCTGCCTGCTACAGGTTCTCTACTTACACCTATCTCTCCCGGCTAGATGATTCGCTGCATCTGTGACTTCTTGTTATGTTGTTGACGTGCTGTTACCTGTTCTTGTAGGACGGGAATGATCTTGACTATGCCCTGTTCTGAGAGCTGCTCGTAGGCGCAGAAAAGAGTTTCTTCTGCGATGGGCCCTTGAATAAAAAAAGCTTCTTAGTCAGATTCGCCGCAGGCTTCGCGGCTGCTTGATGTCCTGATTCAACCTGGTTAGGGCTTTTGATTCCTTAATGCGTTCTCCAAGATCGTTACCGTAGAGCGTTTCATCCATCTCCGCCTTTTTAATAAGCGCCGCGACTTGCAGTGGCAGGTCAGGAATGAAGATATTTGCCTTCCTGGTCACGGAAATGACATAATGTACGGCAATATTAATTCTTGCTACATCACAAATTTTTCTTATAAGCTTTTGCTTGTCACACTCATCCTCTCGCATTAATAACGTGAATATAGAACCAATAGCCATCAGTGTGGATTCTGCAAGGTTCTGGATGTCTGCTATGCAAGAATCCCTAAGAGGCATAGAAACACAATGGAAAGGAGATTGAGGTAGTGAAGAAGTTCAAATACTTGGGGTATTGGTTCACGGAAAGAAATTCGATAAGGAAACATATAAGTGCAGTGGTGGCCAAAGCAAAGAAAGGAGCTTAGTTTGGGGTTATTGAAAATGGAAAATATAAACAGGCTAAAATATAGGTAGACTCGCTAGTAAAGGCAGGGGCATTATACAGAGTGGAAATCTGGGGATGGAAAAGGAGGGAAGAGATAGGAGAGGCTGCAAGGAAAGTACATAAAAATGGCACTTGGTTTGCAGAGTAATACACCGGGGTACCTGTGGAAGATGGAGGCAGACAAGAGGAGCATCGAAATAGACGCACGGAAAAGAGCGGGGGATTACTTATTGAAAATAGCAGGGTTAGAAGAGGACAGATAGTCCAAGATATGTCTCAAAGAGGAACTGAGGAATATCAAAAATGGAAATGAGTCGAAGTGGGAGAAGGAACTGGTGGAGGCAATGAGAGAGGTGGGGTAAGGAAGAGTACTGGATCTGATAAAAGAAAGAACGGAGAGAGCGGAAGTTAAGAGGATTCTGGGAGAGTGAGTAGACAAAAAACGGGACCAGGATATCCAAAAAGAATGGATAGACATTGAAAGATCAACGTATTGTAAATTAATACAAGAAAATTAAGCAAAAGCTGAGGAGGAAAAAATATTGGCACGAGAAAGAAGTGAAAGGAGACATAAGGGAATGAGCCGGGTCGAGGTGTGGGAACATAGGGAAGACCGGGAGAAAAGGATACAAGGACCTGCGGTGCGGCGATGCGGGAAAGAAAAGGAATCTATGAAGCACATCTGGCAATGCAAGAAAGCGCGAGAGAAAATTGGAAAACGGGCGGTAGAGGGAGTCGATAAATGGAGAGAAAGAAGACTGGGAGAGGACCTTGAAAGGAGGCTGGTGGAAACGCTAAACGATGATATTGTAAGAGAACTGTGTGAGTATCTGAGAATGTTCGGTAGGCTTAAGAAGGAAAGGATAGGAATAGAAGGATAGGAATCGCTAAGACTAACAATGAGTTAGGGACGACGAAGATGGCTTTAAAATCAAGCTGTACTATAGTTAACTGTCACTATATGGGGGGGGGGGGTAGTGTAAGGTTAGATGTTGTTAGGGTCTGGGAAAAACTTCGTGGCGTTTTTCCCGATAGATGGCATCAATTGCAAATAAGTTAGGAAACACAGATCGCAGCGACACCATAAACGCTCGTTGGAAAGGAGACACTTCGAGCGTAACTTTGAGTGTATAAACATCAAAATTTGTGCAGTGGTTGGAAAGTTGTTTGCGTTTGAAAATGGAGAAAAGTAATGAAAAATTGCGCTATATTATATATAAACAAATTTGTGCTGTGTACGGGGAAGGTACTTTATCAAAATCTGCTGCGCGGAAATGGTTTGCTCGCTTTCGTTCTGGTAATTTTAATGTGAAAGATGAGTCACGCTCTGGTCGTCTAATCACTGAAAAAGCTGATAAAATTCTTCAAAAAGTCCAGCAAGATAAGCATATCAGCAGTGTCGATATTGGTATGGAGCTAGGCATTGACCACAAAACTGTTTTGAATCATTTACACAAAGCTGGCTACAAAAAGAAGCTCGATGTATGGGTTCCTCATGAGTTGAGCGCGAAAAACACGATAGACCGAATTAACATCTGCGATAGGCTGCTGACGCGCAATGAAATCGAGCCATTTCTGAAACGTGTCATAACCGGCGATGAAAAATGGATCACGTACGACAATCGGAAGCGTCAAAGATCGTGGACAAGGGATGGTGAGCCGTGACAAGCGTTCGCGAAGCCAGGATTGACGGCGAAAAAGGTGATGCTGTGTGTGTGGTGGGACTGGAAGGGAATCGTCCACCATGAGCTACTTCTAGTTGGTCAGACGATTGATTCTCAACTCTACTGTGGACAACTAGAGAGATTACGCCAAGCAATTGAAAGAAAACGGCCCGAATTGATTAATAGAAAAGGTGTTGTCTTCCATCATGACAACGCCCGACCACACACTTCTTTGATGACCCGTCAAAAATCCACCGCATAGTCCAGACATAGCACCCTCTGACTATCACTTATTCCGATCATCTCTGCAGAACTCCCTCAATGGAATTAAGCTGCTATCAAAAGAAGCCTGTAACAACCACTTGATTCAGTTTTTCAACCAGAAACCACAGAAGTTCTTCACAGATGGCATCATGGTTCTACCCGAAAAATGGCGAAACATTGTTGATAATAATGGAGCATATTTGGTTTAAATAAATTCATTTTCACACTATAAGAAAACCAGTTGAATTTTACTAAAAAAAAACACCACGAACTTTTTCCCAGACCCAATATATGGGCTGTGTAAAAAGCTACAACACTGTACGCCTAAGGAACTGTAATAAATGAATAAATAATTAAACCTCGTCTCTATTTGTATTTAAAAAATACGATTCTTAAAAAAAAAGTTATTTCTTCCAGTTTTTTTAACATTTCTGCTCAACTTTTTTTATATATCTTGAAAACTATCAAATTCATGGCATTCTCCTATGAATATTCTTTTTTTCTTACTGTTTGGCGTACCGATTTAAAAAAAAACATATCTAAATCGGTGCATCGGGATCTTAGATATCAGCAAAACAAAAACGGTGGGTTATATGCCAACCCAGTGTGGTGTCACGGGTGGCCTAGATGGTATGGGGTTTGGGATTAAAATGTTGAAAAAAAAAACAAAAAGTCGTATAGTAAAACCTTGGGCAATAGTTTCAATTGTCTTATACTTTTGCAAATTCGGAATTATTAAGCATCGCCGTTGTATTTAATCAACAAATTAAGACTTAAAAGTGCCTATTCGTTGATTCAGTGTACAAACAAATTGTAACAAATTGTACAAACAAAAAATATTTCTCTGTAATAAAGTGAAAAAATCTATCGACTTCTTCATAAAAGTTGTTTTGTGAATCGTATAAATTAATGAGAACCATGCAGATTCTTTTTAATCGTCCGATTGTAATTCTTATACTCGCACAAATTTGGAATTACTAGACGCAGCCGATGTATTCAGTCAACGAGGACATACTTTCAAGTCTTTTAATTCCGTAGACAGTTGTAAAGTATTGTACATGCTTTCACTTTCTCATTATTTTAAATCATTGACGAAGCTTCCTCTATTGAAAAATCAAAAAATCTATCAACTTCCTTATGTGTCTTGTGAACATGGTGTAAAAAAAAATGAGAAAGCAACTTGCAAAATGTTCTACTTGACATACTTTTTTCAAACATTCATGAGACAATTTAATTGTAAATTATCTTTAAAAACTTTCGTCAACGTCAGAAAGAATATCAATCAGGCACGAATCTCCTTATCTATGTATTGTTATCATTATCAGAATACATGCACAGTTGGAATAAAGTGAACTCAACCTCTAAACATTTATCTGCCTACATTTGTACAATAAAAATGTAAACGAACGAATAACATGTATTTACCAATGGTCGATATACCATCGAAGTTAATCGTAATTCGAACTCTGTTTGTCCGGTGTTAAAATTACAGATAAAAAAAATTAAACAAAGGTACAACCGTGTTAGAAAAAACAGGCGTACACATCCTGTTCTGCTATTTGAGAATTGCATGCAACTTCACTGCAGTTTATCAGCAGCAGTGCCAGCAGTTAAGTGAGTCGGTCGCGTCAGCTGTTTTGTAGGGTGGCACTGCGCTGGTACGTGCCGTGATGATGATAATAACTGGCTTTTGAGAACACAATAATATATATAGTGCAACTTGTTGGTGATAATTTGACGGCGGACGGTGGTGTTCTTTGTGTAGTGCGCAAACGAGTTGCTTTGTCTTACATTCCTGTAGAAAGAGTTTGATTACAACGTTGAAAAATATGTGAGCAGCCTATCTAAGTAAAAAAATAATTATGCATGAGATTTAAAGAAGTCTCAGCACAACTGCTCGCTGAAAGATAATACTGTTATTTAGCTGAATAATAAGTCGACCGTGTATTATTTAATTAGTTGGTTATAATGGGGTGGACTCACTATCAAAAAATCCTGGCGCTTGTCATGGTTGTGACAGGCTCCTTCAACACCTTATTGGTCAAGTAAGTAGTCAAATTAATATTATAATAAAATAATAATAAATTGTCAGATAGATAAAAATATTGATACGAAATGTGCAAAACAGGTATGCGGATAAGCAAAAAACAATAGGCCTGGATGGGGTTCCAAGGAGATTCAATCATCCGTTCATGCAGTCGAGTTTTATGTTTCTGGGAGAGATACTGTGCTTGCTTGTATTTAAAATAGCATTTTCTTACTTAAGCAGAAAGGGGGTAAGCAATAAATAAAACTGAAGAAATGGAAATAATAATGAAAGTTTAATATAAATTGAATATTTCTATATTCGTGTATTCAGGATGGTTCGGTGGAGAATAATACTCTGACAAAAGGCACTCGAAACTTCAATCCCATAGTTTTGCTGGTACCCGCTTGCTGCGATATGATAGCGACGTCTCTAATGTACGTCGGTTTAAACTTGACGTACGCCAGCAGTTTTCAAATGCTGAGAGGTGCTGTAATAGTCTTCACCGCTGTCCTCTCCGTAGGATTTCTCAATAAAAAACTTGGTACAAAAGAATGGAGCGGTATAATCCTCGTTATAGCTGGTCTGGCCCTTGTCGGAGCGAGCGATCTCGTAATGAAAGATGCCGACTCCGATGTTAGCATTAATTCCATCTTGACCGGCGATTTGTTGATAATATGCGCGCAGGTTAGAGAGACAAACTTTTTATTTACGAGTTGTATCGACAGAGAGATGCCTGTGATGTTTCAAGCTTTTCTTTAACTCAATAATAATAACAATAATGATAATTTAAGGTGATATCGTCCGTGCAAATGGTGGTAGAAGAAAAGTATGTCACCGGACAAGATATTCCACCGCTTCAAGCGGTCGGTTGGGAGGGTATATTTGGCTTCATTGGAATTTCCTTGGCAATTATTCCACTCAATTATATTCCTGGTGATCCTCCGTTTGCCGATAATTCTCGTGGTACTCTCGAAGCCACCCTCGACGCATTTGTACAGATTGGTAACAGCGGTCGTCTTTTGACTGCAGTAGTAGGTCAGCGATATTTTTATTTTCCATTCAACTTAATATCATTCCAATCTATAAATCAATAATCTTGAGATGATCTTTTATCTTTTAGGTATCGCCTTAAGTATTGCATTCTTCAATTTCGCTGGATTGAGCGTTACCAAAGAGATGAGTGCGACTACAAGAATGATTCTCGACAGTGTACGAACTATCGTTATTTGGGGATTTTCATTAATCTTCAGATGGCAAGACTTCCACTACCTTCAGGTAATCAGTTACGCGCGTCACTTTATCGTCCCTGTAATTTCTTAATTCTCTTTTTTTTTCTTTTACGTATTCATCAGCTCATTGGCTTCTGCGTACTAATTATCGGAATGTCGTGTTACTACAACGTCATTGTTCCACAATTGGTAAGAAAGTGTCAATCTCGATTGGGACGTCATCGACCACCACGAGCGGCTGATCAAGTTCGTGTACTCAATGCAGCTGTCGATGATGTTGAAGACAGCAGCACTCGATAAAATCTCATTCCTCCGTGAATTATTATTCTTTTATACTTTTTGACTCCTGCCCTATATTTTAACAATTCAGAGATTGATTAAGATAGAAGTCGTCTTGTTTTATCGGGTATTAGATAAACAACTATCAAATCTGCAAGATATATTCTTCATTACGCATGTAGCTTTGCGGTAATACAATTTATGACTTTTTAACAATCATTTCAGCAATAAATTTCTATTAAAAACCGGTAAAATCAACACTGCGCCATACGAAACCATCGCTGAATCAATAGTGTACGCCAGAATTTTATGCATATTTCGTATATCGTTTAAAACAAATATGTACGAACGTAAATGTCCCCACTCGCGTCCATGCTCTCTTTACCGGACAATTCAACGAAAAATAAAAATCTCAGACGAGGTAAAATACATCCCGTACATAAGCATTAAAAGAAGAAGAGCAAATACATTAAGTAAAGTTCTTTTCACATTTTCTACCACGCATCAACATCCGAGCCTATTCTTCATAGTGCGATTAGGACATATCGACCTCATTAAACGTGTACGACAAATAATAAGTACACATTCTAAGTAATTGCTTACGGTCTGACTTACGGATATTGAAAAAAACCATCGGGAATTATGGTTCCTTTGAAAAATGTTATAGTCGGTGGTTGGGGACAGCAAACGCTTGCTTGTCCCTGTTGCCGGAAGTCAACGGTGGCTTGTTGTCTACTATTAAACAATTTTTAAACATAGTAATAACAGATTCCTGATTTGATTTTTTAAAGTCAGCGAGTCCAATAAATATTACATTCGTTTCCTCACTGTTTATTTTTATTTATGGTACTTATTAATTAATTAAAATCTTCGTTCTGCATGTAGTAGAAAAGATGAACCCTGATGGAAGCATGGCTGGCCGGTATTGGGCTCAGCTGTATCGGTAGAGAAGACACTGACGAGTGTGTGTTTATTTCCTTGTATCTATCAAAATAATTGTAGGATTGGATCGAATGAACGATATTTTGAAATAGTAATGATAATATTAAACAGGGCTCTATAAATAATAGCCCAAATTACTCTTATTACGGCAGAAAAGGCCATACCCCGCCGGGTCGACCTTACTGGGGTCGTGAATAGGGACATTTACTTGTACGTCAGATTGATACCGAATTTAATGAAGGTTATCATGTACGATATGTACAAGAGAAATCTTTGGAAAAATCACTGGATCAGATGAGTCAGAGTAAATTAAATCTACAAACAAAACTTGATTCATTTATATTAACCAATTCAAATACTCTAATCAGTTGATAAATACGCATTCAATTTTATTAGTAAAATGATTCATAAAATACCGAAAACTTACATAAATTTTGATTTCGTATGACATTTGTATCAAACCTCAACTTGACTAGCATGTTGTGTAAGACGACTCTACTTTAAAACATCTCGAACGGTTTTTTTTCCTGAAATCTAACGCGATAAGCAACAAAATCATATTTTTGCTTTTTATTTCTTTTCGGTCTGTCATTTCAACGGTCGATTTTTTTTTGTTGCAAATATACAAAACATTATTAACTTGAATTATCCTATTTCTTTTATACTATGATTCTCCTCTTCTTCCATAACAGAAACATATTTTTGTCATTAATATTATCTCGTTAACGGTAAAATAAATAAGTAAAAATAGCCTACCAACTAGATTTCATTCCAACAAGCTAGCAGCCAGCATATAACTATAGCGATGAATTTTTAACAACTTGTCTGTTTATTGAAAAGGAACATGTTTATTTTTCTCTTAATTAAACGAAAATACATGTGTTCGATGATGCAGATACGATACTCAACTTTGTCATTACAATCAAAACGTGAGATAACAATAAGTATTTCAAGTAGCGAAAGCATAATACTTTGAATCGTATTTGGTTCGATGATTTGGTATAAAAAATATTTTTTAAAGTGAAGAAAAACAATCTCTATCTCTACTTACAAAAAGTAGAGAAGCGTATCGAGATGCGGGCTTGGGCTTGTGTGGATTGACTGCGACACAAGAAAAGCAAGCTTATGTGCAAACTGGCAGGGTGCGGGTACCCGCACAGTGCCGCTCCAGTTAAAGTACATGTGAGTCAATTTATAAGTCAGTCTTTGTATTTTCGAAGCGTCGAGTTTAACGTTGTCGGATATGACGCTGTATCCAGTCGGCGATACGCTGCCTTGTTTGATTGACTGCGAGACAACGAAAAAATCGTATTTCAATGGATTTGTTATGACATCGTCGACCACTGTACCGGCAGGCGGATTATTTCCCATGTAGAATAGCCTGGTATTTAAGCGCTTCGTCACGATAATATACGCCATTTTAACTAGCTCAGGATCTCCGTACATAGAGGCGAGCTTTGTTTTGAGATTCTCGACCTCATGCTGGTATACGAAAGGTATCTCGCCCTCGCTCACACCGTCTCGATAAACCACGATGCGGCTTGGCAAAGCTTTATTTACTTCTTGATATTTTTGAAGCGCTTTACACATATTCACACCCAACTCATTCGATAATTCTTCACCCGATGTGTGTGCGCTAACCGCGGAATAATATCTGCTGTATGAATAATTGAGTGACGCAACGAGTGCTCCTAAAAGAAAAATGAATATATATATATGTAGACAATTGACGAATTATTTGCCAAAACTTTCGAACAATTTGATAGTGCGAAATAGACCAAGTCGATAACTAAAACTGTAACTGTAATACTGTTTTTCAAGGGTTTTTTCAAGGTTTTTCAAGGGGCAAATGCAAATGCGAATAGTAATGCGTCTTGGAACAATTACAACCGTGCACCGAAAAACTCGGCACAAACATCGTGCACTGGAAAACTCTGCACCGTAAAAACTGGGCACCTGAGATCTCTGGACGAGAAATCTCTGCGCCGGAATAAGTGAGCAAAAAAAAAAAAACAAATTCGGTTTTGATCTTCTCTAAAATATTATCCGGTTCCGTGTATATTGGATTACAATTTCAGTTACCGATTAGCTTCTCAAGATTTCTCACGTCATCTTAATTAAGCCAGGTGAAACATGCATAGATAATGGAGAGCTAGAACGAATGGCGCTCACGACGGAGTGAGAAACACAGAATATCTTACATCGTCTAAAGGGGAAGCGAAACATGTACCACGTGACATACGAGTGCGGGAGGGATAGCTGTTAATTTTCCATACAACACCATTCAGAGATTATCGATATTTCGGGAAATAGAAAAGTATCAACAAACGCGGAATTTTATCTTGCGCGTGGTGACACTCTTTTTTTTTCTGAAATGTCTACGGTATTTAAATGCTATTGTCAACAGTTTTTGTTACTGATTAAGCTTTAACTCCCTTTAAGAGGAGGCGAAAGACACCGTCGGATCGAATTTTTGAGATTCTTATCTCGTAAAAAACGTATAGCATATTACACATAGCCAGTACAAAAACACACATGATACGTCCACTCCAATTGCGATTTAGATACGATCAATTGAGAAATGTTTCTCGGAAAGGATAGTTTTTATTTTCGACGAAACATCCACGAGACATGGCCAAAATTCCTGCCGAGTATGAATGCCGAGAGAGAATGCTAGAGAAAAAAGAATCTAAAAAAATTCGACGTGATGGTGCGAGCAGGTGTCAATATTTTGCCTCCATACTTACACAGATGTGCTGCATCTCTTTCACTTCACAGTAAACGCCATTCTAGCCTATCTCTTTCGCACTCATAGGTGAAGTATAGAGGTTTTGCCTCTCCTTAAGACGATGTGGTACATGTCGATAACAGAATTTTCCCATAGTGAATTTTTCCGCCACGAATGATCATTCGGATAAAAAATGAGAACGGTGAACCGTAGAATTGTAAGACGCAATTTACTGTTCTCGTATTATCCCTTTGCGGACGGAGCCGCAAAGTCTCTATTTTTATTGAGAGGCAACACTATACGAAAGATAAGACTTCATCACTACAAAGTCTCTAATTTCATTGAGGCAACTTGACTTCTTAGACTGGTATACCCATGCGTATCTTATCGTTTAGAACAGGGGTCTCCAAATTTTCCAGCCTTAGGGCCATACTGATTACTCCAGTAAGTTCCGAGGGCCAAAACCATATTATCATTGTTGCCGGTGGTAAAAAGTGAAATAGTCCAAAATCTGTCCGCGGGCCGAATGTGGCCCTCGGGCCGTAGTTTGGAGACCCCTGGTTTAGAACGACAGACTTGGGCGGCTATATGCCGACACGCGTCCGCAACGGTAAGGAGGCTTGGGCGGCTATTTGCCGACACTCGTCCGCAAAGGGTTATATTTAAAAAATGAATCGTGACAAAGAAATTGGCATTACAGTTTTTGTTATCCATCGAGGGGTAGCAAATCGTCTTAAGATACTTACCAAAATCTTGACCCTTGTTGTTGGTGTCGTGGCAAACGTCATAACCAACGACCATGAGACCTTTGAGAGGAACGACTACGGCCCACGGAGCTCCACCGATCTTGCAGTTAACTTGTACTGCGACTTTTGTTGCTATCGATGCTAAACCTTTGCCATTAAGATTCTTAGCGAGAATACACTGGTTCGGTACTGGACGATCAATGCAGCACTTTTTCTTTATAGCAGCGTACCGATCGGCTCGATTATTCGGTACAACGCACATGATTAATTGAGGTCCCGCACGACTCATTATATCCTCAATTGCGGAGGTGTACGAATGAGCGCGATCATCATGCAACACGTAATACTCTGGATCCGAAATCGGGAACTGCATCTGCTGCACGGATGTCCTCATTGCTCCGACAAAAGTCTGTAAAGCATAATAACTGTGACGCATTTGAACTATTTCTTTACCAGGCATCGACAGTTTTGCACACTCTTCTTATACAATTTCAAGTATTCAATATTCGGATGAATAATCCGGAAAATATTAAATTTCCTTTAGTCAATAGACTAATTTTTATGAATAAATAATAATGTGCAATAGTAACCTGGGTATCGCGCATCAAACGATTCGGAACGACAACGAACCAATCCTGCAGTTTGGCGGTAACAAGCATTTGGTAGTTTCTGATCTCGCGAGTCCAGTCAGCCTGTGGACCGGCGACTGTTGACGCGTTATTTCCAAACACGATTTTTTCATTTTCAAACACTCGAGCCGGTACATCAATGAGCTTATTGTCTAATTTGAGATTCCACTCGGTCAGTTCTTGCACAACTTTTTGCTCGTGGTGGAGACGACTATTGAAATTCATCAATCTTTGAATACGAGTGTTAGGATTGATTCTTGTATGATTAGCGAGTTGTTTCATCATCTGAGTGTTCGAGCGCATCTCGTCCGTCAAACCTACGGTTTTTATTATCGTTAATAATATAAATAAGAACAATAATAAGAAAAAAATGCATCACTCACCGGTAGATCTACACAATTCCGGTATGAGATAGACCAATTCTGCTAATCCAGCCCGGCGATCACGACTCTTGCTCTTCGATAACAAGAGAGGCTGTTTCACGTCTCTGATGTTTATCTGATATTTCTCTAAATAGTAATTCTTGTATGTTACATCTTGGCCTTTACGCGCAAAAGTAGAAAGAGGGGAAACGGAATAATCAACGTCGTCGATTCTATACGTATTATTGTTATAGTCGGTGAGAACCGTGAGGCCGATTACTTGACTGCTGAATCGCGCCTGAATATAAAATAGTACATTATCATCAGTCGTTCTATCATAACCTTTAATGAATTGAAAATGGTACCTGATAGCTCTCGCCGAACTGCTTGTAGCACTCGGTCAAAATATCCAATACAGTTTGCTGACGCATTACTTTATGCGTTATTTCTGAACGCATGAGGATATCGCGTTCGTGTTGACGTATCGAAGTGTCATAACCGGGCCAGAGTTCCAATTTATATTCTCGCACTTCGGCCTTAAAAGAAATATATATATTAATAAAAAGTAACAAAAAAAAACCGTAGCACGCGTCTAGCTAATAAATATTTATAAATCACCTTATTTCTGGCGTCAAAATAGTTTCTACCGACCAACTGAAGTTGCAAGTACTCGAGGCACTTGCGCATTATAATGTTGAAAAACTGAAGATAATTTTCATCTCCTTTCACCATATCATCCACCAGTCGAATAGATATCTGAATCCGCACTTCGTCCGATTTTCTCACCGAATAAAGCTCCAATGGCTATATCATAAATTTTAATCAAATCATTATAAAAAAGGCGTGTACATTGAAAATGATCATATTGCTTCTTCGTGATTCTCGCCAACCCACAAATTCTCTTCTACGGAAAATGTTTATCTCAATTCTGGCTTCCTCATAGATAAAGTGGTATTAAAATTTTCAATCAAATTGCAAAATTCATAAAGTTTAAACCCCTTAATCGATTCTCACTAAATTCAGGACCAAGTATCCTTGTACCCTAGCCAATTTGTATGAGCAAAGTTAGAGCAGAAATAGATTTTTTGTTTAATTACGAAACCTCAGAGTTTGCTCAAATCTGAACATCTTGATCGATACTTGCCAAGCTCAATACCGAACAACATTGTCCCCTGACCTATTCTTGTAGAAAGTTTTAGCTCGATAGCTCAAAGTTTAAGAAAGTTAGAGACAAGTGTGCAAAGTTCCAGAAAGATCCAGTAACTCGTTCTCGAGGTATAGCCACTTCAATTACGCACAGACATTTTTTTCTAAACATGATTTCTCGACATTTTGGAACATTCGAGGTACTCTGACAAACATTTTTTCACGAAAACCAATTTTTCTCTATGAGGAAGACGATAATTGAAAAATTACAGCTACTTCTCACGTACGATATCTCAGGTGGGGTGTACATGCCCCATAATAGCTACAAAAATCCAACTAACCTGAGGCAAACGGGTACTCGTGTACAAGACTGTACCATCAAAGATGTACGCTCCGACCGTTTGTTTGTGGATCTTTAACATTCCCTTGCGAATGATCGTTCGATCTTCTTCAGGAGCGAAATCCACGCGATACTTATATAAACACCAGTTAGTCGTAGTGAGCAACTTGAAGTAATTAGCTTGCAGTTTAATCGCTTTGCCATCGCTTCCTATAATAATTCATTGACATCTTGGTGAATATTAGAATACATTACATAATATAAATAATGATAGTACCTGTCTTAGAAAGCAAGGCCTTTGGCCGAGTTTCCAAAAGTTCTGAATTTGGAATTCGACGATGTCGAATACTAGTTGTTCCTCTTACCATTGAATCGCCGCGGCCACCTATTCAAAACATATTGTTTAACAGATTAAAGAAAAGATATCTGTGGAACAATTTAAAATTTGCACATTGCTTCCTCGTTATTTTTGTGCCCACCCGAGTTCTTCTCTAGGAATAATCGTTTTTCTCAATTTTGGCTTCCTCATAGAGGAAATTTTGTTTTGTAAATGTGCGTTCCATGGTTCTCGGTTCAAAGTACAACCATTTTCAAAATTTTAAGTTCAACTTTTGGCTCGACAGGTGGTAGTATTCGAAAGTCGGATGAAACTCGCCTTTTTTCTAAAAATTGAAAATTTCGTGCATTTGCAAATGAACTGGCTTTTGAATTTCACCAAATTCAAAACCAAGTATCCTTGTTCCCTATCCAATTTGAATGCTAAATTTCGGTTCCATAGGTATAAATTTACGTATATATGAATAAAAATAGATTTTTTTAAGAAATAAAAGAAAGTGAAAGAATGTTTAATTCCTCACTATACATCAACTGCGTCACGTTAGACATCACTTCAAAATTCTAAAGAGTAGAACCTTACACATTACGTTCTCATTATTGTCCATCTTTCACATGTATGAGGAAGTATGTTGCTCGAATGTGAATTCTTCATAGAGAAAGCTTTGTGAAAAATGGAGAATAATGAAGAAGCAATGTGCAAACTTCTACTTTGCAGCGTATGGTTGAAGTTCGTAAAACCTTGGGTACCTTGTCAATTGCTTGTTTAGGAAAAATTTAAGTTCGTTATTTCACGTAAAACTCTACGAAATCCATATTTAAAGTTAAGTCGAAGGGATTCTTCGAAACGTTTATTCGCTCCGTACGTGACGAAACCAACGTCACTTGTTGGAAGCTTTGTATAGACGGAATTCATTGACTACATCTTTATACACGACTCACGATATATAGGTATACAACAGATGTAGTGCGCATGTTTTCTGACATACAAAGTTTCTATATTTCGCCACTCCGAACGCTGACTATCTCAGCTTAAAATCAAGGTCACGCAGGAAGTGCATAAAAAAATGTCGGAATTTGCACTGTTGACTCAGCTTGTCGAGTTTAAATAGAAATATGAAATAAATGTCTGTGAAATTCGAGATCATTAAATTTGTCCGCTATCTCTCTCGCATTCGTGGTGACTATCGATACTTAATATTTAAATTTCAAACAAACTATTGTGTCGTAATCTTACCAGCGGATTCGTATTGTGGAGCATGATGACCTAGCGACATCCTCGAGTGTCCAGCCATACTCTGCGTATATAAGAGATAAAATAATAAAGTTTGGGAAAGTGTAGAATACTATCGTAACTTGTGGTGTTTTCTATTTTTTTAAATTGGTCTGTCACAAGATATCTTAAATTTTCTCGAAAAGAGATCCAAAATGTTTAGCATATTAGCGTTTTATTCGCGCTGTGATTGGTCGCCAGGAAAGGCGTTGTAAACAAGTTTAAATTAGTGTAAAATCTGACACAAGAAGACGGGCGTTTGCAGCGTCCGTAACCTTTTAGCTTTGTATAAGAGTACCGTAGCACGGAGGTTTTTTCGAGCGCGCGTGCATTGTCTCGTATGTTAAAATGTGTCAGTTTCTATCGTTATTATAGGTTCTACTTGAGCCTTTGCTCACTCACATTTCTTTTATAAACTCAACAATCCCCGATAGAAAATCTGTTCTTAAAATTAAATCACTACCATATACCCGTTTCTGCCCCCCCCCCCCCTGCCGGTGAGCTGTTGTGCAAAATTTTACGTCGATCATCGTCGATCAACGTAGTTGACCATAGTAACCCGGGTTCAAATCCAGGTCATGGCAGAATTTTTTACACAGTTCCTTTGTAAAGGGGTCACATCTACTCAGCGGCCGAAAAAAAGCGTGTTTTTGTGATTTTTTTTTTGGAAAATAACCATTTTCCATTTTTTTAATGGAAAAAATTATAAAGCGAATTTTTTTAATGGAAAAAATTATGATACATACTCAAAGATATTCCCCTTACTGTGAAAAAAAAAGTTCGAAACCTGCAACCATTTTCGAATCTGGTTACTTAATTAATTTTAATTTAATTGATTCAAGCAATATAATGATTCGCAAATGCGGAATTAGAATTAGGTCTCCCATTCCCACGCTTAGAATCGCGATCACGTATCTCGCACCCTGAGTTGTGTTTCTCAAAAAAGATTTATCTTACTCACCGGATATGTAAGCTATATCTTACGCACGTGCGACGTATTAACAATCTTATGTGATGCAAATCTCAAGAGCCATACTAAAAATGATAAGAATTCGATAAAAATGGATGAAAATAATTTATTCCATTTTTGGGAATAACTTTTACTTAAATTGTTATGGTTTGTCTGCACGATTATCAAGAAATTGTTTAAATAAAGCAGCTCAGGTTATACACAACAATATACGCTAGAGGTCTCCCTCTTGTACGCTAACCGCCCGGCACGCCACGTGCCAGCGAATCTTTCCGTGAAATTCCTTGCCAGAATGACAATAGCCACCCTCCTTCATTTTTACAAACAAGCTAATCTTGATACTACATTCAGTTGATACATTGAAGCTTATTAGTAAACTGATTTAAGTAAACTTAATGTTTTATACGATATTTATATCTAACTTCAACTTCACTAGCACGTAGCAGGACAACCTTAATTAAAAAGTTTACTTTTGTCTCTTCTTTCTCTACCTTGCTGGATCCCCTATGTCTAGTAACATAACCCCCAATTTTTTTAATACCAGCGTAAATCTATACTAATTCCGGTAAGCTTGGAGTGAACAATTTATCAAATGTCATGAATTCTTGACTCTTTGTCTCATTCTAGTATGGTAAAATGTTATAAGAGTTTTTCATGATTTTCGAAACGTGTACCATTGAACATTTTGTATGAAGAGGTTGATATTCGACGAAATATCGTTAAATGCCGCACCATTTATTCTTTTCAAAGTTATAAATGAAATGTACAGCTTAAGTTCGTTTTAACTGCTAACCCTAGCGGGTTGTGCGATTTTGCAAACTGGTAAAGTCGAAAAAATCGTCTTTAATTTTGATTGGTAGCGACTTTTCATGTAAAGTCCAACCAAAATCGCTTCAGTCCAATGCTGGAAAAATTGGTAACCAGTCAATACTTGAGACGAATTTTTCGACTTTACCAGTTTAGAGTTACCAATCAAATTTTGACTCGCACAACCCGCTAGGGAAGGATTGATAATTTTATTACCAATCCTTAGGGCTTTTGGAGCCCCACTTCGGCATATACACGTGTCCGGTTGGAGGGCCACTCAGGTATATATTTGCCTTTTATTAGCCAGATTTCAAGAAACTCGAAAGCTATTAGTGCGATTCTTTTGACCTCAGGTAGTTATCGCTGAAGTACCATAACTCGGGGAACCACCGTAGCGTCGCGTACGAACCGCGCCCACCTATAACCGTCATTCAGGATTAAATAACTATGTCGTAATTAATATTTCGTGCATACTTGTTGAGGAAGTAGTGGTGATGACTGTCCTCTCGATTCAGAAGCCCCTCCAGGAGCCGGCCGGGCACTACGAATCGGAAAAGAAGTTAGAGTGTACTGTCGTTGCGAGGCCGCATCACGAGCTCTCGCAGGATCGCGGCTTCTTTCCTCATCGCCCATCGTCTTTCTTTTTTATCTCTGTTTAATCTGAAATTTCTTCATTATTCACATAATTATATTGGTTGATTCGACTACGAATTTTTTTAAATATAAGTATTTAAAAATGTCTGCTTCATTTATATTTTTCGAGTTTAGCAAATCTGTAAGATGAAAAGGCTTGAAATATATTTTGTACCATTTTGGAATGTTAAAGATCTTAGAAACGGGTTCGTTCAACTATTTTTTTATACACGCGACGAGTCACGATACTAGGATCGAGCAAGCTATGGAATCAATCTCATGGCTGTAATCTCAATGTTTACATTCTGAAGGTTGGCCAAAGGCGGGGGACGACTGTAAAACAAAATATTATCACTGTTGCCCTTTCTCTCTCTCCCCCCTTCTTTTTCTATCCGCGTTACTTTCTTGATTGGACTAGGGAGTAGATGAAAAGCTACAGAAGGTGTGCATTTGTTATTCGTCCATAAGCCAACAAAAGTGAATAGATATTTAAGAAAAAAGCAAGATAATTTTCATAATAATTCTATGACACCGTGTGTTGAGGAATATCAAGCTACGTTCTCTATTCATCGCGGAATCAACAGGTTGAAAAAAAAAAAAATAATAACGAAAGTATAACAGTTTGAAGAACGTTAAATTAGCTGAGGTAGAGATTCTCAGAATTTAATTATGATACAGTTGTCAGCGCGTGAGGCACGTGTGTACCAAATAAAAAGAACTAAGATTCAAATAATTTGCTTAAAATAACAAAACGATATTTACTTTTATTTTTGTTATATTAAATTTTTATCGTTAGAAAGAATAAAAGTGTTGGAATATACAAAGTGTGTTGGCGTATACAATGTGTTTGCGTATACAAAATATCGAAGACAAGTTGCTATAATAACAGCAGAGGAGATGGCAATGAAAGCGTCGCAACTGTCAACAGCCACTCGTCAAGAATATCTACAGCCAAAGTTGTTACGGTGTAGTAGTTACATAGATAGACCGAGGAAGAACGGAAAAAAAGTGTCTAATTAATTTATTATGAAATATGAACGTCTTACCGGCAACGCTGTATTATTCTCAGTCTTTCTTTACGGTCTCTCTCGTCTCTTCACGACAGAACATCGCCAACTGTTGGCTACAACGAACAACGAGTAACGACTAACGGCTAACGACGCGTTTCTGCATCATCTCCCTCCACAACGCAGCAATGGCAACAGCGTTGGCGACGTCGGCGGTGACGGAGTTGGACCGGCCGCATTGGTAATTGTTGTTTTAAAATAAAATTTAATAAATTACTATTTTTATATTTTACGATTGGATAATAATCGAGTCTTGAATTCTATACGCACGCTAAAATATATAATAAAAAATACAGGTGAAGAACCTCCCTTGGGCGACAAAACTATTTATGCATAAATATAAAATGGGTCTAAGAGAAAGTAGATAGACAATGCATCCGAGTCTCCTTGGATATAAGGTTTCAGAACTCGAGCTTTAATATTAACGCCCTCTCAGCAATACTCGGAAAAAAGCATCAGCATAAAGCCGGATGCACACCAAAGCGGCGCGCTGCGCGTCGCGCTTTCGGGCTTTAAGAAGCTAAACAATATCAATACAGCTACAGTTTTACTTTGAAAAGTTTCGATATTCGGTTGAATGATTAGTTTTTTTGTTTCTTCTTTTTCACAAAAACGTTATTTGTTGTCTAATTTTATTAATCGGGATTGCTTAATCTGTAAAAGCTGATTCAGAATTATGAATTTATTAACATAAGCGTTCAACCACCGCATGCTGGAATAGTTCCTTTGTAATTTCGTAATGATCCAACAGGAGTTTCAATTATGACTCATTCTGATAAGCGACAACTGATATAAAGATAATTAGCAATCGATTTTTAAATTGACGATCTTATCGATTACACTTGGTTGCGATAGACATAGAAAGATAAGAGAGGCATTACCGTTGTGAAGCTAATCAACGGCGATTATTGGCAACTTGGTGCATCGCTGTGAATCTTGGGAGAAGGAAAACGAAATAGAGATTACAGAGTTAGAGAATATAATATTTTAGTTAACGAGAGAAATCGCTAAGAATGAATTTAGTGTCGTTATTGAGTGGTATTATTGTAATTATCGTTGAAATAATTGTCATTGTTCCATTATTGCAAAAATCGTCTTGTTGTATGACCGCGGAGTCAAGTCAGAAGAAGTGTGACGATTTATTGTGGAAGCCCGAGCTCGATACGGACGGATCATTCTCAGCCGTTCAATGCAAGGGCGAGGATGACGACGGCAGGTACGAAGAAAAATATTTTAAATAAATCAAAGCAAGCAAGTTGTAACTTTGATAGTCGGTATATAAAGTTAAAAAAGGATGCAAAGTAGAAGCTTGCACGCTGCTTTCGCATTATTTTTCATTTTTGACAAAAACACCTCTATGAGGAAGTATGTTGATCGATTTTGACTTCCTCATAGAGAAAGTTTTGTCAAAGGTGGGAATTATTTTTTAAAAATAAAGTAAAAAATTTAGTAAGAACACATATTTGATAAAACTTAAACTCCGAGATAGATTCTCACCAAATTTAACACCAAGTATCCTTGTTCCTTAGCCAATTTGTATGCCAAGTTTCAGTTTGATAGATAAAAATTTATGAAAGATTGAGGAAAAATAGATTTTTTCGAAAAATTACAAAAGCTTATAATTCCTAAAAATTTGAACGTCTCGATCGGTTTGTGCTAAACTTGATACCGAACAACCGCGTTCCCTAACCTATTATTGTACAAAATTTTAGCTCGATAACTCAAAATTTACGAAAGATAGAGATTTTTTGGTTTTCGTTTTGGGCAAAAACCGAAAGGATTTGCGACACGACTCGTGTCCAACGTTTCAAGATAATCGATCAAGCTGTTCTCGAGATATATAGCCATTTCAATTTTCCACGGTCATCACCACATAGCCACGCACGCGCGAACATTTTTTCTAAATGTGACTTCTCGACGTTTTGGAACATTTCAAGTACTCAATGTCTAAAATTGAAAAAAAAAATGTTTACGGAAACAAGACTTCCTCTATGAGAAAGCGAGAGAAATGCAACGAAGCGGATTACATTAATAATATACGATTATTACGTTATACAGATGTTTTTGCTACAATTCTGGTGGTTCAAGAATTTTCGGCTGGTCCTGGTTGTCCTCTCAGAAAAATATGACTTGCCGTAAGTGATGAAAGAATCGTAGTGATTTATTTATTCGCAAATTACGGGATTTTTGTTAAATAGGTTGCAGCAGACAGAGGCATCGATTAATCACACAACTCGGAAGAAATGATGTTTCGCTTCACTGTACGCAAAATGGAAATTATGAACGACTCCAGTGTGACAATGGGTTGTGCTGGTGCGTCGAGCCGATGAGTGGCAAACCAAAAGAGAGGTTCTATCCGCAATCCATGATGAAACATCTTCCATGTTGTACATAACATTTCTGTCTTGTTTTTCTCTCTCTCTTCTGGAAAGTTATAGTACAGAAAAATAATACTATTTTGTTTATAACACGCACATATATCAGATACGGAAAACTTCAGTGAAGCAGAGACGACAAAGGAGGAGGAACAGAAGCAGCAGCTACAGCAGCAGCAGACTTCACCGCCGCGCTATCTCAGGCAGTGCGAGAGCAAAGCTTTGGCACGAATAGCTATTCTTAAAAAGCTCGAGACTCACGGTAGATTAGATACTCATATTGATGAGGCTCGGTGCGATGGCGATGGCAGTTATGCAACGCACAAAATTGAAAAAAAGCGGTAAGGGATAAAAAATAAATTTAAAACAACGTTCTAACTGCCGGTACTTTGCATACGGAAGCCCGGTGGCCTGAATATATATTTTTTGTCGATTTTTGCGTTCAACAGTTTGGAATATGCTCAAGTTTCGCAGTCATTGTATCTGGAAAAATGAAGGTAAGATATAAAAAAAAAAGTCGCTGAATGAAAAAGCCGTAGTTTTTCATGAATTATCGAACAAAATGATTTTATTTAAAACAAATTGAAGCTTTCAAATTGCTTCCTCGAGATTTCGCACGACGCTCTCTATGAGGAACTGTCTTTCTTAATTTTAGCTTTCTCGTAGAGGAAGCTTTGAGCATCGTGCGGCATCTCAAGGAAACAATTTGCAAAGTTTCAATTTGCAGCTTGTTTGAAAAATTCTGAATTTCATAAAATCTGAACCCTTTCACCGATTTTGTCCGAATTCGATAACAATATTCTTTTTGAAATACTCTATTCATATTAAAAAATTCTGCCCAACTTTGAGAAATTTGCAAATATTATAGTAATTCAATCATTTTTTCAAAATTCTCGAAAAAATCTCAATTTTTTAATATCCGAACCGTTTGAGCGATTCTATGCAAAATTTATACCAATTTTGCTTTTAGAATACTCTATTAAAAAAAAAAAATCAGCACGATATCTTGAAATTTGCAAAAATCAGAGCGATTTGACGATTTTTCGAATAATTCCAAAATTTACAAAATCTGAACCGTTCGGCCGATGTTTGGTGAATTCAATACGAACCATCCTTTTAAAATACTCTATATAAATAAAAAATTAGCCGGAAATCTTAAAATTTACGAAAATTAGAGCGTTTACAGACATTTTTTAAAAATCTCAAAATGCCGTAAAATTGATCATTTTCGAGTAATTTCAACAAAAATTGCAATGATTTAAGAGGTTGTATAGATTAACATCTGTGCGAAACGGGAACGCTGTAGCTCAAACCGTTCTCGAGTTATAGACGTTTCAATTTTACGGTGCCACACACACACATCCGGACATTTTTTCTAAATACGAGGGTCGATCAATAAATAGTCGGCTTGGTAAAGAAAATCGCGTTTTTTTGGACAAAAATCTTTTTATTTCTCAACATAATCTCCTTTTAGCTCGATACACTTATTCCAACGATTTTCCAATTTTTTGATGCTCTCCGAATAATAGGATTTCGGAAGGTCCTCAAAATAGGTCTCTGTTTCAGCGATGAGGTCATCTGGAACCAAATCTCTTTCCGCCAAGCCATTTTTTCAGTTTTCGAAACAGAAAGTAGTTGGAGGGGGCCAAATCTGGAGAATAGGGTGAATGCGAAAGCAATTCGTATTTAAATTCATGAATTTTGGCCATCAGCTACACGTTCTCTTTTATGGTCGACAGTGAGCAAACGCGGCACCCATCTTGCGGATAACTTTTTCATACCCAACTGATCACTCAGGATTTAAATCACTGAGCCATATGATATGCCTGTGGCCTCAGCAATCTCACGCACTTTTAGTCTCCGATAATTTAATACCATATCGTGGACTTTTTCAATTGTTTCTGGTATGACGACCTCATTTGGACGACCTGGACGTTCATCGTCAACAATGCTCGTACGACCGCGTTTAAATTCAGCTGTCCAATATTTAATGGTTGATAACGAAGATGCAAGGTCCATATAAACTTTGTCTAGCTCCGCTTTGATTTCATTGTTCGTTTTCTTTTTCAAAAACAAAAATCGAATCACTGCACGTTACTCAATTTTTTCCATTTTTGTAAAAACAAAAGTTGTTTGTCTTTCGACGCTGTCAAACGCAAACTAAACATCGCAGTGAGCTGAAACTTTGACAACAGTCATGTGAAGGATGGCACTACTAAACGTCGCTATTGATTTCTTTCCTCGACCAACAGATGACGCAAGGCCGACTATTTATAGATCGACCCTCGTATGATTTTTCGACGTTTTGGGACATTTTGAACACGCTGACATTGAAAACTGGAAAAAAAATTGTTTACCATCACAAAACATCTTCTATGAGGAAGCAAAAAGCGTGCAAATTTGAAATTTTCACATTGTTTCCTCGTGATTCTCGTCCATCCACGGATCTCCTCTATGAATAATGGTTATCTCGATTCTAGCTTCCGCATAGAGGAAGTGGTATTAAAATTTTCAATAGAATAGATCGTAATAGAATGTTGTAAAATTGCAAATTTCATAAAGTTTAAACCCTCTCGATCGATTCTCACCAAATTCAAAACCAAGTATCCTTGTCCCTTACAAGGAAGGATAGTTTGGTGTCCCCCTCCGATTTTGATGAAACTCACGTATGTTGTAGAGCATCGAAAACTAAAAGACACGTATTTATTTTTTATCGGCGGAAAAACATTTATAAGGGGTGAAATCGCCCTTTAAAGTTAGGCATGTCGAGGGGTGATTATGCAGTTTCACCCAGAAGGCGTCAACTGATTTTAATGAAACAAAAACCAAAATACTCCTAATTGAAGACAATAAAAATTCCACGTGAAGTTGAAGAAAAAAATTCATTTGCAGGGGTGAAACTGCATAATCATCCTTAACTTTGAAGGGCGATTTCACCCCTTAGAAATGTTTTTCCGCCGATGAAAAAAAATACGTGTCTTTTAGTTTTCGATGCTCTACAACATACTGAGTTTCATCAAAATCAGAGGGGGACACCGAACTATCCTTCCTTGTTAGTGAATTCGTATGCGAAGTTTCGATTTGATAGATGAAAATTTACGAAAGTTAGAGTGAAGGTAGATTTTTTTTCAAAAACGTTTAAAAACTCATAATTCTATAAAATCTGAACACCTTGATCAATTCTTGCCAAACTCAATACCGAACAACGTTGTTCCCTAGCTTATTCTTGTAGAAAGTTTGAGCTCGATAGGTCAGAATTTATTAAATTTAGAGAGACCCTTTGTTAGACAAATTGAAATTACCATAAAATGAGACACCCGTTAGCGATTTAGACAAAAATTGCAGCGAACTGACGAGGGTTACGACCCAACTCGTGTGAAAAGTTTCAGGAAGATGGATCAAGTCGTTCACGAGATATAGCCATTTCAGTTTTCATTGAAATTATCGTCAAAATTACGACAATAATTTTATTCGAAAGTTAAATTTCCACAATGACGTTGAAAAAATTAGGCATCTTTCAAACAGTAGAATTTAAGAATCTAAAAAATATGCTCGGAGAGTTCCTTCGTGTTGTAATATAACGTGGTCAATTATGTGACAGATCTGAGAGTAAAAAAGTGATAGAAATGACAGAGACCACCTCATAAATAGCAGCTGTGTTTGATTAAATTGTTTTAGCGTCTTCTGTGTGTGGAAAGACTCTAAGAAAATTGCTAATTATCAATCAGAAATTAGTAACATTCATCTTATGGATTGTAGTAAGTAAAGAAGGAAAACAAATCTAGAGCTAATGTTGCGCTGCGCTACATTTAAGTTAAAAATGTTATGAAAATCGATGAAAATCGACATAACATTGACTTTGGATCTAGGTTCAGAGTTAAAAACCATTTACTATTTTACTTTTATCTCAGATTGTGCACGAGATCTTATGATTTATGCGGACGAAAACTTGGAAATGATAATGAGCTGTCAAGGCAACGGCAACTACGAGAGCTCTCAGACGAGCAATGGAAGACCTTTTTGCGTCGACAGTGATGGTTTTGCCACCACTGAACTCTGCGATTTCGAGAAGAATCTAACTTGTCCAAGGGTAGTGGAATAATTGGTGGAATCGGTTATAATCCCTAGGATTCAAATCATCAGATCCAAGTCGAGTAGGATCAACGCGTGAAATTTCGCAACAGCAATTTGACTGAGAGCAGATCGAAACTCAATTAGTCGGCTTCGTGCAAATTTTAGATTCGTACAACTATAAATTTTAATATATAGCATTGAACATGGCGCAAACACTGGATATTAGCGTTTCAACGAAGAATAAGGTAAATGTGATACGGGTGCGACGCCACATACGAATCAAAATAATATTTAACCTTTGCGCATAGTCGACTTGTTTATTCCACGATCTACTGAGTGTGAGTATCGCGTATATTCTACCGGGGTATAATAAATTAATAAATTTCTCTGTTATTATATGCTAAATTGCACAGTAATTATTTACTTAGTCTTCAATGTATTTTTCGTGTATTTAAAAAGCACAACTTTCTCGTTCGAGAATTATTTGATTGCGTTGATACCGCGTGTTAGATTTTGAGCTTTAACAATTTAAATAAAACGAATGGGTAAGTTATTTTATTCGTTAATTTTCTCTTGAAATAGCCCCGTTTAGGTATATCAATAGGTTCCATAACCATCAGAAGCATTAATCTAAATATATCAATTTGTATAATTTATTCTTTTAGTTTGGACAATCGCGCGTGTTTTTACTGTCAGTAGAGTCACGTTTGTTGGCTAATAAATAGCGTTCAGCCGCTACATATTCCTTTGTATTTTATCACATCAAATATTAGATGAACTTGCTTTCTTATTTTCTCGAGATATCGAGTCGATGAGACTCGATATCTAAGTTGGATCGACAAAGGCGTACAGACAAGATTCAAAGATTCATTCTACGAATATCTCGGTGGTATTTAACAATAAGGGGAAAATAATTGTTTCGAGGCTAGGTAAGAAAGCGATTTCGTAAAACGCACTTTTAGTCATTATTCTCACGGACTGTCGCAGTTGATGCGTTTCAAAAGTTAAACGACCAGCTACCTTTGGCAGACTGAATGTAACGAATCGACGGAGCAAAGGAACGCGGCACTGCTGCTGGGTTCTTGGATCTTCCGAGAAAAAGGTGATTGCGGTGGTGACAGTTTTCACTATAAATCGATTCCCCAAAGTCGCCGCAGTTGCTCTCATTACCCGAACCAACTCGATTTTCCATTTCAATTCCGTGGTCACGGGCCGAATTGGAAGATACGTATTTAGCAGCAAGACGTTGCGTTGTCGATGTCGAACATGACTTGGTGAAATTGGACGATGGCGACGAGACGGTTGGCGTATCGAGAAAAATTGAAGCCGTTGACCGATCGACTGGCGATCGGCCACGGCATCCAAAGCATCATTCCTCCAGCTCGTCCATTCTATTCCTTACCGCCATCTCAACGACCTCGAGACTCGGGTAGTCCAATTCCTTGACCAAGCAAAGCACAGCCGAGAGAATATTCGAGTTCTGAAATAATTCCGAGAAGATAAACACGACAGCGGTTCGATATTACGATACTAATGGTTACACGTTCGGTAGACTTAATCTTACCCTGGTTACAGGTCTCCTGTGATAGTGAAACCTACACTTGTCCTTCTCGGAGTGTCTCACCCATCCTTGAGTCCCCGTCGCCGCCACCGCAGCCGCTGCAGCCGCCGCCGCCATTTCTCTATCTCGACTAGCACCTTCATCCTGCAACTAAATTTTACTTTCAGCCGATCGGCAGACATGGAAAGATTCTTTTTTTTTTTTTCTTACCCTGTCACCAGGAGTGTGATGGTGGTACGTTGCTGACGTCGGTGTTGTCGAGCTCCTCTTTAATGCATCATCGGATTCGAACAAGTTTAGTCTCCTCTCATCATTCTGCTGCTGCTGCTCGTAAGTACAGTCTCGCTTCTCGCCGGAACGCCACTCGCCACAATAATCTATCGGTGGATAAGACGTTCGTGGCGAGAAAATATTCGTAGCCGTAGATTCAACCTGGCCCACATTCGCCCGCTGACTGCTCGTCTCGTTCTCTCCCGTGTCGGGATGAGAAAAAATAGCGCGCCGCGAATTATCTTCGTACGTATCCTCGCCGTTACTGCTACTGTGTCTCCGCCTACGGCGTGTTCTCTCCGTTTCTCCGGTCAATACTTGGTCGTCGTACTCCTATTCGGCACAACAATACAAGAATCCTATGATAAACACATCAGCATTCTAAGGAGGCTTCAATATGGATAAAACTTTATGAGTCACTTTCAGGCCATAAACAGAAGGAAAAAAATTAGTAGATTGTTAAATTTTCGTACAAATCATTTTTGTACATTGGTTTAAGGAGGGTTTATAGCGTGTCTTCCCGGGATTACCTTGAAAATACCGCGAGTGTTAGTGGTGGGGGTCAAGTTGTCGAGGATGCATCGTGACTCTGAACGCGTTAGAGGACCTTCCGTGTTATTTTCGCTCCGACTTGTTCCATTCTGCAGGAGTTATGAGACCGAAATGATAGTACGTTTAGAGCGTTAAAAGAAGCCATGGGCAGCGGCACACTACGCACCTCATAGCTATAATGATTGTTTTGTGGATAATTGTGTTGAAAGTTTGGAGACGGATTCCAATTGGCATTTCTTCTGTCAGTCTCATGGTAATCATCGGTTGTACGGTGATTTCCTCTCGCTGAATAGCCCTGCTGCTGCTGCTGCTGTTGCTGCTGCTGCTGCTGCTGCTGCTGCTGCTGCTGCTGCTGCTGCTGTTGTTGCTGCTGCTTCAATGTCACAAAGGAAACCCATATTTCTCGCGGTTAATATTTTACTTATAAGGTAATTGTTTGGCATGCGTGATGCAACAATAACTCACCTGATCGATAGAGCAACCGTATCTTCTCCTTTGATCGAGTTCTCCTTCGTCTATGTATTCGGCAACGACTTCCTGATGCATTAGTGGATTTATTATATTAATTAAACATAAATATGTGTCATTTCACATTTCGACAAGGTAGAAGCCCTCACATTTTTGTAACATTCTGTTACTTATGGAACATTAAAGTTTGGTAGCTTAGAGTATCTGTAATTATATACATTTATTATCAAGCAGCATTCTTGATTTACTCATTTGAATATCAAGGGTTTTCTCACATCAACCTAATATATATCTGGAAAATTATTAAACCCATAAACAAATATTTGATATATAAAAGTAAGGGCTTTGAATGAATTAGTGGTAGAATTTTTCGAATTACTATAAATCCTACTGATACGAAAATATGTTACTGTTCGGCAAGTATATCATATTCGATTTTGCTCAAATTTTTATACAATTTTCGTTTAATCATGTAGATATTTGAAAAACAATTGGCATCGTGTTCTGATAATTTTTTTGGGAGATACACATTTTTTTTAGCAATCACATTAATTCTGTTATATATTTATTATTTTCAAAACTCTGAATTGTATTATTAAAATAATGAATACAAAAGTTCTTCAGTATAATCGAATCTATCTTGTTACATTTTTTTCGTAGCTTTTCAAGGTGCTTTAAGTGCCTTAATCATCACATTCACCTATCGAGAACCGCAGTCGATTTAGACCACCTTAATAACATGGGTAGAATGGTCATCTGCTTAATCACGATATTTTTATTAAATTATTCACGGTCAACTGTTGTTCCAGCCTACATGGATGTGACATAAACAATTTTATACTTTAGCAACGTAAGCATCTTGACGATCACTTAAGGGAGCTCTAAAAATTACGGAAAAAATTCAACACGGTAGATTACGTTATGTTTAATCACTTTTGTATTTATGATTTTAACGTCTAATGCAGAGTTTTAGAAATAATTAATTTAATAGAATTAATGTGACTGCTTCAAAAAAATATATTATAAATTTTATTAAAATTTGAGCAAAATTAAAACTACTTTCCGAAAAGTAATCTTTTTTTTTTTGTTTCAGGATAGTACTTCGAATAATTAAAAAAACTTACCAATAAAAAGTTTATTCAAAACCTCACCTTTCATGTATTAAACTTTTTTTTTGTCGATAGTTTTTCAGATATCTTGGATTGATGTGAGAAATCCTTCGATTTTCGAATTGGCAAATCAAGAATAAAGCTTCATAAAAAAATCTTTGAAAAATAGTAGAAACTTCTAGTTATTAAACTTTCATGTTCCTAAAGTAAAGTGATGTTTTAAAAAAAACGTGAGGATTTTGACATCGTCAAATTGTCGTGGAATGCCTCGCATACGATATTTAGTCTTTAATCGTTTTTTTTTTTAAATAATACTCAGTGGTGAGAAAATAAAAAGAAATTTATTTATCAGATAAATAATTATTTGAGAAACGTTAGGTTGGGAAAAAATTGGTATTGAGCCTGATACCTGTGGACTCGGAGTGTCTGAGCAAGTCGGAGATGCATCCATGTCCAATGGATGAACGAGTATTCTTCCTCTGGCAACAGCATTTTGGACTTCCTCCGTGCTAATAATTTTATCATCTAGCTTTTCCAAATTGGGTAGAGCTCTGAGAACTGCCAGGCGGTATCTGAGATTTGATCGATAAAGTTGTCATGCATTGTCATTGATAAAAAAAAATTGTGACATAAAATTAAATAAAAAGTTAGGCATCCTTACCCCTCCCTCTCTGAACATGGATTCTCGCCAAGCCATAAATTACGGAGATTCGGCAAATTCTGAAGATAGCATACTTCATTAAGATCCTTGATATTGTTCTTTCTGACAAAAAGATCTTGAAGATTTAGGCAGTGTTGAAAGTCAGCGAGTGTATCGATATTGTTGACGCTGGATAACGAAAAATATAACAAGAATGTTAGTAAATACATCATTTATCTCTCATTCGTTTTTACCTATGTTGACAAAACTCTGCAATTTTATACTTAAAATGAAGAAATTTAAGTGAAAATGACAAAATTGAAATTTTTAATAAAACAATAAGAAACAAAAAAATTTTTATGAAAATTTACAGAGGGTCATTGATTTTTAAAAAATAAATATAAAAATCTTAAAATTCAAAATCATTGGTCAAAGGACAAAGGCGAAATTGAACTATGACTTTACAGAAGAAATCTGAATAAGATCTATAGTCGGCCAAACTACCAGAGCATACTTATTCAGTTACGATCAAAGGAATAATAATTTTTATTCAAAGACCTTGGGAATGGTACGTGGAGCTGAAAATGATAAATGCAAAAGCCCACAACAGATGTAAATCAGAGTGGGCACATAAATGTATTGCGCGTGGGAAGAGACCCTGAGTGGGCGAGTTACACGGCTATGCTTGGAAGCTGGTTTGTCTCACCTGGCTATTTCTACATAGATGTCTACCCTCCCTCTGTAGTTAGATATCAATGTAGAATATGACACAGAGACTGAATTATACAATGAAGATTCAATAAAAAAATGTTTAATTAATGATTTAAACACAACTCATAGAGCTTTAACGACCGGTTACCCATCTGTCTCACCTCAGCGACAACACTTCGACTTTCTTCAAGTCCCGAAGAATGCTGACATCCGTCAATTCGGTTCCCCTGTGGATGTACAAGTACATGATATTAACATTAAATTAACAAGAGGAAATATTATGAAAAAAATCACAACGCGAATATAATACGAATGACCGATCGCGCTGCCGCCCTTAATAAAGAACAAAGAAAAAGAAAAAAAAAATAGTTCTTTATAATTATTTGACATTAGTGTAAAACTTGCCAGCAATTGAGTTTCTTGACAGCTGTAAGATCGGATATACGCGTCCGGGCCACGACCATCTCCTCCGTCAATCTCACCATTCTGATTATTTCATTAACGACCAATTTTTGTTCACACGCTCTTTCACAAGCAACGGTACTTGTGTACTCTTACTCTGTCTCTATTTATCAGAGAACCTTAGTCGCATTATAGACGTCAAAACGATAGTCCTCGGGGCTGCTCTTGCTGTTTACGCCTTTCCGATTCAACGATTACTTATATTAATTTTACTTTTTTACTGTTAGAGGTAAAAAGACAAAGTACCGAATGAAGCATGACCTGCGATAGACGAGAGAGCTAAGTAGTAGCCACGATCTGCACTGTTTAACAGAAAATTTTCTTTACTGCTCGCAGTCACGGTGGACCGAAACCGTAGGTAGAGGTAGGTAAGACCCGTCAAGAGTGACGGTAGTAGAAACGATGGTGGAGGTGGTATCGACGGTGGCGGGGATCGCTGCGCCACCCACGCGTTGCGCTCGCGAGTCGCGAGTATCTACAAACGGACTATTCGTTTAAATAAAAATAAAAACATGCTAGCTTGTCGAGAAAGGGCCACGAGCAAGCATGATCCATCGCATAACTCATCTCTCCCACGACTTTTACTCAAAAGTTTTCTTAATATGTATGGGGAAAGTTAAAAAATAATTATTCACTCGTGTTTTTTAAATTAAAAGTTAAAAACCGATACATAACTCGTACGACGTTGTTCCAACATGACCGCCACGCGTCTACGACCTTGCAGGATTAGCAAAATTAGCAACAATGCTCTCTTATCCTCATAACAAAATTTGAAAAAGCGTGCAACAAACATTTCTCAATATATTTTCAAAAACAGATAAACCACCATTTTCTGTTTCTTCCATCGATATATATGTACACCAACTGTTGCTTTTAGCAACTCTGTTGATTTTTATATTATTTCGTATAAGCAATAAAAACAGTTACCGATGTACATACATCGGCAAAATTGATAAAGCCAGTCTTTAACTTTTTTTCATTCAACATATGCGTACTTGATACAATAATTCCAAAATAGATTACTGCAACATTTTTTTCTTTTTGTTATTTGGTAGACAGCAGTTTAACACAGATTAACACAGTTAAGACTACGATATAGGGGACACAGGGGATCCACCGATTTAATAAAAAATACGATTAATTTTTTTAATCGATTAAATACATTGAATCGCGAATACCATGCGATTAATTGTTCGTAACGATGCTCTGATCGTGTTCAATAGTTCCCATATACGAGTATAACAAATTGTAGAAGGAGATTTATTTTTCTTCAACATTATACTTTATATTTAAAGAAAAATGGAGTTTTTACAATTTTTTATATTCGCAAATGGGGATTACACATGAAATCGGAATATCGTTAACAAACTATCAATCGTATGGAATTAGTTTTTATCGGAGTTGTGATTTGGGTCAAATCATAACGCTACCAGAATACAACTCTCCGAAGATTCTCTCGATTCCATAAATTTAATTATATAATTATTTTAAAAATAATATAATCATTAAATTAAGTTGTTAGGACATAAATAAAAATAGTCAAGTGATCGTTTTTTTTTTTCATACTATAATAAATTACTTTTATTTATTATTCCTTGTTTTATTCACGGGAATATTCAATAGGCTTCTCTGAATTCATTCACTCGATTCGATCTAACATCCGCTCACAACTAGATCAACGAATTCAGTAATTTTCTCTGAATTCGTTGATATGGTAGAGTTGTAAGCAGATGTTAAAACGAGTGAAAAGGCGCCATTTTTGTACAGGTTGAATAAATACAAGGCATTGTTTTTTTTTTACAGAAATCGATAGATCCTCCTAAAAATAAAAAGGTTAAATACAAAAAAAGGCTAATAATCGCTTTACATCTCGTTGATTAGATGAAATAGTATTACAACAATTCGTAATAAGATTCCACATATGACTAACCGATGATAAATAAATAATAAAATTCCCTAGAATAAATGATATACAAAATTATATCGACTTATTTTTTTAAAATCCCTCTTGTAATGATCGATTTACACAAAAAGTCAGTGTTCGTTTGTACGTGGTACTACAGAGCATGCGCCGTGTCCTACATTTTTTTCACGCGCGATTATCACTCGTAATTTGAATGATTTGCAAGTTAATTACGAAAACATCGTTGACAATCGATCTTTTCGTTTCGATTCAACGTTATTCGTGAAATCTACAACGAGACCTAGTTAATTGTCGCTTTTTTTTTCAGAGGTTTTCTACGCTTTTATCTTCTAGATTTACTGCAGAATACATGCTATGTACATGTACGCAGTACTATGCGCATTGCACAAGGTCATTATTTAAGATAATGGAAAATTTTCACAAGTATAACAACGAAAAAGAAGTGGTAACAAATCATCCGCCATCGAATAATAAAATATAATAATAATAATAATAATAATAATAATAATAATAATAATGCATCTAGTGAAAAATGTTTAATGCATCGTCGACATTACCGACGGTAACGAACCGATGGAAAGCGCACGCAAACACCATTAAAAAAAGAGAAAGGATCGTCAAGTGAGAGCAGCGGGCAACGGTATTGGTGGTAGCGTCAGTAGTGGGAGGAAGAGCAGGTCGAAACGTCGACGTTACGGGAAGGGGATAGAGAAGCAAGGAGGGAGTAGAAGAATCGTAGAGGCAAGCAAGCAGCTACGCTCGATAAACAGATAGGGCGCTAGTGTCTCTCCACAAGCTCTCAAGCTTCAAGCTCAACCAAGTCCGAGCTCTCTGTCAATTGTCAAAAGTATCGAGAGTGCCGTTGTCGTGGTCGTTGTCCCGTTATCTCCCATTTATCCCTGGAGTGTTTAATAAATAATTAATAAAAGCAGTGTTTTAAAGACGATAATCGCTCCACAAACGTGAAAAAAGAGTGGGGAAGCAAAGAGCGAGAGAGAGAGAGAGAGAGAGAAAGAGCGAGAGAGAAAGAGTGAAAGAGAAAAAGCGAGAGAGAGAGAGAGATATATTAACCATAGAATTTGTGCGGGTTTAAAGCAATAATGACCGACAAGAAAGGTAACTATGAAGAAGAAGATGCGGCAGCAAAAGCTGAATCAGTTTATCGTAGAAAACATTTATTTATTTTTTTTCAAAATAATATGAGCGTCCAAAGCAGCATCTTTTTTTCATAACTTATTTCCACCCTTCATGTGTTTAAAACGCAAACGCGAATATTTAACGTACAACTATTGGCCGTCAAACGATTTTATCAGTAGTATACATATTTATTGGCGCTTATACAGATTATTGGAGTAATGTTGCTTATCGCATACCATTCTTTCTACCTTCGATATAATCCGTTAATAAATATATCTAATGTCCCTCCTTCGCGATGAGCAGGTTTTCTTTCAAATTTGCGAATCCCAATATTCCGATATTTATATATGTATATATATACGTGTCTGTATATATATAGATATATATATATATATATATATACACACACAGTCGGATTTCGCTTCTGGCCAGTGACAGATTAATCAATACTACCTTCCTTTCGTGTCGCGTTAATACAAAATGGCCTCCGCACTGTACCACACCACAGACCGCTTGCACCACTCTACCGACCACCGCCGATGCTCTACCACGCCCCCCCTCCCCCGCCCCTCACTTGCCCCTCGTCGTTCAATCGCAGTCACTACCACCAACCGTTACACTATTCCGCTCTCATTCGTACAATTATAATTTTGAAAATTCCACATTATTCAAATTACTCGTCCCCAATTATCTCTGTCTCATCTTTGAATATCATGACCGATCGTAACCGTTACTCCGATATAAGTAATGTACATTTTCTTCTATCACTAACTAATCCTAATATATTCTACCAACATACAAAAAAACGTATACAAGGTGCATACATATAAGTGTACGCAACACAATTATCGTGATTTTTCATATATTTTCGACTGATGACCATATTAAAAGAAAAAAAAAAAAAAAAAAAGTTGACATATTGTCAAGGTGTGTGCAGAGGCCATCTTGTCAATAAATGAGGGAAAATTTGCTGCGAGCAGGTTGATACTGAGATAGCTTAACTCACTGCAAAAATATTCGTCAGTGCGACAGCTACTTTGTTCACAGAGAAGCATTGAAGGGGAGGGAAAAAGGGGGAGGATGAAAAAGAAAAAAAAATCAATACAGCGTTGTAACTTTGTCGAGTGAATAAGCAAGATATTCTTGTTAAAAACTACTAGCATGCTATGCCAACGTCAGAATCTGAATATTTAATAGTAATTATTAATGAAATAATGATTTTGGATCGGTTATTATATGAAAAAAAAAAAAAAAAAAAAAAGAAAACACAAAAAAAAAGTTGACTCTAGATTTAAGGAGTTTGTAACGATTAGAGATTAAGGAGTTTGGTAAATCGCGTGGCAAACCCCGCCTCGTTATCGTGTAATTTAATATACAACGTGGTGGTGTAAGTCGTTGGATCGACAGATGAGAGTGAGGTGTCGATGATGAAGGAAACTCTTTCCTCTTTCGAGCGAAACTCGGAGTAGTATCAGCAGCGGCAGCAGCAGCAGCAGCAGCAGCAGCAGCGCGGCAGCTGATGCAGCAACAGCAGCTTGACACCCAAGGATACTACTACTACTACTACTACTACTGCTACTACTACTCCTACTACTACTACTGCTCTGACCTACACTTGTGGCTGTCAATATGTTTGCAGCGGACCGTTTCAAAGACGATTTGATCCAAGTCAGTAGGTGGAGCCCCCTCGGAGACCGGCGATCGTGCAGCTCAAGCCACGTATCTAATCTCACCTTCTCTTACTATATTACTATACCTTAACTCACTACGTGTTTATATACCAATATCATATACATATGTTTATACCAATGTATAGTATATACATATATATATATATATATATATATATATATATATATATATATATATATATGCATTAACTATATATTTATAATATTTTCAGTTTTTTTTTCCTCTTATTTATCTGAAATCTCTTTATCTCAATGATGCATTGACATACATACTTGGACATACATTATGCGTAACCAGTATAATTCAACGTAGTAAAATAAATTTTTTCAACGAAACCCTTAAAATTGTTGAAAGATAATTTAAATAATTTTTCTAAACATTTTAGCATTAATATTCTTTGTTTTTTTTTCCATTGCGGAATAACGCGATGCTATTCCGTCGACTAATGAATAAAACAGTAAGTACAGGTACGTGTGAGAGATAGAGAGATGACTACGGACGTATCCGAATAAATAAATAAAATTGACTTGCTCTTTATACATTTGAGATTTTATAGCTGATTTATGGCTCACTCTCTATTTTTGTACATTTAATTTTTTTCAACTATTTTATTAAAAGGACACGTCCGCAGATGCTAAGCGTTCAAATCAATATATAGATGAGATATTGATGTGAATGTCATACCGTCACTGCGTTTTGTACTAAAAAAACGTCGTACTGGCTGATTGCTTCATTTTTTCTCGTTCCTTTGATTATTTTGTTGTGGTCGATGAACCATCCGCACTGACTTGGCCCCTCGCGTCTCTCGAAACATAAAAGTTTCTTTATTGTAAAAAAAAAAAAAGAACGATAAGAATGGAATATGTGTACGATGCTCGATCGTTTAAGAAAATAAAAATAATATATAAGGAAAGACGTTGGGGCCAAGAGTACGGAATGGACAAGAATGCTGTATCTAAGCTCGGCGTACATCTAATTATTAAATTTCTACTCAATAGGTAGAACATGGTAGCTCACTTTTAACAATAGTGCATGCTGCTTCAATCACTTTACGATATACAGTAATCACGAGTTTCCGTACAGAGAGCACTTGACAATAATAAAGAAGAAGAAGAAGAAGAAGAAGAAGATAAAGAGAAGTAGAATAAATAGATTATGCGGAAATGGAAATTACCGGTATAGGAAACTCGTGGTCTTTACACTGATGCATGAGAAGATGTAGCCGTTTATGAGACCTCTTTTAAAACATAGTTACATACCATAAATGGATTAAATAGTCGACGTATGATTAGAAGAGGTCGTTCGTAGCGAGTACCGAGATGTATCGCTCTCGTAGCTAGACGCTTCTTTCGTCTTTCTTGCGTCAAACTATGATTTTTTTCAATGACAATGACAATTGTTATTCAATGCGTAACACCGGGTTCTTGCTAAAAAAAAAAAATAATAATGATAAAAAGAAAAAAAGCAATCTCAATATGAATGGAAGACCGTAACAGTAACCGAGGCGAAGAAAGAAGGAAGAAAATATCAAAGAGTATGTCGTGTAATAGTGGGCCAACGGTTATTTACTATAATTGCTGTGATTATAAAATTACGTTCGCCTGCTACTACTTTCGATTATGCTTTTATCCTCGCTGCGTTAACGCATGATTAGTTTGACAGCGGCACCTCTTTAAATTTAGTATTATCATTATTATTATGTAACTAACGTTAAACTAGATGGACGATTAGTATTTTGCATGTCCGTTTAAAGTAGTCTACCGTTATACGTTATTGGTTAAAGGTTATTAACGCAAACGTTCGCATTGATGATTCGCGTCTACGTCACGTTAACCGCTATAATTGCATCTTTTAAAAAATATCCAATTGATAAAGATTACATTAAGTCAATCAGTGCAAATGTTTTGCTGCATTAACGAATTATCAATGCGTATAGATCGCATTTTTTTTTTACATTTTTGTGACGATGTACGATGTATCTTGCGATCTCGTACATGTACCGTACGTTAAAAATTAAAGTTTTCTATATTGAGAGTAATTCATTGGCATTCGACGAATCTCTCTTTCTCTCTGTCCCTCGTACCGCGTACAAGCACAATCGCGTTTAAGTGGTTTATAATAATTTTAAAAAAGTATTTATTACTCTCAAAGAGAGACTCGATCTGCCACAATAGCTTTTTTAGTAGAAAGTATATTAAGCATGAGAATTTTTTTATTGATTTTATGTAGCTTTTTTTAAACATGTAACAACTTGGGACTTGATTCAAAGAGATTCTGGTTTAACATGCTTAAGAAATATTTCACGTGCATCGTGTTAATATATAATATCGCATGTGCATGCTTGCCAAACAAACATGTATACTGTTAATAGTGAGCTTAATTGAAAATAGCGATTACGAGCACACGAAAGTAAATTCGAAATAATGAAGGAAAAAAAAAATTTATCAATAATAATGAGAAGAAAAAAAATAAAGAAAAAAAAGTAAGAAAGATGGTGGCTTCTACTAAAGCGAGAATTAGAATGAAAAAAAAAAAAAAAAACAAAATTGGAAAACAAAAGAGTTGAAGAATAAGAAGAAGAAGAAGAAGAAGAAGGCACCGTCGATCGATCGATCGTATTTTATTTTCGTTGAAAAATAAAAATGTATTTCTCAAAAATTCATGTGTAAAATTGATTTCGTGGTGGCTCAATCTTTCGAGATGGTGACACAAAGCTCTTAAGATCAAAGGATGTTGGATCAACGCACGCCAGAACGACAATATACATATTCCATGGAACTCGATAAAGATAAACGAAATATTTTTAAAAATATACATCTTTTGTTCATTTATGAATTCGAGTTGCGTGGGTATTAGCATTAATTAATTATGATGAATTGTTATTGATGGATTCGATGATTGTTTGCACCGTGGCACTGGCACATATCGAAAGACGTCTATGATGTACTACTTTACTACTATTATGCTGAAAGCCGTTTCGCCTGAACAATATCGACTCACCCTACAGCAGACACTAACTTGACCGCGATTGTCGGCAAATTAGTTGTCGCGTTGTTTTTACAAATAATTTTTCTCACACCGGACAATTAAATTTCTCATTTAAATAATAAAACAAACGATTGATATACAAAACACGCTGTATATTGATTATTTAAGCGTGCGTGTGTGGCTGTGTGTGTGTGTGTGTGTGTGTGTGTGTGTGTACGTGTGTGTATCTGTGTGTATGTGTTTCAACCAACGAAGCGGCATTCAACGAATTATCATGGACAATTTGGTGTGGGCTGACGTCTGTGTTAGAGTATACAACATGTCCATTCACTGCTACCGAGCTTCGGCAACTAAACTGCACAAACTTCAATCTCGAAAGTAACAAAAGAAAATAAACGAGATCCGGCATTTATCGTTGCTCGTCTCTTGATTAATTATCCTATATCCGGAAGCCGGTTAATTTAAAATCGAGTACGAGTTGTTTCAAAAGTTTTGGTGCTAAGGCAAGGCGCGTTTAATTTAGAACTACATACTAAACATTTTGGGCGTTTTGCATCGTTAATCATATTGTAAGACAGTTGGTAAAGCATGTATTCAGGCTAATGTACGATTAATTTAAATAATATTTTATAAATTATTGTGAAAAGTACAAGTATTTGTCTTGCACGAGAGACTGTACTACCGATATAACGATACCAATCGCCCAAAACTTATTAATATATTATCTTATACTTAATATTAATGATACGATGTCATTGATTTAACAAATGACAACGATGACGAAAACACTTAAGAAAGCGAATGTTGCGGTTAATGCCCAATACAATTTCTTCAATAATATTTCACTCGATACGTTTGTTTAATTTTCTTTATCTTTCTTTTTTTCTTACTTTATTTATTCTTCTTTTACTACCTTGACTTCCATTTACTAATGGTTTAACCTTTCTAATCGGAGATATGCAGAAATTTGTCGTTTGCTGAATCTTGTCACAATTTTTTGAATGTGTGGAACTTGATATAGAATACCTGAATGTGTGTGTGCATGTGTTTATGGTACTAATATCGAAGTACATGTACTGTGAACACAGGCAGGCACACGTGCTGATCTACCCACTTTTGTACTACATTATTGCTAATCGTATATTTCGAATGTACTACGCAAGGGGTATAAACGCACATGATATAGCCTAATAGTATGCTCTCATCGTGTACTAATTATACCGCCACCACCACCACCACCACCACCATATCACCACTACCACTGTCGTACTGTCATTGTATAAATTACACATTTCACTTTAATTACATGGCAATTTTGGATCGTTTGTTTTCTCTTTGGATCCATCGTTTCGCGCCATTCCACCAGAGCTAATTTTTTGTTGTTGTTTAAAAAAAATATATATATATATATATATATATATATAATTTTATTTTTTATTTGTTAAATTAACGGTCAACTTGCTGAATTATAGTTAAAAAAAAAAATAAATAAAAAAAAATACAATTATGGGTAAAAGGAAGAAAACGGTACAAGCATTTGTTTTGCAATTTTTTTGTCACAACGCTTGACCCTCTTACTTCTAGTTATTTTAATTTATCCTTTTCTTTCACACCGTGTTTATTCGTCATTCGTTACGTTGATCATGCTGCGGTTCGAGAGTGTCGCAAATCAGCATTGCCATGTGCTGCTGTAAATATATTTATAAGTTAAATAAATAATATAATTACAAGGGAAAGATAAATACAAAACTAATGATAAAATAAATATTTGTATATACGGAAAAGTCGGATTAGAAGCGACTTGCTCTCGAATCTAGCGGCGACCACATTAGACGAATGTATTTGGCTTTTACCTTGATTGCGTACCGCTATTTGCTTTGAAATCGGTTTTTTAATACATCATAGTTTTAGAAAAGATAAAAGGTAGGTTTTATTGTCGCGAGAACCTTTGTCACGCGGGAATAGCTGTAAACAATATTAAAATTACTTTGAAATATAATATTGAGACCGACAATTGGTCTTTCCAAGATTATTCGCTACTGAGCTATTCCTTTGTGAAAGAAAATTCTCGCAATCAAAGCACGAGCATTCACTTGCCTTTCAATGATTGCCAAAACAATAGATTATTCGATATTATTATATAGGTAATTAGTGTTGATACTACATTTATACGGATGTTAAAAATGCTGAAAGGCACGTGAACGTTTAACGATCGGCATTGTCCCGAATTCCTTTCGCAAGCTTAATAATCTATGCTATGATTCTATGGCTTCAAACGAATCATTATTCTATGCTACCACTTGAAAGCTATGCGATATAGGAGATGGGGCAACGCTTCACGTGCTACCACCGTCTTATTCGGTTGTTTCTTTCTTTTTTTTTTTTTTTTTTTTTTTTTTCACAATCATTATAGTAATTAACTTGATTGTTTGAGCTTTAAATAGTTTTTTGATTAAAATAACGCAAATAATTAAAAAAAAAAAAAAAAAAAAAACAGACATTGAAACTAACAAACGTACGAAAAAAATAACAACAACAAATAATAAACAGACAAACCAACAAACAAACAAACAAACAATAAAAACGGTGTATGTTATGTGTAAGATAAATTGTATTTGGGTGTGGAAGTAGCGCCTCTTTTGGTCGATGTGTCTCCTCTGTTTCTCCAACGTGCGAGAGTTAATATTACGGGGACAGTACAAAATTAAAATAAATAAAATATTCAGTCAACTGTTTATGAGAATAGAATGATAGAAATTAGTGAGATCGGAGGAACAGAGAGATCGTCGAAGAGAGACATGGGACGAAGGACGAAACGATGAATGACGAGTCGATTAATGATTCGTTCGTCGGCCCATTTTCCGATGGAACGAAAATGGGAGAGGGTGGGTGTTGTGTTGGGTTCCTCCTCGGTGGATCGCGTTAAAATAAAGCCGGACGGAGAAAAAAAAGACCTACAATGCTTGATGAATTGTGTTACAGCGTATCCCGTGGCTCCTCATCCACCAACAGGATTCGTTCCAGCTCCGGCACAGCCCGCGACTTATGGCGGTGAATATATTTTCATTAAATTGGCTGTTAGGGATCTTGATCTCTCTCTCTCTCTCTTTACTTTGCCTTAACATCAAATATTGTTTTTTCTTAAACAGTCGCAGGTGCAGCCCCGTACGGAGTTTTTCCAAATCAGCCGCAACTATACGCGACACAAGGGCCACCGCCTCCGGCGTATGATCAGACACTTACACATCCGATGGTAAGCCACTCTCAATCGGTGTTATATTAATTAAGTAATTATTAATCGATAATGATAATAATAAATGTTCGTTCAAAGATGTATCAGCCCATGTACGGTCAAGGATATCCTGGCGGATATCTGGCAGGTTATCCAACGGCCTATGGTCCTCTGCAGTATTATCCACCGCTAGCTGCGGCAGCGGCTTATTATCCAGCTGCAGCGATGCAGCCTGCACCGGTTAGGCCGACGATTATGGTTCCGGTAGGCGAAAATTTTCACTTTGTTTATAATTATAAAGAAAATTAATTTTAAAAAAATGTTCAACTGCAATAAAATGAATTTTAAATTGTTTTCAGAACGGTTTTGATGGTGGTCGATTCGATGGAATCTCGCAACCCGTACTACCACCACCACCTCCGGGTGTAGCCGCAAATGCTGCTCAATTAGCCGCAATGGCTGGCCATAGCGTTGCACTATCGCAGAAGAAGGGTTCCTTTCTCGGTGGGGGCACGGAGGGCGGTTACACCTTTTGGTAAAATATTCGTCGAGCAAACTAGATTACATACAGGGCGTGCAGATGGCAAGAGGCAGCACAGCTTCAGTTAAAGAACCGAGAAACGAGTAAAAGATTAAGACAGCAAGATTATCGATTATCCGACGGTGACGTGTTTCGCGGTATACTCAAAGACCTCTTACTTTGTTTCAATCTCCCTGCTCTCCAAATACGACACATACTTTTCCATGACGATTTACCGGCTTCGATCGATCTTCATCACGGTGCCCAAAAGTCTACGACAATTTTCTTGGATGAATAATCGGCATTAATCATGTTTTTAAATAAAATTATTGAACATTGTAGTACGAAAAGAAAAGAAAAAAATGTTACGTGCTAGTGTTGAAATCGGTGAACTCTTCAGTATTAATAAATGACAAAGCGAACTAAAATTTCTTAAATTTCGAGATAATGCGTGTGAAATAGGCAATGAACGAGGACTGTCGGTGAAATACGTTATTGAACGTAGTGTAGTCTAGTTACATTAATATTCAAGTGGATTGTTAATATCTTTTTATTATTATTTTGTACAACAGGACGTGAAAAGCGAAACACGATTAACAAGTGAGTTGGAAAATTAAGGCGAGTTTGTACCGTGTATGAGAGTGTCGAAGGAGTACAGTTGGTCCAATTTGCCTATAGGGATCGAGTTTAACGACAACACAGATAGGTTGGTTGGGCTGTGTGTGTGAGATCGAGACCGAGCGAATGTGTGTGTCCGTGCGTAAGTATGAGTCCGTGCGTGCATGTATGTGAGCAAAGTGCGTCTCCCGAGAAGCCAACACTTGGTAAAGGCATGCTCAGTTTGTAGATCAAAGTTTATCCTGAAAGGAAAAAAAAAAGAAAATGAAAAAAAAAAATGAAAAAAGCTATCGCCGCGCGCATTGTTTATCAAATTATAAATATGCGAGAGAGAGAAAGAGAGAGAGAGATTAAAGAAAAAGAAGGAAAAACAAATGGTCTCTCATTGAAAAATCGATTTCATTGCGCGCATATTATCACACGGAAAGAAGTTTCTTTTTATTTCGCTCACTCGGAAATTAATATATTGCTCTCCTTTGTCAATGTACACGAAAATGTACAATTGCGTTGATATTTAAAACATATATTAAATTATTATTGTAACAATTGGTCGGCAGGCAAAATTTTTTTTTTTTTTTTTTTTTTTTCTTACTAACATCTCGTGAGATTATTAAACGCGCTCAATGTTCCGATATTCATTTAGCCAGTTACCAATTACCAATTGCGGCAACGGCGCGGTGTCATCTTTTCACCGTGTTCAACATGACGACGATGATGAATTGTTATCGCGTTTAATAATATAAAAAAATACAATGACTGTAGTACCGATGGAAATGATACGCTAATGTATGTAATTAAATATAAAAACCATGACCATGCAATTTGCCAATAGCGCTGATAGATATTTATTTACAACGAATTTTTCTATCGCTAAATTAAACAATTAAGTTGACAGACATTTCTATAGAAATTTAGATATTTTACGTTAAACTTGTCCGTTGTACTTTCCACTGGCCAATGCCCTTTTGATGCTCGTTCCGATTGTATGCATCAAATCGCACTGCGTATCGATACATTTGGATGCGCACTTTTCAAAATCTTTACTTATGCCGGTAGTTGATTTTTCAGCTCCCATGTTATCCCTCATCTTGTCGTTGCATTCCATGATGCAACGACTCCACCGATTCTAAAATAAAAGAAAAAAAAAAAAACGTCAACAACTTGTATACAGAAGCCAATAAAGAGGAAGAATAATTAAATGATTCGTTAATTAAAAAGATATTTTAATATTCGAACCTGAAGTCGACCAATTTCCGATTGCACGTACTCTTGTGCGTTTTCTAATGTAGCACTACAATTTTGAACACAATTTTGATTTCTCTCCATGCTGTACGATTGATTTTCACAACAATTGGCAGCGCATCTGTGCATGTCACCCTAATCAACAAGAATAACACACTACCGATTAAAGTTAAACATATTACAACAAGATCTCATGTTTATAACCTCACTTTGCATTCTCATTTTGATTACCTGCATTTTTCTCAAATACGATTTGTCAATTTCTTCAACCGTGCTCTTGAATCGTACCTCTAATTCTCTAAGACGTTCCTCGTGTTCCTCCATTACTTTTTTATTTTATTTATATTATAAAATTGTTACTCACTGCTCGTGTACCGCGACTATAATGGTACGAGCACGTGTCAATCGAGTCGCGAATGCCCGGCAAGTGTCGACATAACACCAAGCCAAAGTACTTTACTGCAATGAGTGGGAGGGACAGCAGGGGACATTCCATACATTGTACTACAATCTTATATAGAAGACCATGAATTGTACTCTACACGATGTAGCAGTTAACTGCTACGCTCAATTGAGCGTTAACATGACATGATCCACATGACGACATCCCGAGCCTTATTCGCTGACAAACGATTATTCATTATACAGTAGAGGAATAAATTTATAATAAAAAATTATATAAGCACACGACACATCGTTAAAGCAACCAGAACTTCTCAAGCCAGTGCATTTCTATACACATGTTGCATTCTACACAGGGGGGAGGGGATATTCTATATATCCTACCAGAGATGATTAGGTCTCTGATTGTACAATATACGATGTAGCAGTTGACAATGATAACAGTCATGAGGATCTCATCACGTAGAACATACTTTACGCGATTCCATTCTACTATTATCTATTGGAAAAACTAATGACGATTCATGATTGGCTGGCACAAGTTACGAGATACGCAAAATACCCTCCACATGACGACATTTTCAACCTTATTCGTTAACAAACGATTATTTATTATACAGTAGAGGAATAAATTTATAATAAAAAATTATATAAGCACATGACACATCGTTGAAGCAACCAGAACTCCTTAAGCCAGTGCATTTCTATACACATGTTGCATTCTACACAGGGGGCAGGGGATATTCTATATATTGTACCAGAGATGATTAGGCTTCTGATTGTACTATATACGATGTGGCAGTTGAGCATGATAACAGTCATGAGGATCACATCACGTAGAACATACTTTCCGTGATTCCATTCTACTATTATCTATTGGAAAAACTAATGACGATTCATGATTGGCTGGCACAAGTTACGAGATACGCAAAATACCCTCCGCATGACGACATTTTCAACCTTATTCGTTGACAAACGATTATTTATTATACAGTAGAGGAATAAATTTATAATAAAAAATTATATAAGCATATGACACATCGTTGAAGCAACCAGAACTCCTTAAGCCAGTGCATTTCTATACACATGTTGGTTCCGTCCGCGAGCTGATTCTGGACATATGGATCAACGAGAAAGGCGCTTGTCGGTTGATCCGTTACCAGAGTGAAAATTAAATCCATCAGAGCAAGAAAAAAATGTATTAACTTTGTCAACGCTACACGTTAAACTCGTGTACATTTATGAAGGTTTCTGGTCATCTAAAAAAAAATCAAATTAGTGAGTGCATTAGGGGGCAGGGGATATTCTATATATTGTACCAGAGATGATTAGGTCTCTGATTGTACTATATACGATGTAGCAGTTGAGCATGATAACAGTCATGAGGATTTCATCACGTAGAACATACTTTACGCGATTCCATTCTACTATTATCTATTGGAAAAACTAATGACGATTCATGATTAACTGGCACAAGTTACGAGATACGCAAAATACCCTCCGCATAACGACATTTTCAACCTTATTCGCTGACAAACGATTATTTATTATACAGTAGAGGAATAAATTTATAATAAAAAAATGAAATAAGCACATAGCACATTATTGAAATAATCACAACACCTTAAGCCAGTGTATTTGAATACCTATATGTTGGTTCTGTGAGTCAGTGCTGGGTATATGGGTCAGCAAGAAAGGCGCGTGTCGGTTCCTCCGTTACCAGGGTGACAATATTAGCCAAAAAGCACAAACAATGGGTTTCAAGAAACACGAGAGTATTTTACGAACGATTTGTAGTAACCCTCGAAATGTCTCTGAAAGCTAATCCTTTGCTTTATTTGAATATGGGTGGCGAGATGATGTACGTATTACGACAACGATTAAAAGCTCAAAAAATACCGATTGACAAGAGCGTTCAAGGCAAGTGTAATACAGTACTTGGCTATTGACAAAGAAAAGAATAAACAAACCTGCAAAGTAGAACGTTGCACATTGATTACTCATTATTTTTCATCTTTCACAATAGTCATCTCTGTTGATAGATTTTTCGGGTTTTTTACAGAGAAAGATTTGTAGAAAAAAAAAAAAAGATAAAAAATTAAGAGGAAGCAATGTGCTGGGTTCTACTTTGCATGCTTATCACGTAATTCAATATCAATCATCTGTCCGTAACAGTAGATTTGTATAAAACTATATAGATCGGTAGCTTAATGATTTTAATAATTAATTTGCGATAAGACATTTTTTGTCAATATTAAAAACGCGTTAAATGTTAACAACTGCAAGGAAATTTCCAAAAATTGGAACAAGCAATGAGGATTGACTGTTTTACCTGCGATATAAATTTCAGTTTGATAGACGGCTCCATAAACTGCTTTCAACGAGTGATAGAACTTTAATTGTAATTTTTTCATCATTTTTCATTCAAAATTTCATAAAAACGAAGTTATCTGTATGAAAAACGAAAAATAAAGGAAAACGAGGGAAAAACTTTACAGTACTGAACGAAGTGAGTGCGAGTCTACTCGATCCACAGATCGTATCGAAGATTTTTCAACAATCGGAACCGATCAATCTATCTACGATCCGTTCGAGTCTCCGGAGGGCTGTTCTGTCGTCGATAATGAAACTCGACGAAACGAGCATGAACAAACTCTTCGATCTCATGATAATGATGGTAAAGTATCAAATTCAGATGGCTACGGGACCCAGAGAACTTTTGCTCTTGACATTAAATCATATTGACTCGATGAGAGATACGTTGGTTCATTCGAGTGGACATCAGGCGCTCGTTCTCATTCATCGGATGCTCCTTCAAGTACGTTTATTTCAAAAGCTTATTCCCGCTAGATACAATAAACCACTGCAATTATTATATAAAAGTACAACCAATTATTTATTATCCAGTTGTACGGAAATTTAACATACGAAGAAATGTGGCAAGCGCGGCAAGCTTGTTTGATCGCACTCGACAGTTACAATGTCAGAGTTTCTATGCTATTGAGGCTGGCACTTCAAAGGGAAGATGGAAGTCTCGTTCCCCCTAAGAGTCGCAGTTACAACGAGAAATACGAGGAGCGTAGAGAAGATTTGTGGAATCTCAAACTATTGGAGAATTCCTGTCAAGGATGCAACATTGGTTCTCTTCAACTACTTGGCGATCGCGTTACACTTCTCGGAAGAAACATTTACTTACAGTCTTATGATATTAACGAGAAGTTAGAGAAAAAATGTGGTAATAGTAAAAACAACAGGAGAGTCCGATTATCAAAGGACGGATCGGATAGCAAAGCAGAATTGGGAATGCTGGCAGTACAATTGGGTAGCACCGAGGATGCTTTTTATTCCGGTTCATCGTCTGAAACTCAATCTAGATCATTTACGTTACAGCTCTTCTCTGAGAATGAGATTATTCAGACAGAAGAGTCGACTGACGAAAATTACACGGGAAAAAATTTAAGCGACGATGCTGCAATGTCTGTTAACCTCATGGGAAACGAGGATCAAAACAAACAGCAGATCCCGGCAGATGGAGAAAAATCAACGTCGAACAATCATTATAAAGCTCAACTGGATAATATTTATACGGAGTTGATTGCCGACGAAGATAAAGAAGCGAGTGTCCTGCAAAGAATGGAATTACTGGAGCTGATGGATCAACTGGAATAGAGATTGAGTCAGAGTGGTTATGCGATTAGTTCTATATATTTTTTACTCTTGGCTACCTGCAGAACAAAATGACGAATGTTATCCGTTTCACTGTGGTCACGTGATTTATTTTTAAATCCACTACAGCGAGAAAAAAAATTTATTAATTTCATCAATGTTACACGTCAAACTCGTGTACATTCATTAATGTTTTTTTTTTTTGGCCATTTTAAATGTAACTAAAGATTCTGTTAAATAATCGAAGTATAAAATGTCTTTGGGCTTTAAAGTAAAAGAGAATTTCCACATTGGAAATCCATTTTGATCGCAATGACAATTGTTTGCCTGCGAATATCTGTATTCTTGATATATTCATAATGAAATGTGAGTAGAACCAAGTTGTACGAAGAATATATTATCAAATTCAACTGGAGACATCGAGAATGTACTTGATTCCCGTTTTTCCATCGAGTTGAAGGGTTTTCTCAATCGCCTCGTGATAATTGCTCAAGGGCACGAGTTTGTGTCCCGGCGCTTCCAATTCTTTCGATTGGAATAATTTTCCGATGTGTTCGAGCATGTCCCACCGTTCTTGACTATTTGAATATTTCTTGGACCACGCGGACATCCAGAATCCCTTGATACTGACATCCTGGAGAAAAATATAATGAATTAAATAACGATGCAGTTTTAACGTTGGTTATAAAAACGATTGGGAGGGAATATTGTTGTTGAAACCTTAAATATGAGAGCCGAGGTTGGAACGGTGACCGGTTCTCGTGACATTCCTCCGTAAGTCACCATGATTCCCCCGTGGTCGACATGTCGAAGAACATCAACTGCATTCTGTCCACCAACGCAGTTAAGCGCGAGCATCGGTTTGGGTAGCTCGTTACTCTTAAATATATCGCTCTTGCGAAGTTCCTGCTCGGTAAGTACGTCGTGCGCGCCCAGACGTTTCAACTCGCTCTGTAACAATAAAACTGGATAACAAAGTTGCATCTTGAAAGTAGCTTGTTGCTTTCGTTTAGTTAATTAATTTTTTCTTACTCTGAGCCGATCAATGTCTGGCCTGTCGCGAACAACGCTCACGTTCTTCAGCTTCCAGATTCTACACAATTGAATTACCAATTGTCCGACAGCAGAATTACCACCATTTTGAATAACGCTATCGCCTGGTTTCAAATCTACAAAGTCCTTGAGCATTCTGTAGGCTGTGCAGGGATTAACATTGAGCATGCACGATTCGATCTTGCCCAGATTGTTTGGTACCTGCCGGCGAGCGTACTTGCTTGTAAAACTTGGTTGCGCATTGAAAAAGAAAAGATACAAAACATGAAAATGACTATTTTCACGTTGCTTTTTCCTTCATGAGAAAGTATCTTAAACAATATTGGTTTCCTCTTGAAAGAAACAAATAAAATATTGATATTAAAATACAGAAGCTAAAGGAGAACCTTGAGCAGCTGATCGGACGTATAAGTGGCATACGATGTCCAAGTACCTATGTTGTTTGCATTGGGAACTACTCTGTCGCCTATGCAGAGACCTTTGACATCGGAACCTACGCGCGACACCTCTCCTACACCTTCGTTTCCACCTATAGCCGGAAGTTTTGGCTTGCTGGGATATTTTCCCTGAATGGTATTGATATCCGCCGGATTTACCGGCGCCAACAGCCATTTTACTGCTACCTGCGGAAGAGATATTCGCAAGAGAATTACAATAGCGCCGTTGGTGGGCTATGGAAAATTATTTTAGTTACCTCGTTGACTCCGGGCTCTTTTGCCAAACATTCGGTTAGCTGCAAAACTTTAGTCGGTTCACCGTACTCTTTGTACCGCAACGACTTGCCCGAGCCATTGTTTGCCTCATTCAAGCTCATACTTGTGCTCAGCTCTCGAATAATTAGATATTTCTGTCTGAGAGTCTTCATTATTAAATTACCAACTATCCTGCTGCTGCTGCTGCTCCTCCTCATAGTTTCGCTCGACAATTAATTCGATACTGTCATATACAATATTTATTGTCGAGTAGTAGCGATGCATTAACTGCAAATAACCGTTTATAACGTAGAAGATAAGAAAGGAACTTTCTTGAACGACTTGGAACTGGATATCCCAAGTGACATACCTCGGTACCAAAGGATCTAACTCGTGGTTAGGCGAAACACTTATGGCCTCTGCATACTGCGCGCGATGAGCGATAGCCAATGGGAGCGAGGGAAGCAGCTCGCAACGGATATGACGTTCGGAAAAGCAGAGTACTCATTGGCTATCGCTCATCGCTCATCGCGCGCAGTGTGCAGAAGCCATTATTCCGCGATGTACCACGTGACACATAGTGTGGTCTGAATCGCACTCACGGGATTCCCGTGATGCTAGCTCTCTCAAACACCGGTTGCGTGGGTCGAGTCTACGATCCTTAATGCAAACATTTCGAGTAGTTTGCTTCGTCACCGTTTGTCGTTTCGATCAGAAGATAATTGACGCTATCTTCCACTTCTGGTGTAAGAGATTATCACTGGGAACTTTAAAAGTCAAGCGTTTTACATGCCGGTTATTCAAATTTACAATTTGGCACGAGGCACGACTCGATAATGCGTCGGTGAGATTTTAATCACGATGGAGCAGCGTAAAGTACAGAAAAAGGCATAGTCACCGTGGTCATGGTAAAACCATAAAAGCCGGTAAAAGTAAACGATCGGCTATTTGGAAAAAATCACACTATTCCACATGGGACCGTGCCGGGCGATTTAAAAACTAAAGATTTCGTTCACGGGTAGCGGGACACTCCCAAAACTCCAGTTGCAAGTGTATAGAAGATCGTGTGCTCAATACAGCGATCCTGACGATTAAAATACAGAAACACGAATAGTATATTAAGGGGAGGCGAAACCTTCATACTTACACACATGTGCTGCTTCTTTTTCACTCTGCCGTGAGCGTCATGCTAGCCTATCTCTTTCGCACTCATAAGTGAATGGCAGAGGTTTCGCATCGCCTTAAAACAACGTCCGAAAAACCGTATACCATTTTCAAAAAGTTCTTGTAGGCGGTGTAAGGACCGAAATAAATCATCAAGATGGTGGGGATAATGATGTGAAGCTAGCAATGTACAGCGACGGAACTGGCGTTTGAACACGAGCGATGTGCATGTTCGAAACCGACCGTGAATGTTAATCTATTTAAGGGGAGCAGTATAATTATACAATCACGAATAACAAATACGCACTTCACCGTTCCTGTATTTTATCCGACGGATAATCCATGGCGAAGAAATTTTAAATAGTTATATTAGTTTTATCTCTCCTGCTCTCACACATGTTTCACATCGTCTTAAGGCGAGACTCGATACCGACGAAATTGCACGAATGCAAGGGAGGCAACACCATAGGTATCACTGCAATGCGAGAGAGAGGGTGCCAAGCCTCCCCTTAACGCGTTGTGTTAAACCGACAGAGGAGCCAGAGGTTCGAGGGGTAGTCCCATTGTCGATCGCGGTGAAGACATCGACATAAATTTCTTGTAAACATCGCAGTCGAGCGAGAGAACATCAGGAACCTGCAGCATATAACGTTAAGAAAAAGATAACAGAATGTTCCCATCGCAAATTTCTCTGCCATAGATTTTTTAATATAAAATACGAAATCGATTAACTGTAGAATCATGAGGTGCGGTTTACCGTTTTTCTCTTATTTATATATGATATTATATTAAGTCTTATTACCGAATAATTAGTCTTTGTTACCGACCCCGTAGTATCACATCACCTTAAGGTATCATTACTTTGGTGATGAGACAAGGAATTAATCATTCCTGTACATATTGTTGTCACAAAGAATAACATTTAAGGTTGTTCATTGTCGCACAAAGTTTCAGTTACTTAAAGAGTTGAATTATTTAAATTGATTCGCAATTAAAACATTTACGTAAACTCGATTAATGTTAGAACTAGCTATACTTCGTAATCCGACAATATACAACGTAATTCAATATACAACAAAACAAATTCAAACATAAAAATCATTGTTATATTTTCTAAAATAGTTATTCAAATTACGATATCCTTTGACAACATCGATAGTATATTACACTGTCAGTCCTGGATATGCGGAAAAAAAATTAAATAATAGTCAAACGTTCACTTTGTCGGCTTCAGAGTAATGTTGCGGAGCATGCAGAGATCTCGAGCAGTCGCTTTGCGTCCAGGTATCGTTTGGATATCGTATAGCCTGAGCAACAAATCTGTTGTGAATAGCTCGGGCAACGCTTTGAGCAAGCAAGGCACCTGAAACCGTATAGAAAGATAAATAAAGCTAATCTGCAAAGTAGAACCTTGCACATTGTAACCTCAATATTGTCCACCTTTCGCAAATCCACCTCAATGGGTATGTTGATAAATTTTGGCATCTTCATAGATGAGTCAATGTGCAAATTTCTAGTTTGTAGAATTATCTAAAAACTTTATAAGCTAATTTAGCTTTTGGAAATTTGTTTCAAACATATGTGTTTTGATAACATTTTTAAATAAATTTTGATATTCCATTGTCAAATCCTAAATAAATTCAATACCGATCAACCTTCTTTCCTAATTACTCTGGTAAAAAAAAATTGCCTTTCGATAGCTTGATATTTGCAACCATTTTAACATATGTTATCGCGAATAAAGGGAAACGTCAGCTCCTCTAGCGTGCTAAGTTTCCTCCTAACAGTTCAATCAGTTTTCAAAGTAGATTTAAGGGAAGGCGAAACACACTCTCTCTCTCTCTCTCGCCCATCGCATCTAATTTTCGGAACACGCTTTCTCGTTCTACACTGAACAGAATTGATTGAAATTCGATCAGTAGACTGCAAGAACGAGATCCTCCTGGGTGACAAACTTAGAATTGTTAAAATTTAAAAAAAAAAAGAAGAAAAAAAATTACAGATTAGTTATTCCCATAAATCTGTAATGGAAAAATCATTGTTTACAATGATTTAAGGCACAAAATGAAAAAAAAAAAAAAAACGCTCTTTGTCACCCGGAAGCCAGCACAAAAAAACACACGGTACATCGATTCGGATTGCGATTTAGAAAAGAAAAAGTACCAAAACTGTGCACGGGAACTATTGATGATAATCGGGAAAAAAAAATTCGTGAGACATGCCCGATGGCTTAGCTCTACATAGGGAAAGCGAAATATCCATAAGTGCGAAAGAGATAGAACTAGTATAGTTTCGCCTCACCTGAATCCCGCGCGAGGTGCTGGTTGTAATTTATATAGCTGTCTCTCTCATACACCAGTAGAGCAAAACGATATTGTTTATAGCTTTAGTTACCCACTGAGTAGGTTTCGCCTACCCTTAAGGGGAGGCCATCCCCGAGGTCTAGGGAACACTTGGACCGCGGGAGACAATGACCGGTTAAGCTAGACCTTGTCCTCAGGTCGGGGTCATCCGCAGGAATTTTAATAATTTGAAAAGTGCGGGTACTTCCCCAAAAGCTCGATTCTACTCAGACGCAGAGTCCCTATAGACAGAGCCCATCGTACGCTTGGCCGCTATTTTCGCCCAAGAAACTGTCATTGTGTAGTGTTGATTGACATCCACGCGATAATGTGTTCAGTTGCGAGCACGGTCTTATACACGGATTTTGCGCAAAAATAGCGGAATCAATCAGAAATTGCTTCGACATTGTCCAGACTCAATCTATAGGTATTCTACTCGGACAAACTTCATAGCGTCATCTACCGTTCATACGAGTTAATCTATGTACTGTGTTTTATATTCTTGTAAATTTTTTGAGAAGATCAATATTGCGAGCATCAGACTTTATACCAATTGAATTAATCAAATTAATCGAAATAATAAAAATTTTACCAAAGTTTGCGGCATTCCTTCGAGAACGATCCGAGTCCTGTCTTTTCCGCACTGCACCATAAGCCGCAAAAACTGAAGAATGAAGTGCGTCTGTTGAGACACTTCGCCGTCTCTGCCGGCGAGAAAGGTGAACGTTTTGAAAAGGCCGTTAAGAGCCGTGAGCAGTGGCTCGCGAAGGACAATAGATCTTTGTCCATTGGTTGGTCCTTGCGCTTGGGGAGAATTCGTGCCGAATATCGCGTTCGAATCGCCCGTCTCGTTTAATCGAAGAATCTTGTTCGCAGGACCACACAAGGTCTCGAGCTCGTCGGCCTCGAGCTCGCCACGCGTTCGTTTCCTGCTTCCGCTGCGTGGCGCGGTCGAGTTGCTGTACTCGAGACTCGACAGTATACAGTAGACGCAGAGTTTCGCGAGCTCCGACGAATGCGGTTCCACCAGCTCTTCGCTTCTGCAATAATCAACTTACGAAATGTTCACATCGGATATAAATTAAATAATTTGTTATAAATAATTATTCTTGTTATTTCTATTTTAAGAAAATGAAAAGAAAATCGTTTTTTTTCACATTACTAGGGTGTTTTGCTTTTTTTTTTATCTGCATCACTCGCGATAATAATGCTTCGTTAATATGAAATCACGTACTTTTTAATAAATATTTTGAGGCAATAAATATTTCTAACGCAAAATTAAATTGTTTTTTTATTAATCTGAATCTGAAGTTCATCAACTCCTGTACCTTACTGAACAATTGCCCTCGGACATTTCAAAATTCTAACGTAAATCTGTACTGTAGAAGAAGAACACATTTACGTTAGATGAAAGTTAATAGAAACAAATAATGCAAATAATACAAATAATTATGTTAGTAAAAATAAATTGAAATAAATGAATATTTACTTACTGCATAGCATTGTACAGATACTGCGGAACTATATGATTGAGAAGGTCGAGAGTACAATTCTCGATATCCAGATGAAATATTGCAAACAAGAGATCCACAACTTGATCCAATTCCTCTTGATATCTGTACTTGAGTCCTTCCTTCACGAGATTCGAGACGAACCAACAGGATCCTCCGGTATTCAACAGAGACTCAAGGGTCTGAGTCGCCTGGATATTTACCCAACCCCGTTGTTGACTGTCCATCCACACATTTTTCAATTGTTCCAGTATCGGTTGCCGCGATATAATGCTAAAAACATGCAGAAAACGAATAAATCTTTGCATATATTCTTTAAGGAGATTATTTTAAAAGCATTTCTACAATATTTCGCCTTTTAATTGACTGTTACGATGGGTGGCTTGTGCAGCAGTTTTTATTCTTAATATATAAATACACTCACAGCCATGTTTTGTAACACAAAATCGACGGTTATGTATGATTATCCGATGGGAAGTTTTTCCGTCGAGTTCTTAAGACGATTTAAGTATAATATTAGCCTGATTATGATGGATAATAACTCATTGCGTTTATTGGGTGATGCTATGTTAATTGATTGATGAGATTTATAATCTTAACCGTTTAAAAAGTTATAATAATTTCGTTATATGCGGCGTTAGGCGATCAAATGGTTGTAACTTTTAAACAACAATAATTATCAAAAATTTAGGAAGTGAATTGATAAAAGCATCTTTCAATAAACAATATGAGACGTCACTCATTATAATCGGATGGACATACCATTGTTTATTCTTTTTAAAGAATTGGAGAAAAAATTAAAAAACCTTTTCGAAAATTAGCACAAATTGCTCAATTTCATTTCAATTGCATGACTATGATTATTCATATAGAGAGTATAGTAAGACGACAAATTCGTCTTATAATTAAATATGCCGCTAGAATGACTAGCATAAACGAGACCCACACACACAAACACAGAGATCCATACCACACAGCACGCACACCTATAAAGACCAACTACCGTTACTCGAGCTATAGTTAGACTACCAAGCAGTAAGGCTACAGTCTCACGAAAGGTATGAAGAACTATCTAAAAGGAACACGCTAAATCACAATAACCAAGGAGAGGAGATTAACGGGACAAATGGGCTACAGGAGATGGGCTACAGGACGACCAGCAGATATAGTAATACCCTGCTATACCGGCAGAACTTGGAAGAAGAGCGGGGAAGTCGGTATAAAAGGGTACGACATACCACAGTCGGGGAGCATTCTGTTCACAGACTTTCGCCAACATCCGGAATCTACCAAAGGAGGACCAGCTAACCAACCAAAGGAAGACCAGCTAATCGACCGAAGGAGGACCAGCTGACCAACCAAAGAGAGGACCAGCCATCCAGCTAAAGAAGGACCACCCAGTCAACCCAAGGAGAAGCATCTTCAACCGCACCACTCCAAGGACCAGGCCTGATACCGCTGGCCCAGGGAAAACGAACATCTTCCAATGTCAACTACTGAGCCACCAGTCATCCAAGTAGCAGAGTACCCAAGCCAACGAGATCTCACCTCAAAAAGAAACCAGTGTGGTATGGATAAAATTATGCTAAATCCATAAGGGACTAAAAAAAAAACACCCCAAAAATTAGCTAGGGGCGCTCCTGTCGCATTTCCGATGCGCCGATGCACCGAGGATGCACCGCGCTGACGCCTCCACCGGAACAGCGGCGGGACCAGCGAGTAGATCGCGTAGCCAGGAGAACTCGAGCGAGAGCTCTGTCCCCACTACAGTCCACTCAATATAGGTATAGAATAGGCTACCTCCGAAGGCGAGGAATAATAACAGAGCCGACATAGATATACTAACGATGACAAGCCCAGCAGGCTCTTTCCTTATGTAGAAACTATACTACCATATAACTAAAGAAAATATTTCAATAATTCAATATAAGATCTCCTACTTCGTGCGAACACGATTATAACGGCATGCGTAAGCCCGGGTCAAGTTTTTTGTAAGGTGCATGATCACCAAAACTAAAAAGGAGTATATTTAATTATCATACAAATTATTTATCTGTCTAATGTGTCTAATAAATCATACTTTTACCTAATACTGAAGCCTATATTAATTTCCTCCCTGCTCGAGTTCGAACTAAAGCCCTTTAAGGGTGATGATAACGAAAATACCGTTACAATAGATTAATATAGATTAAGAGAATATGGTACTATAGTTATCCTCAGAAACAGATAATCGAATAACCAAAAATCGTAGAATTGCTTTTGAAAAATTAGCATTGATTATAGTGTTAAGCGTTTCATCCTTCTTAATTAATATAAATCGTTATTTACTTGTGAGCCATTGAAAGGACTTTCGTCTTGAACTGGGTCGGTGGATGGACGTCGTACTGCATTTTTCGAATTATTTGGAACATCAGACTGGAACTGAAACAACAAATTACGTGAAATTACGTTCGTAAATTTATCTAAAATACCAGTGCACGCAGGGAATGATCACATTAACAAATTATTTTCGCGTACGTAAATTAATGTTCCGAGTAACCTATTGTTACCAGAACGCTACTAAAATATATTGAAATTAATTTTAGAACAAAAAACCGAATAAGAATAGATTAACCTTGGATTTAAAAAAATATATATTCCTCCTCGTGCCTTATGTATCATGAATTAATAAATTAAAAGTTAAAAAACTCTAAGTACAACGCATCTGTGGCGCAAATAGCTCAACAGATTTGAATTTTTAAAACCAATAACATCGCGCTTACGTGTCGTGTTTAAAGTTGTCCTGCATATCATCAGCGGGAAGGGGAGTGACAAACTGTTGAACCATATTCATGGGCTTGAGAAGAGCGTCCTGATGGGTGATGCTCATGTGAGCGCATAGCCAAGCGGCCGCGCAAACGGGTAAACAGCAGGCGGTCGATCGTAGATCGTCGAGCGCACACTTGACTTCGCAAGCACCGACAACTCCGCTTTCCCAGGCGCAGAGCAACTCCTTGACCGCTCCCATCGCGCTTTGGCACGATATGTGCCATTCTACGTTGCTAGACTTGCGTTCCTTATCACCGGACTTTATTTGAGCGAGGAGCGTATCGACCCTCGTGGGATCAACCATTTGCAACATCTTTTGCGGGGACTTTGGCTTATTGCGTTCGGGCATGCACTCGCGTACCCATTGTTCGAAGAACGAGTCACCGCCTTCCTCCAAAACCTGATGATTAGTATTTTATTTAGAGTAATCTCAATTTATTTGTCATTTCTTTCCCATAGAAGCTTTATTTTTATTTTTCGATATAAACATTTTGAGATTTTAATATCAGAATACTTGAAATTGTCTCAACGCATCCGAATTTAAGAAATAGAAAATTGTTTTTTTCTTTTTCTCAAATCCAAAAACGACGTAGGAACACGGAGCGGTGCAAATTTCAAGTTATTAAACTGGAACTTTCTACACAAGTGTGGTTACGATAAAGTTTCTTTGGTATTTGGGAAAAAAATCGTAAAAAGGTTATAAACTTGATATTTTTTTCTCACATGTATCACTAATTTTTACAAATTTCCAATAAATAACAGTATCGAGGATTTAAACAAAGCTTCGAATTAGAATCTTGTATATTGCTTCCTCACTATTCTTCAAAATCGTACAAAATAATCCTCATCGAGGTGACACTTTCTACTTTGTTTTAGGTTTTTTTAAATGATTTAATATTTTTTATTTGTAATATTTCGGTACTAATTGTGATGACTGGACGGAGAATTTGAGGCTCTGTGCAGAATGGTAGTAACGATGGCCTGCCGAAGTATCGAAGAGAGAAAATATATGGTGATCACCGGGAATCGAATAAGAGCGCTAACCGCTGTGCTGATGTCGCCTATATATTTCTCTTATTCGAATTGTCTACTTATACGCACGGCAGACATCGTTACATAATGATAAAACATCTATTAACAAAGATACAATGATACAAAGATTAACAAAGATACATTGCACATTGCTTCCGCATTATTGTCTATTTTTTCACATAGCATATGAAGAAGTATGCGAAGTATATGTTGTATTAAAAATTAAAAATTATGAAGCAGCAATGTACGATTGTTCTACTTTGAATTCTTGTTTAAAAAAAATGATACAAACTTTTTAACGAAACTTGAGTGCTTAAGAAATTAAAAAGCCGACGACGCCGATCACTAACACAAATTCAGTCATATTCAAAATTCTATAAAAACGAATCTTTCGAATATATTTGATCGAAAATTGCAAATGAATAGAAAGTTCCTACTGCTTTACCTGTGTCCCAAAAATTTTAGTTCGATCGATCAACTGATTCTCAATTCCCCAGACATTTTAGTTCTGCAAATAAAAATATCGAAATAAAAAAATTCAATCTAATGTAACAGTTCGAAACTTTAATCGATTTTCACAAAAATTTATACGAAAACTTTCTTAACGCTATTGGGTATATACAAATAAATGTTATTCGTTGTCTTAATAATTTTAGAAATTGGAGCAGTAACAAATTGAAAAATTGAAAATTCCATCAAATCTCAATCACTTTACAGATTATAACGACATTTTTTGACAAAAAAACACCCAATATTATTTCGTTTGTATACAAAATTTTGGCTCGTCAACTCAAGTTTTACGAAAGTTAGCGAGTAAATGCTAATTTTTCGAAAAATTGAAAATCCGTTATATATCAAATCATCTAGGATGTATTTGCAATTATAAAGAACTACTTGATTCGATAGCTAACAATTCAAGAAAGTTGGATCTTCGCGTTTTTAATTTAAAAAAAATTCATTAAAAAATTACATTGAAAAATTTTTTTCCACTAAAATAGCGTTGCGATTCCTTTACTTGTGTGGTATAGCTGAATACGATCGGTCCAAGTGCACACGTATACATACACAGGCACATATACGTCCAGACATTTTTTCTGTACCGTTTTGAATAATTCTAAGTAAACCAACATGAATAACAAAAAAGATTTTTTTTAAAATGAAAACAAAGTTTCCTCTATGAGGAAGCAAAAAAAAAACGTAGTAAGATCAGAAAAAGGATATTATTGTGTGGTATACGATAACTTACATCGGATCCATAAGTCTGAACGATGAAGCAGAGAATGAGGAACGATATGTCGAAGAGCCTCGCCGGTATGGCAACATTCTTTCCGGGTACAGGTTCGTTCATCTTGCTGCCCTCGTTGAATTTAATGAGTTTGGCGACGAAATTTTTCAATTGTCCCTCGACCGTCGCTACTGCGAGCATGAGGTCCAAACTTTTGCCATTCAACACTTGGCACAACATGCTTAATAGGGAATCTTGAATTTTGGCGTAATCGGCATTGAGAGTCTTGAGAATTCCAACCAGTGTAGGTTCTGCTCGTACAATTACTTTCATTATCGATGATGTTGGCGAACTCGATGATTCCAGCTTTTGCAATGCCGCCGCAACGCCTTCTCTGTAAAATTTAAATCTTCTTTAAAAATTGATTTACTTTATAATGATTTTCGCTGATATATAAAACAAGATTGCAAAAAACTGAACCTTGCGCATTGCTTTCTCAATATTTTTTCTACCGTTCACAGAGCCACCTCTCTGTGGCCTTATGTTGATCGATTTTGACTTTCTCAAAGTTTTACAAAAGGTACCGGCAGACGAAGAAAGTTTCATCTCCTCCGCTGTTTCTCTTCAAATTTAGTCCCAGCACATCTATCTTTCCTAGTTTATCTTCGTATAACATTTCCGTTTGATAAGCTCATGATTTGAGAGAGGGCGTCTCAAGTTTTAATTCCCGATCGAATATTAATCAGATTACAAATTAGAGAGATTTGTACCATTGGCCGTTTTCATAGCAATTCCCATTAAAATTAAAAAAATAAAAAATCTCATAACATTTTATCGACTTGATCGATTCTCGCAAAATTCTATATCTCTGATGCATGGGATACGAAAATACAAAAAATATGATAACAAAATTCATACGAAATATTCTCAAAAGTGAATTTATCAATTTGTCATTCAGTTATAGCTCAAAAAGAGCACAATTTGGAGGGATTATAAATTTTTCGAATGATTAAAAAATTCATACCAAGTTCACATAACGTGTCGGGGTTTTTTTCAAAAAATTTATCAGCGTTTCACGTATTTGTATCTTAATTAAGCAAGTTTAAGTTCGATCGATAGACGTTTGCTCAAGTTAAATCTACGACGGTCATTTTTAAAAAAATATCACAAAAATATTCTTGACAAACACTCTTGGTAGTAGTTCCAGTTATATGCAAAATTTTAACTTGATATTTTTGAAATTGTAGAAGCGATAACAAACACAAAAGTTTTTCGACAATACTGTTAAATTGAAAATATCCATCACCTTTGAATCCCTTTATCAATTCATTACGAAACAATCTTGGTGATAACTCGACTTGTGTATAAAGTATTAGGTCAATCGCTCAAAATTTACGACGACGATCATCCTAACGTCCTTTTCGACACACACGCGCGCGCGTCATTTTTTTATACTTTATTTGGAATTTTTTGACTTTACTGTATTGTAATTGGTATTCTTAATCTTATTTACCTCCTACTGCTGAGCTGTTTGACGTGCTTCTCTGTCACGAGATTGACTTTCTGAAACTCATTCAAGAGGCATTCAACACTGTTGCAGGAACAGGTCGAGTCCATTGTGTCCAGGAGGGGTTTAAACTGCAAGAGGAGCTCGAAGGCGTCGAGAATATCTTGAGAATATTCGAACTTCTCATCAGGGGCTTAAAAAAGAAAAAAAAAAATGCTCACGATCTAACAAAATAAATTGAGAGAATATTCCAATTTTATATTTTCCCAAATATCTATAATAAAGAAAATAAAAAAAAAAAAAAAAAAAGATCTTCAAATTATCCAAACTATAATTTGAAATAAAAATTCTTTTTAGCTAAAATATTAAAAAATATAAATAAAAAAAAGTAAATAATAATTTGAGAATCTAAAATTATTTTTTACAAACGCTGTTTGACACTCAAGTCACTAAATATGAGGACAGACCACTGAGTGTCGTTGCGTGAAGTTCCTTGAGTATGAAAGGAACCTTGAGAAAGGTGATTGCACCCCACTGCGACTCCTTAACGGTCCCTGTTACATTGTGGAGACACATCAGGCAGGCTCGCATAATTTCACAGTAAAGCCTAGCGTTCGTGTATCCCTTGAGACGTTGAATCATGAGCAACTGGTTAACGAAGACTGCGGTCTCGGTGCTCGGATTCAAAAGCACCTGAACTGCGAACAACGGCTGCAAACAGTATGTTATCGATTCCATCTGTACACCCGTGCTTCTACACGCTATGTTTTCAATATCAAGATTCATAAGTTTCTTCAGGGATTCCTCGATGGGTGGCGTCGACTTAAAGTTATTGCTCGTTTTGTGTAGCGCCTCAATTTCCTGGCACTTTTTCACTACTTCGAGATAAAGTTCTGAAATTAAAACAAAAATAAAATAAAATTGAACAAGTATGACTTTTAAAAGTCGAGTTTGGCTTTAACATTCTTCATAAACGCTTGAATCAATATTTTTTAAATGTAATTTTCATTGCTTGCTCACAATTAAACCAATCTCAAAAGTCCTGCATAGTTTTGTCATTGCAAACCGCTCGAAAGATGTTGAAACATTTGAAAAATCACTATAATCATCGATTCAGAGATAAAAATTCTTCGCTACAGATAACAACGTTGACAGAGATTTATCAATTTTTACTTTTCCTTTAATTTGACTTTAAAAAAAAGATACAGCTTCATTTTTTACGTTTGAAAATTGAAGATATCAAATATTTGAAATGCTCGATTTTTCGGAACGGTGCGTGACAAAAATCTTTAAAATGTATAGAGCAAAGTCATCAGTTAAATTAATAGTTAAACTTAATCATTTTTTTTTATCACAAGTTTTTACAAAAATAAATAGTTTCAGACTGTGTAGCAACATTTTTTTTCAACAACCTTTACGAGGCATTCTCCGTCAATTTCACTTTCAATCAAGAACACTTTTTTTCTGACCCTCTGAGATATTTCACACAATTGGACAAAACAATTAAATTTTTCTAATTGAAAATAGAAATAAACGTTCATCTAAATAATCAGGAATTCTCATGATGTCTAAAAAAAAGTCTTCGTTCATTCACTGGTGACTTTAGCCTAGCTTTTTTTTGTTTATAATAACGATTTTATCACCTGTATCGTCGTGCTTGGCGAGATATATCATCGCGCATATAAAATCCGAGCCCAGCATCTGTTTCAGTATACTGGCAGGTTTGTCAGCGAATTCGAAGGTTTGCGTAGGCAGAATATTGTTCTGTGGCATTTTCGCCAAAGTGTGGAGATAACACTGAAGTAACCAATGAACTATCGAGAGAACTGAGGCCGCGAGGAGATCTTCTTCCGGTTTTCCCCGGCACGTTATTCCAACGTGTATAGTTTCGAGAAATTCAAGAAGACAGATCACGCAATGAGGCTTGTGAAACGCGTCGTACTTGCTTATTCGTTGAAGCACAGCCGCGTAAGAGACTAACTGTAAAAATCGAATTTATATTATCTTGCCATTAGAAAAAAAAAAAAAAAAAATCAATTTATAAATATTTTATATCTAAATTGTGAAAATAACATTTTTAATTCTCAAGTTTAAAAAAAATGTTAGTTTCCTAACAACAACAACAACAACAATAATGATAATAATAATAATAATAATGTCATACAATCGATCTATTATTTATTTATATTTTCATCCACTTTAGTATCTAATAAATTATTTTTTTTATCATTATTAAGTTAAACAAACCTGAGAACTCAATGAGTGCTTCAAGTACGATATAACAAGTTGGTTAGGACCAGATCCGACTAAAGCCTGCTGAAGAATACAGTCGGCCAAATTGTAAACATCGCCGCTGACCCCTCTTGGTAATATCTGTGATTTACAATGAAAAAAAATTATTTTATGATATTTATTTATTTATTTATTTATTTATTTATTTTTTGATGATTTACTGTTTTTATGTTTATTCCCCATTGTAAATCGCTCCAGCGCTCACGCCATGCACGCAGCAGTAGTGCCTTCAGGCTGCTCGTTTTGCTGGTCACTTTGGTCTCCATGGTAGACGTTAAATTGCACATTCTTCACTCCTGTGAAATGTACCTGCAACGATATTGGGTTGCGTCGTTTGTTGTAAGATGAGATGAGATCCTTTAATTATTTTGAAATCTCTACTTTTTCTTCGATTATGCCATGATTTAGTTATTAATATTAATATATTTTTTTCCAAAATTGTTTCTCTGTCCTGGATTTTGGAATTTTTTATTTTCAATTTCTCACATGTTCTCCGTCGCTTCAAAATTCAATCAAAATAATCTGTTGGCAATGATAAAATGGTTAACTTCTTTATGTGTCTCATCGCTAAAACTCTTTTTTTTTTATTCATCTTCTTTAAGTTTCAATTCTTGTCTAACAATTTGAATAATATATTTGAGAAAATTCAGCTCTCTAAATAGTTATTGTTTCTAGCCAAATCCGTTAAAAATTATTATCTTGTTATAATTTAATACTTTATTTGGTCCTTGATTGTTTTATGGAACTCAACATTATTTTTCGAGTGATGTAGTTACGATCAACATTTTCCAATATTCTGTCGCGCACTGTTGTTCTATCGTCAAATGGAAATAATCAAAAAGGGTTTATCAAGAATGTTAATAAATAAAACACAAATAAAAAGAAATCTTTCTAGTCATAACATCCATAAAGGAATTAACAATTACATCAATTTTACTATCGATGACAGAGAATCCTCCAGTCAGTTTGTAAAAATCATAATACGATAAAGTGTAACGTAATTCATAAAGGAATTAACAATTACATCAATTTTACTATCAATGACAGGTGGAAAGTACCTTGTAAAGGGAAATTCTTTATAATTTTGCCTAAATATTTAAGAAACAGTAAGTGCACGGCTGAAATTAATGTGCTAGTTATTTTATAAAAGTAATTTTTGTCGTATATAACTTTTCAGCTTTTGGACGAAATAGTTCAACATTGTTATTGTGATTAAATTTATGAAAGAAAAAAAAAATAAAAAGGCAAAATTAAGAAGCAACAATAACAGCATGTAAGAACGATACTTTCACTGGTAGTTTATGTAAGTCGCATTTGCAATTTTTTCCATTAACTTTAAAAGGATAATTTTAAAAACAACGACGCAAAGTAAAACATTGCAAATTGCTCTCTCGTTATGTTCCAGCTTTCACGCTATAAGTATGTGTATCAATTTTGGCTTCGTCATAGAGGAATCTTTGTGAAAGGTTTAAAATAATAAACAATATGCCAGACTCCTCTGTGCATTGTTGTTAAAAAAAAGTAGAAACTGAAGTTTAACAAAATTTTAGTGGTCTAGTGACAAAAAAAACACAATGTACTCTAAAATCTCATTGCTTTAACATATTTTAACGACAATTGTAGCCAATGAGAACTTACTGCGTAACTGGTGTAATACATTTTCGATCAATTGCTCAAGTTGTTAACGCGTTGCAGATCTTTTATCTATGCAAGCTGTGGCAAACGGAAATATAAATGGTCAATGTTCTATAAAATTCGAATGACTCTGTTAACATTCACCAAATTTGGTATCAGATATCCCTGAATATTGTTATGTTACTTATCTAAAATTTTAGTTTGCTCTGTCAAATTTTTTGAAAGTAGAAGCAAAAGAATAATTAAAAAATTCAAATGTCTATCAAATCCAAACCTTTCTCGCGACCTTTACCAAATTGAATATCTAGCACGCCGAATATCAGCTCATCTCTGAACAAAAAGGTAAAGGATGCAGTTATATACCACATACAGTTGAACCTCACCTATTCGACCTACTCGAGACGGGCAGTCCCCCGGCACCTTTGCCCAATTGTAGCGTATGCCGGTTTGCGCAACATCAGTAACTGTATTATTAACAAGAGCGAGAGTTAGAAGAAATATGGTTCGTCCGATACACGAGTACAAATTGGTTGAATAGATAGGTTCGCTGGTTAAGCGAATGTCGAATACAGAGGATTCGACTGTGGGATAGGTTTATAATATAACGAATGATAAATAAATGAACAAATTATGCATATTTTGTAGTAACTAGAGGTGACTATCTTTGCTTGTAATTCAGGTAATTTGATTAGTAGTAATTTTCAACAAACAAGCCGTTATGACACAAATTCAGAAAAATAAAAGAAAATAATAATTTTTGTATTAATAAAAATTTATACAATTTTATATAGAAAAAAAATTGATTTTATTTCATTGACAAAAAAAACCTAAATCAATATCAGATTTGGAGAAAGAAAAAATCTATTACAATTTTAAAAACATCTTTGTAACTATCAAAGATTTTGAGAAAACTGATGATTTGAAATTTAAAGAAACTCTGAATATTCAAAGATTCAGGAAAGAGTAGAACTTTTCATCGATTAACACGTTCGGCGTCCACTTGACGAGGCTACCTACGAAAACATAGCCCGTCACCCGGATCTGGATGACGTGGCGCCAAACGTGTTAAAGTAGAAAAAAATGTTTAAAAATTGTAAAAATTGATTATTAAATTGATTAATTGACCATTTTTCTAAATTTATGTTTAATAAGGCTGATCAGAGGCAACATGGTAAAATGATAGTTCGTTGTTTACATGCATTAATCGAAAAGTTATAGTTACTGAAAAGATCATTCTACCAATAAAGTCGAATGAGCAGATATATCGATTTATCCAAATTAGTTTATTTATCAAAGTCGTTATTCAAAGTTATTGATTTTATTGACTTTTTATCTACTGTCAAGAGCATGCCTATTGCACGCTACATTCTTTGTATACATAAAATAGTGATGCTTTCTAGTGTTCCCGAGTTTATCGCAATTACACGATGACCAACTTAGACTTTAGTCCTGTACTTAAACTCGAAGATATGAAATAATCTGAGACATTTCTATGATCTCATTGGAATCGTTATGATCTGTTATACGAGTAGCGAGTTTATTATTTGTGTCATCCAATCCAAATGTTGACACAGGCTTCGGTACTTTGTTAAATTCTCGATTATGACGGCAAGATTTATTGTAAAAAAAAAGGTGGTTAAATAGATTTGAGATTGAGCAATAGTTAAATTAGTCATATTTCAAATTTAACAATTCATCTAATACTGGGTACAACCGGTCGACTACCTTAAAAGGGATATTTTGTCACAGTTTTATAACCTAGAAAAATTTGTCACTCGAAAAAATGACGGATTTAAGGGAAAAGATTTAAAAATAAATTTTTATAATTATCTTGTGAACAAACCTTGATTCAGAACCGTCACTTGTACTTTGGTACTCAAACATATTCATGATTTTTCGAGGATTTCGTAAACACCGAGTAATTCCAAAGAGTCTTGAAGCAGAGATGAGTAGAAAGATTACCAATGAGCGGAATTTGTTGGGACCACTTTTATTTTGGCATCAACGCGACACCTTAGCGAAGGAATCTGGAACTATACCCATTTTTTGATTGGTTATGGAGTATATATAATAATAATAATAATACCAATAATAAATATCAATCACCTCATTGGGTTACCACAAATATACGAAAGCTTGAAAAAAAGAAGACACTCGTTCGACGACGTGATTCGCACAATTTGTGTCACTTACGTTGTTGTAAAAACGCTCTAAAATGTTGAGAAATACTCATCAGAATATTTTTCTTACAAAGAAAATAAATATTTAAACTAAATAATATTTAGTTGGTCATGCAACAATCTTCAATAATAAATAATTAAACTTTAAGCTCATAAATAAAAATTCCTTTATTGTAGGATTATTAAAGAAAAAATGGAAGTAGATTGTCCCTGACGATATATATCCAAATGTCTCTAGACAATTGGAACACGGGCGTGATATATTAGAAAGAAAAACATCTTTAAACACATTTATATATAATAATAATAATACAGAATCGATAACTGAAAAGCATCACAATTATTTAGGATACTAATATATCCCGCTTACGTACTAAAACATCGATAAGCTTTGCGAATGGCACGCGTCATCTAGGACTTACAATAATGTGCCGCTTCCTCATGTTTTATATATATTTATCTGTGTATATATTTTTTTTGTTCATAATTTTCACGGTTCTTAGCCTTCTCATAATTCTTGGATAACCCGATTATCAATAATTAATCATATTATCAACTGATCGGAATCGTATAAATCCTAGACTCGAATATGTCCCCCGATCGAAATACTATGACCAGTAAATCCTACAAGTTAGGGTGATCGACGAAAATACTTAACAGAAATCACAATTGTATTTTCGACTCTATGACGCGCTGTTCGAAACCTCGAGTTACAATCGATTATTCCTTCGTATACGAAAATTCAGCGAACAACTGTTCGACGCTTTTTTTTTCTATTCGTTGCATAAAATATAGGAAAAATGTAAAATTCTTTTTTCGTAAAAAATTGAATATTTAGAAAAGTGTTGGAATTGACAGTGACTTGGAATGTTTGTATTTACATTCGGTGTATATTTCGCATGAAAACGAGAGAAACTCCGCTCCGTCTATCTATTCTGTCCGTCTATTCTGTTTTTTTTTGCTCGCGTGCGATAGATACCCTGAGTGTAGCTCGGCGTAGGGAATCGAAAACGCTAATAGTTTTTCTATAGAAAAATTTCTATAGAAAAGTAGCGGGAAATAAAAAATATGTCAAAAACTATTTTGAATCGATAAATTTAAGACAGTTTACAATTCGGTAGTCATGTGCGACGTTAGAGCCTGTACTCTGGTGGCGTTGCAACTTTTGCAAAGAACGTGATCGTCCAGTGGATAACAGCCACGTCCTTCACTGTCGGAGGACAATACGAGGCCGCAATCCTCGCACTTGTAGCACTGAATGTGAAAACTACGGTCGAGTGCAACCACTCGTACCGTCTCGTCCTGACCAGGCTCTGGCATTATCGGCAGCTTGCAGACGCAACATCGAGGCGCGAATTTTCTGAAAAAAATGCAATTTTTTATTATCATTATTTGTCATATTGTTTTTGGAAATAAAGAAAAACAAATGTGAATGCTCGGAAGTTTAGAAAATTTGACCATTTAAGGAAAATGTATAAATATTGAAATTTTTCGAATCTCTGATCGAAACTTTAATCGATAAGTAGAAGAAAAAAAACGTTATTTTAAAGGCGGTACGTTGTTTCTACAGGTTCGATCTGGACACAGCAGTGACTCTACACGTGTCAACTGCACACCTGGTACGTTTTAAAATAAACAGTATGCAGTTGACGCGTGTAGTCGTTGCTATGTTGAGTTGGAATCTATAGAAACGACGTACTTCCGTGTAAACGATGGACCTACTTGTGGAAGCATTGAATACAGTGGATCTGATTTGTTGCGTCAACGGTAAACGGAATGCCATCGAGGCTCTGTCCACAAACAACGCAAGTGAAGCACGATGGATGATACGGTTTGCCTGTAGCACGCAATATTCTGTCAAGAATCGGTCGGGTGCAGACGCAACACTTTTCCAGTGTATTCAGATAATCCTCTTCGCAATAGGGTTTTCCCTCGAGCGAATAAAATGGCTTTCCCTGAAGGTTAACTCTGCAGACAAAACAGCAGAAGCAGTTTATGTGGAACACTTTATCCATCGCCGAACAACCGGTGCCTTCACCCTCCACTTTTTCGCCGCATTGCGCGCAGATTCCATATATATCACTGTCCTCCTGAGGATCCTCCATGCCCTGAACCAAGAGGTCGGTCAGTGCGTCGACCTGAAATTTAATTTTTATATTTTCAAAATCTACATATTATCAGTTTTATTTACTCATAATCCAGGCTCGAAATCAACAAATCCAACAGTTCCTTTACAACTAAATTTCATGGAATTTCAATCATTATATATTTAGCCTGCATATTGAAAGCGCTATTTCGAATTTTCGCTACTTTGAATTACTTCGGTTGCCATTTAGATTCCGGCTGGTATTTAGATTTCATGTTTAAAATCTTTATTTTGGCTTCAGATTTGAAATCAGTTATCCCAGGAACCTATCCTTCGTGCAATTAGCATAAACTTCTTATTTAACATTCTCTTTCTAGATTTTACTTCCTCATGGAGGAAGCTATGTCATCGTGAACAAATATTTTCTCAAGATTTTGATGTCAGAGTATTTAAAAAGTCCCAAAACGTTGAGTCATGAAAATGTACCTCTTTTACGGGGGAAACTTTGCTCTGCGGTTGAGTGGATGTAGCCGAGCCATAACCGGAATACATGGAATAATTGCATGACAGTTGAGACGGCGGTCGGGGGTTGATGGGTTCGTATATCGATTCATAAGTGGAACTCGATTGTGAGCTAGGCCCGTAAATGTCGTTGGGATAACTATCGGATGGATAATCCGTTTGGTAAGTCGCTCGTCTTAATTCACTGTAACTAGACGAAACTGGACTCGGCGGTGGTGGAAGTTCCTCCGGTGGTGGCGGAAACGAATTTCCGGGCACGCAAGGTACATACTCCGTCGGTTCCGGTGGTGGTGGCAAGTCTTCTGAAGATGGACCAAAATATGGAAATTGTTTAAGCGAGGAATTAGTAATTCTGTAAGCTTCTAAATAATTCAAGCTGTACTGTACAAAAAAAAAAAACAACAAAAAACAAAAAATTATCGTGCTGAGAACTAAATAACGATTTTTACATTTTTTTTTAATTCAGAAAAATTCAGTCTATGGATATTCAAATGTTGATTTGTATGAACAGTAGTTGATTTCCGAAATAAAAAGTCATTTAGGTAGACCCAATATACAGACTGACAAAAATCTGATTCCTAAGAAAATCAATTTAAGTCTCTGAACCGGAATTTCGAGTTGAACTATAAAAAAATAAATATTTACTTTTGAAAAATACCTCTAACTACCGTAAGCAAAGCCACTGCCGTATACTCACCATTATTGTGAGTCGCAGGAATGTTGCTGTAAGTGTTTTCAGGTTTCGGATTCCATTGTATATTGCTGTAAATTAAATCTTTCCCTTTAGTAACAGTGGCGGGTACGGGAATCGGCACAGGCGGCTCAACGTTACTGTAAACAGCGTTTCTGGTTGCTCTGCTCGATCTATCGTCGTGAGAAACTTGTGGCGCTGGCATATTTCCGGGTTGCTGCTGTTGGTGAATGTTCGAATAAAAGTTCTTCTCATCGTAACCGTATTTTGGTTCGAATTTTTCGTCTCGTTGATTCGTATAAAAATTCTCGTTTTTGTGGTAAAACTTTGCATTCTCATTGCCGTTTGACGGCGGAACTCCGGCTGTTCGGGGGAATTCATTTTTTTCAACGTTTGACGCGACGTACGGTGATGGCGAATTCATGTAAAGATTCGAGGGCTTTTCGTTCGATCCGCTGTTGTTCAGTAAAGTACTGTAAGACGGCATCGGTGGCGCCTTTATCGTATAACTTTGCGGTACCTGAAGAATTGTAATAAAAAATATTAGAAATTGTTTAAATCCAATTCATAAATTTGAACATTTTATGATGAAATGCAATTCTATATTACAGGGCGGAGAGAAAAATCCTTGGATAAATATTTTCATTTCGTGCGTTTCGGTTAATTAGCTGCTAATTCAAATTCTAAAAACAGCCTTTTTTTATAATATTATATTTTTCTTCACGTGAATGGAAACATTCTTTTTTTCTGATTATCCAAGGAGTTTTGTTTTACCCTACACACGATAACTATTTTATGGCAAGGCTTTGCGTGATAAAGTTTTATCTAGAAGCGCAAACAAACGACGCAATGCAAATTTTCTAAAAAATATCAATAAACTTGTGATAAAAAATATAAGCTAAATTGCATTTTAAACGAGGTGAGCGAATAATTCTACGAAAATTTATCAACAGTGGGAAAGTTGCGACACCGATGATTTGCAATTTACCGTTGGTTCGTCCCCGTTGTGAGGAGTGCAAAATACGTGAAATTTCAAGTTATTGTGAATTCGTCGGTAATCAACGAATTTCAAGATTCAACGTTTGGTTCGTCGATACTGACCTGAGGTTGAGACTTTTTGGGTTTTGGTGGTACCGCAGGGCCGATTTTCTTGCTCGATTTTGCTCCACTGATGGAACCATCTCCCGTATGGCTTATTTGCAATCCCGCAATTTGTTGCTCCAAATTACCAGTGTTCGACATTACGCTGAGAAGTAAAAAAAAGGAGAAGAAACAATAAAAAACGTTGATCTTACTTTTTTTCTATGGACACGTTTGTTACGTCGTGTTAAGAAATTTATCACAATTTCATTCTAATCATATTATTTTACATATTTTGGTTATGTATATGAAAGATCAAGACAAAAAGTGAGAATATAACTAAACGTAACTATATAAACATTATTTATTAGTTAATGATAACTACTTATTTATGTGGCTTTTTCATCTTCAGTTTTGCAAATATTTCTATCAAACTTGAAAAGAAACATTGTACATTAGGGTGGTTAAAAAAAAACATTTTAAAGCTAATCAGATGCTCATTAGTATTTGAGAACTTGGAGGAAAAATAAATGATTCGTACAAATACTGTGTGTTGCGCGATGATCATTTTTACTGCTTCAAAGATTATTAATGTTTCACTGTAAAATTGTTTTCATGTATTGTTTTGAGACACGAGTGCTCATTGAATTATTTGTTTCAGAATACGAATGAAAGAATTTTGTAAAACTAAAGATACGTTTGATGATATTTATGCACTGCAAAGCACCTTAGTGCCGCACAACGTGTATGAAATATTTTCAAGCAAAACATTGTAGATGCCTGATGAGCGGTATAACTTTGTGTAATGTACGACGCATTTCTTAAAAATATGCTTTTTGCTGTTTATAAGTCAAGATTGTTGCACGTTTTTTAAGTTTAACTCAAGTAATTGATTAAAAAAATCAGTTAAAAAACTATAAACAATACCATTTAGAGAGTGTAGACATTTTGCGAAAGTGCAAAGTATTAACGAATGTATAATATAATTCCGCAAACGAAAATACTTTGCTTTTACCTGAATTATCAATGATTTCTAAATGGTTGTGATTCAAAAGATGCATACAAAACACATATGTCTTTCGCATAGACAAGCGATTAACTCTTGAAACAAAATATAGCTTAGAACAGCTCTTTGGCCCTTTTGTAATGTCAGCTTTTAAATACAAATGAGCAACAAATTACCTATGGAATGTGTTTTTTTTTATAACTACTCTCATATAACCGTAATGAATAAAAGTATCTAAAAATAATTCTTACAATTAAAGGCTCATTACACCGGTATATAGAACTTTAAATTGTGTTAACTAAAACATAACTTGAAAAAGACTTTTTCATTTCTTTTTTGTTTTGAATCCTCTGTTTTTAAATTAGATCCCCAAATTAAGCTCTGCCAAAAAGTAAACTAGATCATTCGGAATACCCCTAATGTAGATTTTGTTTTATCAATCGTCGTATTCTGGCTTACACGAGCCAGACATTTTTCCAAGCTTTGCAATGGGTGGGCGCCGTACAGTTTTATATGGTTTCCGAACCATTGGGATGACAAAATTTATTAATAAAATTCTGATCTTCCTGATCTGAGCCCCCCAAGTACCACCCCGGTGTACCAATGTTTTCCAATACCGAGTCTCTGATATATAAAAGTATGTTAAAAATAGTTTTTAGATCTGTACATAAATATCTCAAAAAATAAGATTTTTTTATATTGAATTCAGTTGGGTTTGCCAAAGAGGTTAAGAAACCTTAAAAATTTGGTGTTTTAAAAAAACTGGCTCGTGAAATGGAAAATTTACTTTCTTTGTTACAAATTTTTCTTTTTTTAATTAAAAAAGTCGCATTTCTATGTTTTATTTCTGAAAATCAAACTTATCTTCCTTTGTTCTATCGTATCATAGGAATATAGACATATGTGTAAATATATAAGGATTAATAAAAAATTATCACATTTTAGAGTGGACATTTTTGGTTAGAATTCTTCTATTGTTTAAAATATAGGGCCATTTACCTTATCTCTGTGTAGAACGTTCGGAATTTCCGGCCCAAATGACTAAATATGAGCAATGTTATAGATATTCGAATATTAAATCACTGAACACACACTGCGATTAAAGTCTTTGCAAGTAAAGTGGGCGACAAATCGCGTATTCTTGCGGCTTTGTGATTTTTTAAAAATAATTTTTTGAGAAAGCCAGTCTTGTCAGATTGGCTTGGGCAGTATTCTATATACACAGATGTATATATTTTGTACCTATAGGCCAACGATGCAGTATTGCGCGCGACATTGGGCGTGAATACTGCAAAACTGATGACTCGCCAGCAGTTGAGTCATTTAGTTTTATCGCGCTGTTACTTACGTGATAGAATATAAAATTCTTTTGGCGTGATGATGAGGCTCGCCGGAGCACCGGTATGAGTTGTGGCGGGGTACGAGGAGGGGTAAACCTATGTACTTACACACTTACGTGTACTGCACACTTGCACGTGTGTAAGTAGGGAAATTGTATGACTTAAGGAGATGTTGGAGCAGATTCTTTTACCGACGTTGGTCGGTAAGTGAATTTGTTATCGGTCGAATTTTTATTGAAGATGTGCAAAGAATGAAAACAATCATTTATTTAATTCAAATTCGTCAACTGATCATTCAGAAAATCAACATGGCCGCTAGAAATGTCAATAATACTTGTTTTGGAATTTGGAACTTCTTTGGAATTCGTATACGTCAAACCGGACCGTACGACGATTCGTTGAGGTTCTCTGAACATTTCAATATTGTCAGAAAGTCGATTATACAAGAGAAATGTGAACGTTGTATATATTTTACGTGGAATTCTTTTGTGTAATCTACTTCGTGACGATACTGAAATGTTCAGAGAAAATCAAAGTATCGACGTTCGGTCCGGTTCGAGGTATGTGAGTTAGAGAAAGTTATAGATCCTACAAAATAAATGCTGTTGAAATTCCGAGCGGCCATATTGATTTTCTGAACGATCAGTAATATACGAAATTCAACGGGACGTCAAAGCGTTTACGCTTATATTACAGTCCTGAACAGTGTGAAGCATATCCGTGGACTATGAAATAGCCTGCTTTTACGGACCAAAGTTGGTAACAAGATTTACTGCAGCATTCCCTTTTGGGGTGTTTCTGGGCTATTTACTATAATGTAAATATTTTTCTCTGCCATGATTGATCATTTCGAATAAAAGAGGAGATCGGTGAGCTGCGTCACTACACCACATGACTACGACCACAGTCTTACATACGAAGACCGTGACTACACACAATTATCAACATCTGTTTCGCGGTGTGACCACGGTCTCAAATACTTGTCTTGAAACTCCGACAAATTTGGTTGGTACTTATAAATAAAAATTTTTGTTTTTCGTAGTCGCCACAAGTTGGGCGCTGTTGTAGATCAGTGCCGTGGAAGAGAGATAGAAACAGATTGTCGATCTCTTTTTAATCGCATCGAATGCACTAAGCGCATTGTACGAATTAATACGATTTATCATTTTTAAGCAATATCAAAGCACACATGTTATATCGTTAATCCATTATCAAATGTACACAACCTCCACATACCATACACCTGAATCTTAAAAACTGCGATAAACATGAATCAGTTTTGAAAATGATCTCAGAGTTTCTATGTGGCCGAGTCAGTATGTCGTCTGACTTATAATGGTGACTTACTGGGTTCAATCCCAATAAGTACTTTCATTTTTTTTTTCTGATTTACAACTTACTTTTGTAAATTTTTATTCTCACTCTTTTTTCAATATCTGTACTATAAAAACGGTTACTATAAGTAAACTTTACCTGTAGACTTCCTTTTTTTCAGGTACGCTAGCTCCATCGCGCCTAGATAAGTATTAATAATAACCCTTTCAAGACATTATATTTTTTATTTTCAAGTATCTCGGCTTCGGTACAGCAGTAATTATCAGCTATGATTCTCCAATGTATATTTTTTTATCAGGCATTCCAAGTTGATAAATTAACTTGAGGATCAAGTACGAAGTAATCACAGGAATAAAAGGTTATGTTCATTAATCGCGCCCGCGACATTGATCTACAACAGCGCCCAACTTGTGGTGGCTTCGAGAAACAAAAAATTATATTTAGCCGAGTTCCCCCACTACTGGAAATTTGGAGTTTCAAGCCTGTATGTCAGACCGTTGGTGTAATCAACATCGTAACGCTGCAATGTTGCCACGTTGTGGTTGTAATTTCGGCGCTCATAAAATTATAATGAACTACATAATAAATAATCTGAACCGTCAGAAAGTTACTTTTCATCCCGATTATGATAGTTGAGAAACTCACAACTGTACTGTACCTAAATTTTTTAATTTATTAGAGTCAAGCTGATAAATATAAAGTTGCGGTATCCCCTGGGTATGACTTTTCGTTTTAAATTAATTATCCGTATCTGAGATAAAGAATCTGGGGTTATCATACATTTCTGCAAACTATGCGTTGCACCGAACACGGTGATACCAAATATACTTTTTTTAAATACATCAATGACATTTTTTTCGAGACCCCCTCTTTACGTCCTGCATTCCTCAACCGAGGGACCGCTGCAGTAGGCACTTCATTCAGTTCTGATCGTTCTTAAGAACTATATTCAACATCTCTAACCAGTCAGTAAAAATAGTAGTAAGGAGAATTCCTTAGTTCTTTTAGTGTTCATCCCCAAATCCTCTGCGACAGAGAGTAACGCGACCCAACTGTACATTCCCAACCTCTAACCCGGAGAGTACGGGTGCTTCGTGCTTCCCCATGCCGCGTAAATTGCGTACGCCGTCGAAAAATTACTAGCAGATTAAGATATTATTTAGCCCCGAATCCCCATGGCGCGTATTTCTGTAAAGATTTCGTAAAGCGTACTTAGCGCAATCAATCGCAGATTGCCAAAAATATGTAGTACTAGAACAAAAACCATAATCGGAATTATCATTGGATGTTGTAAAGTAGGATTGCGCTGAATACGAGCCATGGGGAATAGGTACTTTCACATGCAAGAGTGTGTGCAGTGGAATATATGTGCCATGTACGCAAATAATCAGAGTTGATCGGAGTTATAACCTGTAACAATAAAAGTTTTAACCTGTAAACAATAATGTGTCATCTCGACTATAATCTCTCAAAAATACAGAATAAATATTTATTGAAGCCAGTTTTTCTACGACCAATTTATGTTGAGATTGATCTGTGTTGATAAGTTCAAATTTATGTACAATGAATTCTGATTTGGCATTAATCATCATCTAGAAACGGTATGAAAAGTGGAAGCTAAGGACTTATCAACCGTTTGAAAAGCTGGTCGACGCCAGTTATTAAAACTATTTGCTCTGTATTAACTCACTCCCATGAGTCGATACAGAGCTCATAACTTATAACTGATAACATAGCTTATAACTTATTGCAATAAATATAATAAGAAATCAATTATAAGCTATGATTAACTCACAGCTTATAACATGTTCGACATAAAGTGCTATTTAATAATAAAACACATACCGGCTGTGCCTACGTGCCAAACTGTTCAAAACAAAAATTCCGCGAAAAATTGGTTTCGGCGTAATCGTAACAGCGTAAAAGCGTAAAATGAGTAGCGGATACCTGAATCTCTAGATAAGGTGCTCCGATTGGTTAAGATTATTTTACGCGTACGCAAATTACGCGGCATGGGGAAGCTTGTTATTGGGGAAGCACCCTTAGTCTTGTTACCCGGACGTAACAACTGTCGTTTGACTCCACTGGACTGCTAGCTACCTTAAATTTTCAAGGTTTAATTTCTTTTTTTTTAACTTTCAGAAGCCTGCACTGGTGTTTCGCGTATGTAACATTGAATACCAAAATTGAAATACTACTAAAAAATCAGGTTTTCGAGTTTAAAAGGTCATAGTGACATAATTTACCTTAAGGTAGTTCACCAATATAAACGCCCGTAGTAACTTGACCTTACTTTTTATTTTGTTGTTTATCGCAAGAGTACATTTATCTGCATCGATTGAAGCTAATAAAAGGGAATCGTAATGGTTAAACGATAATTATCATCAAATTTGGCGATTTGTTGAAATCTCGTAGAAAAATATCGGATCGAGGTCCCAGATTACAAAAAAACGAAATTTGGGTAAATTCTACATACTTTAGGGTATAAATTAATATAAATTTGATAAAAGGATACTTTGATTAACCAACATTTACCGCATAACTTTTGAATTTGATTACAGGTGAAGTTTAACTTTTTGCTCTCTCTCTTCTGTCTCTCTCGCTCTCGCTGGATCTCCTATATTGGATAACATAACCACACTTTTTTAAATGCCAACGTTAGTTTATTTAAATCCCAGGAGTCACATTCTTTTTTACGCTCAAATAGATTTTTGAAAAGTGCATCATTGAGCATTCTGCATGAAGCGGGTGGTTTTCTTTCCAATAACAATTTCGTTCTTCATGATATCATTATTACAATGTACAAGTGCAGCCTCAGAAAGTTTTTACTAATATACGTCTGCTAAGGATTGTTCATTTTATTTGCCATATTTCAATGAACTTTGAAGCTATGGCGCGATTCATTTGACTTTAGCCAGTTATTGCGATGAACTGCCAAGATTATTGCGATTGAATGAGTATCTGAATTTGTTATATGTTATGTGTGTAGTTACGATAATATCGCATACAACGCGTGTAGACATCTTCGTTGTACATTTTTCGTATTTTTCGATTAAAAAATTCCTCGAAATAAAGGACCAATATGTTCCGTAGACATTCCGTAGACAATTCCGTATATCTCATCAACAAGTATATGTTAGCGAATATTTCGAAGATAACTTTTCGATCAATCTTCCCTGATTTATTAAGTTGCGTCAGCGCTTTTGCCCTTCTCCTATATGACTCCGATCGAACAGCTGTTCTTTTCGTCATTGGTTTAAATCAGCTGTAGCAGCCACAACAAATCTCTTATTTAAAGGTCCTAAGCTTTGTCACAAAAACGTCGAGTGACAAGAGTGCAACAAAAAGAACATTGAAACAAAATTTTGTATTATGAACAACGTGATGAAATCGTTTCGGGAAAATCTTTTCAACGCAAAGCACGTACTTATTTTGACGGGCAGTGGAATATCAGCGGAATCTGGTGTGCCGACATTTCGGGGTGCCGGCGGATTCTGGCGAACTTATCAGGCACAGAGTCTCGCGACTCCACAAGCATTTAGAGCCGATCCGTCGTTGGTCTGGGAATTTTACGAGTACAGACGACAACTCGTTAGCCAAGTGGTACCTAACAAGGTATACATCGGACACTCTGAAATCCGTCGATAATATTTTGGCATCTTTGATTCGCTAAACGGGGCTAAACTAGGCGTTATCTATCACACGAGAACAAGAGAGACTAACACTCCAATCCGCCTAACGCTATTTCTCTCTTGTTCTCATACGATATTTACACCGAGTGTAGCCCCCGTTGTTGAGAACCGAAAACGTCACGTATTTAATATTTTTTTGTTTGAACGTTTTTCTTATTTTATTTAAAAAAAATTGTTTTAATAATTAAAATAATAAGTAATAATGAAAATAATAAGTAATAATGAAAATAATTAATACAATTTAGAAGGAACTTTAGAAATTGATATTTTCTATTAAAAACATTCAGGTAGAAAGCCTGATGGCAAATATAGGAATTTCAGTTATGAATTTTAGGAGAGGCAGGTAGTAAATCTACAAAATTCAGGTGGGAAAATCTAGGAAAGGCAGGGAGTAAAGCTAGAAAATTCAGGCGGGATCTCTGTTAAATCCAGGTGCAAATAGAAAATCGAGGTAAAAATCCTAGAAAGTTCAGGTGGGTAATTTTGGAAATCCAGGTAGAAAGTATAGGAAATTCAGATGAGAAACCTTTAATATCCAGACGGAGAACCTAGGAAAATCAGGTACGAAGACTGGAAAATTCAAGTAGATATAATTTTATTGACTGGGATTTAATTTCCTACCCGGAAATTCAATTGTGAATAATTTGTAAACCTGCGAATCGAAATCATAAACAATTTACAAAAATACGAGTAAAGTCAATGTTTTTTTTTTCTCGAAGGCACACGAGGCAATCGCAAATTTTCAGAATCGTCTTAGCAAAGATGGAAGAATTGTCACAGTCGTGACTCAGAATATCGACGGACTTCATCAAAAGTCGGGCACTAAAAACGTTCTGGAACTACATGGCTCATTGTACAAGACTCGTTGCACGAAGTGCAAGAATATCGAGTTGAACGAAAGTATACCAATTTGTCCAGCATTGTCAGGAAAATGGTAAATCATTTGTAAGATTATCCTTACAGTATTCCTCGACATTCAGTAAAATTAGAACTTTGGGATGAAATAAAATCTCGGTAGAATTTCATTATTTTCTCTCTCCCTGAAACATTTATAAAAAGTAAATTCTCAATCGTGTGAGTATTTAAAATTAGCAATAAATATTTTAACGTTACCTTTTACCAACATTAACACGTTGACCGCCACGCGTATTTCTTAGGCAATCCCGTTCAGGCCACGCGCGCCGCTTAACACGCTGAGCCACACACTGTCAGTCACCGGTGACTGACGCGGCCTGAACGGAAAGTTCATTGTCAGTCACCGATGACTGACGTGACACTCGACGTGTTAATGACGCTTCCTATACCAATTTGTTAAAAAATCTTTTGATATTATACCTAGAGAAGATCAACGGTCACTTTTTCGCTGTCTACGAAGAATAAAAATTAAATTTGAAAAGTTTTTAGCTGATTATAGATTTGTAATCGTCCTAATTAATACTGGAAGCTAAAAGAGAAATTATAAATTTGACTATTAACCGTTGATTTTACAGTTCACCGGATCCAAAGGCAATAGCCTCAAATATTCCCGTGGAGGAGTTGCCGAGATGCAACAAAAACGGATGCAACGGTTTACTGAGACCGGATATCGTGTGGTTCGGGGAAAATCTTAAGGAAGCTGTCCTCGATCAAGCTCGTAAGTTCACGAATTTAGTCTCAATTTGTCAAACAATTAAAAAAATATTTATTGCTCGAGGAGATCTTTGATTTGAATCAGATGACAAATATGTTAAATAAAAAAATGAATAATCATAATACTTGGTACGAGTTGCTGTGGCCAATCAATAATAACAAGAAGCCGCAGGATATTTATTTGAGTTTGTTTGATTTTGTAATTTCTATCTTTCGCTGTCAGACGAAGCGGTTGATAGCTGCGACGCTTGTCTCGTTATTGGCACATCGTCCGTCGTGTATCCCGCAGCAATGTTTGCTCCCCGTGTCGCTGAACGGAGTGTTCCCGTTGCTGAATTCAACATCGAAGAAACACCGGCTACGAGACAATTTCAGTGAGTACTGCACACACAGTTTAACAAATGTCTATTTTTATTCTTCATTTTATTTTTTCAAAATCAAATATATATTAATATTTCAAGTCAACGTTGCAAAAATATAGGTGTTATTCGCACCAGGGACAAAAATACATTTCATACAAAAAAAAGCGATGAAAATCTTATGACTACGATGCATCAATGGACTACGTCTTTGTTTCCGAACTTTCGAGAAACATTCGATAACAATGTTACACGTTTTTCAATTGAGACGGTTGAATTTTAACTTTCTCATTTAGTAGATGAGTAGATAAAGAGTAAAACAGGAATCAGCATGAAATTGATGCAAGTAACACAGCCATTTATACATTATTTGCTGAGATGTAGAGGTACGAAGGATATTTTTTATAATTTCTGGGCGCACCGCCATTTTGTAGATTAAGTTTTAACAATTGGAAGGCTCAGATTTTGAACCCTTACTTATAAATCTTCTTCCCAATTTTGAAATATCATGTCCGTATGCAATATATTTCAATTCAGTTGCACGAAAAAAAATAGTCTGATAAAAAATTCACCTTTAACCGTAGGAACTTCCGTACCTTGTTGAATATTATAAATCTAGTAAGAGAGTTTGTGCATGATTAGTCTGTAAGTATGCGTACCAAGTTTTAGTTTCATGCACAAAATGGCGGTGTACCAGTAATTATTTAACAGTTTTTATTCAAACAAAATAGTTCTTATGCCAAATGTGGGAGAACATGTCCATAACGTTATGATAAAAATTTTTTTACATTACTGCCATGACAGATATTAATAATTAATCAATAATTCATTGAAAAAACATGCAATTTCCACGCAAAAGGCAGTATTTGTCTATTTAAAAATGCATATGGGAATGATACAAAAATATCACCCAAACTAAATTAGAGGCATACCAGTAGAAACTTTGTTAAACTCTTTTAGAATATTATGGTTGGAATAAATTATTTTTTATAATTAATTGAAACCTTTGATAGAAAGTTATGAATCGATATAACACGGAGTCAATCGTGTACTGGGCACAGAATGTTTTGCTTTTGATGACAGCTCTGATCAGTCTTCTTTTCATGCTGTAAATTAAAAAAATACATATAAAATTAATTATTAAATAGGATAATGAAAATCGACGATACAGTGAATTCTCGAAGATAAAAAATATTTTGTCCAGAAAAAAATAATTTCTCAATATCTTAGCAATTGTATTGTCGGGTTTCATACATTTTTGAGTATATTTTTGTACGTTTTCTTTATCTTTTACGTATAGTTGACAGTTTAAAAAATGTTGTTTCTTCAAGGTACCACTTTTGCGGTCCATGTACGATAACTGTACCCGAAGCGCTCGATTCTTGAGAAAATAAATGGAGAATTCGGGTCTACATAGCTGGCACGCCTACAAATATTTTTCTTGCAATTTTTTTGTTGCAATGAAATATTCAATTGTTTCTTGGTCAAAGAAAATGTTGATTTATCGACAAAATGCGACGTAACAAAATTGTGAAATCTTTTTAACGATGTATGCAGTGGACTGTGGTTTGCAATGTGAAATAACAAAAATTGGTACTGACAATGATGTTTAATTTACCGTGGCTTTCACGTTGCGTATCTTCTCGTTGTGCCCTTGACAACACAAACTTCCACCTCGACACCCAAGTACTCCAAAAATTGAATCCACAGTCTCTGTTTTATCGACAGTGAATCACCGGGACCCTTAACTTCGACTATTTTACACTATGATCAAGATGAAAATAAAATACAATAAATTTGATTTTCTATTATTTATCGAATGAAGTATAAAATAAAAAAATTACCTTTTTGGTGACAGGATTCCAGAGAGCCAGATCTGGGAATCCGGACTTCCACTGGTTGTAATTTCCCGCAAGTCGCTCGGAAATTCCAACAACGGCGTCGATTCCCAAACATTCGATGAAATCCTAAAAACGTTTAATTAACAAAAAAAATTGTTTTTAGTTTCACCCAAAGATCTTTTTTTTGTGAAAGAAAAAATCGAAAAATACAAAGACAATCGGAAAACTCGAAAATTGCTTTTTTGCCAAAAATCGATATTTTGTGGTTTCTTACGACTGATGATGAAAGAATATATTTTAACAAATTTTCCAGAAACTAACCAACAATTCCTTATAAATTGTTGCATTGAAATAAAAATACTAGCAATCGTTATAACCGTTAATGAGTTCATTTTGCTGGCAAAATTATTCTAAGATTATATTTAAAAATTATATAAAGTATGCACGAGATACCAGTTCGTTGAGTATCGTGGAGTAAATTCTATAAATCTTTTGTAACAAGCAACATCGATTTTCATCTAAAAGCGAAATATTTAACCGCTTTGATGAACCTTTAAACAATTTTTTGCCAGCTAGATTATTTATGAAATTTACCAATACCGAGCTATCTTTTTCTTAAACTGAGACTAAGAATTTATTTATATTTTCTTGTTGTCTCAATACCTTGAAATCATCTGTTGTCTGAAAAAGATTTCCATGCATGAGTGACTCGTAATGACGATATTTAGCAAAATCTTCGTGCATTATATTGCTGAGGTAGTCGAGATCGAGTCGTCGGATAAGTTTGAGTTTCTCCTCGACGAGTTCGCGCCTTGGTTCAAGGAAGTGCGAAGTGTAGAGATCGAGAGGAGCGTCTTGGTATGTAGAGACGAAAGCCCCAGGCACAAATACCGTGTAAATCTCGTCCCACAGAAGAGTCGTGAATAAAGTCACCGGTAGAGCACCCTCGCAGTGAACACCGCTGCAAAAACCTTCGCCAAGATAATGGCGTAGTGCGACATCTTCGACTTTAAGGTAACCGGTATCTGCACCACCAATGTTTACCGACCACGTGCTTTTTGATCCAGTTGTGTTGCTAATAGTTTTCAAATAATTATCAGTGTTAAATGTAGCTCTTCTTTGTTGCATTTTTTTGTTAGTTATTAATAATAAAAGTCTTTTAATGTGCTATCAAAGTCTTTTGTCAACTAAAAACGGGTTAGAAAGAAAATTAAGAAATATAATTTTTACTGACCCCGCAATCATGGTGGCTTCAATTTCCTTAATCGTCGGTTCGGAAGTAGAAACAAGCATTTCCTGTCTGTGACAAACGGCGATGTTAATTTGTTCTTTGGTATAGGTGCTGATAGCTTTGCTTTTGGCGAGTTTACGCGCCCTGTCCAACATCTCGGCAGCGTCAATTTCCGAGAGATTTTCCTGCATAAGTGCCTTGATAGTTACGTCAGCGCTTGTCTCGTAATTTTTTCTGTGATACGACTCGATCATAGCGAGTTCACTGTACCAGCGCGTTCGATTTCCCGGTATTTTGTTACTTGGGCTCACGAGGGTGTGCAAAAATTTGGCTGCTATCTCCATACCCCCCTTTATCTTTTTAAAACCTTCCACGCTCTTCGACATAACTTTGACCCAAGCGTAATTCGCGTCGAAACGCTTCACATGCGATGGTAGCATCGAGGCATCTGTCTCATCGCTGGAAATACAAAATTTTATCTAAATTGCATCGTATTTTTTATTTTCGCTCAGCCATATTGATTTCACCGTTTTGTATTTTGACATTGAATTCGGAACTAGCTTCTTCAAAAACCCCGAAAATCTCATTATCATGAAAATCCGATTACTCCTGGTATGAGGTATCGCCATTTGCAAATAAATTTCCCGATTTTTTTACTTCTTCATACCTTTTTGAGTTAAGAATCAAACTATAAAACTGCTAAGTCCCATTAATTATTTCAGATGGTCGGGAGTTTTTGTAAGATAAACAAACAGTGTCGCAATGCCGGCTAGTCAAGTTAATAAATCCGAAACAATATTTATTTACCCGCTATCGTAATTTTCAAAATGCGGCTTCAAACGATCGTAAGCCAATTGTCCCAACGTCCGCACGGTGTCCCAATCCTTAGCTTCGCTGGCGTTTATAATCTGGTTCCAGGCTGACCTCGCTTCCGCGTAACTGCAATTAATAAACCTAATTACTCGAACCAACTTTGCATTTATTGTTTCTAACATCGATTCAACGTACCGAATAAGATGCAATCGATTTCTGAAGATTGGAAATCGTTCCTTGGGCGTCGCTGGGAATCTTTTCTCGCCCCAATGGACCTGTATGAGCATGCGAAAAGCCTCGGCCATATTTTCTTTCGGATCTTGAGTCGGTAACAGCAAGATGATTATTCGATTGAGAAGGTTTTGAATCCCATCTGATAAACGAATGCAGGATCCCAGCATAGAGTTGATCTTTTCACTTAGCGCCGAACTCGGACTTTTCGTGCCAGGAAACAAAGATTTTTTTTGCTTAGAAATCTTCATCAGATTGCTTATTAGTATCGGCTTCGTGCCTTTGTGATTGACTTTCATAGCCTGACAAACTGCCCGAATTTCGTCAGCCTGCAGAAGACTCAGCGATTCTAAAATATCCTTGTTTGCGATATCTGAAATTATTCTACTACTCAGAGTTGTTTCGAATTTTTAATACATAGATTCAATCCACTTTTATCAAATTATTTATTAAACCTTTTTGAATAGAAATAGAATTATCCTTCGACTTATTTTGTACTATATCACTCAAGTTTTCCTTCTAAAGAACATCTCTTTTTTTTCGTCCCTTTGTCCGAATCTTTTCTTGTGTGAAAAGAAAAAAACAATTGGAGAAATCTTTCCAAATAAGAAATCCAAATAAGGACATGAATCGGTTTGCCTTGAATTATAATTCAATATAAGAAAAATTGGAAAATGATTGGAGTGAAATTCAAATATTGTTCAGCGACCAAATTAAAAATCTACTTGAGGTAGGAAGAATTTTCATCTAAACAAAATTGAGTAGTTTTTAAAAAATGGTGAATATAAATTGACCATTAAAAAAAACTCAAATTACCGTCGTCTAAGAATCCGTGATCAACGAGTTGTTTGAAAATCGGCCTTAAATCATTCGCGATTTCGGGATACTTGATGCTGCTGACTCTGTGCCAGCTACGTTTTCGTTTTAGCATTCTAGCGAGCAGCGACTGAGCATCGGGACTGAGGGTAAGAGTCGAAAACACTGTGTCGAGTTCGTCCTCGTTAAAGTAGCCGCAATTCAATGGTTCGGAAAAAACGCTAATGAGAATCATAAAAAAATGATCGCCGTGCTTTTCCTCCGGTACTTGAACATCTCTGGCCTCGTACTTAATCGCGGTATCGGTATTCAAACGGCCGTACTCAAACTCGAATGATTTTTCCGTGTAAATTCGCTCCAGATCGAAATCGTTCAATGGGATAATGCCCTGTTTCGCTTGATTCAAATTTTCTACTGCCTTGGTCGCGAGGTGCGTGTCCACTCGTTCTTTGTGCATCTTCTGCGGACTGTACATCACGCGAGGACTGAACGACAACTTGTTACTTGTAGATGGAGATTTTGTTGGGGTAGCTAAGAGCTCATTCCGTTTGGTCGGAGTTCCAATGACTTTCATCGGCGAATTCGGTGGATTAGTCTGGTTTTGCGGCAAATTCGAAAGTCCGATGATTTTGGTCGGCGAATTTTCAGTTCCGTTGACTTTAATCGACGAATTTGGGGATTCAATGATTTTTTTTGGCGGCGTTGCAGCTTCGTAAACTTTATTTGGTGTATTTGCAAGTTCTCCGACAACCGTCGGCGAGTTTGCAATTTCGTTGATATTTGTTGACAAATGAAGGATTTCGTTCTTTTCGCTGGGCATTTTTGAAAGATCGACCGTTTTCTTGGGCAAATTTGAATCTTCGTTAAGTTTTTCAATTGAATTAAAATTTCCATCGGTCCTCAAGTTTGTGAATTTTGAAAGACCTTGGGGTGACATCTCCTCTACGTCTCTTAGCGATACAACACCGTTTTCTACACTCATTGCCGAAAGACTTCCGACATGATCGCCCTCATCGAAACTCACTTTCTTTGGTGAGTTTTGTCGAGAAAAAAGGACTCGGCAAGGTGAAGGTTTTTTAAAGCAAGCGTTATAACTGCTTTCCCTAGCCAATGTGAAATTTTCCGATAAATTCTCATCATTTCCCTCGTTGTCGGAGAGTGCTTCGACATTTTCTTTTAAAGCTCTTTGCGTGCTGTCCAACAACGATTTTGTCGGATCTTTAGAATCTTTCAGCGTCATCTGCCAATCGCTCGACAATGCCGTCATCGAACGATCGAAAGTTTCCATTGTAACGAAAACTTTCCAGCCGGAAGAAGAAGGCGAATTCTTCAAAGACGATAAATCTCTGTTTTTCCGTTTTTTTGGCGTAACTTTCAGTTGACATTTATTAGAATTGCATTGACTATCATCTATTATACTATTTCTCTGAATATTTGGTTCGTCCTCTCTTGTTTCTACCAAATTATCGACATTTTTAATTACTTTATCGAGATTTTCGAAATTTCGTTGCGTTGGCTCAATATTCGATTTTTCTAGGTAAGACTTGTTACCGTTTTCAGCAGTCCTTTTAACAATGTCGAGTTCAAAGCCTTGCGCAACATTTTTGCAAGGAATAGAAGATACAGGAGATGCTGAAAGTCTGGAAGTATCAATAATTTCTGAAGAGTGTGTTTTGGAAAGCTCGGCGGTATCATCGAGGAAATCTGGTGATTTACTCGGTGAATTCAAAATCCTGTGAGAACCCCGATTTTGTCGTTTAAGTCTTATCTTCCCTGGAGATCGATTCATCGGTGGCGAATTACAAGCCATAGCAAATCCTCTGATCGTCTTTTTGTGCGGCGTTGTTGCATTAACATCAGAAACCAAATTGTCCGTCGAGATAGAATTCTTATTTGCCAATGGGCCCTCGACATTGAATGAATTAACCAGAGATTTGTTGATTAAAATATCGCCTTGACTACGAATCGATTCTACGAATAATATATCCTTGGTCGATATTTCCTGTGAGAGATTCCTAGGATGCCACGATTTTGTCTGAAAGTAAATTTAACGGACTTATTGGAAACAAAAAATCACAAATAAATAAATAGTGATAATAATATTTTAAGTAATTTTAGAAGTACAATCTATCTTGGGAATAATAATGATATGTAGGAGCCTATCGTAACTTAGAATATAGGGAAAAAAGACTACGTACTTATGTTCTTAAGAATTATTTCCTATCTAATAAGATTTTTTATATAAATAATATATATATGCCAAAGGTTTTCAATCAGTTCCCATAACACCCCAGTAAGCAATTCTAAGTAATAAAAAATTAGAGCAATTTGGTAAGAATTCCCTATCTAAATCTAAATTTCCTACCTAAATTCCTAAAATCTAAGGAATAATTTCCTGTCTTATAGAATTTTAGGTAGAAACACACAAAATAGGTACGTAGTAGAATTTATTTCATAAAAAAATCTTAGGTATTAACTTCCTGGTTATCTAGATTCCTGCATATTATGGCTTAAGTCGATGAATACCAGTTGAATATATATTGTAACTGGAACTTCGGTAGAAATAATTTCCTGTCTAATAAGATCTTTGGTAATAATCAACTTCTACATTTAGATTTCCTATGCAATAGGAACTCAGATATAAACTATTTTCTCCTTAAAAGATTCATCGATAGAAATAATTAACTGTCTAATCAAATGTTAGGTAGAAACATTTTCGTGTCTAATATTAACTTAGGTAGAAACAATTTGTTACTTAATAGAATCTTGGATAGCAACAAATTCCAATCTACAGATTTCCTATATAATAGGAACTTAGAAAGAATTTCTGGCTTAATAAAAAATTTGTTGTGAAGAATTTCCTGCTCAATAGGATTTTAGATAGAAACAATTTCTTACGTAATAGTTTTATAGATAGAATTTCCTACCTAATAAAATCTTAGATGGGAACAATTTCCTACCTAAATGGATCTTAGGTAGAAATAATTTACTGCCTAATTGGAATTTGGGTAAAAACTATTTACTACCTAGCGGGATCATAGGTAGATACAATTCCCTATTTAATAATATATTGGATTTATATTGACTACCTAATAAAATCTAAGGTAGAAACAATTTTCTGCCTAATATTAATTTATTAACGAACAATTTCCTATCCATTAAAATCTTGGACGAGATTTAACATATTCAACTTTTAGTTCTTTGTTTGTTTATTAAAGATTTAAGTTTAAAAAAATGGTATGTCGCTCGCTCACCTCGTCAACTTGCGTTACGGAAGACAAGCTTTCGAAACTTGTTTTTCCGAAAAGAGCTTTATTGCCCGACGTCGACTTAAAATACTGGTCGATTCGCCTTTGCGATGACATCGTTTGAGATGATAGAATGCAATTACAAATTTTTTTATTGTAACGACAATCACGAGCAAGATATGTCTTTGCTATCAATCACCGGATACGCGATTATTTGCGAAAAAACCGACTGCTTGCGATGTGCGACTGTGCACGGACCGCGAACGGTTGGCTAGGCACGAACCAACTATGCACGAGAAATTCCGTACATCGTGATATCGTCTCAGCTAGGTCACTTGTCCTGTGCACAATAACGCCTTTCGTATATCCGGGCACCAATAACTGCGCACCGATCGCAGAACTTTTAAGCCCATGAGTGGAACAGAGAGCGAGAAGGTTCATTTTTTCCTCTCGCTCCCATTCATGGTTAACGTGGTCCAAAGTAGCACGGTGTCATCGTCAACTATGATTACACGAGAAAAGTAAGCAGGTATGAAGCACGCAGGCTGTTGTTGTTTGTTTTGTTTGTTGTGCACCGCGGCGATTTAATTTTAACGTTTTCCTATTGGAACGATCGAGCAAACAAGCAAACATTGGTCAAAATTCATCTCTACGCGATTGGTCAAAATCCATCGTACTGCGAGCATATGCGACATACGAAACGCACTTGATATTATATTTTTATTACAACTGCGAATGCAGAAAGCCATCTTGTCCGAATGCAGCTGTTTATTATCATGGTCTCTGTAGCTCCAAGCATCAAAGACCTTATGATATAGTTTCAACCGTTGAAAAAATATTTATTGGTCGCTGAAAGCCTTACAAAATTTAATTACTCTTGTTACGAATCGACTTTTTAAATCATTTATCATACCTCACATCCTGGATTCTATTTTCTGCACCGAATCCTGAAAATTCTAATATCAGGTAAATATATTGATATTTAATGATTGCTTAAGCCGCAAAGCCACTTAGTTGAGCAACTTTCATAAATGAGGCTAATTTTAACGGCTCTAGCCCCTTCCCTTTGCTTCAACTACACATTTAGCTACTGGATATGGGTATATATGTGGATTTTAATTCTTATTACTTTAATTCCGGCTGATTGAATTCGTTCGAATAATTATGCTCGTATTATCATCGTAATTTTGTGGAAATGACAGTTAGGCGAGCGTAGATGGCGCGTCGACAACTTTAAGATGATGTGAATCATCTGCGATGCAAGTTTGATAGAACTCATTTTGCGATCCCGAATTTCTCCGCTACAATTCATTTGTTGGATAACAGACGAGAACAGCGAACTATTGAATAATTAGACGCAGACCACCGTTCTCCTCTTTTTTCCAAAAGATCAATCGGGTCCGAGAAATTTGTATTACAGTTTTTGTTACCGACCGAGGGGTAGCATATTGCTTAACTTCACTGCCGTGCCGTTGTAACGTCGCTTCGAATTTAAATCTGTTTGTGTACGTTTTGTGACTTTTGTTTGCAAATTACGATGAAATGTGAGTAAAAATCTTAAATAAAACTTGGCGCATAAGTGAATCTGCATATAGACGAATTAGGTTACATTCTTTCGACAAATTTGGATCACGGTATCATCGAAGGAACTTGATAAAGTAATTTCTCGCTGCGAGAGACCTAACCTCAAAAAAATATTAAAGTCAATCATTTTCGAAATTTAAAATGTTTCAGGCAAAGCTTTTACAATATCAAAAGTGAACAGGTTCAGCTAAATATTTGATCCATTTCATACTCGGCATACAATTATTTTTTCCTCCATTTTACGTTTCCCGCGCAAAATATTGTTTTGGATTACGCGACATTTTCAATTTTTTCGACCGTTTATTCTCCATAAATATAAATAAGTTTTAAGCACAATGGTGCGTAGGTAATAGTTGCCTTCGTTTTTCATCAGGAATCCCAGAATATCCGAGAGGAAGTCGAGGCGATCCTCGGTAAGTGGTTTACATATCAAACTCACTCGCTACGACGTAATATGAAAAAGTCCTGAAGGATACGTCCAATTACAAATTATCATGTAAATAATTAAGATCATGTAAGATATGATATGGGCTGATTTTTTTCTGACGTGTTGAAAACAACTCTGTCAAAATATTTAACTATCGATAATAAGGTTGTAACAGGGTTGTCAATTTTTATTTTGACATTTTAACTCCAAAAAAAGTGTTAAATGAAAGAAATAACTTGTACCCCTGTTGGCATTCAAAAAGAAAGTTTTTTTTTGCAAATGCAATTGAATACTAATTACTTTCTTCATTTTACCTCTCACACACTTGATAAGAATAATTTTTTAATCTGACAATGTGTTGTATGGATCAGGTAAGCAAAAAAATGTTTTTTTTTGTTCGTTTGACGAATTTATTGATATAAAAAATCTTGAATACATAATTTTTTGGAATAATAGACTCCTTGATTAGATAATTTCATTGTATCTGTTCAAACAGAGAACAAGCCGTATTGAAAAAAAAAAATTAGAATCAATTAGTTTTCAATAGAATTTCTGTCCAAGTTTCAATTTGATTTTATAAGCAGGATTGAAACAAAGTTCTATGATTTGGTCCTAAAACAACAGAATTCATTGTGCAATCACTAACTGCGATATTACCCCAGTGATATTATCAGGCTCCGGAATAAAAATAAAAAAGTGTAATTTTTCTAATTAAAAATAATTTTAAAGCTTTCAATTTTAGGAAATGTTGATGCATGTTTTTGCAATAAATTATAAGTAATGTCTTTGTTCCCAAATGGTTATTATTGTTAGATTCTTAAACCACCAAAACCACGTCAGCCCCTTCAAAATGTGGAGCTTAACATCTCAAGCACCGAAAATAGTCCAACGTCAGCCACGACGAAGGTCAGGCGGCGTGTCAGCTTTGCTGAGAAAAAGCACGTTAAGTAAGTCGTCTTTTGTGTAGTTCTAGACTTTATTCGGCGACACATAATTGTATCTACATAATTTTTTATTTCTCCGCGGCACTTTCAGAGAATTTTGCGACTCGATCGATCAGGGGACTGTGTGGGACAACACATACGAGGAAAGTGAGTTGAGTCAGATGAAAAACAATCAAAATTCAAACAATGATGAAAATATCATTAGTGAGGAAAATCTGCAACTAAAAGTTCACACCGAAATTGACACACAATTAATTGATGACTCGGAAATGAATGACCCTAATTTAACTCGAGAAAAATCGCGAATTTCTATCTCTATGGAATCTGTCGTTAGCATTACTGACTCTATAAATACGGAAAAAACTAAAGTTTATATCGATGACAGGTCGGTCGAACGTAACTTTAATTGCGGAGATACCATGGGCGGGCTTGTTCATTTAAAATCATCGGGAATTCCTTTCCCAACCAACTATTCAGGGTTGTGTAATGCTCGTCGATCTCTCTCCATAGCTGAGGGTGTGTTCAGAAAAAGTACAAACAAAGGAAAGAGTGTTCTTCTAGAAAGTACTGGTTCCTGTCCTGCAAAAGCTACTACTACCACCATTGCGACAGGATTTCAGAATTCCATGAATTTTGTTTCTCTGCCTTTGCTGAGTGATGATTGTAACGAAGTTCCGATGGATGAAACATTAATTGGGAATGTATCGGTAGAGTCTACCACGCCAACTCTGCTAACTGTGTTAAAGGATCATACATTTCTCGGAGCATCCTTTAATATACCAAACACAGATTTCTTGGAAACAGACCCAAATTCTAGTTATTTGCCCTTTTCAAAAGTCTCTACCACATCAAAGGAAAATATAAAAGCTGTCGGTATGGATAACCCTAAAGATGCAGAGTCTTTGGCTGTATATCCAAAGGATCAAGATAGAATCATCGTCTACCACGACACTTCACTGGACATGACTGACGCAGTGTCGAAAAAACTATCTGTCATTTCGAATCATCATGAGACAAACAAGTTAGGGAATAAAGAATCTTTTTTACTCACCAAACAGAAGACAACTTTCCAAATGAAAACTATGGAGATCGTGACAAAGATTTCGGATCTTTCAAGTACAGGTTTTAAGGAGTTATGTCCAAATGAGATAGATTTGCGACCGGAACGAACGCCGATATTCCATAATAAGTCTATGGAGTTCGATAATGTCCTTCAGAACATTTCAAGCACACACCAGTTCCAAAAACTACTACCAGAAAAAACAATGATATCTCGTAACGAACCTGTGAACTTGACAGAAAACGTTCAGAACATTCTAGGCATTGAAAACCAAATCCCACGGCAACGAGCGACGATATTTCACGATAAATCTCTCGAATTGACTGAATCTGTTCAAAATGTTCCAAGCATTGATAATGTCCTAAAACTACCGCAAGAAAGAACGACGATATTTCATGACAAATCTTTCGAGTTGACTGAAGCTGTTCAAAATGTTCCAAGTATTGATCACCTGCAAAAACTACCGCCAGAAAGAACGACGATATTTCACGATATATCTCTCGAATTGACTGAAGCTGTTCAAAATGATCGAAACATTGATCATCTGCAAAAATTGCCGCTAGAAAGTACGACGATATTTCACGATAAATCTCTCGAATTGACTGAGGCTGTTCAAAATAATCGAAATATAGATCAGTTGCAAAAACCACCGCCAGAAAGAACGACAATATTTCACGATAAATCTCTCGAATTGACCGAGGCTGTTAAAAATGGTCGAAATATTGATCAGTTGCATAAACTTCCGTTAGAAAGAACAACGGTGTTTCACGATAAATCTCTCGAGTTGACTGAAGCTGTTCAAAATAATCGAAATATAGATCAGTTGCAAAAACCACCGCCAGAAAGAACGGCAACATTTCACGATAAATCTCTCGAATCGACCGAGGCTGTTAAAAATGGTCAAAATATTGATCAGTTGCATAAACTTCCGTTAGAAAGAACAACGATGTTTCACGATAAATCTCTCGAGTTGACTGAAGCTGTTCAAAATAATCGAAATATAGATCAGTTGCAAAAACCACCGCCAGAAAGAACGACAATATTTCACGATAAATCTCTCGAATTGACCGAGGCTGTTAAAAATAGTCGAAATATTGATCAGTTGCATAAACTTCCGTTAGAAAGAACAACGGTGTTTCACGATAAATCTCTCGAGTTGACTGAAGCTGTTCAAAATAATCGAAATATAGATCAGTTGCAAAAACCACCGCCAGAAAGAACGGCAATATTTCACGATAAATCTCTCGAATTGACCGAGGCTGTTAAAAATGGTCAAAATATTGATCAGTTGCATAAACTTCCGTTAGAAAGAACAACGATGTTTCACGATAAATCTCTCGAGTTGACTGAAGCTGTTCAAAATAATCGAAATATAGATCAGTTGCAAAAACCACCGCCAGAAAGAACGACAATATTTCACGATAAATCTCTCGAATTGACCGAGACTGTTAAAAATGGTCGAAATATTGATCAGCTGCATAAACTTCCGTTAGAAAGAACAACGATGTTTCACGATGAATCTGTAGATTGCACTGAAGTTGTTCAGAATGTTCCAAGCATAGAAACACCAAAACTCATGTCACATGAACGAACGACACTATTTTACAATGAATCTCTGGATTTCACTGAAGTCGTGCGGAGCACTCCAACTTATGGGAACCCGCATGAACCGCCATCAGAGAAATCAACGCTATTTTTTAATCAGTCGATGGATATGAGCGAAGTAGTACGAAGCAGTTTAAGCGTAGAAAGCCAGCAGACAACGCCACTAGAGAAAACTCGACAATCAACAATATTCTACAATCAATCAATGGATATGACGAACGTCATCCGGAAAAGTTCTAGTCATGAAAAGCCACAAAAACCGTTTCCGGAGAAAACGACGATACTTAATAATCAATCGGTAGACACGACTAAAGTCACTCAGAGCAGTCCGAGTTATGAAATCCCGCAAAAACCATCACAGGAGAAAATGGTAATAATCCAGAACCAAGCGGTGGACATGAGTTTAGTCGTTCGTAGCAATCAAGCTATTGATAAATCTGTAATGCCAAGACCCGAATCAACGACGATATTACACAACAAATCTATGGACGCAATTAAAATGATACCTAGCAGTTTAAGAAGTATTCAAAACCCGATTGAACAAGTTCTCGAACATGAAGTTTTGCATTCAAGACAGCAAAGGACATCAGTTTCTCATAATACATCCGTAGCCCTCACCAATGTGGAAATTGGAAAAGGAAATGAGCAGTCTGAAAACCAGTCTCTGGAATTGACCGAAGCTGTCTCCCGAGTTCCTAGGGTTTCCAAACTACTTTCAAGGGATTCTTGTACTCTGGCCATGGAAAGAATGGCGAAACACAAACCGCTCAATTTGGAAGAAGCAAACCGACTTATTGCAAGTATAGAAATAAAGAATCTCGACCCTGAAGTTCGATCACCTGTATCGAAAAGATTAAAGTCGTTGGGAAGTCGCAAATCAATCGATGTTACCGCGGCAGTACCATTCGTCATGTACCGAAAACTTGCTCGCCAGCAATGCGACGAAATTAAGTCTACAAACTGCAAGTCACCTTCTGTGGAAGACAATCCTGGGACATCGTCTAAGATTGAAATATCGGGGAGCAAATCGATGGATATTACGGAAGTGGCTGTAAATTCGTCAAACGTTGATCCTCCCAGAACATTTCCTGTTAGGTCCGGAGAAATTGTTCCACAAGAGACACGCGAACAACCTACAAACTTTGAAAACAAAACAATGGAGATGACGGAAGCGATGCCGTATCTGTATCCATTCGAACTTACTTCGCAGAAATTTTTGGGTTCCATTGGCGATGACGGCCGACAGCCGCCGCAGAACAATGATGTATTCCATGACGACTCAATGGAAATGACGAGGGCAATACCAGGCATCCTGACAACAAATGACATAATACTTAACGACGAATCAATAGAACTCACCAAATCAGAGTCGCATCTTCCATTCGCGCCAATATTCCCAGATACAAACGAAAACTTAAGTAGTTCAGTAAATCGCCGATGTAACGCCTCGCCGACTTGCGAAACCGAAACTGTGTTTTTCAGGGACGAATTAATGGAGCTAACAAATGGTGTGCAACTCTCTAAGCAACCGATCGATGGAAGTCGTATAGTCGTAAATCTTTCGTCGAAAGATGGAAAAACTATGGTTTACCGTGACGATTCGATGGAGCTTACCAGGGCAGTACCATTTCCATCGCAGACTCAAACAAGTGCTCTGGACAAAGAAAATTGTCCACTCGGTATGGATCATATCCAATCGCGTAGCTCTCGAACGTCAGGAAAAAAAGGCACTACAGGAGTGTCGGAGAACGAATGGCTGGAGATCATGAATTCAGTGCGATTTGAATCATCGCAGAACAAAGAAAATCGAGCGGAACCCATGGAATCCAAGGAACAAATTGACGACAGTGGATCGGATGAAATCACTGGCGTGGTACCATTTGCCATGCAACTTGAGGATAATAACGGGAATGGACCGGACTTGGAAAGAGTTAAAAATGGGAAACCCATGGGTTTCGAGACCGAGAAAATGGAAATGACCGAGGGGGTGCGATGGTCTTCGGGTCTGAATGTAGAAACATGTGAAAACGTACATGATGATATGGGCCGCCAATCACAATTGCCGGAGAAATTTCCACCTGTAGAAAAAATCCAACGCTGTCAATCCCACGTGGTTAAGGAGTTATTCCAGAAACCCGTCCCTTGCGAGAGAGGAAAAACGGTAAATGAGAACCCGACCGGTAGTTCGGAAACCGCGGATCTTGATGAGGAGATAAGAAAACTTGCTAAAAGTTTTGATCTTGCGAATTCGGTGAACGAATCCGGATTCGATCAAGCAACGTTTCTCAGACAACAGGCGCGTTGCATGGAAGATTACGAAGCTAATTCGACGGCAGGTCAAGAGTATCATGCTGGGGCACTGTTTACAAGAGAAAACGTACCGTTTATGGGAAATAAAGATTTCCCTGATCCAGGGAGATCCAATAATTGGAAAGATTCTACCGTTAACGAGGAACCTGCGTTACCGACATCCAATTCGGTAATGTCTTCCAATTCAAAAATGGCAAATACTTCGGTATGTAACAAGAACAATTCAATAGCCGAAAATCATTGCTCTTCGAGAATTGATCGTGGACATTATGATAGGTCACTAGAGGAATTGAGGTACAGAGCGTACTCGGTGAGTAAATTCCGACCCGAAGTGACAGGTTTTGAACTTACAGCGGTCAATACCATAGCCGACTTAGGGAATCCACATGAAACCATCTTCGACCAGGAACCACCGTCCTTTGTTTTTGTTGATAGTATCACGGCAGGCTCCGATGCCGAATGCGCTGCATCGGTAAACGAATTCCCGACAGAGTCGAATTCTATCATTCACGGGGAAAAAATACAAGCTCAAAAATCCCTAGAAACGAGTCACGAGCTTGTCCACGATTGTACGAAAACTAAGTCGAAAGCATTGAACATTACGGACATCGCGGAAGTAACAATGACTCTTGAGGCAGATGCTAAGAAGGGCGCAACCGATTCGAAAGATAAAAAGACAGTTGAACTACCAGAGAGAAAAACCCGAAGTCAAACGTTCGTCATAAAACGGCACAATAGCAACGTAACAATTCCAATTATTTCCTCGCCCGAAACAGACAGTGACATGAAAAACGAACGACTCTCCGGGGCCACAACTGCAGCTGAATTCTCGAGCGAGTCACCGGACGGACCTAACGAAAAAATCAGGCGCCGAGAAAACGGGTTAACAACAGAAGAAAATACATTACTGACCGCTGATCGAGAAAACAACGCGACCGAATTGATTAAAATCGGTCGTTCTTGGGAAAACAGTAAATTTACCAACAGCACCGTAATCGGCGACGATTTTACACCGCAATTTGTACATCACGACGTAAAGGAACCCACGATTGTGCTGAAGTCTTCATCGTCCGACGCACTGCCATCTGAAATTGTTCCGCATGGCGACCAAAAGGTCATTCAGTGGCCTGAAGTTAGAGAAGCTAATAAAATTACGATGAGGCCGGAAACCTCTGTTTCCAAAAGTTCATTCGTCTCCTTAAAGGAAACAGTTGAAGGTCTAGCTAAAAGGTTAGTATCCTTCATTTCAATATTTAACCCTTCGGGTACGAGTGATACACTGATGCGTCATACGGATTCTGTCGAATCGGCCGGGTAGCACGCTGAGTGTCATCAAAAAATTCCGAAATAGTTTTTTGAGCCACGTTCAAGTTTATTTTCTTCCATTGTATAAAACAAAATTTATTACGTATAAGCGCATTGTTCTTATTAACAAAGATAGATCATGCTATTCGTTCTAACCACAAAGTTCCTCGTCTCTTAAGGGTTAAATAGTATTAAAACTTGCAAAAATTTCGAATCGAATGAAAAATCCAATGGAGTTTTTGTGCAATTTGCTATTTGGACAGGAGGTTGAAGATACGTGATCTATGATCCGAGAATCCGCAAGTGCGAGAGAGCCAGAGCTAAATATTTCTAACACATTTTTCTCGGGCACAGATTTTCTGATGAATGTCGGATTTGTGGGGTTCACTCCGTGTCAAGTTCATGCACTGAGCCGCACTCTTTACTATTCTGCTGTTCGTTTACTCTTCTGAATTCCCTACATAAATTGGGTTCGAGAAAAATGTGTTGAAAGTTTTTAAGTAAACTGCTGGTATCGAGCTTCGACTTAAGGTCAAAAGGCACACGCGACCATTATCTCTATCGCTCTTCGAGATGCGTTGATAGTGCGTTCTCTCACGCATTTGCACGACGGATACAGACACTGGTGAAACTTATCATTTGATACCACTTCACCTTCGTGTGATGTGCTACACGCTGCCGGTCTTCGTCAAATCGCGGTACGTGCAAGAGATAGCAGAATTTTTTCATCGCGAATTTCTCCGGAACGATCGATCTTTCGGACAATAGTAGAGAACGGCGAATTGTAGGATTGTGAGATTTAGTTCATCATTCTACTCTTTGACCCGAACAATCGATCGTGGCTGAGGATTTTTGAGTTAGGCAAATCCTGCTCTCGCAAGTATCTGACGGATACAGACACTCTGCAGCACATCGTCTTGAGGTAAAAAATTGAGTAACCAAAATTAAATAAGGGAGAAAAGCAATACAATTACACACATTACAATTTACACACCGTGTGTAAAAATTAGTACACCTTTCGATAATTATTCAACTTTAATATTAAGTGCATTGGTTATTTTATCGGTTTATTCAGTGGTTTTTCATTATACAGGGTGCGCCATCTTTTATGTCGGTATGTAAACATTGAATAACTTTGACATTTATCAACCGATTTACTTGAGTAGACACATTTTTATGAAACGTCAATTCAGTACAGTTTTAATCATGAATCGCTTCACACCGAAACAACGCGCCAAAATAGTGACGCTATACATTGAAAATAGTCGTTCAATTGTATTTATTAACTCAACGTGCATATTGTCGAAAATATCGTGGCCAACAAGCACCGTCTGACAACACTATTCGTCGTTTGGTGTCGAATTTTGTTGAGCACGGGACAGTGGGAGATCGTCCACGTGCCGTTCATCAACGCCCACAACGTTCCAATGAATTGGTTGAAGCGGTAAGAGAGAGTGTTGCCGAGAACCCTCATGTGTCGTATCGTCACCGCGCTCAGCATTTTGGCGTCATTGGAACCAATTTGCGGCGCATTTTGAAGGATGATTTGCATTTTTTTCCGTATAAAGTGCAATTGATTCAAAGAATATAGCTGACAGACCGTCCACGTCGCTTGGAATACGGCCAAATAGTCGCTCGAATGGTTGACACCACCAAGGGAGAATCCACACGAGATCCATGAAACATCATTGCATGACCAAAAAGTGACTATTTGAGCCGGCGTTTGCGCCAAAACCATCATTGGGCCATTTTTCTTCAGAGAAGGCGAAACAGTCGATGGGAATCGATATCGGTGGATGTTGGCTCATTATGCCTGCCCACAAATGTGTGAAAAAGGTCTGGACGGTTACTGGTTTCAACAAGACGGTGCGCCATGCCACACTGCAAATCAAACAATGCAGTTTCTGTAACGAAAATTCCCTGGACGTGTGATGTCAAAAAATGGCGACATTGACTGGCCACCCAGATCTCCAGATTTGACCCCTCCGGACTTTTTTTTGTGGGGTTATTTGAAAAGCAAAGTGCACGCCAACAAGCCTCAGACGAGCTCAAGGCAAACATTCGTGCCGAAATCATCGCTAGACCGCCCGAGATGCTGGAAAAAGTGATGGAAACGCAACAAAAAGGGCACATTTTGCTTTGGACAATAAAGGCGGCCACTTGATTGATGTTGTATTCAAAAACTAGTTCAAATAAATTGTAAAGGACGAAATTAAATAAAAATACCTCATATAAGGAAATCGGTTGTTTTTTTTTTAAAGTTATTTAATGTTTACATAGCGACATAAAAGATGGTGCACCCTGTATAAAAATTAAAAACATTTTTTTTTAAAAAACGATTTATGAAAGTTAATGAACGAAAAATTTTATTTCCAGAGCCGGAACCATCTGGAGCATAATTCGTCTTGATGAACGAATTATCGCATTTAATTTCTTCTCAAAATCTATCGTCCTCGCTATTCATTTGAATGACAATGCGAGCTCGATGGTACCTATTAAACTAATCGGCTTTTTGTCGCAACTAGTGGAAGGTTAGTGTTAAAAAGTACCTCTACAAGGCGTCTTTGCACAAATGTCAGGAGAGAAGGCACAAAAAATCTAATCAGGTTCATTCAAATATCGACTTTATGTTGCAATTAATAATTTTCATGCAATCGATTTTTTTTTTAAACGTAAACTGAACTAATAATCCTAACGTTATCTATCAACTAAGTAAACTTTTTTTTTTCTATGCCATCTCTTGAACCTTACGTTTTCTACAATAAAAATCAATTTTCTTCACCGCAATTACAAAAATAGAGGGTACGGACTCGGGAGTGTGCTTGGCGCATCGTTTAATTATGGAAAAAGTCAATTCCGCAAACCTCACGCATTCTTATCAAACGTATGAGGACATACCACGATTGTTGGAGTACGTGACGTCGGAAGTCAAACTGGGAATGGATTTTATGGTCGAACTCGATCGTCTGAGAAGTCGTACCATAATGGACATTCACGAAAATCGGTAAACAAAAAAACAAAAAGAAAACATAACATTCAAAGCATGACTCGATAATAATTGCTTTTACGGATTTTAGTATAACGTTTATGGTTCGAACTCGAGATATAAATGCAGGCATCATTTTGAATATCACTATTGAGGTAAAACCGTTCAAAGACATTACTCCTAACGACATCACGGTCGCTTATCTTTTAGGAGATGAAAAAGTTAAGTAAGTCCGCAAAATGTTTATTAATGTGGCGTTGAATAAATTGTATTTTCTTCGAATTATTTATTAATTCACTTTTTTTATATTATTTTTGTATAGGGAAAACGAGATCAAAAGACTGATCACAAACGTGAAGAGAGATCACAGGTTTCTCAGATTTTACATCAACGATATAAGGGACTACATTGATCTGATTGCAGAACAGACAGAGTTTTCCACTACGATCGGATCGGAGGAAAATTAGCATATTCGATTTATTCTTGAATTATTTGGGACATTTTTGTAATTGTGTCGTACACGTTAATATTAACGGATATTTTGCTACTCGGTGGCATATATGAGAAGCTATAACAATAAAATATTTTTTAACCTTGTATCTATAGCATTTTTTTCTTTTATTTAAATAATCTAACCACCTAGGAATTATTGATTTAAGCCGTAACAGACGAATTCGTACTATGGTCTTTAGTAATAAAGAAAATCAACTCGAAAGTCGGATTTAAGGTCCTACTTTCCCGGCTTATAGCCCTGCGGGCAGTCAGGAGTGAAAGATACAAAGAAACTAAACCTGAGTTCAACTCTACCTTACGATCAAAAAGTACCCGGAATTTGTCAATAAAACAAAAAGGGTTCAATTATTCATCGTTATTTATTTTATTCCCTTGAAAGTAATCTCCATCGTAAGCAATACATATATTCCAACACTTCTTCCAATCTTTGAAACACTTTTCATAGACCGATTTTGGAATCGCCTTCAGCTCCTTCTGCGATTTTTTCTTTATCGCCTCAATCGTCTCGAAACGCTTTCCGCGAAGTAGTAACTTGAGTCGTGAGAACACGACGATCTTCGAGTACAATTATCTTAAATTTTTCGATATTTTCGTCAGTCACAAAGATAGATGAACGACCGGAACGAGGCAAATCATCAACCATAGTACGGACCAATTTAAACTCTTTGTACCACTCGTATGCTTGTGTTTTCGACATTATCAAAGTCCCCATAGGCTACCGTAAACATTTTCAATGCTTCCGCACATGATATTTTGTTAGAAACACAAAATTTCAGGCACACTCTTTGCTCAACTAAACAGAGTACACCAAACAATGACTTATTTACAAAGCTATTACGCACAAACTATCTGATACATTGCGCTTAAAAGTGACATGTAAACAACTGACAGATGTATCAACCTAGAAAAAAAAAATGATTTCGCCAATATCTCAAGGGTGGCTCGTTTTATTGACAAATTCCGGGTACTTTTTGATCGTAAGGTATGTACAGTTATAATAATAAATAGGGGGGTGGGGGCTCGCCGCACTTCGCACACCAACTACCTGTGAAAACTCGAGCTCTGGGGGAAACCCAAAGTAAGATCGGATAAGATTTTTTTATAATATAGAGGGACAATAATAATGACAAAACAAGTGATACGGAAGAAAAAGTAGTTGCGATAACTATTTCCAGCATATGCTGTTTCGCGAATTAGTTACAGAAACAAAATCAAAATAGTATATTCAACTATTTACAATTGATTAGGGAAAAATAGTACCGAAGACCAACGATTTTATTCCTGTAACCAATAATAGTGCTGTCGCCACTACGAGCTGTTAGGTAGTGCAACTGACGTGTAGTTGCGGTAGTTGCGACAAGCATTTTAATAGTACCGGCAATCTACGAGTTGGTTCCCATTACCAATCGCTTGTCTTCTATAACCAACCGGTTGGTACGTGCTACGAGTAGAATTTTTCACAAACAACGCCATTGTTTGAAGTGACGGGTGGTTGTGGATGGATGAGGACTTGCAAAAAATCAAAGTGAAATGCATTGAATATATAGTAAATATGCAGTGAAATATTGTAAATATATGACTTTAGTCTATCGAAGCATCGCGCGAAGTACGTGCCGGTGTAAATAAATAGAAATGTCCGTATTTACCTGTTTTTTTGTTGTCTCGGTTGGTTACCGTCACTACCGATATTTTATCAACGACATTGTAGTTTAATCTTGAACCAACTGATCAGTTGGCGCTATTCTAAATATTCCGATTGGTCGTTAGAACCAATGTGTCAGTTTCCCTAACTACTTTTTTCTTTTCATGTACGGAATACGGAACCCATGATACTATCATTTAAGCATGGCTCAAGCATAGTTTAGAGCAGGGGTCTCCAAACTACGGCCCGAGGGCCACATTTGGCCCGCGGACAGATCTTGGACTATTTCACTTTTTACCACCGGCAATAATGATAATATGGTTTTGGCCCTCGGAACTTACTGGAGTAATCAGTATGGCCCTAAGGCTGGAAAGTTTGGAGACCCCTGGTTTAGAGGATCGCAAGTCGCTCATGAGCGAGGAAATAGCAAAAATAGTCGTCAAACGACAGCAAAACTTGAGCCTCGGTAATACTGCGAGCAGGATTGTGATGTTTGTAAAGTGAAAGTAATGCATTATTTATTACCCAAATAATGGATAATGTAACTTAGATCCATTACTCATTACTTTGGTAATACGTAATGGAGCTCAGATATATATTACGCAATACTTTCGTAATAAGTAATGGAACTCAGATACATTACCTATTAGTTTAAGTTCTATAACGTATTACCAAAGTAATGGATAACGCATATAAGATTACATTACTTGTTGGCAAAGTAATGAGCAATGAACCTGACAATGATTTCCATTACTCTTTAATAAAGTAATGGGCATTAAAATTTCTACCGAAATTTGTAATTGATCATTCTTAATACCAGTTTTGCTTTTTTTGCCAATCTCTGGTTATAAGCTACAACGCGCATGACATACAAGACGCTAATTCCTTAAAGAGGGGGTATGGTCTTGAAACTTTTTTTTCCCTTTTTTTATATTTTATTTTATGAATGCACAACATCTCAAGAATGTTGTATCAAATTTTTAGAGCAATTGGAGCAAAACTAACGGAGATATGGAATTTTAACCATCCGAGACTCTGAGTCGCTCCGCTCCTTTGCGAGTTCTAGTAAAGACGATTGTAGTAGTGACGGAGACAAAGGCTGGAAAAAAAGTTAAAAGGAAAAGTCTTTCTGGTAAAGGAAAACTTACGGCTAAAATGATCGATAAGCTAACCGTATATTATGTTTTAGCTATTCGTCGCAACCATAATTCTGTGGATAAAATGAAAAACGCCATTTGTGCAACATACTACCACTACTCATCAACTGACAAGAATCCGCAGCATAATAAATGCCCGAGCGGCGACGACTCTTGGTGCGAATTTCAGAAAGCTGCAGCGGCAAATAATTTACAGACATTCAAAGACAGTTATACTGCGCTTCCTAGTGATGTTCTCAGTGCTATAAAACCTATTTACGAGGATTTGAGCAAACAGTCTCTTCTGCAGCGATGTCTCGGCGGCCCAAAATAACAATGAAAGCCTGAATCAACTTATCTGGAAAATTTCTCAGAAATCAGTGAGTGGTACCGCAGTTCTGGTTGAAATTGCAGCTAATGTGGCAGCATGCACATTCAAGGAAGGCTGTTTTGCTCTGCTAACCATCATGCAAGAGATGCAAATCAAAAGTGGACCAAGTTCTCACGAATGGGCGCGCGCAGTTGACAGATAACGCATAAGTCGAGCGGAAGAACAAGCTGCAAAGGAAAGCAAAGAAGGTCGAGTTCGCTGAAGACAAGAACAAAAAGATGCTTTGGACATCATGAGTGATAGCTGTTCGCTGTACGGGCCTGGTATCGATGATTCTGTGTAAGTATATAGTGAAAAAAAGAAGAAAATTCGGATTTTTTAATGTAAAAAACTTTAAAGCGATTTTCCCACACTTCACGTTTTCAAAGTCGGTGACGGCTGTAGTTTAAAATCTAATGCACCGATTCTTTTCACACTTGGTACACTCTTTCTCTGTATAATTCATGAGGTAACGCTGTCGAGTTTTTTAAAAATTTGTTGTTTTTTATTTTACAATAACAAATTTGCCGATTTTTTAAGTGAAAATCGCGTTTTTGACTTTCCAGTGTTACGAAAAATTGAAAAATGAATAGAAAAAAAAACTCGACAGCGTTACCTGGGGAAACTCATAAACTAATAAAATCAATTTGATTTTTTTATTTCAGATGATCGAGTGATGAGTTACAACAGTCACCGCAAAACAACTTTTTTTTGGAGACGTCTCCGGAGATTTGCTGCCAACGGCTTAGTTTTTAATATTTTTCGCTGAAATTTTCAGAAAATATTCTTGAAATGTTATTCTACAATACTGTAATCATTCAATTTAAAATACATTGCCCGTATCTTGTAAAAAAATATTTGACATAGTGTCTTTTTTCACTGAATTAACCGTACCCCCCCCCCCCCGTTACGTCCATGGTATGATTTCGGAGATTCAGATCATTAGAGACAAGATTTTTGAGGTCTAGGTTTCTTTATAGTTTTCAGTATCCAGATCGATTTTCTTTCCATAGTTTTCAGTTTCCTAATCGAAGTCTAATCTTTTGATGTCCCGATCTATTTCCATAGTCTTCCATATCTAGTTCGACCGCTCCATAGTTTTTCTAGTCCAGGTCAATCCGGGTATCCAGGTCAACATCTCCATAATTTTCGGTGCTTAGATTGATCCCTACATAGCTTACGAGTCATAATTTTACATGGCTAAGTTTATCTTTCCATAGTTTCGATTACTCGCAGGTCTGTTGCTTGCAGTGTCGAAGTCAATCTATACATCGAAAACTATATATGTACCTTGACGCCGAAAACTATGAAACAATCGACCGGCACTCCAAAAATTAGTAAGATATTGACCTTAAAACTCATGTCCAGGTAATATTCGGAAAGGAATTCCTAATTTAGCTGGACTTACTAATTTTTTCGAATATGAATTCCGAATTCCGTGTAGAACTCGAAATTTCGAGGAACTAAATTACATTATCTGCACATTACTTTGTATTGCACAGTATTTCTCTGAGACTGGAGATATAACTGTCCGAGTGTGTTCGTACGATGCGAGAACTGTTCACGGCAACAGAGCAGCGGCTGCCAACTGGGCAAAAAGCTGGATCGACCGAACCGGCTATTAGCGCTAGTTGATCGACCTCTCGGTGACTTTATCTAACGTTTGTAGCCGGTTCAAAAGACGCGCGAGATTTCTTGCGAGGTATGGCGAGCCCGGAGAACGAGTCGCGACTCGAATGGACAATAGCATTTCTACGAAGAACCGATCCGTACTCGACTCTCAACCGAGAAACCACTGCGATTCTCATGCTATCTTTGAAAGCTTATAAATGCTTTTACAGAACGTACCGACGTGACGATGTATTAAGACTATCAATGTCTTTGTCATGTGTTCCTTTCTTGACAATTGACCGAACTGAATGACCAAATGAAATTAAATTTTAGATAATCATGCAAATATGCTGAAACCTGTAACGGGAGATTAAAGGTCATTGACCTTTTTACATTTGTTGAGTTAACAGCATAAAATTGCAATGTACTAAGAAATGGGTTCAACTTTAAATCTAATCGAACACTAAAGTCAACATTTTGAAATTCCAAATTAGCGGATTCAATATGATCGACCAAACATAAAAAATTATTCGATTTTTAACACACTTGGTATCAGTGGTTTTTCCAGATCGCTGATTTCGAATTCAGTGTGGAGATTTAAAAATTCAAAACGACGGTGGCAGCATAGCTTACCAAAGAGACCAAAGATATTAAAAAATGTAACCCAAATTGGTAATTGAAATCACTTTATAGAATAAAACTGCCTGAGATCTTTTGTTCCTTCAACGACTGAGCACTTCGCGCCTCGTTTACTACTGTCAACGTCATTAGCTACATGAATATAAAAATGATTATTAATACAGTACGACGTTTACTACTATAAACTGTAACACAGTGGAATATCTTAATATTTAGAATATGTCTTGACATCGACCGGGATAGCTCCACGGGTCAGAACCACCGACTGGTAATCGAAAGATTCCAGGTTCGAATCCCGATCTACTCCAAAGCAGCGGTCATTCCGAATTTCCATTTTCTCTCCTTCATAAAATGGTGCTCAACGTATTAGACGGCGACAAAATCTAACCCTTTCGAAACAGTGCTCCCCTGATTGGAATCGATGAGATATAAAACCTTTTCAGACGTAGTAATCCCCTTCCGGATATTGGGTCTGGGAAAAAGTTCGTGGCGTTTTTCCCGATAGACGGCATCAATTGCAAATAAGTCAAAAAACACAGATCGTAGCGACACCATTAAATGCTCGTTGGAAAGGTGACACTTCGAGTGTTACTTTGAGTCTATAAACATCGAAATTGGTGCAGTGGTTGGAAAGTTGTTTGCGTTTTAAAATGGAGAAAAATAATGAAAAATTGCGCTATATTTTGCAATATTATTACGACAAAGGGAAGAACGCTGCGAAGGCTTGTGAAAAAATTTGTGCTCTGTACGGTGAAGGTACTTTATCAAAATCTGCTGCGCGGAAATGGTTCGCTCGCTTTCGTTCTGATCATTTTTATGCGAAAGATGAGTCCGCTCTGATCGTCCAATCACTGAAAAAGCTGATGAAATTCTTGAAAATGTCCAGCAAGATAAGCATATCAGCAGTGTCGATATTGGTATGGAGCTAGGCATTGACCACAAAACTGTTTTGAACCATTTACACAAAACTGGCTACAAAAAGAAGATCGATGTATGGGTTCCTCATGAGTTGAGCGCGAAAAACATGATAGACCGAATTAACATCTGCGATGCGCTGCTGAAACGCAATGAAATCGAGCCATTTCTAAAACGTGTCATAACCGGTGAAGAAAAATGGATCACGTACGACAATCGGAAGCGTCAAAGATCGTGGACAAGGAATGGTGAGCCGTCACAAGCGTTCGCGAAGCCAGGATTGACGGCGAAAAAGGTGATGCTTTGTGTGTGGTGGGACTGGAAGGGAATCGTCCACCATGAGCTACTTCCAGTTGGTCAGACGATTGATTCTCAACTCTACTGTGGACAACTAGAGAGATTACGCCAAGCAATTGAAAGAAAACGGCCCGAATTGATTAATAGGAAAGGTGTTGTCTTCCATCATGACAACGCCCGACCACACACTTCTTTGATGACCCGTCAAAAATTGCGAGAGCTTGGTTGAGAAGTTTTGATGCATCCACTGTATAGTCCAGACATAGCCTCTGACTATCACTTATTCCGATCTCTGCAGAACTCTCTCAATGAAATTAAGTTGCTTTCAAAAGAAGCCTGTGAAAACCACTTGTTTCAGTTTTTCAACCAGAAACCACAGAAGTTCTTCACCGATGGCATCATGGCTCTACCCGAAAAATGGCGAAACATTGTCGATAATAATGGAGCATATTTGGTTCAAATAAATTCATTTTCACACTATAAGAAAACAAGTTGAATTTTACTAAAAAAAACGCCAAGAACTTTTTCCCAGACCCAAAATTTCCCTTGAATTGACGCTTGTGTTTCCCCACCGTGTCTCTCCCGCTCTCTTGCCATCGTGTTGCGAGCTACCTATAGTTCAGAGGATTCCGAGTGCAAATCCAGAAATAGATTCGACTCTGGTAGGGCTGTCGTAACACGTTGGAATATCCTAATATTCTGAATAAGTGTCGGCAGCAGTTTGGATACTTGAATGATCAGAGGAGTCGACGGACAATCGAAAGGTTCCGGATTCGAGTCTCAGTCTAGGCCGAAGCAGCATTTTTATTTTTCCTCGTCAATATATCAAGTTTGTCACGTTTGGCTCAAGCATTCTGTGCTTGAGACAAACAGTGCCCGCCTAATTAGAATCAATGGAATATAAAACCTTTGGGGTCGTCGCGAGCCACTTCCTGATATTTCCCTTGAATTGACACTTGTCTTTCCTCACCGTGTCTCTCCCACTCTTCTGCCTCTGTATTGCGAGCTACCTAATAGTTCAGAGGATTTCGAGTGCAAATCCAGAAATGGGTTCGACTCTGGTAGGGCTGTCGTAACACGTAGGAATATCCTAATATTCTGAATAAGTGTCGGCAGCGGTTTGGATACTTGAGTGGTCAGAGCACTCGACGGACAATCGAAAGGTTTCGAATTCGAGTCTCAGTCTAGTCCAAAACAGTATTCTTATTTTTCCTCGTCAATATATCAAGTTCGTCGCGCTTGTCTCAAGCATTCCGTGCCTACTGCGTTCGCGAAATTCACGATAAACAAGTCGAACTTTCTTTGACACTGCGACCACGCTACGACTCGTGGCGGACCCGCTGGTTCGCGTGGGTATCAAGGGGCCCGGTTTAATGTGATTTCGTAACGGACGCACGCGTTCAACCGATTTCTATCAACTACGTACGAGACAGCTTCTTCACCTCGAAATTCTTTCGATATTAACATTCAGCATATCTTTTTTATTCTTCTTTTTACACAAGTCAGACAAGCTAAATTAATTAAGGATCATGCGCAAAGCAACACTAAAGAAGAAGCTTTCAAATAAAAAATGTAATCTTTTTTTTTTACTCATAATAATAATGTTTAAGAACTTTTGCAATAATTTGTTTGATCAACATTTCTTTTGTCGTTTAGCATTTATATTAAAAAAATTATTATAATTAATAAATTCACACAGTGAATCGTTTATGTTTAAAATATATTTTTAGATTCGATTAGTTTTTCTGTCGCATTAATTCCGTGGCACTAATCACAGTGATTTACTAGAAATTAATCTGGCGATTCAAGTCTTAACAGATGCGTCGCAGAGTGGAGAAGAAACGAAAGATCTTAATCGTAAGAGGTACAGCGGACAGAGTGAAAGAACCGCTATGTATCTCGTCGGAGGTTCGCGAGTCCTTCGTAGCGTATTCAAACTTTCATTCACCTTTTTTTCGGGTCGAGAGTTTCATTCAACATATACTCGCTTCCACCTACGCGAACCTCCGGTCTGGCTACCACCACGTGGTACATAACGAAGCGCATTATCGCCGATCAAATCTGCGTTGCTGGGCGCGTGTGAACATTTAAATTTCACGTTCAATCATAAATATAACAAAAAAATGCCACGTTTCAAAAATTTCTGATTGAATCACTGCTCGATTTATTATACTATATGTACGTGCGGTACAGCTAGAGAAACAATTCGATGTTTTGTTGCCGAGGGTTTATAATTAAAAAAAAATGAATATTAATCATTGACATTTTCGCTGTCTTTAATTTTTATACCAAGTTCGGAATAAAATGCTGAAAAAACTAATGACACAATGATGTTAATAGTAACGGGGCTACTTGTGGTTGAAAAGTTTCTCGGAATAAGTGTCAAATTTTATTATGGCGACTTTATATTTAAACTGATCGTTAAAGTAGCATAAGTAATAATTGCATTTTTAGGTTTATCTCCTAGAATATTGTATAGACAAAAATGAAAAAAAGGTTGTCGAGAAGCCACAAAAAAAAAGAACAGAAATTCAATGTGTAAAGATATAGAAGGAGGCGGGGGGAAGAGTTTGGATAGAGACAAAGAGGAAGAAAAAGTGAGAAAGACGGACGTAGCGGATCGTACGAGCGCACGCACACACGCGTACGTAGTGCGAGACGAGATCGAAGCTCGCCGGCGAGCTGCAAGTGGGCGTAAGGACCGCGGAGTGAACGTTGTTCCCGGAGACCCCGGCTGTTCCATACATGGCTATGCTATGTGGAAACTAAGAGACAGTCCCCACCGGGTGGACAGGATCAGGCCCGAGTAGAGGCGACTCCGTCCCAACCATAGGAGTTCGCTCGCGATACCCACCGGTGCTCGCTCTTCTCCAGTGTGGCGCTCAGTTTTCCATTATTTCATTCACATGATGTTAAAACGTTCGTTACTCACCTCATTGACAAAATACATTTTTTATAAACCGGCTCGATAAATAAATTTAAAAATTCCTCGACAGTTCGTCAAACAAAAAATGTCTAAGAAACCTTCGAAAAAGTGCGGTTTGTTGTTTGAATAAAGATTGAAGGATGCGTATTTTGGAAAAAAAAACCACGGAATGCAAAAATATTGCGATACATATAATAATTTGTCAAAGAGATGTATTAAAAAATGAATCTCAACGAGGAGTGTGATATAATGTGTAAAGTATACGCTGCGTGCGCAATACTGTGTGCATCGCCGAGGTAAGACCCACGTGGGCGGTGTTCGACTGTGCGCAACACAAGCCGTGCGCGTAGTGCGTAAGAGAAGTAGTGAACGCTAGTGCTGCGGTTGTGTTTTGTTGCGCATACGCAAATACGCGAATGAGACGAACGATGCGTTCATTGGTAGGCGCGCAAGGAAGCTGCAGGCGTGGGAGTCGTCCTCGATCGGAGGAATGGATGCGCGTACAAAGTTCTGCGCATGGGCAATGAGGGAGATACAAATCGTACGTAACTCGTGAAATAACTTTTCATAGAATCTTTAATGTGAAAAAAAAAGTGTTTGAGCAGTATTTTTGGTTATTTAAAAAATAATTCCACTAACTCTGCGCCAATTGTTGTGCGCCGTAATGGTCGTAACCTCGATCACTGTTGCAATGCGCCTGTGCAAGTGCAGAGCTTGACGGAGGATAGTGGGGGAAAGAATAATAAGGAGGAGAGGGTTGGGAAGACGGAATAATCGAGAAGAACGGGAGAAAAGGAGGAGATGACATCCCGAAGAAAAAACGCCTTCGTATATAGGTACGTAACTTGTCTGGTGGGAGCGGACGCGAGTGTTTCACCCTATTAAGTCCATCGAACGAAAAACTTGTTCGCGCAATACGCACCGCGACTGCGCAATGAAGAATAATTGCAGAAGTTTTCAGTGTGGTATAACTATATACCTGTCGCTGAATGCTTGCGCTGCCGCATCGACCAGATTCGTTAACTGTCGTTAACATTAAAAAAAAAAAATTTATTTTTGATATTACGATCCTAGACATTTTTTAAAACGTCGATAAATAAGGTTCAAAAGAATATGATTGCATTTATATATGGATCTGTATGTAGTGATAAGGAAAAACTCAAAATTCCATTTCCAAATTTAATTACTGTGAATTAATTATATTCAATAATTGGGGAATGGCCTAAGCACTCTGTTGAAAAAATTTCTTTGAAAAACTCTAGCCGGAACGTTTCTGAGATTTTTACTAATTTTTCGATATTTTACTCTCAATTTCTTCGCTACTTGCTGAGAATACTTCTGCAACTATCACCAGATAACCTTTATCATGCATAATTTATCAAAAAAAAATTTCAATGGTTTCTGCAAAATTGTGCATTATCATTTTTCAGACAATATGAAATTACATTTCCAACGTCCAATCTTTATCAGTCGCAAACTTTTGCACATAAAATACGTTTTTATTCTGTATAATTCCGATTTGTTGGTAATATAATGTAGTTTTAGATATTTCCAGAGTCGTATGCTTGTATTTCGAGTCGTCTTATCTACGCCATCGGTGTAGAGAACATTTAGAGAAAATACGACTTTTTGAGATAAATTACTACTCATTATCTTTCTCGTACTAATAGTAGATATTTCCACACTAAATACGATTTATTTTATGAGGAACACTGAGTTTCTCGTATATTTCAGAGATCTTTTGTTAAAAAAAAACAGGAGTTCCTTGCTAATATGTACCCATTGTCTTACTCCTACTTATAGTAGACTTACTCAGAGAACACTTGACTTTAGTTTTAAGAAACTTTGATCTTCTTAAATATTGAACGTTTAGAGAATAACTGAGAAAATTCGAAATTTCCTTAATATCTAGTTAGTGAACTCGTATTACTCGTACTCGTACTTAGTTTTCTAAAAACTCCTGATTTTCTTAAATACCAGATATCTAGAGAATTGCAGAGAAAATTTGGGGTTTCTCTAATATCAACTTAGTGACACACTCGTGGTAATGATAGACTTTATCAGACAAACTATAACTTTCCTTCGGACAAGCTATTATTTTCTCGGATAATGTAGGTTTAGATAATTTCAGAGAAAATACGAATTCATCTTTCATGTTTCCTCATTCTCTTACTCGTGTCAATAGTAAAATTCTTCGAATAACGATGATTAATTATGTTGATGCAGTATAATTAATAATATACGGCCACACTCGTATTATAGCCGTATGTTCTTCTTCAAAGAACACACGATTTTATGATAGAAAATTTTGGTGTTTTTTTTTCGATTATTGTGGATATATAGAACTTATTCATTAATATAATCAATTGATACCAATAGTGAACTTTTCTAGAAAATGCGATTTTTTTCTAAAAAACAAATTAATATCAATTATTACATTGTTTTTACGATTAATCTAAATGTTTTGTTAATGTTACATTCAATCGTTTATATCACGACACGCTAATCTATACTGCACTGTATGTAAATACCGGAAGAATGACACTAACGAAATATCAAGCACACCCGATTCGACACGCCTCACATCTGACACACGGTCCTCGCTTACTCATTATTCCGCTAGATGGCGAAATCGCTCTTCTTTCTCCCGCAAGTACCGGAACGACTCCGTAGCCATATATACCGGGCTTCAAATCACGTTTTTAAGTTGGAAAAATCTTGGAAAATAGCACGATAATTAAATATTATATAACTTCATTTGACATTTTTTCACGAAAAAGAGTTTTGTTTTTCCATTCTCGACTCGATCGCCTCGCTCCAAGCTTCTTTAAAGGCTTTCAACAACGTTGACAGGAAAAAATTGGAGATTTTCCGAAAAGTTGTAAAGTGATTTTTAGAGAAAACTGAGACTTTGCTTGTAACTTTTGAAAATTTATTTGAGAACGTCAGGAAAAATAGAAGCTTTCTAGAAACTCTAGAAGATGAGTACAGAAAAAAGTAGATTTTCTAACATGTTAAGAGTAATCAGCTGAAAAAGTAAGATTTTTTAAAAAATAGTTAGAAATTTTCAGATTCACACAGAACTTTCAATTTCTCTGAAGAGTGTGAAAACATTGATATGGGCAGAGAGATTTTCAGAAAAGTTCACAAGATTTTCAGAATACTCTCCACGAGTTTGTGAATATATTGTTAGATTGTCGATAAAATATTTTTACTAAGGTAACAAATGTTGTGAAATATACAATAATTTATTTTTTTTAAATCTTGTGTTTGTTCCAACTTTTACAAAAATGTTGACTACCGCGTCTACAGAACTGGAACAATGTTTTAAAATATTTGGTACTGCATTTGACGAAAATTGATTGATTCTATTTTTGTGAGGATTTGCATTTTTCGAATCTCCCAAAATAATTATCATTGAGAATCTCACTTCCACAAATCAGCGATAGAGCGAAAATGTTATAGAAACTTTATACAGAATGAAAGAGTAATTAGGATTGAATGTCGGTGGGAATCAATGAAGGAACCTGAATTAAAAATAATTTAATTATTCGAGAAAAAACATATTTAAAAGTTTTCTGTCTACTGAAGTAAAAATTTATTGATATGTTTATAGAAAAGGTTTCTAGGAAATGATTGAAAAAAATCCAGTGGCAATTTGCAAAAGAAATTTCGTGGTTTTATAAAAATATTTTTATTATCTCGTATTTTATGAAAAGAACAACATTTTTACGTGTTGTAGAGTTCCTATTTTTTATTTTCGTTTTTTTTTTACACCCGGAGGATTGTCCCGAGACTCCTTAAGTGCATTAAAAATTTTTGCCCTAGTCTTGCCGAGAGGTGTTCGACTTTCAAATTTTTTAAACTGCTCCACGATGTTCAAGGCAGGACCGTTATAAATCAGCAGTTCATCCAGTATCTCTTGAGGATCAAGTGGTCTGTATTTGAGCGTGATCCTTCTGTGTAAATTCATGACTTTCTCGACAACTTGACCGATAAATTCGAGTGGATAGCCCACCGAGATTTTGGCAAGACAAGAAATATTAAAATTTCTATCGATACCGTGATATTTCATCAAAAGTTTTTGATAAAAAATGTAAATCGTGTTGTAATCGGTAACTGGTATTATTAGAAATTTGTCGTGAATTTTGATGAAGGCCTTCGCAGCTTTGTGGGGTTCAGTTGCTAACGTGAGAAAAAGTACCTGAAGACAGAAGAAAAAACTAAAATTGTAGAGTCAATGATTCTATAGATACTTTGTTCAAATCGTGTAACAAAAAAAATCATTTTACATAGAAAAATTGGTAATATTAGCGCTTTGTGGCCTTTAGGGATCAATGAGATAATGTGCAAGATACACTCCCATTCATTTTATCTACCAAAACGCATCTCTGCCACAATTTATTTCCGGAAAACATCTCTAATATGATAATACAACTCTACCAAAAGAGACAAAATTGAATATCTATCCCACGAAATAACTTTACCATATGTAAGGCCTCCCCGGGAACATCTTTGTTGTAATAAAAAATCTCCGAATTAAATGACAAGTCCACCAATGTACATCTCTGCCACGCTCCGGTGTTCAAAGACTAATCGTAATTATTCCCGTATAAAACAAGGATTGCGAAAGCGATAGCGATATTGGAGCTCTGAGGGAATGAGAGAGGACAATGGCCTGACTCTTTACCCGGGAACACTTACCATCAGTTTCGGACCGTTGGAGAGTTATTCCGTAGCCCAGATTTAAGTTGGTAAACTTGTATTATGGTAGAGATGTTCCCGGGAAGGCCATCATTGTGTTATAGAGAACTATTACGTGGCAGAGTTATTTTTGGTAGAAAAATTAATGCGAGAATTATAAAAGTGCCCATGGAGGATGCTTGTTCGACAACGTTTACATCGTTGGCGATAAAACGCGATAGCTTTGATAGCTGCAATATCTGCACAAACGTGTTTTGATTCAATTACCGTTATGATAGTTACAGAACAGAATCCCTCGCGTGTTAAAAAGTATTAATTATTGGACAAAGAATAGGAGTAAGAATCCTACATACAAATCCTACGTGGGATCATAACTATTTTGTAAAAACCCTAGGCAGGAGTTACAATTGTATGCCGGGTGGTCGATTTAAGCGAAGTTATCGAAATATCTCGAAAAATAAGCATCGTAAAAAGTTAATATTTTTGAGGGAGCAATTCACTTGTGATATTTTTTTCATTAATTTAATAATAGCTTTCTGGCACTAATATTATTTTAAATCAATGTTTTTACTATCTTCAATATGGTTGAATTTTTTTTAGATTTCAAAATCTCACTTCTGGTTGAGAATGTATACACGAAGCATCCTTCATTGTTTTATTTTTATTTTTGAGTCAACGCTTTGAAATTATACGATTCCCCAAATGTCGCCGCGCCAATAAGCGGACTAGACCTTGCGGAATACCGCACATCCATTTAGGATAGCAATTAAATTCCAAATCTCAATAGGATCCTACATATGCAACGAATCTAATCTAGGATCTTGTCTAGATCCTTTTGCTAAGGTCTACCGGAGATAGATTATCATCGTTATCATTGAAACATGAGAGGATAATGAAGAATACGTGGGCTCTCTGACATTTCTCACAGATTGCAATTTTTTATTTATTTACGAATGGATCAAACACGCGCCTGCTGCTAGTTTGCAGAATATCGACACGACGTATTTAGCGTGGGAAGTGAAGAATGGAGACAAGTTCTTCGTCGGTATTTTTGTTCAAGTGAACGGCATCCATGGAGAATACTTAGCTGGAACCCCGTCAACTTGAGCCCACGTCAGGCGGCAGATAATAATAAGGATAGCACGGTCGCGAATTAATATAATCGTAAACTTCTTCTCCCTACGCTCGCGAACTCAAAGAAACTACGCCAACGCCCTCCTCGAACAGTCGGATTATCAATTTTCCTAAGGGCTTACGGAATAGTTGCAAAATAATGCTTTAATTCTGTTTATTAATATATTGGCCTCTTGTTACGCAGCTCAACCTGATACCCTACGAAATAAAAGTTAAAATTGCAAACAAAATAGGGTTGACTCGTGTCGTTTGGACTCTGCGATCGAAGAGGTACCTAGTTCGCGAGGCACCGTCAGATGGCAAACTACCGAAATAATTCTCGCAGGCAGTATATATTGTCTCTAACTATATAAGTGGCTGAAAGGTTAGTATAGGATGCAATTATTGCCAACCCAATTGGATTAATGTCGTCGAGAAAATTGAATAGTATCAATGTACTCTTGTATTATAATAAATATAAAATATTAAAAAATTAAAATGTACAAAATATTTATATGCGTTTCTATAGAGAATTTAGAGTCTCATGTTAATTATTTCTTTATGAAGAATTTATATTTTTTTCTATCGAATTTGAGTCATCTACTCATTACAGTAAATTGCTTTATTCTTTGGTACTTGTCTATAGTTATTTATTAATTTAATTAATGTCAGTCCAAGGACTATCGTAAAATACCTTTCAGTCTGATTTAGGATTGAAATACTATTTAGACAGAAGAATAAAGATCTGCTGAAATAGTTTTTAGTTTTTCAGCGCATGCGAACGGCAAGATACTTAAGTTGTCAAGTATTTCTAACAATTGCCTTACTTGATCACCTGCCTTGATGCTCTTCACGAATTTTGGCAATAGTTTAGCGAAGCGCTTCGGCTTTGTGTACCTATCAGCCATAGGTATTTTCTTCATCCAAGGTTTCTCCCCTCCGTCAATAAAGACGATTGCCGGAGCGTACTCTCTCGCCAGTTTACCGATCATGTTCATTAGCTTTTCCTGATTTTTCTTACCCTCGTACTGATCGACGAGAACGCTTGGTGTCAGATCAAACAGCAATGCGCCTACTTCCGTACAGATGGCGTTCGCCAGAAACGATTTCCCATAACGGGGCAAGCCACAGATGCAAACGGATCTGACAATTTAAAAATAAATCGTGAGTTTCGGTTAATTTCTTGTCAATAATCTAAGGTTTATGATTAAAAATTTTTTTTGTAAATATATGTTGACATTAATTGATATGATACGAATAAAAAAAATTAACCGAACTAGTGGCGCCATAATATGAACCTCCCGCGATCCGAGCGGAAGTACACAATAGTTCATAACGTTCTGCCTTAATTCGCCAAGTCGATGTTGATAATCACGAAGTTTTAGTTGAGCCTCATAATTTTGATACGAGAGATCTCCTTGCCAATTATCGAGATGTTCTTCCGGATAATTGTGTATAATTTTAGCGAGGACAAGTTCATTGAACATCTTTTCGATCGGCACATCAGCCAATGGATCTTTCTTACCCTTTTTCTTCTTACCTTCCTTTTTCGATTTTTTCCCTACAAATAAGCAAAGAAGATTCGATCTTTATCAACATCTTTTTTTTTATTATTTATGTTTCTATCTTCTATTCTTTTTAATTGAGGTTGTTGTGATGTTTCAAAATCAACTTAAAATTTTCGATTAATTAATTTTTGTTTCATTCAACTTCAAATACTTCGAGCTCTCCTTACTTCAATTAAATTAGTTTCACAGAGCTTCAATTAAATAAAGAATAACAATAACAAATATAAAAATCTTATGCAGGATGCTATAATAATTTTGATTTCTCCATGGGACTCCGTGTAGAAGCATTTTGTTTCCAAAGCACCTACCTAAGTAGGAATTACGTTTCTAATTTTGTTTTTACTAAGCTTATCCAGTGTTTTAGGGACCTCATCTGAAAACTTATATAGATCCAACATGACAATATATTTGGGATTCCATAACGTAATTTAGAATCGTATTTAGCAATAGTAAATGAAAAATCTGATCTTGGGATTTAACTTAGAAATCCAATCAATAATTCTACCGAGGAATGCTATCTAAATCTACCTTGGCATATTGCCTAAAAATTGAATCGAGGATCTTACCAGATGTCCTACCAAGAAATTCAATTGAGGAACCCTACAGGGAAATCCTATCTAAGATCCTAAGATTCTACCTAGGTATCTTACTTAGTTCGAATCATGGCTATTGACTATATCCTACCTAAGATTTTACCTAGAAATCTTACTGAGCTATTCTACCTAGTGTCTTGTATCCTTAATCTTGTCTATAGTTACCTTTCTCCATCGTAGGATTAACGAACTTCTCTTTGTCATCCGCGTGGTCTTTCATCAACGCCTCATTGAGCTTTGCAAGCTCTAGTCTCATCATTTCGTCTACGATCTCTCGCATTTCAAACTGAAGCTCGTAGCACAATTTCTCGTCAATGAGATCGAGATATTCTCGTTGATTATTGTTATCGGACTCATCCCTCAAGCTCCACTTGTTGACAAATTCGTCCTCGGCGAGTAAGAGACCTTGAAGAGCCTTAGACTCATCCGGCATTATCCATCCCATTTCCTCCGATTCTTTAGAGTCTTTCGGATTTTTCTTTGCTTTCCCTTGCTTTTCCTTCGCTGTTGATTCAGCACCGGATTCTTTCTTCTTCTTATCCGATTTTTTCGCTTCCTTTTCCCACTTGTCAACCAAATATTCCTCCGGCGTGAACGTTTGACCTGTAGCCACGAGGATCGTTCCACCGACTTCAGCAACAGGAAAAGCATCGAAATAACCAAGTTCGTTGTACCACAATAGAAACCATTCGCGTATCTCGTCTGTTATGTCCTCCATGAGGCCTGGACCTTTGATTCTAAACACCTGATGGAAAAAAACCTTTAATAAAACCCCTCGCTAATTATCTAGCGATAAAAACTCGCATCCTTAATATTCTGATGCAGCCGAACCTCAAGTTATTGTGAAGCCCGTACTTGTTTTTTTGTTTATCCCACCATTTATTTAGTCTTAATACTTCAAGAAATTGACTTATGTGGTATAAAACTGTATGCTTAAGCTTTTAAAAATTATTCTTGCACTAAATTTATTGAAAAAAAGCAATTATAAAAGGCTAATATAACGAAAAGAAAGTGTAACAATTAATAATTTCACCGCTACTCACTGTTATCGAGTATAGTTTATAAAAAAATAAAACGTAACTGCAAAAGAAAAAAATTAATTCTCTTACTCTTGCTCGTTCCTTGCTTGTAGTCTCTTCCAGTGAGGCAACAGCTTCTGGTTGCAAGGATATCCGTCGTTGATAATTATCCTTGTCTCGTTGAAACACACTTTTATCCTCCCAACTTGGAATCGTCATGTCAAGCAACTCGTCCATTCGATTTAAACGTCGTTTCAATGATTTTCGAGTCGCGAATCCTCGCCAATATCTCTGTATTACCGTTGCGGCTTCATTCTTGACCTTTATGTTCACTTTTCTTGGTTCTAACTCACCCGATGCCAGTTTCTTGTTGTAATAATAATCACGTTCGACTATGGAATAAAAATATAAGTTTTATTGCATAGTAGTACTGTTTCTAGTATAAATCTTTCAACTTTAACGTTTAATATCTTAGTTCGGTGAGAAGACTGCTGATTTTGCCCGAGAAAAATGTTGTTCCCCGTGCGAAAACGCATCGAATGTACCTATTTAGAAGGTCATCGGAGTATCGGCTCGAATTCTGAACATTTACCACATAAAGAACTTAAGATTTTTTTTGTGTGTCATATTTTTCGGTCTCCCCCATTGAATGTTGTTGTTGGAATCCCAACAAACATTTCTAGCGCAAAAATAATTTAAAAATATCAAAATTGGGAAAGGTACTTCCAGTAAACAATTACCTTTTTTAATACGTATACATTTTGGTATAAATTATAAAAATCAATGATGTGTTACTGCATCATTTGATTACCAAATTTGAGATGGACTGTTCTTGAAATGTAAACTTAAAACAAAAAAACTTTTAAACCACTATGTTTGATATTCTGGACCATTTTGAATATAGAGACATTGAAATTTAATTTTTTTTAATGTTCCAAATAGAAAACTTTTATGCAGAAGGAAATTTCCTTTAGAATGAAAAATTCTTTGTTCCAATTACAATTCCTTGTGAATACCGAACCAAATGTTAAAAATGGTTGAATTTTGTTAAAGAAATGTTTGTCCTTTTATTTATAAAAAAAAAAAGCTTAAGGTCAAAGGAAGTAAATCACAAAAGTACTGCGTGCTCCGATACACCGAACCGCCCTTGCTCTTTCATGCGACTGAATCATCGATATAGCGTAGACGAAAGCTTTTCTGGCAACTTCGCGAGCTTCTCTATCTGCCTTATCCTCGGGTGATTCCAAATAAACTTCGGTATTCAAGGCTTCGACAGTTTTGAGACGGCGTTTTGGCCTGATCAACGATGATCTGGCGTCCGATTCTATCGTATCACTCGCGGGTATTATTTCTCCCTGTTGAATGTCATCGGAATTCTCTTGGATACTCGGGATAATGGCTGCAAAAAAAAAACGTAAATTATAAAACTTCTGCTAGCCGTAGAAGCATTTTCCTTTCTTTTATTGTATTATGTGCCCCTAAAAAATATTTAAAAGAAATAAAAACATGTTTTATTTAATTTTAAGTGAGTAATTAATTTAAATGAACTTTACGTCATTTAATTTGACATAAAAAATAATTAATCATTAACAATTGATATCTAATTTAGATTCAATCAATTTTATCCACTTTGGATCTACATTTAAAAATATTTTTCTCATCTCTTACACTTTGTAGCTTTGTCAATCAAGTCATCGATGTACGCACGACGGTTTTGTAAAAATATTTTTCTATCCGCAACGTAACTCGTTGGTACTGGGATTGTAACGTCGTCTGGCGTAAATTTCATTTTTATCATTAAATCGTCAGGCCACCTGCACAATTATTTTTTAAAAATCTATCAATTATTATTAATAGATTTTTTTATTAATAATTATTATTAATCTATTATTATTATTATAAATGTATTGAAGGTTAAAAGAAAATTAAACTTAAATACTGGTAATCGTTCGATTCGAGTCCCACAATTTCCCGATTGTATTCGAGCATCCTACCGATAGAGCAATCCAACACTTTTTTAATTAACTCTCGCTTCTGCGGTTGAATTATTTGATCGTGACACAGTATTAGTCGTCGAACTAAATCTCGATACCTGAAAAAAATGTGCGAACAGTAGTTCTATAAACTTTTTAATTGTTCTTTAGATTTCAATTTTAAATAAAAACAAGAATGCTAATTTAAATTTTATACATTGCTTCTTCGTGTTTCTCGCCCATCCACAGATTTTTCTCTATAAGTAATAGTTATTCTAATTCTGGTTTCCTCATAGAGGAAGTGTTATTCAAATTTTCAATAGAATCGAAAATTAAGTAAATTTGCAAATTTCACAAAGTTTAAACCCCTCCATCGATTCTCACAAAATTCAATAACAAGTATCTTTGTACACTACCCAATTAGTATGACAAGTTTCAATTTGATGAATAAAAATTTACAAAAGTTAAAGCAAAAATAGATTTTATTTAAAAAATTTCGAAAATTTATGATTCCATAAAATCTAAACGCCTTGATCGATTCTTTCCAAACTCAATACCGAACAATCTTGTTCCCTAACCTATTCTTGTAGATAGTTTTAACTCGATAGCTAAAAATTTATGAAAGTTAGAGAGAGTACAATGTTTCGTCAAATGTTTCGAAAATAGAAGTGGTTAAAATTTGACAAATTCAAATTGATATTAAATCCCAATCCAACCACCGATCTTCGTCGAATTGAATATCTAACATCGGTGAATAACCTGAAGTGAGTTAGAGCGACAACGTCTTTTTTTTTCGAAAAGTCCCATAAAATCCGAATTTCTTTTCCGATTTCGTCCAAATTCAATACCAAACGTTCTTGAACGTTACATTGTTGATAGCCGATTTAGCGCTTTGTCGAAAATCACAACAATCAAAAAGGTGTTACTACTGCACTTGTGTGCTAGAATTTCAGACCGATTGCTTTAACGATTCTTAAGTTATTAAATGATTGGATTCTGGAAGTCCTGCTTACTCACCTACTCACTCACTTTTCTGAATCACTTTCACTCTCGATGTTTCATACAATTTTGAGTATGAGGGCATGACAATTTTGAAAAAACATTGAAAGCGCCCTCTATGAGGAAACAAACATAAATTTTGCATCGAACGTCACAAATATGAATTTAGATTCAACATATATAAAGATATAAAATATAAACGTAGCAGCTTCGTTGAAATTGTATAATATTTTTTTCAAAATGTACAAAATATTGTTAATCGATAGGAATAATAATTCTGATTAAATAATAAATATTGTAATGTATTATTCGTTTGATTATCTAACTTGAGATACAAAGGTAAAATCGTTTTCAACGCTAGGTCCTGCGGTTTCGGTGACTTCACTGACTGAACCATGTTATCCAGATGTAATATTTTTTCCATATCCTTTTGGGTTACCAACCACAAATCACCATAATACGAATTTGACATTTTTATACGATACTTGTTAAAATTTAATCAAAATACAATAATCACGTCATTAAATTTTGATCGTTATCTTAGGTTACTTGGTCCCGAAAGCGAGAAATTTATAATTCGATATTCGATTTACTTTTGTTTAATATTTTAACATTTTTTTGTAAGATTATTTTGAAATAGTTAGAAATTAAAGTCTCTCTGTATAAAATGTTTAAATATTGATCATAAAAGTATTTAACAATTACGGATACGAATTGTTTGTGCAACATTTTTACGAGTTTAACATTTTCTATAAACAAACAATTCTATTTTTATCTGACGAATCTTAACTAATTTAAATCTTAATCTTTTTTCCTCTCTGTAAATGCAAATATTGACGACAAAAGTATTAAACAATTTTGTATAAATTCGTTATACTTAATTTTTATAAATTATACGTTTTGCATAATAAAATATTAATGCTGACAAGAAATTGAAAGACAATAAAATTTTATCCGATGAATGTCGAATAATAATTCTGTAACTTTTGTAGGATGTCGAGAATTCGCTTCGTAATGATCGTCCTGGCTGTGGCAGTGGTGTCGGTTTCAGTGGAAACCGACGAGGATAACTTCGCGATAATGACTTCAAGAATCGTGAGGACGTCGGAATCAATTCAGCTATCGTGGTTCGAGTCCACGAGCTCAATCGCGATGACGATGAAATCACCATTGTCGATGAATTCCGAGGTAGATGCAAATATCCTCGACTCGGAGTCTACACCGCAAGCGTCTACTTCCACAGTTTCGTCGATTCCATCGTCTACAACGACGCAAACATCGCAAAAAATAACTTCCAATGTTACCGATGTCGCAAATAATAATCGACCGATCGACAGCACCTGGGAGTGTCCAAACATTACGAAAGCGGGAATAGAATGTTCCTGCGATTTTCCACATACACTCAGATGCACCGGAGATCGAACGGCTTTGCAGGTGAACTGACAAACGATAACTCTAGTGAACGGATTAAAATTTTTATTTGCTCATTTTTCTTCATTTCTTTGATTTTTGTTATTTTCTACATTACTAGTTTTGCTTGATTCGCTTACTTTACTTGTTTTACTTAATTTTCCCAATTTACTTAATTTCCTTCATTTACTTAATTTACTTTATTCGTTTAATTTATTGAATTTGCTTCGTTTAATTTTATTCACTTGACTTATTTCATTCACTTAAATCACAGGCAATCGGTCAACATCTCAAAAGTAGTCGGGAGGGCACGATATCTTTGTTGGACGTAACAGTCACAGGAATATCGACACTTCCCGCGCGCTTTCTTGAGGATGTTGCACTTCATGGTCTTGTCGTTTCCACCGGCCAGTTGAAGCGTGTCAATGAGAAAGCATTTACAGCGCTTGCCCGTCCACTTCAGGCTCTAGGGCTGCCAAATAATCTTTTGGAGTCCGTTCCGATCCCCGCACTCGCTCATCTCATCGGACTTGATCGACTTGATCTTTCACACAATAGACTCAAGACTCTCGAAGCTGATTCATTCAAAGTAAGTTTCCACTTGCCATAAAAATATATTAACTCTTGAATGAATGGTCAATCATTGCATTTTACTTTATTTCGTCTTTACGCAATTGTTCTGACAATTTATTTCCTTGTTAAAACTTGATTTAATCTGCAGGGATTGACGAATCTGACATATCTGGATTTATGCGAGAATCTACTGTCTCAATTATCGCCAAAAGCTTTCGAACCTTTGCGAGGTTTGCGCTCGCTCCGTATGCGAGGAAATCGTTTGAGTGTCTCGGCTCTAACGGCACTGAGGGGCCTTAAGAATCTCGAGGAGCTTGATCTCTCGAGTAATCTTCTGTTGGGTCCATTGGGCCCGTACTTACTACCACCGATGCAGCGTCTTCGATTCCTCACTGTTGCTGAAAATGAGCTTGTCAATGTACAACAGGGAGCCCTCTCTGGTCTCCGAAATTTGAGTTATCTGAGCTTGAGTCACAATCAGGTAATAATGTAAACTCAACCAAACTCACCAATTTAATGTCAATTTTTGTGGGCGTTGTATCCTTACAATCTGACGTGCAAGTAGCAAGATTGTTAACCGCGTTAATCGCAAACGATGTTAATTGCGTGTTTGGAATGTCGTTCTCGATTTCTGCTTTTTTCATGAGTTAATTTTTTTGACAACCAAAAACATTCAAGTGCCAATTTTTCCAAGTGCTAATGTTTCTACGAGCCAACGTTTCTACAAGTTAATTTATAATATGAACTCATTTGTTGAATGTTGATTTCTCTTTGATTTTTTCTTGTAAAAAAGCTTATTTTCCGTTTACTAATTTTAATGGCGGCCAATACTTTTGCATGTCATTCTTCCTGAGGACTAATTTCCGAGTGTTAATTCGACCGGTTGCTAATTTTCATGAAGATCTTTTCTCCCAATTGCCGAATAGTGCTAAGTGCTGATTCCAGTGCAGATCACATGTTTAATGAAATTCTCCTGTGTTACCGTTCAACTTTATTTGTGGTCGTTCGGATTGGTTTTTATTTTATTTCAAACTTACTTTAATAAACTGCTTCGTGATGAAATGACGGTTCGTTCACTAACGCGTTGAAACGGATAATAGAAAACTCATAAATATTTTTCTAAAACTATTCCACCAATATGTTCGAGTGAGAATATAAATTTATTCGATCTAGATTATTTATTAAAGATAAGTTATTTAAGGTTGTTAATTTGATCCAATTTTGAACAGCTATCAGGACCTATTGATATGAGTATGACGCGTCGCTCGCGACTATCGCCGGTTTTAGTCTACTTACCTGTAATTCAACTCAAGATATCTATATGAAATATTCAGCGTATCTCTTTTTATCCTGATCGAGTCGTATCCTTACAATGACGTCCAAGTAGCAACTTTTTTATCCGCGTAAGTTAATCGCAAACGGTGTTGATTGCGAGCTTCAAGTGTCGTTTTAGAAGCTGTTTTCCCATAGAACGCCCTATTAAATTTTTTACTTGATATTTCTTCTAAAAAGGTCTATAAGCAGGGTTTAGATTTAACAATAGCAAGGATTTGCACTCAATTTTTGCACATATTTAGAATTTGAGACTTCATCCGGTACTAGGTGCAACTTGTCGACGATGGTAACTCATAAATGATTCAATTCGGGATCCGAAAACGACTCTTTCTCGATCGTTCTTCGGGTTGAATTCTCGTTTGAGTTACCAATTGGGAAACGCAAGCCATACGGTTATTTTACAATCTAACGTGGGCGACCCCGTCCCGTTCGGGCATGTCACATGTGCCCCCTTCTCGATCTTGAGCACGGACTCGAGAGGGCGAGGACTGCCGGAAATCGTTCATCCCACGCGATGCAACCAGAGTAGTGCGACCGTGTCCTTTCTCGCGTACTTTATACTCACGTTCGCACTCACATCATCCCTCTTGGACGCAATATTCTTTACGAGAAACGACGAATTTACGCATTTGCGTATTTATCACCGTTTTACGGGACTTTACTGACTTTTTATTGAACCTACGGGAGAACCATATATGGTGTTTCGAACTACACGGCTTACGAACCAATATCGAGATCTTTCTAAATAAAAAATAATTAATAATAATAAAACAATTGAGATCATTGATTACAGACATATGGTCAATATTTAAAAATTCAGCATGGCGAATCCGATATGGCGGACTAATTATAAATTCTGTGTTTCCAACTTTCAACTGAAATTTGAAATGGGCGACCGAGCGAACTCTCGTGTACCGACTTGCTAGCTAATCCGTCCACTTTTTACAATCCCGAAACACTGTAAGGGATCCGCCATTTTTAATTCAGTGTTTCTGACTTCGGATTCAAAATCAATGACTCGACGGAAACGTATAGTTATAGTTACGAATTTTCATCGAAATTTAAACTGGTAATATTGTGTCCGCCATTTTTAATTATTGTGTGCATCGTGTCCGATTTTCAGAATGCGAACAAGTGAGATGAGGCATGCATCTTCTATATCTTTGCATGTTAAAACGTACACTCAGTTTTATCAGTGGAAAACGCTATAAGTCAATAAGGATAAAGTAGTTCAAGTTGATTAAACGGAGTTTCCGTATTGTATCGACTTGACCTCATTTTTGTAACAAGCCTTATTCGAAGCATTATTGCGTTAAATAAAAAATTGTATTGCAGATCGACGTACTGGAGGATCATTCGTTCAAGCATCTATCAACTCTGACGCGTCTGGACCTAGCGAACAATCAGATAGTCGCGGTTTCCAGTGCCTCTCTCGCCCATCTCGACAAACTAACGATTCTCGATCTAACCCACAACGTTCTCCGTTCTCTGACTGCCGATCTGGTAGTTCCCCTCAAGAGTCTCCAAGACCTGCGTCTCGACGACAACGACATAACAATGGTAGCTTCGGACGTGCCGACTTCCAAGCTCCTTCTCAAGCGTCTCTCCCTATCGGACAATCCCCTAAATTGCGACTGCACGCTCCTGGACTTTGCTAATTGGTTGAGCAAATCGAATCTCAATCCCGAGGACAAAGCATCCGCCGTATGCGCAACGCCGCCGGCTCTCGAAAACGGAATACTCACCCAGGTATCACCCGGCAGTCTTCTGTGCGGCGATCCAACGCCATCTATAATGACTCGAGTACCATTGGCCGGAGCTCAACTAACCCTCAAAGTATTCAAGTATGACGCTAAAACCTTGGGAGTTGATCTACTGTGGCACGTGGAGCCTTGCGCTGAGCGCTACACCTGCGATACTCTCATCATTTACGAAACCATAGGGGACAGCGAGGTCGAAATCGAGTCGAGACCCCTTAACTGTGATTCCACGCTCATGCGAGATCCCTGCTCTCTCCCCGTTACCATTCCATCCACCATAAAGCTTCAGCGAGGTCACAAATATCGCTATTGCGTAGTTGTCATGGTGCCTCTGGGTTACGATGAATTTTCTGTGGGTCGAGGCTGCAGCGACGTTATTACCCTCGAGGAATCGAATTTCGATTGGATATCGAGCAAGCAGAGCGAAGATTCGGTCGGTAAGTCACCGTTACCAATAGATTGGTCGGTAACCTCGGGCCAAAAGCCATCCTTACCGATCGATATTGCCAACACTCCTATTGGCAATTCTGCCTTACCAACAGAAACGATTGACAGATCTATCGGTAAGTCCTCGTCGACGATCGAAGTTTCGAGAGATCGGATCACGGGAGTTCGTGTAAATGTGTCAGAACGGGGTTTCCTGAATGTCGACGTGAGTGTCGCGAGTCTTGGTCGAGATCCATACAGTCCCGAGTGCGAACTCTCGGTTGCGGTTTTCGAAGGAGCCTTGACCGTTCATCGCGAGAAGCTAAATTGTACTCTGACCTTCTTGACGATGAGCGGCTTGATGCCCGGTCGGTACAAGGTCTGCGCGAGCCTCGACGACGATTTCATTGAATCGCGAGATCGACACTCGAATATCGACAGATCACAATGCGTTGAGGTTCAAGCTTCACGCCAGTACACGGAAATAATCGTTATCGCCGCCGCTGTTGTCGTTTGTGCTCTTCTCATTGCCGTCACTCTTCTCGGCAGGAATTTGGTCCGACGGATTCGACATCCACGGATACAGGCCCAGTGCTTCATGCCCGTAGAAGAATTCGAAATTACCCACAAAGCACATTATATTAAACTATGGGCCACCACAAAAGTTTAACTGAATGAACGCAAATTAAAAAAAAAAAATAAAAACAGGAATTGTGATTTCACGCGAAAGAATAAAGTGCGAAAGAATCATTGAACGTCGATGTTATTAACTATTTTTCGCACTTTCTTCTGGTTGTGCTTTTTTTTAAATAAATCTTTCGCGGAATTAGGTATTTTTATTATTAAGTTTAATTGTCCGCGATTGATTTTACGTTAGAACGAGAAACTGTGATAATAATCACGATCACGAGTCTTTGTAATATTACTGAAGAACAAAAGAACCGTTTATAGTTTTCAAGTTTAACTCATTTTATAAGTCGCAAAGAGAACGTTTTGAGCTTCTACGCCGATAATCTATTCATATATAAATATACAGTAGCGTTTTCGATGCTAGCGAGAATGCGAAAGCTGGACAATAGAAACAAAACGAAAAAAGCTGCAACTAATATGAGGCAAATGCGTACGTGATGCGAAATCGGTTCGTTTTTTGTTTGTTATCACCGATCGACGTATGCTGCCGATCATCGAATAAGTTGACTAATAATAATGACACTTTTTAAAATAGCGTTTTATTTTTTTAAATCCGATTATTTATGAAATTTTTTTATTTCTGGTGCAAATGAGCCGCAAATCTTGTTGAAACTCATTTTTATTTCCGTAGAATTTGTATCTACCGACGATCAGTTGTTTCTGATAGTTAACACCGATTATAATTTGTATATTTTTTTCCTATATTATTTACTCACTACAGGAGTAGTAAAAATATTAATTTGAGACAGAATATAATTCTTTATAAATATTCTAGCTTCGATTTTAATACAGATGACGTTAAACTTGTAAAGTATTGTAAATTACTATTACATATCTTATATATGTTATTTACTTTTCATATATGCATTGTACATAATATATTAATTCGTATTACAATCCACAAGCGTACTATTTTTATTATTATTGCTATTATTATCGTACTATAGACGTATTAGAAATTGTTAAACGTGTGAAACATCGAATAATTATCAAAAATTCATTGCTTAAGATAATAACGAGTAAAAAAAATTGAACTAAACTGTGTGTTTTCAATTAGTATAAGTACCTGTTCCTTTTGCAATCGTTACGCACCTACCATTATTGTACAAACATTAGAAAACTGTACAAACTCGATTGGGAGATAATGTTGCAAAAAAATGTACAGCTTAAAAATTAATTTTTAAACGAATTGTAAATTTAGAGAAAAAAAAAATTGTAAAAGAAAAAATTGGCAAGAAAAAATATATCAGCGCAACTAACGGATTATATTAGAACATGATCGCCTTGAAGAAAAAAATATATTCAACTAGAAAAATGGCGGGATAAACGAAAGGTGTCCACCGGCTGGTACCGGTAGCTCTTTACATTGTCTCTTTGTCTTGTAATTCGACATAAACATTGACAAAAATGCATTCCTTTTTGAAAACGGGCAAATTGGGGCCTGGCGAGACAAGGAAAGCATCAACCTCGAAGTCGAATAAGGAACAAAAGTCCGCGCCAGCTCCACCCTGGGTTGAAAAATAGTGAGTACACTTACGATTTCTAACCTCAAAACCTTTAAAACACTAGAACAAAACCACCATAATCATAATTATCATTACGCTCAATGTTGTTTATTGACTTCTCAATGTTTCAGACTATTTTAAGGAGGACAGAGGTTTACACTGGTCAAATCAGTGCTAAGTTTTTAAAAGTGTTCATATAATTCTTTGTTTTTGATCATTTAGAATGATGGCTTGCGCAGTGGCATGTTTTCTATATTGTATTAATACATTCACAGCTGTTTTATAAAAAGAATTTAGTGATACACGCCACTGTCCAAAGAACATTTTTGCACTAGTTTTTTTTAAGAAGATTAAAGCATAATATTAGTCTGATTATGATGAGTAATATCTCAGTTTGTTTACTGCTGAATGTTTTGTCAATTCACGTAGATTTAAAAAATGGTATTAGTCGTTTAAAAGTTACAACCGTATGTTTATCTTGTGCTAGGTAAATGAATTGTCGACAGTAACTTTCGACATGACTTGTAACTTTAGAGTAACTAATAATATCAAAGGATCTATGCAATATCGTAGATCATGAATCAATATCATGAATATGACGAATATCGTGATTCAATAAAGCAACTATCAATTAATAAAATGAGCTGTTGCTCATCATAATCGAACCATTTCCATCGTTTATTCATTAAAAATAAACATCTTTTCTGAAATTATCATAAATTTCTTAATTTTATTTCAATTCGGTAGTTATATATTTTTTCTATATTAAAAACATATTAAGCTATGCAAATTTTCCATCGCAATAGGCAGTCGAGTCATAGAAAATTGTAGTCATGATTTTTTTTAAATAGCCCTGATTTGACTATTTTCCTCTACCTTCGTTAAACCTTCTGGCATCAAAATCTCAAGATATGAAAATGTTTCGTAACAACAAAGCTTGCTCTATGAAAAAAAAATTAGAACATAATATCGGCATCATCATTTTGATTCCTCATACAGGAAGCTGTTTTCGTGATAAAAAATTTTCCCGAGATTTTGATGTCATAATACTTAAAAGTCCCAAAATGTTGAGAAATCATACTGAGAAAAAATGTCCGTATGCGTGTGTGTATGTATATGAGATGAGCTTGCAAAATTGCAATGGATATATCTTGAGAACGGGTTACTCGATCATCCTGAAACGTTGCACACGGGTTGGATCGTAAACCTCGTCATTTTGCTGCAATTTTTGGTGAAATCCCTAACGAGTGTCTCATGTTATGGTTGTTTGATTTTTCCAAAAACAGAAGGTCCGCTCTCTAGCTTGCATAAATTTGTAGCTATCGAGTTAAAACTTTCTATAAGAATAGGCCAGGGGACAAGATTATTTCATATTGAGTTTGGCATGAATCGATCAAGGCGTTCAAATTTTATGGAACCATGAATTTTTGTGATTTTTCGAAAAATATCTATTTTTGCTCTAACTTTCGTAAATTTTTATCAATCAAACTGAAACTTGATATATAAATTGGCTAGGGGACAAAGATACTTGGTTACAAATTTCATGTGAATCAATTAAGGGGTTTAAACTTTCCGCAGTTTTACCAAATTTTCAATTTTATTGAAAATTTTAATACCACTTTCTCAATGAGAAAGGCAGAATTGAGATAACCATTTCCCATAAAGGAGAATCTGTGGGTCGGCAAGAAACACGAGAAAGCAATGTGCGAATATGAAATTTGCACGCTTTTCACTATTATTATTGTTAATTCAATTTAATTATGAACGATAATGTTTTTCACAGTAAAATATATAAATAAAATGTATCGAATAAAATCGTGACAGAGTTAATACATGTAATGAAATAAATGAAAAAAATATTTATACAGAACATACAAGAAATATGAGGTGGGTGGGGGGCTTATAATTTATGCGGCTTTTTGACCGAGTTTAATGTCAGCGTCCATGAAAGACAAAGTGCTACCCATAGGTCAGTAACAAAAGCTGTAATATAAAGTTCATCGCTATTTCTGTACCTTTGGATAAAAGAGAAGAACGGTGAACAACGTCTCAAAATTCTACAGTTTACCGTTGTCCTATTTTATCCGCAAAGAATTTCGCGGTGGATAAATTCGGCGATTTCTTCAGCATGTATGGCGATATAAAAGAGACAGACAACGTGTAGTACATCGTCTTAATTATAAAGCCAGACGCAAGAACAAAATAATGGAAGGCTCTCTAAAACATTGATTTCGGAAGCCTGAATAATTTTTTTGAGTCTCTCCAGTTCGTGGATATTACGTGGATCCCTACATTCGATACCATTAAAAGCAGCCCAGATATTTATGAAACATTACGGTAACATTTAATAATAATGCGGTAATCCGTGTACAAGTTTCTCGGGTAGACAATGATGGAGGCACAGGGGTCAATAATAAATTGGAGGGCCCATCCAGGCCCTGATTCTTTTAAGTCTCTTCGAGATGCTTATGAAAAACAACTGTTGCTACTGGAAGTTTGACAAATGATTATGAATGTTCATCGACGATACTCAAGCATTTGCAATCTTTTGCCAAAATGTGAATCAGCAATAATAGTTTTTCATAAGCAGGCGACTCTTGACCAAGCAGAGACAACGCACAATCAGAATGTACCTACGGAACAGTGCAGAAACCTTTCTCAAATGACAGTTTCGGTGCAACGTTCCGAATGCCGGGGTGAATCGTCATTTGAGACATTTTGGGTCTTTTATGTTGCATTGACAGGAATCTCCGTTTTGCATAAGGGGGCGACGTCGGATGAGATATTTTTATAATGTTTAATCCAAGGAGTCTGTATGAGACTCTCCTTCCTTGCTGACTCCCCGTCCCCAAAGACTTTAATAATAATAATTACTATCATTGTAAAATAGAATTTTTTCTGAAACTCCTTCGTGTATCTTAGTCGACCAAGAACCGTGGAAGATGTTGTCGAACAGGGAGAAGTTGTTCAGGTGTTGCGTCAGTGCTTGTCCGGTGGTGACTTCCCTAATCTGCTCTTCTACGGACCACCGGGAACTGGAAAAACGAGCACTATCCTTGCAGCCGCCAGACAACTATTTGGCGACATGTACAAGGAACGAATATTGGAACTGAACGCTTCGGACGAACGAGGAATCCAAGTTATCAGGGACAAAGTAAAGTCGTTTGCGCAACTCACTGCTGGCGCGACAAGGCACAAGTGAGTTTTCCAAAAAGTTCTCACTGTCGTGCACAAAAATCATATTTAAAAGAAAAACAGAAAAATAACAATGCCTAGCCCATGATTACTTAGTTAAAGGTTTGAAATTTGCACAACATAGCTTTTCGTAAGGTTCGTAGCAAAGCCAAAACTTTTTTCTCGTATCTCTCAGGATTTACCCTCGAACCATTGAAAAATTATTGAGATTTTCTACGAGAACAAGATAATCATACGTTTTCATAGCTACAATAAAAGTCCGCCTCTTGATTTTTATTTCGGTACGGCAGAGATTCAAATTCAATTTTACGAACTCCTTAATAAAAAATAAAACAATACAACATTTTGTTCCAAATGATTACAGTTGAATGTGAAATTTTCGATTATCTGACGACCTGTGTTGTCAGAGGTTTTGAAGGATCTTTTCAAGGAATAACAATTTTTTTCAATTTTTATTCTTATTTCAAGGAAAATATAAGAATTTTAACGTATTTTGCTAATTTCATGATAACTCGAAATCTTTGAAAATTTTACGTTCTCTAAAATGATCAGATTTCGAAATATCTTTTGGAGAAACAACTTTTTTCTATGATTTAATTTTTATATTAAGGAAATTTGCAAAATTCTATTTAAAAAAAAAACGATATTGCGTTTTCACGCATTTTGCCAGAATTCTTTTCGCAAATTCTTTGTTGTCACTATGCATACGAAGCGATATTACGTACAAAAGAAAATTACGAGGTGGCATTATGAAGGAATTTCTATAAACGATTGGTATTTTTTGATAAAAAATAGTGGTAAGCCCTGTCCGCCATTCAAAATCGTAATCCTCGATGAGGCGGACAGTATGACGAGTGCAGCCCAGTCCGCGTTACGAAGAACCATGGAGCGTGAATCTCACAGCACACGTTTCTGTCTTATATGCAATTACGTTTCACGGATAATCGAACCGCTTACCTCGCGTTGCACGAAATTTCGATTCAAGCCTTTGGGTCAGGAGAAGATAATCGAGAGGCTAGAGTTGATATGCAACGAAGAGGAACTCAAGGCTGACAAATACGTTCTGGTTAAGCTAGTCGACGCGTCCGGCGGTGATCTGCGTCGAGCCATCACTTGTCTGCAATCGGTTACCAGACTTAAGGGAAAAGAGATAGAAATAACGGTGGACGACGTTCTGGAAGTTACCGGGGTATGTTATACAACAAAATCATAACAGCTAGGTGGAAATAAGTATTTATTAGTGACAGTTCAGAGGCTAAGTCTCCACGAGATCTTAAAAATTATGTCATTGCCTAGAGAATTTTTTGTAATTATAATTACTTCCTCATAGAAGAAGCTTCGTTTTCATTTTTTTAAAATTCGTAATTTTCAAGTCAGGATACTTGAAATTGTCGAATATGTTTACATTTAATTACATTTTTTATGTTGTGCAAAAAATGTGTTAGCACAATCGTTCGCACTAATTTTTAGCTATCGACGTACTTTTTAAAAAAAATAAAATAATATTCAAGAACGATTGGTATTAAATTTCTGCCGAGTTTGGAAAAAGGTTCGGATTTTATAGAAATTTTCATTTTTGGAATTTATAACTTTTTCTATATTTGAAAAATTTTACGATAAAAGAGCCAAAATTTCAAGCACTTGGATGATAACATTTAGGAATATTTGATACAAAAATGTTGTTAAAATCTACACGTTTGATAGAATTTTATAGAACGTTGAACTTTTATATCCACGATAACCGAAACTTTCAAAGATCAAAATTTTGTCACTCGCAAAGGGGTTCAGTAATTTATATAAAATATATTGCACAAGTTGCACACTGTACGGTCTTGTTATTGGCTAAAATTTTTATTAAAATATATTTAATCAATAAGATTTTGGAGTATTTAAAAAAAATGTCTTTATCATACAAATGTTGTAAAACGTTCATTTATACAAGTACTAGCAAAATGTGGTAGATTAGGCGCTTCCTCATTATTTTCCATCTTTCCGAGAGAGCTTTCTCTACAAAAAAGATCAAGTTGATAACCATACTTCCTCATAGAAGTAGCTTTGTAAACGATTGACAAATAATAAGACAGTAATGTTCAATGTTCTACTTTGCACCTTTGTCTGTTTGTTTGTTTGTTTATTTAATTTTATTTATTAAGACATGATCATATCTAAGAAAAACGATAAATTTGAATTTAACTTCGTATAACGTAGGCCGTAACGGTCCCGAATATATTTTTTATATATAGTTAACTTATAGTTAACTTAAAACTGAACAATAATACAAAAGATTTGTTATAAGATGCGTCAGTTGCGAGATATCGCGGTTTGAAAAAATTAAAAAACCAAATATATTTAACTTTTTGTTTAATACGAATCTGAGAAATGAAGAAAAAAACCGAATTGATAATTAAATGAAATATTTTAGATCGTACCTGATATTTGGCTCGATCGTATGCTCGAAATGGCCAAGTTACGAAAGTACACTGATATCGAAGCTTTTGTGGATGAATTCATGCTCGAGGCTTACGCAACTTCTCAAGTGATTGAACAGTTAAATGATATCATCATACGTTCAAATGACTTAAACGACAATCAAAAGTCTATCATTGGAGAAAAACTTGCCGTATGTTTTCAAAAACTTTTTTATTCCTTTCAGCATCGTTTATTTCTCGTAAAAATAGTTGAGAATTTTTTGTTCTTTCTCTTTCAGGAATGCAGTTATAGATTGCTGGAGGGTGGCAGCGAATACTTGCAACTGTTGAGTTTGTGCTACGACATAATGCAGGCTTATTCAATGCAAAAATAATTATTTCGCTCAACTCGTGTTATTATAATTGATTAATCCTTATGACGTTCAAATTGTTACGTTTTAAAGTGAGGCTCAATGCCGACAGTTCACATCAAATCTATCAACACGTTTTTCTCGAATCCACATCTTTGTAGGGACATCGAAAGAGTGAGACTCACTGTGTGAATGTGAAACGGAGTGATCCCCACAAATCCTCGGAAAATCTAAATCCGAAAAAAATGTGTTAAAAATGTTTAACTATGTCTCTCTCGCATTTGCAAATTCTCAAACCATAGACCACGTGACTCGAGCCTCCCTTTAAAGTGATGTACTATACCGACAGAGTCGCCGTAAGTGCGAGTGAGTTAGTATCATTGATGAACGTTAAGATTATGTGCTACACGTTTTTGTCATTATTTCTCACTCCACCGCGATTGCCATATACGCTATATCGCACTCATAACTGCCTAGTCAGATTAACACATTGTCATAAGGCGAGGCGACACATTAGCGGACGTGAAATTTAATTCCACGTCGATCGGAAACGTCGACCATTTGTAAATAGTATGGATTCGAAAAACTGGAATAACCTCTCTTGCACTCTTGTGGTGTATATGAACCTTTTACATCACCTTAAGACTGTGTGACGTATCCTCACCCTCACCCGTCCGGTGCCCAGTCGATATCAAAAACTGTTTCTCTATTTTTTTATTGTGCAGAATATTTCTGAACAAAAGCACATTAGGTTCATATACCGAAATTATTTTTATTGAAAAACCCTCGGCATCTTTGAAAAAATAGGTAAATAGCTTATGATAACGACTGCTGTGTGTCACATGACATCTCAAGACGATTCACTACATCCAGCGGTCGATAACAAACACTGCAATGCAAATTTTTCACCCACGATTGAGATCTTTAGGATAAAAGAGAAGAACAGTGAACTTGGTATAAAAAAAGTCAAACTCTAAATTATGGGGTTAATCCCATTATTTATATACCATAAAGATACAACTTGTGTTATAATAAAATATGTCATATGAATTAAACTACTATGCGTAACAGAATAAGAGTCAAACGTTGAATTTATCGCGTTGCAAAATTTTTCCTTGTTATCTTTATCTTCACGTTTTTTTTTGCGTTTCTCACTCGATCTATCGTTATTTTATATTCATAGGATATTATGCAACAGTTTAGTACGAAGTTTAAAAGGCATCGCAATCATGAGAGCTCAACAGAGAGATCAGCGACTGTTAAGAATCGACGAAATTGCCTATTTTATATTTATATTTATATATACATCGTAAATCGATAATGAAGCGTTTTTATTTCTATTTTTTTTTTGTTCGCACTGCAAGGGAAGGTCCCGGAATTTTAGGCAATAATTGTTGCGTCAAAGCCAAAGAGAAGAAAAATAATTGCATTTCTTTTTCTACTGTCGTTAAAAAGTCCATCGGCGATTCTCGTTTCGCTTACCAAATGTATCGATACAAAAAAAAAAGAGAAAAAAAATTCCCGATCCACAGCCGTAGTATCCGAGGAACTTGAAAAAACGACGTTGCTGAGTATTCCGAGGCCCGTCCCTGATCGGCAGACAAATATATATATGTATTTCTTCTTTTTTTTTGCTCAATTTGTTTCTGTTTTTTTTCCCCGCTTGCTAAACTCAAGCCATTTTACGATGCCCACGCTTCTAGTTCCTTCAGGTCGGGATCTTCCTCGACTGGTTTTGCTTCTGAAACAATAAGAACGAATTTTTTGGAGTAAACTATAAAAGGTTTTAAAAAACTAACTATTCGTACCTAACGTTGAGGTAAAAATTGATCAGTAGCAAAAAAAAATGTAATTAGACGTTAAAAAAAACTTTTTTCTATGAAATATTACACAAATTCCTACAAATACTCTGAAATTGTAATCCTACGAATTTCTGGAGATTGAAAAACGAACAATTTTCATTTCAATTTGTGGATTTCAGGGTACTCGTTGAATGTTGAAAAATATTTTTTATTTTTCCAAATTGTGACTCACTGGAACGTGTTTTTGCTGGAGCGACAGGCACGTCGGTCACTGGAACCGACGGCAATTCTTCACCGGTGCTTTCGATACCGAGCAACTCCTTGTCGAGTTGCTCCTGTTCAAGCTCCTCGAGTTCTCTCTCCAACTCCTCTTCGTCGACGTCCTGCCCAAATGCAACTGGATTCGATATCGCTTCGGAAATTTCTTTAGCAACGTCTTGTTGCTCGGCTATGTCGTCCATCATATCGTGTACTTGATCGACGTCCCTGCTCGATTGAGAAACAAAACATTTTAAATATATTAAGCGATCTATTCGATAAATCCTCATATATTTTATGTTTCTTTCCAACGTACATGTGTTGATGCGCTGCTTTGAGTGCGTCAGCTGCGTTCTTCATGGTTGTTATTACAGTGGTATTTGTGTTAGCATTTTCTAAAGCCTCTCTCTGCATCTCAATCGTCGACAACGTTCCATCGATTTGCTGTAGCTGCTTCTCGTATCTTTTCTTTCTTTTGAGAGCCTGGACTGCAGCTAAAATACAATTATTCATTATTTATTAATCTCTTGCACTCCTAGCGTTTGTTTCTCCATGTATCTTCGACAAACGTTCGTTATGATAAATCATTGAGTACTCAAAATATTTAGTAGAGAATTCTGGATGATTAATCGCCATTTTTTAATAAAAGTGAGCAATTTGCTAATTATTATTGGAAATTGAAGTAAAAAAGAAATGTACGTATGAATGAAATTTAAAAAGTGCCGTTTTCTTGCACCTCATAAATGCAAAAACAAAATTGTTTCATATTGAAAAAAAAAATCAATATTGAAGACAATTTTTTTGGTTTTTTTTTTCATTTGACAAAACAGATTTTTTTACCTCTCGTTACATCCTGGATTTTACAAAAAGGAGGCAACAAAGAAATGATATATCAATCTCCGTTTTAAACCAGAATGTGCTGACTCAGGGTCGGTGTAGACTGGTGTTGGGGAAATAGATAACATTTTTACACCGTAACATTAAGCCAATAATAAATTGTATTATAAATGAGGCGAAATAACGAGTAATAATGATAGTACAATGAAAGAGGTTAAGATAACGATAGAGTTTAAATGTCTGAACTAACTTTTGATATTTTAATCGTGCGCATTCAATCTGCACCCACGCACGGTTGGTAAGCACATTTTAAAATAGTGTCAATTTTGTATATAAGAACGTCATTAATTTGCGGCATTTCACTCACGAACTGTTTGATTATTTGATGTTGCGAGGGTTGACCATCGTGGTCGATCCCCGGAGAGGAATTAACTTAAACAATGAGAAAAGCAGTGCTGAAAGCACAGCGCAACTATATCTTGAAAAAGGCAGCGAGTGATTAGCGGGATCCCGCGTGTCTCGAAAACGTGCTGCGTTTCGCCGGTCAGCGTGGACTGCTGCCCTAAGCAAAAGGTTAGCAACAAAAACATACCCAGTAGTGATAAGCGCTACTGGGAGGTACAAAAATTAATGCACGTATACTCGGTTGAAACAAAATTTAACAACAATTCAATACAAAATTCGTGTTTTGTCCGGACGTAACATATTTTTTCACCAAAATATATTTTCAAACAGAATTTAAACTCCCATACTACTTTTTTAACATTATTAAAAGACCCACTGAACATTCTTGCGTTAGATCAGTTTCGTGTACCTATATGGAGAGGATAACTGATTGTTCGAAGAAGAAAAAAATGTCTCACTTTGAACACTTCACTATTTTTTTTCCATCTTTCTCATTTTCAAGCAGAGATGGGAACCCTTTAATTACTCTGAAACATATACTTTCCATTCTTTTATCCGATCATTTGTTTTATTATTAATTATTTATAAAAGTTACTTTTTCTGTGAGTCCCAACATGTCCCAACTTTTTGATGAGCCAATTAAGAATTATTTCTTCGTTAAACTTAATAACAATAAATGTATTATAAAACAAAAGTAAGACTCGATACTTTTACTGTTGCATTTATTTTATATTATTCTGCTTCAACATGGAGCAGGCTTTCTTTGTATGATAACCAGATTGTGTTTGGTTGGTTCGTCGGTTCTCGATGATAAGAATAAATGAATGAGCGCATTGATAAATGCTGCTCAACGGTCAATCCTTTATGATATTACGCTTACGTAGTACGAGCCCACGTGTAAAGAAATGTTTAATTCTCATTCATTTCTGCTAAGAAATTAAAGGGTCGTCACATATTCATGAACATTTTTTTTTGCGACAATTTCATGTCAGGATACTCAAAATACTCTGAAACGTAGAGAAAAATGCCGCTCAAAAATTTCAAATCTCTGTATCTTTAAAATAACTCAACCGATCTAACTGAAATATGGTTTCCAAATAAATCAGAAACGTCCCATTAAAAAAAAAACATTTTTCTTTAAGATCAATGTACGGATTGGCATTTTATGACATTTTGAATTTTGTAGTAAATGTCTGTAAATGCTCCTAATGCCGCTAATCTTCCGACTATTCAGTTAAATAGTTCTTTATCGGTAAATTAATGTTTACAGATGGTCTCTATTGCATTCGTTAAATATCTATAATAAAATCGTACGGATTTTATGGGATTTTAAATTTTTGAAAAAATTTGTCTCTTTTATGAGTAGAATTTTAATTTACTACAAAACAGACTCATGTTCAGTGGAGGTAGATGTTGAATGTGGCAAAGATCGGTAGAAGGATTTAGATTTTACAGCAATATGAATTTTTGAGGTATCAAACTGCTTCTACTTTTGAAACATTTGACGAAAAGAGCTAATAATTCAAATGGCACATAGCAATATGCAGGGATATTTAGTATTTAATTTGGTGACAATCGATACAAGCGTTAGAATTTTATAAAACATTGCATATTTATATTCACGATTGCCAAGGCTTGAAAAATAAAAGTTATTGAGTAAAATTTTTATTAAAATATATTAAAGTAATAAAATATCAAAGTACTTTGAATTTTTTTATTTCTCCATAATTCAATTATCGTTACTCTTGAATTTCTATTATTTTTTTAACAATACAAACTAAAACGTTGCACACTGTTTTCTCATTATTTAATATTTTTCACGTAGCCACCTCGGTGAGGACTCCAAGTTTGATCGACGTACTGTACATATACAAAGTACATGACGCGGTACACGGTGCTCTGTGAGATGTCTGTATTTTTGTGAACTGCGGTGAGACATTTTTATAATAAAATAAATAAATAATGGGATAAATAAACAAAAAGTGTGAATTTCATAGTAACAAACTCTCATTTCAAGGTGAACAGCGCTATCAAATGTTTATCTCTTGAATTTATTATCTTTTAGTTTTGGGGCCATAAAAAACTACGATTAACAGCATCATAATCGTTCTAATTACAAAACGTCACAATGACAGCTAATACGAAAAGCGACCACCATTAAAAAAAAAAACGAAAACTTGGGCCACCAATGAGAAAACGAGAAAAATGGCGAATGGAGGTGCAGCGATTGGTTAACTACTCGTTCGGTTACCTCGTTTATTCTTAGCGACATTTTTCCTTGCAAGACCAATCTCCAGCTCGATTTTTCCTTCAAGAAAATCTTGTTTCTTGATTAGCATCTCCTCGGTCTCGCGCAACTTTTGTATTGCTTCGGAGGTCGTCGGTGCTGCAGCCTCCTTCTTCCCACCAAAAACTTTGCTGAAGAAACTCATGTTTCAATCGTTTTAACTATTAAACGTTAAAGTTGCTTCTTCTCTTTGGCTATTCGCGGGCGATACGCGTCAAACTCAATTTTCACTGTCGTATTTGCTAGGCTAGAATGAAGGTTCAACAACGACGACGACGACGACAGGCACGATCGCCATTTTGAAATTACACTTACAACACTCATACGTGTAATATTCTTCTATGTGTACTCACGTACACTATGATGTCTGTATGTACGTGTGTGCGATTCTCTGGGTGGGTGACTACGTCATGAGTCATTTTCCGATTCGTAAGAATCCCAGCATTGTACAGCAGACCAATTGCGAGTTATATCGCGGCGGCACTTGAACTGTGTAAATCTGGCAGCAGATACTGTTTTTCTAAAGCTTCAATATATTTTTTTTAATTAAAAAATGTATCTAGGAATTTTACTCAAGTTTCTCGTAACTTACCGGTCATTTGAGAACGTTATTTTGTCAACGAGGGTATAGTTCATGACTTTATAAATATATGAAAATTTACTAATCAATTTCGGATCTTGCCACATTTTTTATTTTTAAATAGAATATTTTGCGGCCAGTGTGTAAATGCATCTTTGTAAAATAAAAGTAAGATGACAAAGAAACAAAAAAAGTATTAAAAAAATAATAAAATATTTTTAAAAATCGCATTAAAAATTAATGTTCGCGAGTACGGGAGAGTACGTGGTTGTTGACATCCAATTCTTTGCCGAAAGCATCAAGCATATTCTGGTAGTCCATTTGTTGCTGAAATTAATTTTTGTTTCTTTTCAATATCTCACGATATTTCTATATTTTTTTTTTATGTAGTAAATATATACATTCAACAAATCGTTTTTCAAATTTTCTCGTCGTTTCGATAAATTTATAACTGCGCTCTGCAAAATCTTGACCTATTGAGAAACAAAAAATATATTTTTTAAATAAAAAAAAATCAATTGATTTACGATTTATCGTCACGTTTGAATGATTTTAATTATTTTAAAACGCACCTCGTCCTCTGTTTTTCGTAAATCCTTCTTCAAATCACTGAGCAAAGACTTGTACCGATCACGTACAGAATCGTGACTTATATATTCAATCCTGCTCAAAGCTGTCTCAGCCTTCTTAATTTGGAATTGTGATTCTATCAGCTAAATTTTATTTTATGAAACCAGACGTTAATTAAATTTTTCTTTTTTTTTAATAAAAAATCACTAAATTAACAACAATAAATTTAAAAAAAAACAAAATATCGGTGCGATAGAATACAAAATTCTAGAGAATAAAAATAAATCAGACCGTTTGTTTCTTCATAGAAAGGTTTGCGGCGAGATCCTGGAGCTTATCTCCCACACTTTCTTGCTTCTAGGGGATTTTATTAAATATAAGTTTCAGTCTGAATCCGCTTACAACGGCGCCGCGCTCTTACTGCTTCGTTGTGATTGATCGAGACGTTATTAAATTCAAGTTAAAGTGCTTGTGGACCAATCGAAGCGATGGAAATGGATAGCTCAAGAGAGCAAAGTCGTTTTAATTATGAATTTTTAAAAAGTCTAGTTGCTTGAAAAATTTTTAGCTATATATGATGAAATAAGAAATAATAACTGACTTTCGTTGTTGATAACTTTTTGGAAGACCAATCATCGTAAAGTATCTGCAATAAGAGCGATATTAGAAATTTTCGAAATTTATAATATTAAAAAATATGTAACTCGCAAACTTACGCTTTTCTTGAGTTCCTCTTTATCACAGTTGTACTGAAACAAATTAATAATATAGAATAAAAATAGCAGCAAGTACAAACTTTGTTTAATGTAAAATAACTTATATTCTAAAAAAAAATGTTACCATAACCATAAGAAACGCGGAAATGCACAAAACGACAAAGAGAAACATCCATAGCAGTTTAAAACCACACAGTTTGAGGACTAGAAGCCACATGGCGTCGTGAAAGTGAAAAATAAACATTTCGTTATAGTAATTTTTTAACTTTGAGAAAAAAAATACTTAACAAGACTTTTGACTCCAAAATTTTTATGTTGCTGTCATTTTCTCATTGAATTATTATTATTATTATTATTATTATTATTATTATTATTATATGCTAAATATCTACAGGCGAAACAAAATCATACGCTTCCTCTTACGGAAAAAAAGATTAATTGAAATTTTGTTACCGACCGAGTAGTAACATTCCGTTGTGGCTTCACTGCGATCACCAATGGCGCACACCTACTCGCACCCGTGCTAGCTCAGTCGGTAGATATTATCTTGAGATGGATTTGTGTCCTTTAAATATGATTGACGGCTTAGGGGTGCTTCCCCATGCCATGTAACTTGCGTACGCGTAAGATAATCTTAACGAATCGGAGCATCTCATCTAGGGATTCAAGTATCCTCAAATAATTTTACGCTTTTACGCTGTTATGCTTACGCCGAAACCAATTTTTCGCAGAACTACGACGATGCATGTGTATTAGTGCGTCTGTGTATTAACAACTATTTGTTTTGAACGTTTTGGCACATAGGGACAGCCGGTATGTATCTCATTATTAAATAGCACTTGATATTAAATAATTTAAAAGCTATGAGTCAATCATAGCTCATAACTTATTTATTATTATATTTATTATAATAAGTTATAAGCTATAACTAACTCATAGCTTATAAATTATAACATAGCTCTGCATCAACTCATGGTAGTGAAAAAACTGGTCGAGGCCAGCTTTAATAACTGGCCTCGACCAGCTTTTCTCTGTTCAAGCATTTGATAAGTCCTTAGCTTCCACTTTTTATAACGTTTCCAGATGATGATTAATGCCACATCAGAATTCATTGTAAATAAATTTCAACTCATCAACACAGATCAGTCTCAACATAAATTGGTCGTAGAAAAACTGGCTTCAATAAATATTTATTCTGTATTTTTGAGAGATTACAGTCGAGATTATAGATTATTGTTTACAGGTTAAAACTCTTATTGTTACAGGTTATATCTCCGATCAACTCTGATTATTTGCGTACATGGCACATATATTCCGCTGCATACACTCTCGCATTTGAAAGTACCTATTCCCCATGGCGCGTATTCAACGCAACGCTACTTTACAACGTCCAATGATAATTCCGATTACGGTTTTTGTTCTAGTACTACATATGTTTGGCAATCTGCGATTCGTTGCGCTAAATACGCTTTACGCAATCTTTACAGAGATACGCGTCATGGGGATTCGGGGCTAAATAATAGCTTAATCTGCTAGTGATTTTTCGCCGTGGGGAACCGCTCTCTGACTTTCAGATTCGTCGAAAAATGATAGGTTTTCGGCGTCTGCCTCTTTCCAGCTTAATCGCACGGTAAAGGCTGCTTTTCTCTCGCACATCGAGTAACGCGCCCAGCACAGCTCTGTTTCCGTTAGCCTCCGGCTTCTTCAGCTCAAATATCTTTAAACATTGTAGATATTCTTACATTTTTGAGAATAAAAAGAATTTGTTTGACCCAGTGCCGTCCTTAGCGGTAGAAAGTAGTGCGTTGGATTCTGATTGGCTATACATTTCTCATCCCCACTCGTTGATATCATCGCTGTGTTGCGTACAAAGCTTTAAATCAGCTGTTATCACAAAAAATTTGACAATTTTCGCAGTTTCCAGTAGAGGCCGTCAAAGAAAATCTTAATAAAGCTGTGTCACGATATTCTCAACATTTCTTTCTTAATTTATCCTTCCAACTCTATAAAACCGTGTTAATCACGGGATTAAAGTCCCAGAGTGTAATTGAAGGTAAATATGGAAGTTACGATATTTACTTTAACCAAACAAGTTTAACATTTTAGGTATTTAATTAAAAAAAAAAAAAATGCGTCCAGATTTTTTTACCATAATCGATAACCTATCGATTTTATAAAAAAAAATGTTTACCAAAATTTAGATTATTACTGACAATGAGATGACCCGTGTACGATACATATATCAAATGAAGGGGCGTGTTTCTAATAAAATAATTAATTTTATTTTGTTAAAAAAACTTTGTATCCTAAAAATGTTAGTATTATTAATTTTTTTCAGAGATATCAATTGTATGAAACGTTTATAAAGTTGAGGGGTGTTTCTAGTGATATACATAGAGAGGATGTTATCAATGGAACGAATACCGGATCAAGTGGGTTACTTGGTCCTTACGAAAGACGGTGCTGTCCTGACGGTAAAGTTTAAATGCAAATTCGACTTATTTATATTTTAGAGAAAAACCATTATAGAACGAAAAACGAATGGGCCATTGAATGGGCAAATGAATGACGATAATCGTTTTTTCGTGATTAACCCATAGAATGCCATTTTGTCAATGGATATTTATAATATAATTAAATTCAATAAATCATGCTTCTTTAATTCTCGAGCTTGATTAATGTATAAATTGTTATGTACTTGAGGGGATCGAGTCACTGAAATATCATAAAAATGAAATTGGTCTATAACCGTGTTACAGACGTAAGTTAATAAAAAAAATATATCAGTTGAAAAGCATTAAACAAATGAAATATTTTCATAAGTAAAATATTTTTTTTTAGCCTGATTCATCCGTGGAATTCTATTTTGCTATTCTTAAGTAGTTACTTTCAGGTTGCACCAATGGACTAAATTGGTTTTGCAAAGTGTCCTTTACTCTGTAAGAAGACTGTCCAGTTTACCGATAGAATTTAGACTAAAATGGCTGAGTAAAGAAAATTATACTACAAAAGTAAAAATATCTTGTTGTCAACAGTTTCAAATTGCTTTATTTCTATACTTGGACTGGACACAAAGCCAATTTGGTCTTTAAGTGCAACCTGAATAATGCGACAAGTTGAAAATTAAAAAAAATATTTGTTATGAACTTGGCTACAAAAAAATATTAGACGAGAAAATAATTAATTTAAAAAAAAAATTTCTTTTAAGTAATATTTTTTAATGTTTTTTGGTTGACAGTCTTCTTAAAGTTATAGTATTTAAGATAAGTCTAGGTAGGATAGATAGGATCTTTAAGATTCTATGAGATTCTAGGAGAGTGTACGGTATCTTACTGGGACTCCACAATTCCTATATGACTCTACTAAGATCTGACTAGGATCATAAAGTAATTTCACGCCCTGTGTTAACTTGTTTAACAAATACGTTTTATAACAATTGCAGTCTGGCGGTGAATTGGAAAACGATGAAAGAGTTGCAAACATTGTGGCCAGTTTGGTAACCCTTACCGACCAAATTGATCCAAAAGCATTTCGGGCCAACGAACAATTTGAGAAAATATCCATCACTTATCTGGACCATTGTTACATCATATGCCTGTCGAATAAAAAAATTCACGTGTTGAAGAAGAGATTGCGGTCTTCCACCGATTCTCAACCTGTTGAGCGGCAAGGAATCGTCGATGTTTAGTTTAGTTTAGAATTAAGATGATGTGATACCACACGATTGGTTATTCGGATAAAAGAGAACGGTAAAATGTGTTTAACAAATTTACAGATCACTGTTCTCGTTTTTTACCCGAAAGATCAACCGTCTCGCAGAAATTCGCGATGGGAAAACTCGTTAGAAGAGTGGGGCTCGCTAGGTGAATGTGGCATAGAGTGAGCCCTACAAATCCGATATTCACCAAAAACCTGTGTCCGAGAACATTTTTTAGTTCTGTCTCCCTCGCACTTACGAATCCTCGTTCCATAAATGACTTGACTTGAGCCTCCCCTTAAGGTGATATGGTACTGTTCGGTCGGTAACAACAACAGTAATCTGGATTTCTGTCATGGTTGATCTGTCGGATCTGTCGGATAAAATCCGTCAGACAATTCTGCAGGGTAACGTTCTCGTCTTCTATCGGATATATCAACCGTAGCAGAGAAATTCGGGATTGCAAGTTTAATTATCCGTTACACCCATACATGTTCCACATCTTAAGATTATGTGTCATCCTTCGGTCGGTAACAAAAACTGTAATGTAAATTTCGACGAGACGACATTTAGCACATCGTCTTAAGACGTTACCGTCGTTCTCCCTCGTACCACTGCAAACGCTATTTCACTCGTAACGGCCAAGTCGTTATAACACATCGTCTTAAATCGAAACGGATTATCGGTGATCGAATTATTCTTTTCTTCAAGCTCAGATCTTTCTAAAAATTAAAAATTCGATATTATTCGCATATTCCCTATCGAATATACGCTGATTTATTATCAACAAGGGAGTAGATTTATTCTATGTTGCAAGCGGAATTTAATTTAAGGCAAACTTTTTCCATTTTTTCTTCATGAATACTGAAATTTTATTACTTATATGGGAAATTTTCCCCTGCCTTCATGCTAATCAATCTGATTATATGTGAGATTTACTTGTGTACCAAATTTTAAGAATCAGCCCTGTGGATATTTATAGTTTTCAATAAAAGTTAAATATATATTTCTAAATGCGTGTTATTGGGATGAAGAACCAATTTTTCCCGTCTTTCGATGCCTCAGAGGTTCGTGCGTAAATTTCGAAATGGAATTTGTAGCCGTTTTGATGATAAATCATCGATCATCTCGCAAGTTTCGTAAAATATTTTGTGAAAGCTGTTCACGAACGATTACCATTGGAAAAAAGTTTTTAAAACTTCTTGAAAAATCAATTCGCTTAATGTTTACAATTTTTGTTTCTTATGGGAAGTAGTAAAATAAAAAACGACATCCACGGAAAAGGATATAAAAGTTTCAATTCGAACTTGTCTGAAAAATTACAACAAATAATAAAACTTCTCTCGATTTAATCGCAATAATTATTTACTTACAATTTTTATTTTTCAAATTATTTACTTCTTATAATTAAAAGTATTACACTTTGAGAGCAAAATCTAAGTCCCGTATGACCCCTTGAGTGTCGACATATCGATATTGTTGCATATATTTGTTGATATATGCGTCACTGGCACTCAAGGAGTTAAATATCAATATTTACAGCAGCAAGAAGGTATTATTCGTCAAAAAGAAAAGATGAATGCTACGTTTCGCTATCCGAGCTTGTAGTCTCGTAACTGACGAGCGAAGCGTTTGTGCTGAGGGTGGATGAGGACGTGGAAGCCTTCGCGGAAGTGATGGATGATGCAGGTCTCGGTTTCACGACGTCGAGACATCTCTTAATCTCTCGGGCCGTTCCTTTCGCTCTTTCTCGCGACTGCGCAATGGAAATCAGCCTCTTTAATGGCAGTGTCGACGATTTCTTCTTATCTACTAAATTTACATAAGAATCGACTGTTAAAAAATATTGGTTTCATCTCTAGGGAATAATGAAATGGAAATATTGTTACGAATTTTATGTGAAATTTTCTTTAGAAATACTTTCGATATCGTCGTGATATCTCTGGTGAAGTTCTACGTGGAATCTCAACGAGATTTATTTACTAAAACGTTTAGTAATGAATTTTTATCCAATTAAAAACCTTTTCTTTTATTCTGCGAGAGCAAACGTGCCAGCTTGATGTCGTCTTCGTGTTCACTGACTAAAGCAATATTCAGCCCAATTTTGTTCAGTAACGCTTGATCTGATTTCTTTGTTTGCTGAAGCTCCTTTTTCCTTGCCTAAAATCAAATTCTCATTTTAAAAACATTATTGCACGGGCAGTTCATGAACCATAATCTGTTGGTCACAATTGCAAACATTTTATATTTCATAGATGAATGTTTGACGATACGAACCCTAAAGGATGCGCGCAACGCAGAATTGGAAGCGTAATCGTCTCGCCATTGAGCTTCGCTCAAGGCCATCGCGCCGTCTAATCCAGAATTTCTTGATCGCGCCGTTTTTGTATCTTCCACCCCATGCTCCAGCTTGTACATCGCATCGTCATACAATCTTCGCGATACTTCCTTTGTTTCTGGCACAACTTGCTCGTTTTCTTTTGGATCCCATCGATTCTCTTGTCTTCGGGCACCGCTTACTATCACATAATCTAGATTCTACCAAAATAGACATACAATTTACTTTAAATATTTACAAAATTTATAAAATTTGTGAAATTTACGAAATTTATACTATTTATAAAGTTTATTAAATCTGAGTGATTATAAAATTCCTTCAATTCATAAAATATGTATAATTTACGAACAAATACGTTTTCTAAATTTATACAATTGAACAAATATTTAAAAAACTTGTGAAATTCATGAAACTTGCATAATTTAAAAAAATACAAGATCCACAAAATTTTAAAGACAGCAAATGTAATACAATTTTTTAATTAGTTGAATTGAGAAGCAGCGTTAATATTCATACCGCTGGATCCGTCTTGATTTCAAAATGATTGTCGCACAAGTGACATTTCATTCGAAACTGGTAGAGTGGCGTGCTGTAGTACATTCCGATCTTTGTTTTTTCGGCATTGTAACGCACGCCCATTCCAATGTGATTTTCACATCCGTCGCACCATATGTTGTATGGCATTTCAAAGCGAATTATCAGTATGCCCATGTGTAGCTTACGAGCTCTTTCTCTAAGGGCGTGGGTTCCCATGAACTTGTTAAGACCTCCAACGCGCGGATCATAGTCCGGCGGATAATACAAGTTCGTTCCCTTGCGTTCACCCATTTTTCTGAAAAAAAAATGTTTTTTGACTATTATTTTATTTATAAGTTGGCTTTGTTGTAAATGACATCTAATAAGTTTTCCATCTGATTTTTAACCTCAAAATTTTCTTTACCTGTCACAAAAGATATGCAAAATTTTTTGCGACAAAGTTTTTTTTTATTAATCTTAAACAATAACCTAATATTCGACTCGAGTAATAAAAATTCCAAATATCTGGGTGTTTTGTGCGAAGATACCTTACCTTTATGTTTCTTCTCGTATTTTAAGTTACGTTACTAACAAGTCCTGGATCTGTATCTTCACCCTTCACGGTTATATTGCTTCTTCACTATTGTATGGTAGCCCAAAAAATTGTTTTACTTTTCTGTTTTGCATAAATATTAACCATCGATCATATTTTAATACTTTTTTGGAGCTTGACAGCTGTGTTAATTGTTATTGGGACTAGTACTTAAAATCCTAGGTACTCTAATTCTACGGCTCCAGTAGTGCGGTTGGTAACAAAAAAATTCCCTACGCCGGGGCCTGGAACAGGGACACGGAGACTACAGTAAAGACATCCGATCGTCGTAGTTCTAAAACGGCATAAAACATCCATGAAATAATTGCTATCCTCACCATTAGAGATTGGACCACGGTCTTACATAAAACCGCAGATTGGACTCCTTTACTCTAGTCTCCATGGGCAGGGATATCACTATTCAGGCTGCCGTCGTTGTTGGAAAATTTCCAGCAACACAGACAGAGCGACACGGTGTCGAGCACGGTGCTTTCCAACAACGACACAGTCAGACACAGTTGCGGAGCATGGTCGGACACTGTGTCGGACTCACTGCTGCAAATTTTTTAGTTAGATACAATTTTCTTTATGCATTGATTGTTGATTTTTTACTTATTAGATACAATGATACAATCTATACGCGTTTGAAAAATGTCTATTCTTCTTCATTTTCCTGCAGTTGTCAATGTCCCTAGATTTTTCGTAATTCCTGAATTCAGAACCTCAAAGCGTACCAACAAGCACCAATGTAACGGCACCCTAACTTATCGAGAAAATTTGTCTTTGATATACCGGAAAAACTATTAACCACCAAACGTTCTAATTAACCGACTAATAACCGTCAAACTGTAAGTAAAAAAAATAGGCAGAAGGTAAAAATTGTTCTGTTGACTCATGACACGAGTCGAAAACTTTCGTTTCAGTTTTCTTTTGGTAATCGTGTACTATTATTTTAATAAATCCCAATACCTTTATTATCTGCTATCATTATAAATTATGTGAAATAAATATTTTTCTTGAGTCTTTCAAATAAATAAACAAATAGTTTATTTAAATCTCACTTGGGCGATTCGAAGCGTAACTTCTGCGCAAGTCAAATTTTCTTAGTTCCACACAAGTGGTAAAGGTGTCGCACCGGTCGACGTACATTTTCACATTTGGTACGAATTCTCTCCGATTTTGTACTTTCGTGGATGCATCTAATGACGGGAATGCAACATGGAGTCGACCGAAAGAGTGTCGCGCGTCAGGTGCACAGCCCGATCGAGTTAACGATCAAACGAAATACTAGGCGTCTGTCGAAAGGTGAGTAAACTATTGTTAATGCATTATAAAACGGTTATCAAGATATTCGCGGTTCAATGGTCGGCTGAGAGGTTTATTTTCCGGCATTGAGTAAAACTCGATCGCATCACGACGATACGCGCACCGAATGGCCTCGTACGAACATGGAAGTTGCTGATCGTATATTCAGTTGCGTTAGCGTTCAACTCGATTTAACTACAACAGGGATTTGTCCGTGTCACGAATAATTTGACTTTGCTAAAATTTTTAGACATTTTACGAACATAACAAAAAGTCCAACGTGTTTCTATTACTGCAGAAATCTGAAAATCTCATTTTTTCCTCGAATAGAACGCTCCGAATAAAATTTTAATCATCGGAAAAATGAGTAACTTAAGAATTCTAAATTATTCATATTATTTATAAAATTAACGATACAGGTTTAAAACAAATACTCGGAGTACTTTATTGATAACCCAATTTCTCTAAAATATTATTATTACTTTTATTATATCAGTAGAAAATTGTACAGCAATTATTATTGGCTAGTGATTCAATATAATTTTCTGCAACAACCGACTGATTGGATGCTCACAATCAGTTTCTTGTAATCTTATGTAATATTGTAAATTATAAACTATAAATCATTTTTATTTATGTGTAAGATTCTCGGGTTTGTAATTTTCTGCAGCAGCTGAATATAATTAGACGATTTACATCTCTTTTCTCATAGAGGAACTTTTTGCAATTTTTTTTTCTTCCTTTTGGATTGTTATGTCAGGAATAAAATGGTCTGTAGCAATGAAAAAAAGTGCTTTAGAAAAAATATATATGCGTCTCTTTCTCTCTGGATGAGCGTGCATGCGTGTATACGCGTGTCTGCACATACAATTCATATCGATGAGACTCTGGGTCTCACAATTTGTTAGATATGGGACCTAAATTGGGTTTACAAGTGGATTATAATTACACAATATTTGAGATTGAATCTAGCATAAATTGGTCTGGAGGTTTAAGTTTTATGGTGTATTAAGTTTTGTCGAAATATGTTTATATATCAGGAAAACATGTTCAGTACCAATGGAGTGACATTAAGCAATGAGTGCTATATAATTTGATGAAAATCAATCGAGTGGTTCCAATTTTATGACAATTTAAATAGTTTGTATTTTATCAAAAATTAGTATCAAACGTGTAATGTAAATTTCTTTGCGACGCTTTATTTTTTTTTAATCAAAGAGGAGAACGGTGAATTTCGTTTCACAATTCCATAGTTAACCGTTCTCATTTTTTATCCGAAAAATCAATCGTGGCAAAAAAAATTGCTATCTTTCTTGCACATATGGCGATCGGAGAGAGGCAGACGATATGTAGCGACATCGTCTTAAGAGGAAGCGAAACCTCTATACTTTCATAGATGTGCTGCTTCTCTTTTATTCCACCGTGAGCGCCATACTAATTCTATCTCTTTCGCACTCGTGGATGTTTCGCCTCCACTTAAGGAGAGATGAAAGCCCCCTCTCTCTTTCTCTTTCTCTTTCTCTCTCTCGTTTCTTCGAGATCCCGTAAACGCCAACTTGGTCGGTAACGAATCTTTCCGTCCGAACTTTTTTTACGGTGTCAGAACTTTACAGATAAAAGCACAGCACATCAAGCTTATGGGTAAAATTCGTTTTTTTTTCTTTTGAAATCTCAATGTTATTACCGACTGAGTACATTTCGCTTCTCCGTAAGGCGATATTGTACATCCTTCCCCATCCATTCTGTGCTCAGTAGGTATCAGAAACGGTAATCCATTTTTTTTTTTCGAGGGGGCTAAACCTTTAGGGGAAAACTTAAATTATTAGCGTCTGTGCAACTAATAGATAAAAACGTTAAGGATTTTCTTTTGCTCCAAAATATTTAAACCTACTTGAAAAAAATGTATTACACGTACTTTTACCGATTGATTCTGTTTCATATCACCTTAATATTCTAAATGTATTTTTTTATGCTACACAACATAAAGTGAAAGGAAAATAAAGAAGCAAAAATGTATTGGCATACTCTTTCACAGAGTTGACTGTAATGTGATTCAAAAGAATGAGAAAGCAACGTGCAAGGTTCTACTGATACAAAAGATAAGCACTTGCTAAAAACAATGCAGTCAGTTAGTTTTCTAGATCGCTTTCCAACTGTATTCCTTGGTGGTCTTTGCATATTAAACTTTTTGTTTACTACAATTTACTAATTAATGCTGTGAATCTCTTGTTTATAATATTCCGTAACATTGCGATAATGTACTAAAAGCAAATTGTGTAATAAACCAGGTCCACTATCACCTCATATTTTCTGAAAAATGATCTACCTTGATTTCCAAGTTAATTATCAGTTGGCATTTTTATTTGTAGTTTTTTATATGACATTATTTACGAAACTGATCTGTATTCCTATGACGAGTCGAGAACACGTTCCTTGTTCAGCCATGTTGTCTCCGCCATTTTTAATCGTCTCAATTTTATATATACATATATATCATTACGTGAAGTATTATGCGTGTAACGTTTCATGGAAATGTAATCAAGTGTCCGACGGTAATCGCGTGACAAACAAACTCCACGAAATGTTCACCGTCGAGATAAAACAAATATCTTAGCACTCCGTTTGCTAAATTGTTTCTTCGATCAACAGTAGTAGCATCAGACAATTATTTTCCATAGAAAATAGTATGAAATTAATGATGTTGGCTCAGCTTCTCTTTCTATATATGATATACAACATTGTTTTCTTATAAAATTATATCTCCTTATGAAATTATTATCCACAATATGAAGGCATAGTAACTCAAATTCTTAACTTTTTAGATATAAATATGAGTAGAAATAAACGGCTTTCATGCTTTTATCAGACGAATAGCAGCAAAATAGTATTAATGATAAGACCTGATCCGGAGGTTCTCTGAGTTAAACGTAAATATTATATTTATCCTAAAGGGCTGACAACGAGGAAATATTATTAAAAAATTAGTTAGTTAAGGGAATATTCAGTTAAAAGTATCCTGTTCGTAAAAAGTAGACAAAACGTAAGCGTTAGTTTTCAATCAATCTTCTCAATGCCTCGAGATATCAATGAGACGTCTTATGCCACAAAGAAAATACATAAAGTTGATATTTCAAATAAATTCCTCATTAAACTGTAAGTTACTAGAAAAAAAAATATCTTTCATAAAAATAAAACCGTGGGTTTTCTTTCCGGCGCTTTTTCCGACAGTGGCTCTAAAGATAATTGTATCCTCCCTACGTTTAACGGCTTCGTGATAAATTCGTGAAGCGTCTACGGTAAGATTGAAAATCTGACGATAGTTATGAAATTTCTTGAAAAAAATCTTTGAAAAAATACGTCGAAGATCCGTAGTGCATTATCTGTACAAAAGTTGATCTTTGGAACTTACGCTGAGCCATTTGCTAACGGTTATTAAATAAATTAACAACCAAATGATTTTCCATTGAATTAAAACCAATTTGGAGTATTTATTTGTATGAGGTACACACTTATCTGCTATGCACTTAATCTCGTACGTTTAACTTGACTATGAACTCAATATTTTATCGTAATTCTAAAGCTTAAGGTATTGGGAATCCTAAGAATATTGATATTTAATTTATAATGAAGTCAGTCTTTGAATTTCGCATCTTTATGTACATAAGGAAAAATACTCAAGATTTATATTTTTGGAGCCCGTGATTTTGCGGTTTTTAGTAATTTATAAACGCTCTTAATTTGAAATAAGTCGCAAAATAAAATTATATTTAAATAAATTGTAGCAAGACAATTAACCCTTTGCGGTCGTTTGTCTACTCTCAGCCACCAAAGCTACACTACGTTACATTAAATACGACCACAAAGGATTAAGAGTTGTAATCGCTTACGAAAAGGGTGCTTCACTCTTTCGTAATGTCCGTACTATCGAGTCGTGACCCTTCAGTTACTTTTCAATGCACTCTACTTATTTATTTGTTCCACGAATGATTGTATATTAATTATCTTTTTAAATGTCTTACCCAATCGGCTGTGAATTATCTGAACATTTAATTGAAAAGAAAAACAACATTTTATTTCTATCAACAATTCATTAATAAAAGCCATAAATATTATAATAATGGAGAAAATAAGGTGTCGGTGTTTTTCTTTCATGGGATTTTATCATGAATTTTAGTAGACAATCGCTTCTTTCTTTGCTTTTAATGAAACTGTACGATAAAGAGAACAGGGAGAGCAATGGCTCAGTGGATGAGGGTCGGGTTCGCATGCAGCGAACTCGGGTTCGATTCCAGGCCGACACTAATGGGTTTTTTATGTGATCCCGGTGGGTCGCTTGCCACCTTAAATTATGAGGCGAAAATACCTTGCACTGATATGCGCGCGGTGAATGTGCTCTTCTGGTAGTCTCCCAAGCGGTTCTCATGACTTGGATAAGGCGACTATTTAGCCGTGCACTGACTCGCGCATCGTTTCATTGGGAAGGAGGTGCTTCGTACTCGAGTTTACTCGCATTAAGGGGAGGCGAAAGATGCACCATGTGACATATGAATGCGAAAGGGATAGCTGCTAATTTATATAATAAAAATTCCTCATCACGTCAAGTCGATTGCGTCTGCATAATGGGGGGAAATTTGAAACGATGCCAAGGGCGGATCTTCAAAACTGCACGGTATACGTAAAAATGAAATCATAGATAGAAGTAGGATTGGAAATATGAAAGAAAGCAATAAGTAATTTATAAAATAAATAGAAACAGCATGAGTTGGAATGAAACGGGAGGTACGCAACACCGTTGCATATAAATAAATTCTTTACTAATAAGAATAATTATTATTTGTTTCAGAAAATAGAGAGCTTTTGATGGATATTGATATAGGAAAATAAAAATGGAAGAACCAATGGAAAGAAAAGACGCTGCTGTGGCGATAGCGGCAAAGGAGCCATTGAAGACGGAAGGACTAGTGCCGAGTCCGGACACGAGCGAGCGAAGCGAAGGAACCTCATCGCCTCCGCCCAATTGCAGTATATGCCTTGGAAAATTGCGAAACACGTCTTTCACCGACAGTTGTTTGCACCAATTTTGCTTCACCTGCCTTCTACAATGGTCAAAAATAAAGACCGAGTGTCCGCTCTGCAAGCAGACATTCAAATCCATAATACACAATGTGAGATCAGAGGAGGACTACGATCAGTACCACGTGCCTCGGGAATTGGCGTCGCAACTGCCGACCCAGCAGATTGCATCGTTAGATGTAAATTTCGAACTTGCCGGCGGCGTAGAGGGCCAATTTCGACGATTTATTTACAGGTACCTTTAGTCAATAATTTACTGCCGATTTTCTGACTTAATTAATATGCACCGTGTGTCTTGACATAGAAAATTATTTATTTTCTATCGCCCGAATATTAAATTGCAGTATACGGCGGTCGGGTGGTATTGATTAGGGGTCTTAAAGAGGATTTTAATTAAAAGATTTGATGATTAAAATACATTTTTTTTATTTGTTCATAATGTACTTAATCAATATGGAGATCATTCTCAGACATTTTAGGCGAGGAAATGGTTATATCTTATTGCTTTATCACTTTTCTTTACATTCTATTCCGACTCTAACGCGCTGTAATCGGTCATTTCTCAAGTTCGATGAATTACGATGAAGAAGCCAATAAATCGAAGATTTTCGCACTACCGATTCGTTGTCGAGTCTATCTTATACAACAGCGAAAGGGACTCTCAGGACAAAGTTGTAACCTGCATTTATCACAAGACTTGAGGAGTAAAGCACCTTTTACATTAGAAATAACGGACAAATACTGTAAAAATTCTATCTGAGGTTCCAGCTCAGTGTCCTCTCCACTGTAGTCAAGTATGTTTTTCTATATTTTTTTTTGATTACTAAAATTACCGACAGTTTCTTTGTATTGCGCAGGAAAATATTTGTATTTCGATAATCCTTCGCTCATTCCTAACGATTCAAATGTTTTAAACACGTCTTTCTTTGCTTGTTTGATTTTTTTTATTACATCCTATATGTCGTCTTTTGTATTTTTTTGACTCTATAGTTATTTTCCAGAAGACTTACTGTTGACTATTGTAGAGTAGGCTGTACTCATACGACTTTAGAAGTCGACAAACAAATTTCGTGCGGCTGGCCACCGTTTTGCCATGGTAAAAACATATTGGAGCGATTACCTGACGTTGAAGGATGCTTTTTTTAGTTTGAAAATTAAGTTTTGTAGGACATGTGAATTAATTTTCATAGATATGTAAGTACTGAAGGACAAGAAATTATCGGAAATCGAATACAACGATATTGAGCCTAACCACGCTCTCCACATTCGCAACACAAAAATGCAATACCAACAACTTCGATCCAAAGGCTTCATTTTTTTAAAAAGAAATGTGCTTACGAATATATTTATAATTTGCAAGTAGACAATTGTTGCTTCGTCACCGGGAACATTCTGTTGTATTAAGTCAGTTACTTTGGGGTCACTAATTTTTCAACAGACGAATAGCTTATTTTATCTTTCGCTGACAAATCTTTTTGATGAAAACAGTGTTTATCTTTCGATACTGTGTCAATGACAATTTTTAAGTGGCTCGTTGAAATGATGAAATATGCAACGGGAATAATTGTTGATGGTTTTAAAAGCCGAGTTCTAAGTTTTGCATCTATATGCACCGTATCCCAAATAGGAACGATTTCGGTTTCAAAGTTTGCATAAAAATATGGAATGCAAAATTCTCTTCCCGTCAAATTTCGTGCAAACGTTAATATCGGTGCCTAGCTGAGATTAACTCGAATTTCCCTCGGACTAAATTCCAAACACGTGTATTCCCTCTTTCCGCAAATACTGGACAATGTATTTTTATCATTTGAGAACATCTTCCGCATAAAACTTATTATCATTGCCGAATATACGCAAACAAAATGAGGAGGGTTCTCAATTTACGGTTATGCCATTATGACGCAAGATAAACGACGACAAGCCCGGTTTCGGAGCTTTCTCCAATCTTGACAGCGGATGTAACGAGATATGTACCAGCTACGGGCATTTCGTTGTTGTCCAATCGCAGAACAAAACTAATTAGTTTGTTTGAGCGACTATCATGCTGCACTTGTCCAGTGATGCGCGTCAAATCTTCACTGAGCCATACAGTCAGAGGTAAATTTCGTGTTTACTAAAAATTCTTTTAATACTTTGATTCGAAATATCCCTTAATTTATATCATGGTCAGAGTTAACGATCACACGACTTATCGTACTTAATTAAAAGATTGGCAAAATTGCATATAATGTTTCATAGAACATTCTTTCTCCTATCTTGAAAACATATGTACCGAAGAGCTTTAAAGCTTCGTCGTATCGGCTCGCTCCTTTTGTGTTTTTTTATTTATTGTGGGCGCTATAGATCAGGATAGACAAAAAAAATGTACTGTGACGAGTATGTACCAGCTACGGGCATTTCGTTGTTGTCCAATCGCAGAACAAAACTAATTAGTTTGTTTGAGCGACTATCATGCTGCACTTGTCCAGTGATGCGCGTCAAATCTTCACTGAGCCATACAGTCAGAGGTAAATTTCGTGTTTACTATAAATTCTTTTAATACTTTGATTCGAAATATCCCTTAATTTATATCATGGTCAGAGTTAACGATCACACGACTTATCGTACTTAATTAAAAGATTGGCAAAATTGCATATAATGTTTCATGGAATATTCTTTCTCCTATCGTGAAAACATAAGTACCGAAGAACTTTAAAGCTTCGTCGTATCGGCTCGCTCCTTTTGTGTTTTTTTTTATTTATTGTGGGCGCTGTAGATCAGGATAGACAAAAAAAAATTTACTGTGACGAGTATGTACCAGCTACGGGCATTTCGTTGTTGTCCAATCGCACTGGACAATGTATTTCTATCATTTGAGAAAATCTTCCGCATAAAACTTATTATCTTTGCCGAATATACGCAAACAAAATGAGGAGGGTTCTCAATTGACGGTTATGCCATTATGACGCAAGATAAACGACAACAAGCTCGGTTTCGGAGCTTTCTCCAATCGTGACAGCGGATGTAACGAGATATGTACCAACTACGGGCATTTCGTTGTTGTCCAATCGCAGAACAAAACTAATTAGTTTGTTTGAGCGACTATCATGCTGCACTTGTCCAGTGATGCGCGTCAAATCTTCACTGAGCCATACAGTCAGAGGTAAATTTCGTGTTTACTAAAAATTCTTTTAATACTTTGATTCGAAATATCCCTTAATTTATATCATGGTCAGAGTTAACGATCACACGACTTATCGTACTTAATTAAAAGATTGGCAAAATTGCATATAATGTTTCATAGAACATTCTTTCTCCTATCGTGAAAACATATGTACCGAAGAGCTTTAAAGCTTCGTCGTATCGGCTCGCTCCTTTTGCGTTTTTTTATTTATTGTGGGCGCTGTACAGCAGGATAGACAAAAAAAATTTACTGTGACGAGTATGCATCTTCACTACGATCCTTCGCTGTAACACTCGCTTCGTTTATCGATTTATGCTTCATGAACGATTTCAGAGTATTTCTCACTTGCTCGTTTTTTTTAACGAGTATTCGTAGCTTGTCATATATATATCGGTAAGAATGAGGTAACGCGTGGTTGATCGAATCAGATCGTTGATGTATGATCCGGTAGACGATTCCGAACATTTTTTGTCGAGATACTTCGTTCGGTAACGATCCCAACATAATATTCCCCCATATTCTCCCCATACCTGTAGCTAAGAGTATCCTCGACGATATAACAAAGTAGACACAAGGCTCAGCACAAAACTGACTCGACTGGACTCGACTATGATGCACTCCTCACTATTATATTGATCTCGAAGCTGCTACTACACTCAATACGAAACGTGTTACAACATTTTTTGTTTTGGTCTCGCCGCTGCAGTTACCTCAGCGCCTACGACTGGAGGCGAATAGGATCCAAAGCAAAATAAAAACTTTGATATTCTGCAAATATCATGTACTATCCGATGATTTCCTGATTTCACGTGATTTCGCGTGTTTTCATTCTGGTTTCAAGCGATTTTTTGTGGTTTTAATTCTAATTTCATTTCGAGGTGGGTTCAATGATTTCACGTGTGAATAGCTCCTTGTCTTTAGCCTTTATTTAGATTTTGAGTATTTAACATTTACGTTTATAATAATTTGCTTCATTGACGCGGAGAAAATGAAGAATTCTTTGAAAAATATTAAAAGAGCGGTTTTAAAGGCGTTAAACACGTTCATCAACCGTTCGTTATTGATTGCAGGACAACGATGACTCCGAATCGTCGTTATGGCTTACTTCTCAATCCGGAACAGGTGGCCAGACGCGAACAAATACCAAACATTATGCCACCCGCAGTGTCCAGGGAAGAACGACGATTTCGTCGCGTAAATCCCACTGGATACAGACGCAATGTTTATCAACAGGGCGAATGGTCCAACTTCCTGCCTGATATTCACGGTCGCTTACGCGAATGCAGCGCTGAATATTACAGGCAAGAAACATAATAATCATTCGTTACACAATCCAAGTTTTTTTTTTTTAAATCATTGAACATAAAATAATTTCAAATTTTTCAATATTTCATTACAAATATTTATTATTAATTTAGAACAGATATTAAGAGCGTTTTATAAACAAAACTAGAAAATAAAGAAAATACATATAACCGTAGGTATTGAAAATTGAGTATTTCTTGAATTGAATTGTAACAATTTGAGTCAAAATTCAATTTTGTAAATATTTCATTTTAAAAAACTATATATACGAAGCGCAATTTTTTTTTCTGTTTCATATTTCGTTTCTGAAAAAGCAACAAAATAATGCAAGAAGATCGTATTTTATGAAAAAAAAATTAACTGTTTTTTTTTTTTTTTTTTTTTTTTCTTCTTTTAGGAGACATCCGCATGAGGTGAACCGTCTCATACCGTGGATAAACCGCGAACTCCAGATACTTTTGAATGCAAACGAAAGCCACATAGCATACGTTTTAAATGTTATCACGGAATCATTGTCCCGTTTCGATATACGCGGCCCTGAATTTCGTGATACTGTACGTCCGTACTTTGGACCTTTCACCGATCACTTTGCTCATGAACTTCTCAACTACGCTCGCACCAGTTTCGGCCTCGTGGGCTATGACCAGTACGTCACCTATCCATCTCGCAACCGAGGTTTGTAACGTACTCTCCATGTTTGCTTTATTTATTTATTTTTGTTTTTTTTTTTTCAGTATACGTTTTCTTTAGGTTTTTACGTTATAAATATTATCTTTCAGTAGTAAATATTATCGTACTGATGTCAGTTTTTCGAGGATGCTTAAAACAATGTAAAACATTCTCAGTGTTTCTCACTTCGCCGTGAGCGCTATTAATTATAACTCTCTCGCATCAGTAAATGTATAACATCGTCTTAAAGTAATGACCTACACGTAGACTGTCTCTCCCTGATCTCAGTGCGTGCAAAGAGAATAGCAGAATATTCCCATCGCAAATTTCTCTGTCACAATTGATCTTTCCGATAAAAGACGGAATGAAAACGGTGAACGGTAGAATTTTGAGCCGTAGTTCACCTTTTCCCTCTTTTATACGAAAGATCAATCGTGGCAGAGAAAATTTCATTAGAGGGTACGTTATTGACCGAGGAGTCGTTGGAAATTCTTCTGCCACGATTGATCTTTGGAATACAAGAGGAGAACGGTGAACTGCATCTTACAATCCTACAGTTTACCGTTCTCATTTTTAATTCGAAATATCAATCGTGGCGGAGAAATTCGCGATGGGAAAATTTTACTATTTCTCTCACACGCATAGCGATCTGAGAGAGAAAAACGACATGTAGCACATCGTCTTAGGAGGAGACGAAAGATTCATCCCACAATGTACCACGTGACATCTGGTGCGCACGCATTTACGCAATCCTTATGGTGTTGTATCTCTCGCACTCAGTCAGGTTTCGCCTCCCCATAAACCCTGAAACACATAAGTAACATCTCCTTAGAAAAAAATGTTTATTCTCTGAGTATTGAATGACATCCGCAAAACCCATAGTCTCCGCAAAAACCATTATTTTTCCCGTCAAGTTTTTAAACTCGAAAGAGGAACTAATTAGCTTCAAGAACTGTTTTCTTTTACTCATTTAATACGAACCTATCGCACTAATCGTCTTTGTATCTTGGGGTGTCGTCGACATCCCAAATTTACTTTTTTTTTTAACGACTAGCAGTAATTGTTTTATTTTCCGATGTAATTTACACTTTCAGGTGTTTAAATGACTTTCGTTCTATACATTTACTAGTATCGTACCCGGCTTCGCCCAGGTTTATTTTTAGTATCGTTACCTTAAATAAAACCAAATGCTATGATTTTCAAATAGAATTTGTGTTTACTGCTTCACTAAAATGTGAATTGCATTTGAAAATTCATGTCAAACAAAAACAGACATTTCCATTCACTGTACTCGTATCATAGTAACCTTTTCTTTTTTTAAAAAGCGTAAGCTATACCTACTGCGAAGAATAACTTTGCTTTTTTAAAAATTAAAATTAAAGGTCAAAATTCAATAATACTCTTAGAAAATTCAAATGTCCGTAACTCCTTAAGGACTCAACTTGAAGAGCTCAAAATAGTTGCGTTGACCGAGAAATCAGGAGACTTTTCCAAAATGTCCAAGATCACCTTCCTAACACGCTCCGTCTAGGAGGAGTTTAAGGGACGGAATCCACACATTAAGAATTATAGTATAGATTTCTCTTGTATCTAATAATTTAAAAAGTACCGTTTCTTTAGCCAATCAAACTAAAGATTATAATAATATGATAAACATTTGTATCTCCTCTCTCACTAAACTGTTTCCTTTTTTCGTATCGCTCGCTATTATGATTTTTTTTTTTCAATTCTCACATACACAAACATACAAAATTGATTTCCCCTTAAAACTTTCCTTTAATATTGATACATATATATCGTTAGTGCTCGTTATCCAATCGACTTTTGATATTATTCCACATTTTCGCCGTCTAATAATTATTTACCAAAACTGCGAGATCTTAATTGAACAAATATTGATCGTATAACGAATTAGAGCGATTCTCGAAAGTTTTAACAAGATGGAAAAAACGTTGCATTCGCAGGTTTGTCGAGTGAGTATGTAGGCCGTGTAGTTTCACCGGTCTCAAGTGTGGGCAGCACGTCCTCCGATGATTCGGATGTTCGAGTAGTAGATCAAACGATCGATGTTTCTCGAACCAGTGGCGAAATCCCGAGTGTCGGGCCTCATGTGATCGACATGCCTGGTATGTTATCAATTTACTTCTTCCCAAAGCCTACAAAATAAAAATAACACACGTAACAACAACAACCAAAAATCGCATTTTTAAGACGATGTGCCCGACTCGACGATCGGTGACAAAAAGTCTAAAGCAAATTTCTCCGTCACGATTGATCATTTGAATAATAGAAGAGAACGGTCAACTACAATTCTTGGGTCTTACATTTGTACAGTCTACCAGTCCTAAAACGACATTAATCTATGAATATGAAAACATCACGGAATATGAATTTTGCCTCGAAATTGAAGTTCTTTTTTTTTTTTTTCACTCGTTCGTTATCGTTATACAGAAAATGTATTCTAAAAAACGTCTTATTTCATTTTACGCAGGTCCTAGTACAGTAGGCGAGACATTCCAGCTACCAAGATTGCCGATGAATCCCGACATTCTTACGATATACTCGAGCTCGTCGAGTTCAGATGAGTGCGAGGTGGTCGGTTATGTAAAACCGCGACACGAAAGAACGCCGGAAATCATAGAACTGGTATCTTCGGACGGAGAACCCGAGCCTGCCAGTAATCGTGATACCACGTGAGTTGTTAATTCAGTTTTTCTTCCAACTATAGTTTCATCCGCGTCTAATATTTAAAATATAGCAATGAAAATAAATTGAAAAATATATAAATGTCTTTGGTCGCTCTAGCTTCCGCACATTTTCAGATACCGAGGTAAATTTTTTTGCACGAATAGAGCGTTATGAAAGAACGGTCGGTAATAAATTTCATGGGAATCGATAGATGGCTTTAAATTTAATAATATTTTCAATTTTTGAAAAATGTACGGTCGCTTTGAGCTTTATCAAATTTTGCGATACCTGGATAAAAGTTTGTATGTAAATTGAACATGATTCATGGCTGGATATTAATCTTCGTTAAAATCGATTATGCGAGTCCGTATTAATGAAACTTTACAAAAAAAAAAAAAAAACTATTGTTACTCAAACTTCAAACATTTCGCAGATAAATAAAATATAAATAAAGAACGGTTACGATGAAATTAAATAAAATAAAAACGAGATTCGATGAAACAGTTGAGATTGTATAAAACTTTGCATTTTCGAAAGAGGATAATATCTGTTCGTTCTTACTCTCGTAAATGTGAGCGCGATTGGTGTCTACGATATGTAAAAAAGCGTGCAAAGTGAAACCTTGCATATTGTTTTCTTATAACCGTTGACAAAGCTTCCTCTGTCAGAACTCCAAAATCGTTTAACATTGTCATAGCAAGCGCTTTGAGAACGATATAAAATAATAAAGGAGTAATTTGCAAGGTTCCACTCTCTCGGTTGTTTAAAAATTTTTTAAATTGATAATAACTAAAATTTTAATCACTTCTTTGTTCGAAATAGTTATCTCGATACGCATTCCACTTGCAATACCACCGACTTTCAGTTTTGGAACTATGAAAGTTTTTTAAAATTAGAATCTTGAAGGAAAATGAAAAGTTATAGTAATTTTGTGAAAATAATTTTTTTTATTTCAAATTTCATTCTTAAAAGGTTTTTTTAAAAAAATATTTTGAAACAACGTAAGACATTTTTAGTATTTGTATTATTTTAACCGTATATATCTCTGAATCGATGGATTACATTCCTCGTTAGCGAAGCAATACATTTAAAAAAAATTAATTTTTACAGATGCCGTACACCGTGCGAAATTCGCGAGAACGACTGCGAGCGAGCTGATTCATCGCACGATGATCCTCGCCGAAGTACGCGAAAATCGGGTCGATCGCGTCGTTCCTCAGACCAGCGTTTGTCGATAACGAGCGGCAGTAACACGAATGGTGAGAGCGAGACCGAGCATGGGCGTCATTATCATAAAAAGTCTTCGTACCGCGCAGAGGTTCGTCCACGAGCACGCGCAACAGCTCGAAAGTCACGCACGAATGAAAAGCGCGACCGCCCGAGTCTGGCTCGAAGTCGAAGCGACACCCGTCGCCATCAGGCCTCGAGTTCGTCGAGTTCGCTGGACCTAAATTGTCGTCGAAATTTGCGACGAGGCATTCGAGATCGTGCGCATTCGCTCAAGCAATTGGGTTTGACGAATTCTGACTCCGCAAGTGACAGTTACGGCAGCAAAGCGAGCAGAACTAGCAGCACCAACAGTAGAAGCACCAGCAGCAGCGCCCGAAGTATCGCCACGAGAGTTCGCAAAATGAGAGCTCGTAAAGTTCAAGTTGCCAAGAAATCTACAGGTATATATACGTCAAGCAGCAGTAGCAGCAGCAGTAGCAGCAGCAGTGAAAGCAGCTGCGATAGCGGAAGCGTCTGGAGCGGCGAGTCTGCCATTCGTCGACGAAGACACGCTCGATCCCGACGAAAAATTTCTACCCAAGTAAGCGTCTCGGTCTCGCCGACGCGTCACTGTCAGCCGGTGAATGCGACGATATTGCGCAAAGATTCATCGAATCCGAACGAATGGTACGTGAAGAAAAAAACATTGCGAGGGAGAAGTCGTAGTCGTTCGTCGTCGTCGCGTCACAGTGAAGTGGAGTTACGAAACCTGACTCGACGTATAGCGATCGACGAGTACAGAATGAGAAAGGAATCTGCTGCGGGGAATCCGGGTTGCAGTCGAAACACAGAGAGAAAAGGATGTTCAACGAGAACGAAGCGCGAACCTGAGGCTAATTCGTCGTCGAGCGAGAGCAGATCGGACGTGTCTATCGAGTCGAATAGTCGGGGAAGCGGTATATCGGGGAGGACGCGAGCGAAGGAACGATCGAGACACAGAGATGGACCGAAGCGACGAAGAATCAGGAGCGAGAGTTCAAATTCGGGAAGGTCGAACGAGAGGCGAAGGGATCAAGAATCGAGAAACGATCAAACGAAGCGGTGCGATCGCGGGCGAAAGATAGACCGCTCGTCGAAAGTGAGCGATAAGGGGAAGAGAAGTGAGCAGGCGAAACGAACCGATCATAGCAGACACGGTGATCAGGCGAACAGGGATGAGCATGCTAAAAAAAAGGGTGAGGTTTCGAAAAGTCATGAACAGTCGAGGAAAAATACTGATCAAGATCGAAAGAAGAATGATCATGAGAGAAAAAATAATGATCACACTCAAGATAACGATTATGCTAGAAAAAGCAATGATCAGACGCAAGGAATTGATAATGGTAGAAGAACCAATGGTCAGGCGCAAGGAAGTGATAACGCTAAAAAAAGCAACGATATGTCGCAAGGAAGTGATCACGCTACAAAAAGCAATGATACTTCGCAAGGAAGTGATAATGCTCGGAAAAGCAACGGTCAGGTGCATGGAGCTGATTACGCTAAAAAAAACAATGATCAGATACAAGGAAGTGATAGTGGTAGAAAAAGCAATGATCAGACACAAGGAAGTGATAATGGTAGAAAAAGCAATGGCCAGGCGCAAGGAAATGATAATGCTAAAAAAAACGATGATCACACGTCGAGAAGTAACGGTGCGAGAAAAAAGGATCACGGACGGAGAAACGGCGACACTGATCTCGCCGGCACTTCGAAACATTCCGAAAATGAGAAAAAATGTAACTCCAGGGACAAACACAAACACAAAAAGAAGCAGAAGGTTAAGAGAAGAAGATCTCGCAGCGAATCAAAATGCCAATCGAGGAATTCTAGACATCGGACGGAACGATCATCGTCGTATTCCGCGCCCACGACCAATCGCGACGATCAGTAGACTCTTATCGCCAACTTTGAAACCCTGGACCACAGCTATAAGCGGGCTTATCATAGCTCGGGATTAAATATTAATATAATAATAATATTACAGTATCCAAGATCGATGAATCAATCTTATTGTGTATTCCGTTATTCGTGCAACAATGAGAGCTTCAGTTGCCAAGGAAAAAAGTGACAAGAAGGTGAAAGAAAAATTTCGCCGAGCTTGAGTTCATTATTCAGCGACGGGCGTTTATTTATTCTTTATTATTTTTTTTTTTTGTTGTTATCTCGCACTATTCGCCTGCTGAATATCTCGGCAGATGCTAGATCGGATGTATATGTAGCGTCGCGACGCTGTCCGATTTCCCAAAGATGTAGTTCGACAGATGTAAATACGTAGCAACGTGTCTCGCTCAACGGCCAAGACTCTATTCGAAGTTTTACTCCAATTTCTGTCCCGCTGCGATTGTAAATAGTTTTCTTTCTCTTTCGTTACGATCTATTTACTTCTATAATATATTATCTTTTATTTTTTTCCTTTTCATCAACTGTCGTGACCCATGACCTCATGAGAAGTTCGCTTCAATGCAATTTTCTATACAATACAGAATATTACATATTTTTATATATATAACGCTCTTGTCTACCTTTTTCGTCGGCTATTCTTTTCTTAAACAGATAAATTATACAAATTTTCGATCCCAACCCGTAAAGTTACACACTTGATATCGTCGAGTTTTAATACAAGGATTCATATTATAATAACGCCTTTAAGTTATGTAAATAACAAATAGTTTCGTTCTTTCTGTACATATATATAAATATATTATATACACATATATAATATATACCAACTGTAGCGTTGATCGGATTAAATTATCGTTCTCTTTTTTAATCGGGGAAAAAAAACAAAAAAAACGTAATAATTGAGAAATTTTAAAAAATGTTGCTTCAATCATCTTCATTATTGTTCACAAAACAAAATAAAAAATTATCTTCTGAGTTATTTGCTTTTCAGCGGTTGACAATTGAATTCCGCGTGGCAACAGCAATTTGGTATTTTTTCTGTCAGTTTTTTTTTTTTTTTTGTTCTATTAAATTTATCTTCCCTTACGCACGTTGAAATAAAATTTCTCAAATAATGTTTTTCCTTTCAAAATAGGGGATTTTTTTAAAACTGCTAGTTCGTAGTTTGACAAATTGTTGACGTTATAGTTTGACACTAGTTACGTAATAACAATTCGTATTCACATTTTTTACCTTTTTTTTTTCGGTACGCTAACGCGATATTCTGCATCTATTGTAATTGCATTTATTGTTTCGAGAATGAACCTCCGAGACTTCATACAACCAACGCCTATTAAATCACTTTACAAGGCGTAAATAAATCAAATCTCATTTTTTTCCAATACCGCTTAACTCAAGTCCTTACCCAAAAAAAAAAAAAGTATGCAAAGTGGAACCTTACATATTGCTTCCTCATTATTTTCTATTTTTGACGAAGTTACCTCGATAGGGAAATTTGTTGATCGATTTTGCCTTTCCCATAGAGGAAACTATGTCAAAGGTAGAAAATAAGAAAATAATGGCCCGGCTTGTCAAATATTTCGGACGTAGGAGTCGTAAATAAAAAATGTTCAATTGTTATAAATACAGAGCCCATTAATGGATTTTTACTAAATTTATTATATAACACATCCGAATGTTAGTTTGTTTTTGTACTAAATTTAAGTTCAACCGATTCAAGTTTACTCGAGTCAGAGTAACGTGAATTAGGTTCGGATGCCTCTCGTCTGATGATCCCGCACGTGAAACTAATTTGTTTTCGCCCAAAAGCTAATTCGTCTATGAGAAAATATTAGAAACGGTACATAAATGCCGATGTTTCGTCAAATTCGTTAAAAACGTTTTTCGGATAAAAGACGAGAACGTCGCTCCTTGCAGAATTGCTACAGATTAGAGTAGTTCCACATCATCTTAAGGTAGTAGATGGCCGTTCGAAATGCCAACAGCATTTGCTTTGTAGGATAAAAACGTTTGTGAAACTTACGTACGCCAAACCGGAACGGACGTCGATTCCTTGAGGTTCTCTGAACATTTAAATATCGTCAGAAAGTCGATTGCACAATAGAAATTGACGTAGAGTGTAAATTACGTTTACGTCTGTCTCTATACTCGTTGTCGAAAGCCTTCGCCGCAAACCACCGGACTACGTGACCGTGGAATACGCTTTACGTAAATTTCTTTTGTGTGAAAGGAGAACGATGAACCGCGTCTCATAATTCTACAATTCATTTCTCTCGTCAGTTATCAGAAAGGTCAACCGTATCGGAGAAACTCGCGATGAGAAATTCTGTTATCTCTCGCACGCATAGTGATTGATCTGAGATCAACATACAATGCGTAGGACATCGTGTCGCGACGATGTAAAACATATTCTCAGTATTTCTCGCTGACTCTCGCACTACATGTTTCATATTGCCTTAAAAAGACGACGCTTGTATACACGATCCTGTTCCCAAATAGCACAAGTCATAAAGATATCCATTTGGTATACAAAAAGATTAGTTAAGTTTACATCTAAACGATAGCTTGTATCATTTAGACAACGTTAAGATGTAAACAAAAAGATATCGTTCGGACGGAAATTAACTAATCTTTTTGTGTACCAATTGGATATCTATTGGGCTTGTGTTACTTGGGTCATCTTAAATTAACATTCATTTTTCCTTTTCGAATTTAAAATAAATAATAAATTACCGCAACTTTCGTGTCATTTGACGATAATCTAGTATTTACCAATTCTATAACGCTATTGGTCTGTCGCCATTCCCAAGAATAAATCGCAAGCATCTCATTGGTTCGTTCACCACAAACAAGATTCCTGGATAACAAAACAGGTTGTCGTCGTCTGTACGATGAACGCCGGTTCTAACTGCAAACTTCAGATCGTGGACCACGATCAAGTATAATAACTTATATTTATTAATTTAATCCACGTTTTTCCTGACCTTGATCTAGGAACCTTGAAGAGAGTGGCGTAGGTCTCCAAGAAGAGAGTGGCAACAGGGTCTCCGGAAGAGAAGTAGCAGTCTCTACCCAGGGGACGAGCCATCGACAATCTTAAAAAAAAATCTAGAGATCTTGACCATAAATTGCGCTAGACGCGCCATCTGTGAACACCGTGAAATAAGCGGAATTCAACTGTTTACCGGATATGGCATCACAGCTACTCGAATCTTCTCTCTATAACAGTTTAGTCTACGACGCTCTTTTCCGTGTTGTCCGCGACGTAGTCGAAGGTATGTTCAATCAAAAGACCAAATAATTATGAATTATAGGTCTTAAAGTGAATTAAACCTTGTAAATGAACCCTTCGCAGTTTTCACTTCTTCAACGATTTTTATTTCGTCGCTAAAAACCGATGTATTCGCGACATTATATTGGCGCTTGTAAGAAACTTTAGGGATCGCCGCCCCTCGGGGACCACGTTTTCGATGCTCACGTTGTCACTCGGTTGCTCGTTCGGTCAATTAATATATAAGAGTTCCCGTACGATTACGTGCATCTTCCTAATTTCCGATTCTACATCTCCTTTGAACCTTTAACTTGACAATAACTTTTTGCAATGTTAATCATTCGATGTTTGGTTAGGCTCTGTCAGTTTTGAGGTTAGGTTGGTCGTTGCTTCAATGAAAGCAACCACCAATTCCGCGATAACTCACACACTTGTTATTTAAATTATTCGATTCGTATCAATGATAAAATATTAAGATTTTACGTATTATTTGAAATTTTATACAAAATTAGAAAAAAATAATTTTTTTATTGATCGATTAAATATTTATTTATTTTGACAAAAATTATGATCTATGAAGCAAAATTACTGGAAATGAATGTTTAACATAAATTTTTATGAATTGTATGGAAAAATTACTTTATTGTTAGGCATCAATGATCAATATGACTAAAATAAAATATTTTTCTATATTACGGTCATAATTCTGTAACCAAACTAATTAAATAATGCAACTGTGTTCTAAAATGTCATTTTCTTTAAAATTCAAGTCATTACAAACAAAATCTTTGTTGCATGTCGCTGATACGTTATATATGGCTTCTAATGTTAATAGTATACCTCAACTCTTTATTTTTTTATATGTCGCTGCTAGTATTTTTTAAACCTTTCAACATTTTTTATTTAAACGTGAATTTTGGATGAAGAAATTGACAAATATTGGATGAAAAAATTGTCAAATGTAACTACAGGATTTTTGATATAATTGTTGTTGGCACATACTAACTCTGTAATTTTATTTTAATGATACAAACAATTACCAATGTACAGCATTGTTAGTTGAATAAAAAAAGTTTATTTCTTGAAATCTATTTGTAAAATCTTTGCTAATTTCACGTGGAAATAAGTAATACGAAGAATTTATATTTACTCTTGGTGCACGTGTGCAGAAGATTTTGATCCAAAGGGCGAAAGAAAATCGCTTCGAATGATTTAATACCGGTTTTTGTGGAAGCTACATACTTTGAATTCCATTTTAAATTGATGCATAGATATATGTTGTGTACTTAACAAACAGAAAGAGTTAAAAAAAAAAAAACAAAGGTAAGTTTCCTTGATAGATATTCAAATCTCGCGTCATTTCATATTTTCCTATTTCGATTTTTCGCAGAAACCAGCTCATAGGGAAGTTGCATAATTTAAAGAAAAAATGTTTACTGCGACGTAGATCGTCATTTGTTTACAACAGACAACAGGAATTTAAATTAAAAAACAAAAGTGTTCATCGCAGAATTGTAATTTGCATACAAATTAATAAAAATTTGCAATGGTATTGCATGATTAATTTTCAATTGCAATTTTCTTATCAACTATCGGTATTTAAAAAATTTTTTTTAAACAAAAAACGATTCTCACATTTTCCTGTTTGAAAAAAAAATTCATGCAACTTCCTCTTTATATTTTTGGTTTCAGACGCATCTCAACGTCCGGACGAAGAGACAGAGAGGATTTAAAGAAAAGTAGCAAAAAAAGGCATTCACCATGCCGCAGAACGAGTACATCGAACGTCACAGAAAACTTTACGGTCGGAGATTAGACTACGAGGAGAGAAAACGCAAGAGGGATGCTCGTGAACCACACAGACGCGCCGCTCAAGCGCGAAGTCTTCGTGGTATCAAGGCCAAGATATTCAACAAGGAGCGCCGTAACGAGAAGATACAAATGAAGAAGAAGATAAAAGCGCACGAGGAAAAGAAAGACAAACGAGTTGCAGATGCGGCACCGGAAGGCGCTCTGCCGGTTTACCTTCTCGATCGAGACGTATCGTCGCGTTCCAAAATTCTCTCCAACATGATAAAGCAAAAGCGCAAAGAAAAGGCGGGCAAGTGGGACGTACCGATCCCTAAAGTCAAAGCACAATCGGAATCCGAGGTTTTCAAGGTCGTGAGAACCGGAAAATCGAAACGCAACGCTTGGAAGCGTATGGTCACAAAAGTCACTTATGTAGGCGAAAATTTCACCAGAAAACCACCAAAATTCGAAAGATTCATAAGGCCAATGGCACTCAGATTTCGTAAAGCTCACGTCACCCATCCCGAGCTCAAAGCCACATTTTATCTGCCCATTATCGGCGTTAAGAAAAATCCAAATTCCTCGGTTTATACGTCACTCGGGGTTATCACCAAGGGTACGATTATCGAAGTTAATATCTCGGAATTGGGTCTCGTCACGCAGACCGGAAAAGTCGTCTGGGGAAAATACGCCCAAGTTACCAATAATCCTGAAAACGATGGATGTATCAACGCTGTACTCTTAGTATAAATCAATTTTGTGACATTTCTTTTCTGGTTGAAATAAAAATTTCTATACAAACATCGTCGCTTCTATCGATTTATTTCTCTTTCCCAAGAATTTTCGTTTTTTTATTTTACGTGATTTTTATCTTTGCATTTTTGTTTCAGTGGATCGGTGACAACACTGCCCCATCATGCAGATCTTTGTCAAAACCCTCACGGGCAAGACCATCACCCTTGAGGTCGAAGCCTCTGACACTATCGAAAATGTCAAAGCCAAAATTACGGATAAGGAAGGTAAATAAATGTTTTTATTTATTTTTTTTATTTTTTTACAATTTTCAGTTTCAATCGAACCAATTATCCGAAGATAAAACAAACTGAAAGTATGTGCTGTGAATTCTTACTGCAGGTAGATTAACGTAGTTTTAAAAAAACTCGAACGTCTAAAATTTTGTTTCGTATGTTTGTAAAATTTGGATGAATTTTGTGAAAAGTCCAATTCTATGAAAACAAAAATATTGGCTTTTCAAATAATTGCAGTAACGTTCTAGGATGTTTGGTATTGAATTACGTCGATATCGATAAAGAAGATTTTACAGGATTTTTTTTCCTTTCCTGTTAACGCTGTTCCTCTAACCTACGTAAACTTTGATCAGTTGGACTCAGTTATGCTACAGAAATGAACTAATGGTCAGTGATGTTATACGTTTATTATATCGATACCCGATAGATTTTCATCCCGATAGGCTTCAGATTTTATAGCAATACTTAAAAAGTCCCAAAATATCGAGAAATTATATTTAGAAAAATATTTTTGTGTGTGTGCGCGTGAGCTTACAAAATTGTAACGGATAGATCTAGAGAATGGGTTACTCGATGATCCTGAAACTTTGCACATGGGCTGGGTCGCAACCTACTCTCGGTTTGCTGCAATTTTCGTCCAAATCGCTAACGGGTGTCTCATTTTATGGTTGTTTAAATTTTTCGAAAAAAGGTGTACTCCGTCTAAAGTTCGTGAACTTGAAGCTATCGAGCTAAAACTTTCTACAAGAATCGGTCAGGGGACAATGTAGTTCGATATTGAGTTTGGCAAGAATCGATCAAGGCGTTCAGATTTTATAGAATCATTAAATTTTTCGAAACAAATATATTTTTGCTCTAACTTTCGTAAATTTTCATTTATCACATTAAACTTAATAAAATTTGCAATTTTCAAATTTATTGATAATTTCAATAGCACTTTCTCTATACGGAAGCCAGAATTGAGATAATAATAATAATAATAATAATCTGTGAGTTTATGAGAAACACGAGGAAGCTATGTACAAATTTAAAATGTACACGTCTTGTTTATATTGATGGTTACCGAGGTTTGCAAAAAGGTTATATTGGTGATTACCGCGGTTTTCTTGTATCTCGTAAATGGCTTAGGCCAGGGGTCTCCAAACTTTCCAGCCTTAGGGCCATACTGATTACTCCAGTAAGTTCCGAGGGCCAAAACCATATTATCATTGTTGCCGGTGGTAAAAAGTGAAATAGTCCAAAATCTGTCCGCGGGCCGAACGTGGCCCGCGGGCCGTAGTTTGGAGACCCCTGGCTTAGGCGATTAATCTAAAATGTATGAGTTACGCAGTGATTTTTCGTTATTGAGTACAATTTTCGTTAAAATATGTTGCAACAATGAGATTTTCACAGGTTCATTCAACTTTCGTTAAACTACAGTTTTTACTATTTTATAAAACAAGAGTTTGGAGTAGAACTTTGCACGTTTCTTCCTCAGTTTCCATGTTTCACACAGCTTCCTGTATGAGGAAGTCAAAATTCGTTACAACTGTACAGATGATTTATGAAAATTAATAAACTTTTACAGGAAATACGGATGTATACATCGGTATAATTAATTTAATATACAAGTGTATCGTAAAATTATAGATCGATATATCGAATACATTAAAAATTATTTCTTTAACCCTTTGCACTCCAGCCTAGTAGGGCATAGAGGCTTTAATGTCGCAAATACGGCGACAACGGAGTGCAAAGGGTTAATATACAAATCATTCAACTCTTTGCACTCGGGAGGTGTCTCGTTTACCCAATAAATGGTGAGCGAGAGTCACCTCTCGAGGGCAAAGGGTTAATATTACTAGACATTTGTACCTTAAATTTAATATATACGTTTATGCATCAAAGCTTCCTATTTTTTTAATATTAGTTCCTAAAAATGTTAACAGTACATCATACTTGCTCAAAGACATCGCTTTAGAAAAATGGAAAATGATGAGAAAGCGATGTACGAGATTCTATGTTTTTCATTGTTATTACAAACGGACCAAAAAAAAAATTAGTTTTCATGAATAATATTGAGTATTTTCGTAAAATTAATTATTCAAATTGTACAAACGTTTGCTAATGTTTATTTATGAACGCAGGAATTCCTCCCGATCAACAGAGATTGATCTTCGCGGGTAAGCAGCTGGAAGACGGCAGGACGTTGTCCGATTACAATATCCAAAAAGAATCTACGCTTCATCTCGTATTGAGACTTCGCGGTGGAGCCAAGAAACGCAAGAAGAAGAATTACTCGACCCCAAAGAAGATCAAGCACAAGAAGAAGAAAGTCAAACTGGCTGTGCTCAAGTTTTACAAGGTTTGTAAGCAAAAAAAAAACAAAAGAAAATGTTGCAAAGTAGAAATTTGCACGTTGCTTCCTCATTCTTATGGTTCATCATCAACAATGCCTCATCTATAAGGAAGTTTGTTAACTAATTTTGAATTCATAGAGAAAGCTTTGTGGTTCACGGATCAAAAGAATGAGAAAGCATTGTTAACCCTTTAAGTCACACCGCCCGAAATCATCCAGGAACAGTTCTATGAAGAGCAGAATGGGGGTATACGCGTTGTTACGGTAGAGCCAAGGAATACGGACATTCTTGTAACTTATAAAGGGTTGAAGCTATGGTAATTGGGACGACCACACAAAATTTTCAGAAAATTCGAAATTCCGTAAGCTTCCAGCTTATTGTATTATAACCATAATCAGTATTAAACATTTGTTGATTCTGTTTGATCAATGTACAAAATTTCAGATCAAATTGTTGAAATTACGATCAAAAGTGTAAAATGTAAAACTCTATAAAAAAAAAAAAAATTAATGTATCGGGAAATGACTAGGAAAAAAAACTGGGAAGCAGTATGAGTTCGTTTGGAGCTTTTCTTGTGTTTATTTGAATAAATCAGCTAAGAATAAAGCAGAATTATTCGACAATTGCTTGAAACCCAATTTTTCAAGAAAATTCTTCAAGTCAACAAATTTTTAGGCACATCGATTGTCAAAATTCCCCGCTTTTCAAATCACAGTAATTACTTGACTCTGTTAAACATTTGTACAGAATTCTAGCTCAGGAGCTTAATTTTATAGTAGGAATATTGATAATAATTTTTCGTAAAAGAAAAATTCGAAGTTTCATGAAAATTTTAACTGATTGATTTTCACCAAATTCAATACCAATAATTTTTCAATGTTATAGTCCATTTGTGTAGAAAATTTCAGTCCGTCGAATCTAGAGCGTGAGCAGACATTTTTAAAAAAATTCCAAATGCCATACAATTTGTACTTTCGAACCCATTGGCGCCAAATTTAGTCTCAAGCCATCTTTCATGATAGAGCCCAAAAATTGGGACGTCCGAAAATTTGCTAGAGCTAGTGTCTCTTTAAAAAAAGAAGTTTTGCACACACGCGCGTGTACATCCATACAGATATTTATTTCTGAACCGCTTTAATCGATGTTTCAGACCATTTTGAGTATACTGGAATGAAAGTCTGGAAAAAAATGTCCATCGAAACAAAGCCTACGAGAACTCAAAAATAACAAACTTAAAGAATGTGTACGAACTTTGATCGAGCGGGTTCGGTCTTCGCCCTCCTTGCTCGAGCAAAATGTTGAGTTTGAGAAGCTCGGTAAGCTCGACTGCTTCTCTGCTTTAAATAAATGATAAACTTTTCAGTTTTTGAATTTCTTATATTGGCAAGAAAAGTAATAATAAATATAATAAATATATTGGTTATCAAAATTTTCACTCATCCATATTTTCGAATTTTAAAATTATGAGATTTCTAAATGTTTTTATTTACAAACGAAATTTTATCGATTGTAAACTAGTCTTATTAAATTAGGGCGCAAGCCATTTAACCAATCTAATCAATTTAATTGAAATTTACGGAATGGAGGACTCGAGCCTACTCGAGGCGCGAGTCTCGCACCTTTAAACTCAATCGTGCTGATCAGGGTTGTGCTCTCGAGCCCGCTCAAGCTTAGTTTTTTCGAGTTGAACCGCTCGAGTTCGTGTACATCCCTAAAATCGATACCGTAATATCAAGTAACATTATATAATTTATCTACACAAAATGAAAACCATGTCCCACTGATTTATTATTAATGATAAAAATAATTTTTAAAAACACAAATCAGATAATTCAACGAAAGTTTCTATGCATTAAAAGAAAATAAAAAATATACATTTTTATCGATAATATAAACATAAAAAATAACGACGAATAAATTAATTAGAAGAAAAAATGAGAATATGAAGATAAAAATATTGACAATCTTCTTTGTTTGTTTTTAGGTCGATGAAAATGGAAAGATTCACCGACTGAGACGAGAATGCCCTTCGGAACAGTGCGGCGCTGGCGTATTCATGGCTGCAATGGAAGATCGTCACTACTGCGGCAAATGTGGGTACACGCTCGTATTCAATAAACCCGAAGAGAAATGAGTAGAAGATATATTTCCACAGTTTCATTGTATATTACATCTGAACGATGAAATAAAAAAAAATCTTAAATAGTATCGTCTTTGCATTTTTCTTTTTATTCGAAAATTTTCATGTCAGGTTACACGTTTGTTGGAATAGATTTAACGATGAGAAAAGTTATTTAGATAAAATTTGTAAGACTCGTGTTACTCTAACTCGCAATTTTTTATATGTCAGGTTCAAATTACATTGACAAGATGATGACAAAGTTTGGGATTAAATTTTATGTGAATTGATCAAAAGATTCTAATATAATAGTGTTTTGGGTTTTTGAACAATTGATTCACGCTCTAGCATGCGCAAATTATAAGATGTCAGACTGAAATTTTCAATATAAATTGACTCACGTTAAACAGTGATTGGTATATGATTTGGCAAGAATTGATCGTGTTACGTCCCCAAAAATCCAACCCTTCTGACGTTGCTGCATGCCTTAACCGAGGGCCCATTGCGGTAGACGCTCAGGATAAGGCAGAGGGAAACGGGCCCTCTGCTCGTTTGAGATAAGGAGTAAACCTAGAATATCCTGCGTGTAGGAGATGGCAGGATCCAGCCAACTAAGGATAGGGAACTTGCCCTCTCCAACCTCTTTTGTGACATAAATACAAACTACAATTATTGTAGTATTTTAAGGACTGACTCCTTGCAAGACACAAGAAATTTGGGAGACGGGGAGCTCCTAGCCAATTAGGTCCAGAGGAACTCGCCCTCTCCAATCCCTGCGTATAGCTGAGGGCGGCATCGCCGCAGTATGAAAAGGACGGAATGTGGCTCTTTTGCTAACAAGGAGAGGGCACATACTCGTCATCACGGATTTCGCTCAAATTTATAGCATACTAGCAGGGGTACCCGGCGTTGCCCGGGTTAAATGGCTAAGGCTCAAAGCTGAGGGTTTACAGTTTTCCTTCTGTCCCCACAGTTTAAAGTGCTTCTTGATAAACAATATTTACTGTCTTGCCTCCTGGTGCAAAAATGAAAAGATTTTTTGGAGAACCTACTCGAGAGCAAGCTGATCTGGCCTGTTGCTTCTTTCTTGCAGCTGAAGAACTACTGCTTAAGTTGCCAGAATTTCGTTTAGGTCCCATAGTTATTTTTTTTGGTTATGGATTAAGGTAATTGTGTCTATTCCAAAAAAGAACTGACAGTTTAATGCAAAGCTACAGGCTTGTGTTTGTGATTAGGATGTGTTTGGTATTGGTCAAAACGTTTGTGGCTTTGATCACTGGATAACACTGATACACTCTACTTATAAATGTAAGAGAGGCAACTTTTTATTGAATTCATCCATTACCTCAACTTTTTGGACAGCGACCTCTGTGGAACTGACAGAAATCACTGTCACATTTTTGCCCTTTAAACATGTTTTTAGTTAACTCAGTTTGAATATTTAAGATTTTTATATCCCGGAGACAGTGATTGCTGACAATCTGCTCAATTATCAATCCATTCCCTGAAATTTTAGTCAAGGTCAATAAGTGACCTTAGACCTTGGATCTGAGGTCATTGATTTTCTTAAACCCTATCTTATGCCCTGATAATTTTTTCCTAATTACACTGTTTGACATTCTGCCTCCTTCGGGTACTTTGTGTAGTGCCAGAAACACCTTTTTGCCCCGGAACCCCGATCGGGGTCATGACCCCCCTATGTTGTGGCCAGGGTCAATACACATTTAACCAACCACTTTGGGCAGGGCTAGCTTCAAAACTCTGGGAGCTATGGCTGGACATACATACAGACATACAGAACCTACAGAAATATATATTAGATGTAGAGCTTGGCTAGAAATAAAAGTATCCAAAGTGGGAACTCCAGATGGCCAAGCGTTTAGAAAATAAATTTTTTGACGCGTCTCTGGCACCGTAAAAGTCATTTATGTTAGTATGTTTGCCAAGCAACAGTTGGCGTAGTGGTAAGAGCTCGGATTCATAATGCGTAATTTTTTTTTCTAGCTCTTCCCCAATCTTTATAATATTCATGAGAATGTTTTACGAATGTAAATCAAGTTTGTTTTTCTATGGAGACGTTGAAACAACGTTGTAATTGTAAAAATGCAGCGTTTACAACGTGTGATAGATGCAGAAATGATTACTGTTTCCCCTGTTTCTACAATGAATATCACCCCGACAAATGTAAATCATCGAATGTAAAAGAATTAAAGTTTGAATTTTTATGTACAAAGTCTTTTCGTATGCGCTTTAATTACAATCCCTTGTTGAAAAGTTCGCAATCCCAATTTTTCCCCTTATCTATGCCTTTTCTGTATAAATAAATAGGTAAAATAAATTATTTATCACTTCGCTTAATTGCGACATGAATATTATAAAAATTGGGGAAGAGCTAAAAAAAAAAATTCTCCGCACGGGGAGTCGAATCTGCGTGCATCGCATTACGAGTTTGAGCTCTTACCACTACGCCAACCGCTGCTTGGCAAACATATTAACATAAATGGCTTTTACGGTGCCAGAGCCGCGTAAAAATTTTTATTTTCTAAACGCTTGGCCATCTGGAGTTGCCACTTTGGGTACTTTTATTGATAACCAAGCCCTACATATGCTATAAATTTGAGCGAAATCCGTGATGACAAGTAGGCGCCCTCTCCTTGTAAGTTCTCGTCGTTCTTAAGATCTGAATTCAACATCTCTAATTAGTGGAAAGCAGTCAATCAGTAAAAACAGTCATAAGGAAAAATCCTTGGTTCTTTTAGTGTTCTTCCTCAAATTCTGTGCCAGAGAGTATCGTGGTTCACTGATTCCAACTTTCCAATACGGTTAGTAACGCGGACCACCACGGACTCTTGCAACTCCCTTAATTCCATTTCAAACAGAGTAACGTCTCATGAATAAACTCAAAACTAAAATAAAATCCCTTAGCCCGGGTCCCTGACCAATTAGCCATAGCTAAGGTCTAAAACAGGGCAATTCTTAGAGTTTCCTTACCCAAACGTAACGATCGAGTAGTTGAAATTAAATGAGAATTTGAATTTTTCAAGAAGCTTCGGTTTTTTATTTACGATACACGCAGTTGATCGACAGATTTAATAGATTTCTAATGTCATGTCTTCTTTAATATACAAAAAAGTTATGCCAAAGGTAAAAAGATTGGTAAAAAATTATAACTTTTAAAAACATTTAACAAATCCTTTATTAAAAAAATATTTTACACTGTGGAAATGCATGCATTGGAATGTTTTCTAGGAGAGCGGCGTACAACAAATTCATTTTTTTAAGTGTTTTGAAGCTTTAGGGGCAAACGTAAATTATTTACATCTTTACACTTACGGAACACTTGGTACCGCGAAATGAAAAGTGTTGAGAACTACTGAAATTTGCACAGTTATCAGTAGTAATATCGTGAATTCAATAGTTTTTCCGTGAGGGTATTCTATCACTTGCAAAGACGTTAATAATTTGGATCTTTTATTAGGCCCACCGAGCATAATCAGGTTGGTTTCTGAGGGAAATGGCTAACGTCACATTAAAAACAATATCAGTCACTAAATATGCAACAAAAAAACAAATACATTCGTTAAATAAAAGAAAAACTACACAAGTATTATTGCAACTTTCCTTTGCATTACAATCCCGCAAAAAATATCATTTTATCATCAATTTCTTGACCGCGGCATCCAGTTGGCTGGCAAATGCTTTGAAGCTAAAAGTTTTTTCAAACTGTTGGTGTCCAGCTTCGCCGAACGCGCGTCTCAAATGTTGATCCTCTATCAAGGTTGCAGCTCGGTCGGCAATGGCTTTTGCCGTCGATGTTACCAAGTAACCGGTTTTTCCATCGATCACAGATTCCGTTGGTCCTCCCGTGTCCTGCGCTATAACCGGCTTCTTGCAATACATCGCTTCCAGCGGAACGATACCGAAATGCTCGTTGACAGGTGTGTAAATAAGGAGCGTGCAATGTGCGAGCAGCGACATTTTTGCTTCGTCCGAAGGCGATTGGAGAAAAATTACTTTATCACAAATGTTGAGTTTGTCGGCAAGCATCATTAGCTCTGTATAATGTTGCACATTTTCTTCGACTCTGCTATCGTAACCACCGGCTATTATAAGATAAACCCGTGCGAAAAGATCGTTGCTTAAGACATTTTGGAGCTCGACGAGTGCATTAATCGCGAGGGGCAAATTTTTCTTACGTTCGTATCTATTTATCGACAATAGGTATATAGCGTTCTCGGGAAGGTTTTCGATGAGAACTTCTTGGATCGGTAAAACATGGGCTTGATCGAAGAAATTGGTGTTTATAGATGGGTACAAGATTTCTGGCTCTACCGATAATCTTGTAAAAGTATCTTTGAATACCTTCTGGGTGTAACCGCTATTAACAAATATTTTGTCCGCTTGACCGGTCGTTATCTCCTCCAAGTAGTTGAGCGGACCACGGTACAGAGACTTCCAAAAACCATCCTGCGAGGTCAGCAGTTGATCAGGATGATGGCAGTAGAATATAACGTGGAAAGCGAAGAGGCGCAGTATCGGAATACATACGGAAACCAAGTCACAGAATACTATGTCCGGCTTTGGGCCCAGAAAGTATATACAGCTTGCTGCGTACATCTAAAATTGTTTTTAACACATTTTTGTTCATTCTAATGAATATTAAATTAGTCGTTGATAAATAAATTTCTTTTGAAATTATTTTCAATTCAACTTTTGTGTAAATAAAATCGTTTTTCGAGTAAAAATCCAGCAAAGTCAATGATTTTTAACAAACATGGGGTACGGTTGTCAAAAATGTTACAAAAGTTAATAAAATAGACAATTTTTTAGTTGGACAATTCTATGATCCGTCTTACTTCTTTTGAATAAATTCTAATTTTTTAATAGAATTCAAACAAATCATTTATATGGTTTTAATTTTTCAATTTAATATTTCTTCAGTCGCTTTACTTTACTTTGACTTTATTAAAGTCAACAGCTCCCTTGAAGATTTTAAAAAGAAATTGATACAAAGAGCAATGGAACATCATTTTAAAAAATGAATATTTTCTGTCAAATGGAAAAAATAATTTTAACAATAAATGAGCTGGCGAATCGAACGATTGGTCTTACTACTTTTGAAGAAATCCTAATTTTCAAATGTAATTAAATCGAATTATTAAACAATTCATTTGATTTCAGTTTATCATTTCTTCATTAGAATTATTAAACATCATTATAAAAAAATTAATTTTCTACCATCGCCTTGAACAAACATTTGATGATAAATGAGCTGGCCAACCGTACGATCGGTTTTACTACTCTTGAAGAAATGCTCATTTATTAATCTAATTGAATTAAATTAGTAAATAATTTATTTGGTTTTAATTTTACAATATAGTATTTTTTAAATACGCTTCACTTCATATTTATTAATTCTTTAAAAATTGAAGAAAAAAATCGAGGTAAAGGTGATGAAACACTATTTTTTTTAAATAATAAATGTTTGCTGTCAAATTGAAAACAAAATAAAACAAATAAAACGATAAATCAGTTCGAAATGAGGATTTTACCATTCGTACGTAAGCGCAGAAAGCAAAAAATTTGCCAAAAATGTGTCTCGGTAGCCAATCGCCAACAACGGTAACCGGTATCGTTCCATCTATCGTTTCAGAGAACGAGTGTTTCGGATCGTGATGATTCGTTACAAAGTTAACCTCGTGTCCCTTGTTCTTTAATGCCAATGCGGCATCGATGACCAATCTCTCAGCACCGCCGATTCCAAGATCGGGATGTAAAAACGTCACGCGAACCATCGTTGAAACAATTCAATCTATTTTCAAAATATTTACATAATCCGAACTATTTGGAAACTGACGGAATTCCGGCGAATCGTTGTATCACACGTTGTATACGATAGTCAGAATCTTCGACATCCTCGTCACAAGTTTCAAAATACATCCAGGTACAGACAATTACAAAGTTGATGAAGAACGGCTTTAGGTTTTGAGTAAATTTGATTGGCTAAGATTTTGGTTTTATAACTAGTGACAACTAGTGAGATAGGGGATAGCACATCCACCAAATTCCTTTTCCCAGAAACAATTGCTAGGGAATTGTTAAATGTCTCGTAAAAACTAAAACGGTGACGCTGAGAGCTCGTTCTACATTATTTTATGCATAAAAGATGCCGAGCGGGTACAGCGAAGTACCTGCCGAATGCCCAAGTCTCCAACGACGATTTTAAGATGTCCTGAGTATTACTTGAGTAGCAAAATTTATTGATCACTCGAGTAAACAAAATTTCTTCTACTCGAATTGTCAATATGATTCCCCCGGTAAATAAAGTAGAGAAGATCATTACCAACTCATCGATACAAAGAAAAGCCAAAACCCTGCGACTGGCGGCACGCACCGACACTACGTAGTTAACCTCAAAATCGTATTTCACACGGAAAGCTGTTAACCGGGTCACGATTTTATGTTTTCTACCCACCGGAATGTGGAGAACACTTGGCTCTTAATTCCATCAGAGACCGATTTTCACGATCGAGCAATAGAAAAGTGAATTTTTTTGCGTTTCAACAATAAACGATTTTGCTTGTGGTTGTGAAGCAGGATTAGGTTTTCTTTTATTAAACTGTATATTCCCGGGCATTATTTAACTAAAATGAAGTAATTTCAACGAATATTTCTATTTGTAGGAATTGCGGGTGAAAGATTTATCATTTTATTTGGTGTTTCGGTGAATTGTTTATTAAATATAACCTAAAGATAAAGAAAAAATGAGTGAAAATCCAACGACGAACGATATTCCGGAGAGCAACGGCGCTGTCGAACAATCAGCATTTAACGGTCAATCCGAAGATCATTCTCGTAAGTACAAAAATAATTTTTTTGATCATTCTTTATGCCAATCTTGTCAATGGGGCGTAAGATTGTGCATTGAGCACTAAAGCTTTTGTTCTCCCTTGAACCGCTGCGAGCGCCACTAGTGCTGTTGCTCTCGCACCCAATTCCTGGGTTTGGATCTCTTCGTTTAAAAAGCTATAGCTTCGCTGCTACTTGAGCAATTTTTATGAAACTTACACTGATTCTTGGGGGTGATTTTTAGATGAGAATGAGATACGGTTCAAGTCTGTATCTACTCGATTTAAGGTTTTTACTGAATTTTGTAGGACGCACTCATCGAATGTCTTGCTATAGCAGGTGTTTCGATAATAGTGATATTTCTATTTGTTCTTATTTTTTATTCGGTATACCAAAGTAAAACATATGTGTTACGCTGTTGCCTCTCTTAAGCCCTCCAAAGAGAGTCTAAAGTTACACTTAAGGCCCATTAACAGAGTATAAAGCATCTCTTAAGCTGCCATTACATAAACGTAGATCTGAGTTTAAACTCTGGTTCCCCTATATCGAAGCTAGGAAAAAAAAATGGAACCAGGTTTAAAACGCATTCATAGAATCTAAAGGTCCAAATTCCTTTAACATAGTCTACAGTCTGTATTAAGTACGTTTAACAGAGAATAAAGACTTAATTCCTCTTAAGGAATGCTAAGGATGTACATAAAATGACAAGATTCACTTAAATGTGTCTTGAGGCTCTTTAAGGCTACATATCGTCTTTCACTATCAGATCGCCATGCGTGCGTGTGAGATATGCCGGAATTTTCTTATTGTGAATTTCTTTGAATTCTGCTATTTCTCTTACAGCTATGGCGACCTAAGAAAGAAAAACAACATATAGCACACTGTCTTAAGGGACGGATGAATCTTATAACGAAAAGAATTATGCCAGAAAAAAATTTGATCAGAATAGTACAAATAATAACATTTTTTCTGTTATAAATTTGATAAAAATTAAAACAATAGAAAAGCACAATTAAAAATTTATCTATCCGACAGACAAATCCCCAGAGAGCTTAGAGGACAAAGTACCGGATTCGGTGTCCGATAGTGCTGCAAAGAAGAGTCTCGGTACACCGGGAACTCCAACAGGAACGCCAAACAGCACTGCGAACAGGGCAAAAAAGCGAAAGAAGACACCACGTGACGCTACTGCGCCAAAACAGCCTTTGACCGGTTATTTCAGGTTTGTCTTCCATGAAGTTCTAATTTCTCCTTAATTTCTGAAACTATTTTGATGTTGAGTATTAATTTTTTGTTCCCCAAAAAGATTCTTGAACGATCGAAGAGAAAAAGTTCGGACGGAAAATCCAACGATGCCGTTTGCCGAGATAACAAAGCTCTTGGCTTCGGAATGGAGCACACTGCCTTCCGAACAAAAGCAGGTTTGAGTATTTTTTTTCCTCATAGAGAACATTTTCTTTTAATGAAAATAAATTATTTTCGCTTGTATAATCAAGGCCCAAAAGACTCGGTTGGTAACAAAAACGGTAATCTCAATTTTTTTAACACAGTTCTGTCGTATAAAAGAAGAGAACGTTGCTCTTCGATTAACAATTCTGCAGGACGACGTTATCGTTTTTTATCCGGCAGATCAATCGTGGCGTTGAAATTCGGGATCGTAAGATTTGTTCCATCTCTTGCACACATACATGTTTCGCATCACCTTAAATAAAATATCTGGATGGAGGTTTACATAGCTCAAACCTCCGCACTTAAAGAACAGCTTTACTTATCGATCTGACATTTGTCATGCAAGTAAAGCAGTCACCCTTATTAGGCTAACACTCATTAAGATTTTATTAATTTCTGAATTTTTTTAAATGTCTTGAAATTTTTTTAATGTCTGCATGCGCTCTAAATCGCGTAAATTTCGAACTATCAGTTTAAAACGTTTTATACAAATGGAATGATACCAAACAACTTTCGGCAATGATTTTAGTGAGAATTGTTAGAGGGGTCTGGACTTTGTGATGATTCGAATTTTTTTATATTTTAATAAAAATTACTGTCAAGACGGTTAATGTCACAAATGTCTCTTTATAGTTTCTTAAGACTTCAGGGTTTGTAGAAAATACGGATTGACTGTACTTTGACATGTTCAAAAGAAGGTTCCAAACTAGAGCTTTGCACATAGTTTCCAACATTCTCATTGTTTTCCAAAGCTTCCTCAATGAGTAAGCCAGAATCGATCAACGTATATTTCCTCATGGGGGTGGCATCGTAAAACGTGAAAAATAAGGGAGCAATATACTAGGATCTACTCGGCCGGAATGTTTAAATGATGTATACTACAGCTTCTTTGCTTGAAATGTGTGAACGTTAATGAAGCAACCATTTTTCAAATGTTGCGGACGAGGTGGACGAGTAAAAAGTTTCTACTCTACAACCTTTTTTTGAAACAAACATTATTAATTGTTTGGATAATGAACCATACGTGTTTATGTTTCATCATATGGGATAATAAAAATTGCAGAACCATCTTTAAGTTCTGAATTAAATTATTGTTCAAATAAATTCACAAAACGTCTCTGTCTCGTTTGTTCATACCTGTGTGACCATGGACATTTCATTATCTTACGTTGAGTACGACAAAGTAATTATCTCGGATTCCTCGAGGATACGAGAATACATTTAGACGCGTTGCAAGGTCCTTTGATAATCCGAGAGCGTTATCAGCGTTGTATACAGGTCTTGTTCGATTTCAGCTGAATCATGCGTCGGTGATATGATCCACGTTTTATGAAACTCACGGTGATCTGTTTGAGAGGGTTCAGCTCAAGTCTTAACGATTTGCATCATTTTGCTTCATGCTCGCCCCATGAATCCTTGTGATCATGATTACAGTCCAATTATGGTTACATTGGGTCATCACTCCATACCCAGACCCGTCGTTCGGTGCCTGATTTACTTTTTTGCAATCAGCAATTAGATTCCCCCTAAGTAAACTCATTCATAATGTTACACGAAGAGGGGAGAGCCGCATGAAACTCGGAAATGTTCGCGGTCTGTTTCTATTGGCCTAATTAAGCATATCACAACTGGCTAACGCGCATCTTAACAGATTAGGTAATTGTTATGCTGTTTGTTTAAATCTTTATACCATATTTCAGCTATATATAGTACCGTGGTTAGTACAAAAGTCTAGTTTAACTATCACCCAATCGCGATAACTGTGCATAAACATGTACAGTTACAGTGATAGCACAGTCGTTAGAATGCTGGCGGTTTAGACTTTTGTACTAATCACGGTTCTAATTGGGTGATAGTTCAACTATATAGTTTAAAGTTAAATGAAGATCGGTATTGAATTTGACCCGAATCTATAAAGAAGTTCGGATTTTATAGGATTTTAAATTTTAAAAATAATTGACATCCCTCTAATTGCGGTTCTCAATGGTGCAATGAGTGTCCCAATTGGGTCCCAACACAGTCCCAATTGGGCGATAGTTTAACTATATAGTTAAGATATATAGTTAAACTATCTAGTTAAGGTAGAGAGTTTAACTATATAATTAAACTATCTTTCTTAACTATATAGTTAAGATAGTTTAACTACTATCTTTAATTAAGTACTAACTATATTAAACTATTTTTCTTAACTATATAAATAAGATAGTTTAACCGTATAGTTAAGAAAGATAGTTTAATTATATAGTTAAACTCCATAGTTAAATATTTTCGGCGGCTGGAGCGCACTAAGCTTTTTTTGAAAAATACATTTTTTTTTTACAAAATCCCAATAATTGTTTGAGTTATTACGTAAATTGTTTCAAACAAAAGAGCGTAAGTGTTGTACCGATGTGCCAAACCTCATCTCGATTGATTGTGCTGTTATTGGGATACGGAGGTTTAAATTTTGTAAGATAGTTACATGCACACGCGCGTCGGTGCGCACTCACACGCACACAGCCAAACATTTTGTCTAAACTACTTTTTTCACGTAAAAGAAGCTTTCTCTATGAGCAATAAGCAATAAAAAATTACGTAAATAAATAAAATGAAATAATTCACTAATAAATTTCGAAAGTATAGATGGAAAGTTACTGCTAACAAAATATTATTTTTCTTCCTTCCCCTAAAGCAATATTTGGATGCAGCTGAACAAGACAAGGAGCGATATAACCGCGAGTTCAGCGACTACAAGCAAACAGAAGCTTACAGGCTGTTCAGCGAACGCCAGTCGTCGGAGAAGCAAAACGAGACCGGCAAGAAGGAACGAAACGGAACGGAAATTCCACCTCCGGAACAAATGGTAAAAGTTGTTATGATGTTGCTACGCCCTTTTTTAAAATAACTTACTATTCTTCAATAAAATTAATCTATTTCGTATAATCGATTTACGTTTTTCACGAAGGACACGCAGCCGGAGAAGGTCAACGATTTTTCGGGTTTCGATATTCCGATATTTACCGAAGAATTTCTCGATCACAACAAAGGTAAGTGTTGATTTATTCACTTCAAACCCTTTGTGAGTCTCTCGTTGTTTTATATTCACCAATTTTGTGCGGAAAAATTGTTGCGTAACATGAAACTTGTTCCTATTTGTTATAATGAAATTGTGCAATGCAAGTATTATTTTTTAAAGCAAACTCTTTCAATAAAACGATTTTTTTCGCGTTTTTTTTAATTTTGACAGTGATAAATTTTGTTTGTACATTGCTGGACAGTGACTCGCGGAAGTTTTATCGATTTTTAATCTCTCTTGTTGCTCTATAAGTACATGAGATAGTTTAGAACAAACAAAAGATAAAAACGTTATTCACAGTTAAATGTTTCAAATATTTACAATTAAATAATTTACGCCACTTACTTAAGTTTACTACAGTTACGTTCAATCATACGAGAAAACTGATATATTTTTCTAACGTAGCTTGCGAATCCGAGCTGAGGCAGCTGAGAAAAGCGACATCCGATTACGAAGCTCAGAACGCGGTACTCCAGCGACACGTCGACAGTCTTCATGCTGCCGTGAATCGCCTCGAGTCTGAAACGAATCAGCAACGAACAGCCAATCAATCTTTACAGCGTCATTTAGATTCTTTGCGTTCGCAGCTCGCTGGCTCATTCTCGACAGTCCCCCTTCCAGGTAATCAACGCGATATTCAAAAGGGCGAGATTTGTTAATTTAAATTGGGTTTAACATAATTTTATCAAGAGTTAATTCAAATATCTCGAATATCTCGATGTAAATGTTTTTTGTGACGAATCTTAAGTTTTTTTTTTTTTGGAAATCTAAAGTTTTTGGCCTTTTTTATTTCAAACTATTATATTATCAATAATTGAAAAAATGTAATATCAACTATTACTCGACGATTTTGTTAATTTTAACTCTAAAATACTTTAGGACTAACGTCAAGTATTTCTGAAAGAAAATATACAAGATCGTAGTTGATGGACTATTGAATATTTTTTTAATGCAAAATCTTCAAAATTATCTCGATAAAAGAATTATCGCAACTCCTTCTAATATAGTAAGAAAGTTATTTTTTGAACAAAGAACATATACACTGAGACTTCTCTCGATGAATTCATTTTAAAAACTCACAGAATTTATTTTTTCGTCGAAATTGAAGTTAATTTTCGTTTTATGATAAAAAAGTATTATATGCATTAACGTCGAAGATAAAAAATAGTTTAAATTCATTTTAAGGCTCTCACGAGGGCGCTACGCTGCAGAATATTGATGGTTACGTGGAAAGACTCGAGACGCTGTTGGGAGGCAACGCCGAAGCGACTTTGAGAAGCGCCGCACGCGCAGCCGTATCGCGTCTCGAGCTGATTGGATGACATTCACCCTCGACGACGCCGCCCGCTACGACGACCGTGACAGTGGTGGCGACGAACGCAACCCCCGCGAAGCATCATCGCTCGCGGCATTCGCATCGAAAATAAAATTGAAGTTTTTATTTGTTTTTACGATGCAACTATATTTAATTAAAACTTGTAACCGACTCCAAGAATTAATTGACACTGCATGGCGCTATATTTTACCGCGTACCGAATGTTCGGTACACAATAACGCGCAATACAATCATCGTATTCGTTATTTATCGTCCATCGACCTTATTTTAATATTTGATTAATCGCGACGACAATTCATCGTGGTTCTCAACTATAGTTTTTAATTCTACGAGACTGTCAAAGCTAAACGATTATAATCGAATAAATGAAATTAAATGTAGAGCACCTACGTGTTTTTTCAAAAAAACTATACACAATTCGATTTTTCCTTTTTCTTCATAATTTTTTTTATGTCTTTTTACGAATATTTTGTAGCTGACTCAATGAATATCTGAAATATAAACAAATTTATTATTTTTATTTTATAAGAAATTTGATTTTTGTTATTTTTTTTTTCCGAAACATTAATGTCATTCCCAAAGTTCAACTTTTACACAAATGGGGTCAAGTCATCAGTGAACGCGAACAGTAAAAATTATTTTAGAGAAATTGCGACAATTTTTTCTAACAACCTATTTAACGAAATATGTAGAAAAGCTATTTTTTTTAAATATCGTATTTTTATTGGAAAGTAAATTAAAAAAAATTTTAAAAAATTAAAAAAAAAAAAAAACAACATTTCGATCCTAAAATTCGAAAACACGGGTGAATGAACGGGCTTAACTAATTTACAATTTTATTGTAAATTAACTCTCGGTGGCGAAACTAAGCATCGAAAATAGCAAGAAAATTTACGAATTTCACAGACAATGATGATCTAAATCATTATAAATTCTCGTGAGCCTTAAAAAAGCATTCGTTCATTCATTGGTAAATTTGCCTATACGACACATAAAACCAAAACTTTTATCAATGGTGGTCCTTAATAAAAATTGTAAATTTACGGTGTGTATTCAATATTTATTATTATTGTAATTTTATGTTAATTTTGATAATCACCTGAGAGCAGCGGCGTTTGGTCTTCTCGATTTTTCCAAATTTACAACGATTTTCTCGATTTGTGGGAACGCTTTCTCGACAATTTCGCTGTTTATTCTGTTCATGGAGCGCAAGAAATCGAAAACGCTTTGCGAGTGAAACGTAACGAATTTCAGGATAACAGGGATGACAGCGTTTTTTAATTTATCTCTGAAAAGAAAAAAAAAATCTATAATCTTTCTGGCTTTGCATGTGAAGTTATTTTAAATCGCTAAATACCTAAGCAAAGAATCTTCGCGGTAGTAAGAATTGGTTGTGATGTCGAGAAGAAAGTCCAAAGTCTGTTGCTTGTGGGGATGAAGATCGTGAACTTTGAAGTAACACGACACGATGTTCGGCACGCAAATCGCGACGATAAATTCAACTACGTGATTCCCATAGGATTTGCCGGATCTTACCAAATTTTTCAGCACCAGCATCACCTGAATGGCATTTTGATTTATTAAAATTGTTTATCTATTGATAAAATATTCTTTAATTTAATGTTAATCATTTAATTTTAATCCAAGTAGCTACGTAGCGGTTAAAAGTTAAAAGATCTTCATAGTTTTGATTCGATTCATGAATAATTAACCCTTTGCACTCCGTTGTCGCCGTATTTGCGACATTAAAGCCTCTATGCCCTACTAGGCTGGAGTGCAAAGGGTTAATATTAACTTAATATTAATTATTTATTTTTGAACTGATTGATTTTTCCACGTTTTTTTTTTCTTATCTTACCAGATAGCAATGTTTGTGTGTGGTGTTGTCGCCGGAAACGATGATAAAGCTGGCAGCCAATTTTTCAAAGATGAGACAAGAGTAGTCTATCTTAGCATCGGTGAAACATCGCAAAAGAGATTCAGCGATTTTGAAATTTCCCGAATTTTCTGTCACGAGAAGTGGCAAGTATGCTTCAAAGAGGTCACGTAGAAGAACCTGAATCGATAAATCACTTCGAGCACTCAGCGTCTCGATTCCCAGGAGAATCATCGAGAATATTCGCTTTCCCAAGTGCTTCAAATACGTTTGAGGCGACTGTTCTCCGGGAAGAACGAATTTGCTCACAAGGAGTCGGAGAGCGTTGTTCGGCTGATTCTAAAATATCAACATTTCATTAATTTTATTTAATCAATACCGTAAAGTTTCCTCCGTAAGATTTCTATTTTTATGATAGATAATTTTTCAAAATAATTTCTATTTCATTAATGCATTTCCTACATTTTTTTTTCTTCCAAAATTGGTATCCGACATTTGATAGTCACAAGTGACTGAACAACATTTATGTTAAATTTTTTTATCATATGAAATTAACTTGTAATTGAAACATTAATTTGCGAAAACCCATTTGTAAATAACAGAATTATATCTGGAACTGTGCTCATTTACAAAAGATCCTACAGCTATGTTCACTTATTTAAAAATATAAATTTCGAAAGTAAACAATGAAACGTATTTTTGCTTCCTCGTAAGTTTGTTTTAAAATTATCAATGCCAATCTGCCGAAATTATACCAAAACATCCGGATTACATTTAGAAAAAATGTTGGGAAGTGTGTGTATATGTGTGTGTGCGTGTGTGCGCGCGCGCGTGTGTGTAACATATATGGTGACACGTTGGAATTCCACATATCAGTAATATTACTGTAAAAAATACCAGAAAAGTCATTGATCAACATATTTTTTTCGTAGAGGTTGCTTTGTCAACTGTGTAAAATATTAAGGACGAAGTTTTACTTTGGAAGTTTTCATTTTTACTTATTTTATTGAATTGACTTATCCGAAGTGATAGTATTGCGAGACCAAATTCAGATAAAATTGATAAAATATTCTGAAAAAATATTATTAGCGAATAATTTGAAAGAGTTACATCAGAGATTAAAAAAAAAGAAGTATTTTTAGGTGAAAATATACCTTGACATACAATATTGTAGAACAATACAAAATAAGAGTTCCGACGCATCTGTAAATCCAGAAAGCGAGATCGGTTTGCTTACTCTCCTCGGATATCGTTGCGAGGGCCCATTTGTCAATGTTGGTGAAATAAACCCGGACTCTCGCGTCGAATGCACTTCGTTCTTGTTCCGTCTACAAGCAGAACAAAAATTAATCGTAAATAGCTTGGGAAAATTAATTTTCTCGAAAAATGATCCAAGATTGCAACAAATTTATCATCGTTACTTGAAAAGAATTTCTATATTTCACGAGGGCAGTAAAGAAGTGAAATATCGAATCCTCGGCCATTTCGAATTCAAGAATCTCCGCTTGGCTCGCAAATAATTTACGAATTTCTGGAATAATCGAGACTCGATTCGTCAGAAATCTCGTATCGTCGTCGTGTCTCGTGTCCAATCCGAGAAAACAGCACTTTATCCATGTCTTTAACACAAATTCATACAATCGTGATACAACGTTAATTTGAAAGGTATTAATTGAAAAAAATTCTTTTATTTGGCAAAGAAATTTGGAATTCGAAAGACTTACTTGAATTACGATCAATTCAAAGTTCTTCACTTCGGATTTCAATGCTTCGACGACACTGTCCTTTCTTAAAATTGCGGCGATGTAGGACTTGGTTATTCTGTAAATAAACATTTGGGAAGTTACATCAGTTTAGTTTCGTAGAATAATTAAAATTTCGGAAAGTGATAACTTGCGTTTGACTTTTTATTAACTCACCTAACGTCTTTGACGATTACCGACGATGTAAAGTGCTGAAAGAGCGAAGCAGCCGAATGTTTGTGTCGCTTCGCGGCAGCTGGGCACCGAAGTGCTTCAACGGTAAACGCTACGGCGAGTTTTGCGAGATCCACGTAATTATCACCGGTTATCGCTGGCTCGAAGACTAGCTGACGTATTCGGCTGGCAACGAACGACCACAGAGCATCGAGAATCTTAAAAATACCTGAAAATTTGATTGCAATAAATTATTAGAAAATTACATGAATCACATTCTTTATATTCAGAAGATTGAAGCATTAAAAAAAATTAGATTTTCTAAAAACACTTAAACAGAAATATTTCGAAGATCAGCAAATATTCATGAAATTCGAAAATATTCTGTAAATTAAAAAAATCTGATAAATTAGAATATTCCGATATTCAGGCAATTCTCGAAGGTTTTTTGATTTCAGAGATTTTCAGATAATTAGAGAATTCGCAAGTACTTAGGAAATATAGAAAAATCGAGAATCAAGAGAAGAATGCAAAGTGGCATCTTGCACATCTTGCTTCCTCATTATTTTCCAGTTTTCATTGAACAACTTCTACGAGGAAGTAGGTTGATAAGTTTTGTCTTTCTCATAGAAGAAACTTTGGTAAAGGTATTCAAAGCGTTGATCCCACACTCCAAAGACCATTTTTTTTATTTGAAAAATATTTTGAGCCGTTTAGGTTCTAGAAATTCTAATATCGCGCCGTATCATGACGTACACACTGCTAGTAATTATACAAACTAAAGCTTAGTAATTATATAGATTCTTTATAGATTCGGTTCAAATTCAATACCATCCGTCCTTGAACATAACTTCATTTGTAAAGAAATATTTAGCCAGATATCTAAAAATTTTCGATAGCCAGTGCATTCGGATATTTTTCGAAAAATTGAAAATGCCATAAAATCTGAACTGCTGTATGAATTGTTACAAAAAAGTTAGGCTAAATAAAGAGATCGTGCTGCTTCACTTGTTTGTGACATTTGAACGCTGTAGCTCAAGCTCTTCTCGAAATAATTTATAATTATCATAATTATCATAATTATAATCATAATTGAATCATAATTTAATTATAATTAAATAACGTATATAAATACGTTCGAATGTAAATATGCATTCAGGACGTTTTAGCACATTTTGAATACATTGATATGAAAATTCCGAAAAAAATGTTTCACCGTTACATAACTTCCTCTGTGATGAAGCAAAATGTTCCGAAAATTGGACAGAGAGATAAAAGTGATTAAAAAGTTACCTGAATCGTTGCGGGAATTTTCCGATTGCGAGCATTTTTCCAATATCTCAAGTAATATTTTTATTAAAACGCCAATACGATTTTTCGGACATTCGAGCAGATATCTGTCGATCCATCCGCCGACGAAGAAATGTTCGCCATTATCGAGCTTCTTGCTCGAGGAAATGATTTGTCCGAAAGTGTCGACGAAGCTTGCCATCATAACCCGCGCATTTTCGTCCTTATGACAACTTATGATGTTTACCTGAATAGAAAAAAAAATGTTGACAAAGTTATTGTATGTTTGTTATTGTTGAGACAAAAAGTTTAAACACATTTTGGCAGTTATCGTATGTCCGACTGCGTAAACGATTATAGATTTAAATATATTTCTCCTGCACTTCTTACAACGTTGGTAAAATGACTGGAGATGCTCTCGAGATTCAACGAATTTTCGTTGTAGAGAAGGAGAGCGGCGAGTTCGCCTTTCCAGATGAGATTGTAGCGTCGCCCGGTCTCACTGTTTGTCTCCTGAATTGGTGGAAGTAGATCTAGCATCACAGTGCACTTAAAAATGTTAATTCAATTGTTATTAATATTTTGTTAAATCCACTTATCGATTCTTTTTTCTTATCAAGCAATCCCCTAACTCACAACGTTCGTCGTATCCGCTGTAACCGCGAGCGTCAGAAACAGCGAAATAAAATTGTAGAGACCTACTTCGCTGTAATCTTGGACTTTGTTTTTTGAAAATTTCGAGTAAATTCGTCCCTTCGCCTGATTCCAATGTCTCGGATCATTCTTGTCATAAATCTTCTTTAAGAAAGTACCTGTAAAGATATTTTTTTATTAATACGAATAATTTTTTTTTAAAACGTTATTTTAATCTCACCGAGAAATCGTAAAAACATTCCGTAACTCGATTCCTTGCCCTGATCAAAGTTACCATCTATTCTATCGCGAATTTGCCTTAAAATATCGACGGGGGTTTTTCTGTTTGAAATAAAAGAACCAAAAGAAAGTAGAAAATTCCTTAATCTTTTGTATTTAATAAATAAAATGAAAAATTATTTACTTTTCAATCGAGACCGACCATGGACCGGAAGTTTGAAGAAGAAAGGGTTGCTCTAGACGTCGATGAAAGCAATCCCACAGATAGGATATCATTTGCACACGCATAGGCCACCACTCGTCGAGAAGCCCAAGAATCAACGGAATCATCACCCGTAATTCCTCGTCTAACTCGTCGCGATTACCGTCTTTTCCTCCTCTGCTTACGAAACTTTTGAGAATTTCATCGATCTCCTCGTAATTCGGTGCAATCTTTAAACATCGAGAGAAAGCGTCGTATAAATTCCTGATGTTTTATTAATCATGGAAGAAGCTTTGCTTTCATGAATACATTTCATTCTCGAGATTTTCATGTTAGAATGTACGTGTCAATGTTAAGCTCATGAATAATTTAAATCTCTGTATTTTAAAAATGATTTGAGTTATCGAAGTAAATATTGTCGCTCAACTATTGCAGTGGCACATTTTTGGTTGGTATGATCTTCCTTAAAATTGACGTGCAGGTTTCAATGTTGTGACAAATTTCATTTTCGAAATTGTGCTAAATAGTTATACATAATTGCAGTCACGTTCTAAGATGTTTTGTAATTAATTTGATCGAAATAAAAAAAGAGGTTCGGATTATGTAGGATTTAAAATTATTTTTAAGCATTTGACGTTGTTACTTTGGCTCACGTTAACTTTTAAACAAATTAACTAACATTCAAGTGTATTAGATGTTCGATTTGGCGATGATCGGTAGAATTAGGATTTTATAGCATATTCGTAACCATATTTATTTTCAAAATAAATGACGAAACGACAAAATTTTATGAAATTTGCAATTTTACCTAATTGTTCATTTTATTGAAAATTTAAATACCACTTCCTCTATGAGGAAGCCAGAATTACGATAATTATTACCCGTAGAAGATATTCTGTGGGTTAGCAAGAATCACGAGGAAGCAATGTGCAAATTTGAAATTTGCACGCTTCGTTTTTTATAGAGAGATCGAATTTTTTTTACCCTTTTCGATATATTTCCTACGTAAGCACCGTAACGATCGTAACCGTGTAAGAGCGCCAAATGACATATTAACCAAGCAGCAAATAACTCGGGATTTTTCAAACGTGGCAATTCCTTCTCTTCAATATGCCAATTTTTTTTTTGCTCTTGCCTTTCATCGGTCGTATTCAAAACATTGTCAAGCGATGAATTAACGTATTCCCAAAAAGTCTGCAAAGGTGTAACATTTTTTTAAAGCCGAAATTAAAGAAATAATGTCATAATAATTGTCTTTTGTTGTTAAAGGCAGAAATTAAATAGTCGATTAATGATAAGAACCTTGCACTTAATATTCGGACCAGCGTCCTCCAGAAATATTTGCACCATGAGCCACAATTCACGAGCGCACGTGCAACTGTACGGATTTCTGAGCCTCAAATCTGTGATATTAATCTAAAAATTTATTTAAACAACACTTGTTATTATGACAGACAAATTTTATTCGATCATTTTTAAAATAAAATAAATAAATCAATTATTATCATTGTAAGTAATAAAATAAAAAGTAAAAGTGCGATTATTACCCTTTCGAACGTTTTCATTGACACGTAAACAAGGTCGTCAATTACCAATTGCAAAGTATCGTCCAAATCATCAAAGCAAAGACACGATTGCGAATACATTGTTCTTGCGTAAACGATCGTGACAAACAACCAGCGAAGTTCCAGATGCACGTGATACAAGTGAAATTCCGGTTGGGAACACTGAAAATTAAATATAATTTAGAAAAAGGAAATTAATCTATTTGATACCTGATAAATTGTTTAATTTTTATGAATCACCTTGTTACCGAGATTCGAAGCTGCATAATAAAAAGTCGAGTCTGGAATTTGGCGCAAGCGTGCGAAAAATCTTCGCAAAGCTATGAGCGTGTCGTCCAACTCGGCTTCCATCTCGATAAATGATATTTTTGCCTCGTGACATTGTTGTTCCAAGCTGTTTAAAAAGATTTATATTCTAAACTTTTAAACGTAGGTACTCTTTAATTAAATAAAATCATTAAATATTCACCTGAATAAATAAACTCTTATGTAGGATACAAAATCACAGATCGATTTTCTAATTTCATAGAAATCCTCATCGTCGATTTTCGATGAGAAACCTATGCGATCGTACGATTCGTGACGATTGAGAATTTTTAGCTGCATTCTGTTGAAATGATTAAGACATCGGTAATTTAAATAAATTATTGTTTTTTATTTGTTCTCGTAGACGAAGCTTTGTTTACGACTATATTGTGTCATCTATTTTTGCACAAATGCAATTTCAAATGCCCTTCAATCTCAATTTACTTGTAAAGAATCATTTATTTCAATAGCTGAAATTTTGCGGTTTGGAGAGTCTTCACAGACATTTTTCGATAAGTTAAATTTGATATAAAACCATAATCAATGCATCAGATTCGAAAAATTCATAACAAATGAAAGGGCCTGTTTGCTTCGCTTGAACACCGAATGTCAGTTCGATTACTTCTTCCATAAGGAACCCAAAATTAATCAGCGTATTTTCACATACGTGAGATTGCGTGGATGACGAGCCTAAATAAAACGAGGAAGCAACGTGCTTTTTCAAAATTCAATACGAAATTTGAACGAAATCAGGGAAGTTATTAATGCGCTGTGATACAAATCTCTGTCGATGTCTCTCGCTCTATCGCGATTACCATTGATGCTATATCATTCACACTCAAGTTAACTCAGTCGGCAGATCACCTTAAGGCGCGGTGACATACACCGACCGACGATGAGTCACAACATTACAGTTTACCTATTTTTTCGAAACGTTTAATATTTTAGACGAGAGAAAAATATCATCCTGCACGTGAAACTATTACGTTCTTGTCCGAAACATGAACCACCTCCGTGCGTATGTCTCATTGTCTTAAGACGATGAGCCACAAGTTGTCTGTTGCTTTCAGATCACCATACGTGTGAGACCGATCGCAATTTTCTCCGCCACCATTAATCTTTCGGATAAAATAGGAAAATTGTGAACTGTAGAATTGTAAGATGCACTTCACCGTTCTCATTTTTTATCCGAAAGATCAACCGTGGCGGAAAAATTCAGGATCGCAGGATTTTCTATCTCTCTTCCACTCATTCGTGCTTTGCATAAATTTAGTAGAAGTCCCTTTGTGAACCAAGTTTGAGCTGGAAAATTGCAAGAGCCAGATTCTTAACAACGTAAATCACACACACACACCCACATTTCCAGACATTTTTTTAAAATCACTTCTCTGAACGTTTTAGACTATTTGGAGTATCCTCACATAAATATCTTTTTAAAAAAACCATTTTTCGTAGAAACAACGCTTCCTCTATGCAAAAACCAAATTTGATAATTATTTTTAAGAAGTAGAAATTTATAAATTGCTTTTCCAATATTTTTCATTCTTCACAAAGTCACCTCTATGAGGATTTTGATTAATTTTGGCTTTCTCATAGACGAAGAGCAATGCGGAAAATGAAAAATTATGAAAAATCAATTTGTAAGATTTTACTTTGTATCCAATAAATCAATTTAGAAAATTTATTTTAAACAACTGTGTTTCAAATTTTTATCAATCGATTAGTTGAATTTTTTGTTACTTTTAATAAATCAGCCAAAAAAATAAATCTGAATTATTTTAAAATTGCTAAAAGCTACATTTTTGACAAAAAATTTCTAAATCTGATAGATTTTGTATGCGAACTTTTAACTCAACATTCGATAGATGCAGAATATTTATAATTTTTCGTAAAAGTTGCAAAATAAAAAATCTCTTACAATTTGAATGCCTCGATCGATTCTTGCGAAAATCCAATACCATTTGTTGTTTGAAATACGTCCAAATGTATAAAACGATTCAGTTTGATAGCTAGAAAAATGAGCTTGCAGGAGCATTAAAAGAAATTTTTAACTAATATCAAAGCTATGTAAAATTTGTATCATTGTACGCAACTGGACATAAATCAAGATTGGAGTATAAATCTTTATATGACTGAAATTTCATCTCGATAGATAAAATCCTTCTTGAGTTATTGAGGTTTCAATTTGATATGAATCTTTTTCAGTTACTTTTGAATATATTGAACACGATAATTCAAAAAACTAAGAAAAAAAAACATTTTTTTTATAAAAACAATAGTTTACGCGGAAGCAAAGTGGAGGAAATTTTTAAAAGCTTACTCCATGCATTTAGCAAAATGTGAAAGACTGAGAGCAGCAACGGAGGCTGGCAGGATACGATCGAAGAGACGAACACTCGTTTCTGACAAATTATACTCCTTGGAGCGATCAAAAATATTTTCCAATTCGCCTCTGTGCACAAAACTCGTTCTGCTCAGTTGCCAATCGTTGGAATTTACTTTGCCATTGCAATTGAACATATCCTCGAATTCCATCTATAGAATATTTATAAAAAATTAAGGGTTTTCGTTTATAGAAATAACTGTAAATATAAATGGCGCGATATAAATAGTTCACCTTTCATTCTCGAATTCTCTCGCAGGCTTAGAACGAATAATTCATTTTTTTTTTTTTGTGACTTCTTCACAACTTTTCGTAACTTGTTGACAGCACACCGTAGCGGACGATAGTGTATTGCGTTTTGTGGTGTTTTTGGCGGGAGAAGTGTCATGTGGTGTCTTATCGGAGCGCCACCACGATAGACGGAAACAGCGCGAATTACGAACAAACCTCAGTATAGCGTGTGTAACGATGATGTCATTGAAAAATCATCCAAGCTGCAGTTTCATTAAGGATATAAGTGAGTATCTCTTCTATGTTAAAAAAAAATAGGTAAAAAAAATTAAATGAGATTTAAACTGTGTTGGAATCGGGCGTTAGATCCGGTTTCATCGCGGAACAGGAACCGGTCCCCGGTTACCGATAGGATAACCAGAGTTAAAAGTTCGATCAAAGTTGATGGAATCGGGCATAAATGGGTTACATATGTCCGCCTTATGTCCGATTCCATCGACGTTGATCGGAGCTTAAACTCTGGTTACCCTATGTTAAAACTAGGTAAAAAAAATGTAGCCAGGTTTAAACCAGGTTGCAAGAAACGGGCGAAGAAGTTATCTGTAAGCTCCTACAGGTCGACAAAGTCAAATGTCGAGATCATTGAAAATATTAGTCAAATACGATAAATATATCATATTCAGCCGAAAGAGATGCATCTCTTATATATTCATAAATATGAATCCATACGACGGTGATGATATATATTTAAAAAAAAACAACGGTTGCATATTCGGAACTAACATATTCCGATCTTGGAATTGTTGAATCATGTTAGGTTCGGAAATCGAATTATTGTTCAAGTCTGAAATAGTAAATGGCTCTGAAAAAATTGGATTACAGTTTCTATTACTTTCATTGCAGTTTCCGAAGTTGTGTCAAATCACGCCGTTAAGATGATTAGGAACATGTGTATGCTGAGTATGTATATTAAGAAAGATAGAATTAATGTTGCAATCCCGAATTTCTCTGCCGCCGGTTGATGTGTCGGATAAAAGACGAGAATTGTTAGAAGCGCGAAGATCAAATTTCTTGGATTTTATCCAACAGCTGTTCCAGATCTGTATAAATATAAATGAACGGTTACGAAGAAATTCAGATTGTAGTTTTTCTCATCGACCGAATAGTACCGCATCACTTTCAAGTTACGTGACAATTGACAGTCGATGATAAAAACTGTCGACCTATTTCTTCAAGGATATCGGGGGTTTCTGGCTAAAAGAAAATGATGTTTTTCTTCATCCATTCACTGCGCACATTAAACTAATTTGTTTTTGTCCAAAAACATCCCGCACTCTTGCAAAAATAAATAAAATAGTTGACAGTTTTTGGCACTCAGCGGGCTCGAGATGGCCGCGGAAGCTTTTACGATAACTTTAGATGTTTCATTAATTATTTGATGTTTTCATGTATCAACCGAATGTCCACATTATTATTTTACTTATAAAAAAAATTGAATTTTCTTCCTGATTTGAGTCTTTTTTAATTCAGCGGAAGCATCCTGCTTAGAATATCTCATTGAAACCGTTTAAATCTCATTAAATGGACAGAAATCTCATTGAAAACTAATAATCGGTTCTAATCGGTTTCAATGGGATTTTTTTAAGCAGGACAGTAATTTGTGCATTTGTCATTCTCTCTTGCGTCGTACGGCAAAATTTTTATTAAAAATATTCAATAACAAAGCAACATTTTTCACTGTTGTATCGAAATACACATAATCTGACATAAAAGTAGAATTTTTTTATTTCATTTCTTTCTAATCGAAATATGTATGAAATTATTCCATAAGAAATTGTTGATTCAGTGACTGTCTCGTATGATACAGGGTTAATTTAATCGTTTTCCAGTCGAAATTTTCTTCTGTAATGATCGGTAAAGTCCCGTAAAATTTTATCAGCGCAAAGTTACATGTATTACGAAAAATATATCCCAGATTTAATTGGTCTGATACCTTATTGAACGGGTAGACTACCTTAATGCGTGCTCTTTTGTAGTTAGTTATTCGTCGCTAGATGGCTGATGGCATAAACTTGCCAGAATTATTTCTCGCAAGCAGACCGGAGGCTTCTCGTTTCGATATATATTAAGGAATAGAGGAATATCATCACTCAGGGAGCATCGGGCATCATGTGGTCATTACAAAAGCCCGTTATGGCAGCGACTCGAGCATCAATACTGAACATTGAAAATTAAAATGAAATATTGTTTGGTGTTTACTTCTCGTCCGGTTGGTTCACCACAAAAATAGAACGGACCCGCCTGGATCTCCCATATTTTTGTCATCGTAAATAGTTCAATATAAACTTTACAATTTTTTTAACACTTTAATAAAAATATTTATTTAATGTACTGAGAAAAGAGATTGATTGGCTCGACAAATTCCGATGGACACGGAATGACAAATAAATTTTTAGTCAACATTTTTTATCCCTTCAAACATGTTTGGTCTGCCGAACCGAATAACTGTTGAAGAAACAAAAAACTTCGTTGATCTAATTAGACGTTTATTTGACAGTCTGTGTCCACCGGATTTGATTGAACCAACCAATCTCTTTTCTCCGTGTTTCTTTATTCAATCGGATGACTACTAAATACGTTACTATGTGATCGTTAAAATAAAATAAAAAACCAACTGCATTGATTTCAAATATTAAAATCATGATAATTTTAATAAAGGTAAACTGACCGTTACAGGTTACCAAGAAAATATTACCAAAGTGCTTGTCTAATTGCAAAACAACAGAAAGTAATCTTTTTTCGCTCGAGTATCAGACAGATTAAACCAAAAGTGATCAAATCACGTACCTAATTGCATAATAATGGTAATTTTCTTTTTTCACGCGCGGACTCGCATACGTTTACCTTTACTTCGGTTGGTTTTTTCAGTTGGACCATCGTTAGATTTGGGTAGGATCGGACAAAACGTTGATTTGTTCAAAAAAATAAACCTCAAAAGAACCGAGTTCCAACCATTATGTATCAGAGGCAAGATTTCGATTAACGGTTGGTTTTATTAGAACTAACCGAGTTCCAACTATCATATAACAAAGTCGAGAGATAGATTGACAGTTGGTCTTACTAGATTGAACCCAGTTTACATCGTCATATAGCAGAACGATTGGAAATCGGTTGGTTTTTTGCAAAAATTAACCAGTTGAAATTGGGTTAACAAAAAGTTGTAAAAGTCCGCGTGTTTTAATTATTAAATTAAATAAGTTTTGTTTTGAAGACAATTAAAAAAATGTATTTAAGCTAGTCGGTTGATGCTTTAATTCAAAGAAAACTTTACTTCATTCTCTTCAACTAAATAATAAAGATGTAAAGAAATATTTTTAGTCACCAAAACTAATCTTCCTCAATGATTAAGAAAAATTAATAAAAAATTAAAACAAAACAGCGCTGAATCTTAAAAATTGAGAAACAAAATGAATTAAAAGCAAACGAAAATCTAACCTTTGCCGCGAAATTAATTAAAATCTATTTAAATAAATTCAAAATTCCCATTATTCGACAAGTTGCTGTTATAGGTAACTTATATCTTCCCACAATCGGAGCGAGACAGAAGTGGTAATCCTCTTGAAACAATTTAAAATTCATTAAAAAACACACACACAAAATAACGCTTAACCTGAAATAAATAAAATTAATCAAAATCAAACGAAAAACTTAAAACGAACACTTACAGCGTGAATGTTTTGAAAATTAATGTGATTCCATGAGACGCCACCAGAGGTGGCTTTACTCTGTCTCTCTCTCTCTCTCTCTCTCTCTCTCTCTCTCTCTCTCTCTCTCTCTCTCTCTCTCTGCGAAAAAATGCGTGCGAGACGGAGCGAGACAGAAATAGCAAATGGTTTATCAGAGCTTGCGTGAATCGAAAGGAGATAGAGAGATCTACTAAGGGGTGAATGGAGAAGGAAGGAATGCGTAGCGTTCACGTCTAAAAATACAGATTGGGACATTGGGGAGAGCCGACAACCGAGTGAAGCCGATGCATCCTTTGTCTACGTGTATATCTCCATGATATTTGCATATTGTCCTTGCGATTAAAAGCCACGACCTCATAGGTCCAAAGACCCCGAGAATCGATGGAAATTCATTTAGCCTTATTTCGTTAACCTTATCGCAATAACTGCGATATTATTGTCTCGTGATAGGCTGACATGCCGGGACATTGCAACGGCGGCATCGTACGCTGCTGCAGCAGCACGCCGCTGACAGCTATTCGCTTGTACCCCGCTAAACCGCACCTCCGGTTATCACTCGAGATATACGGTTAAATGCCTATCAACGAATTCTCGTACGACACGAAACGATGAACGTTCGTGAGATTGCCGACGAGGTAAGCAATTGTCTTCATTTTTTTAGTCATAATTTTTTTACTATTTTAGGTTTAATTCCTCAAACATTTAACTATTTTTTTGAGGTTAGTTTTGACTAACCTACCCTATAATAAACAGGTTATTTACATATTTAAAAACGAAAGCCCTAATTAGCGTCGATTTATTTTTCTTTACAAATTTTTTTTCTTTTCGAATCTTCGAAATATTTACACAAAGGCAAATTTTTTTTTTTCTGTTTTTCTGTTTTTTAATTACATTTTTCATGCGATTTTACGTTGAGATAATATTTATCGCTACAAGAGTAAACAATTTAATACTTCAAACTATTTTTTATTTTATATGTTTTTTAGAAACTTTTTCGATTAATTTTTACTAATTTTTTTTTTTTTCATCACATTTCTTGTGTATCTGTAGAAATAAATTCAGTTTTTAGACCAAATATCATAGATGCTCCTTTTGTTGCGTATCGTGTATTTTTTTTTCTTTCATTATCCATTTTTTTTACAAATATGAATATGAAAATTAATTTCAAGTCTTTGTCTTTTGATTATTTAATTATTTTTAATTGCCGTGCAAATTTAACATATTTTATTTATTATAAATGATGAATTTGTTTTAATGCAGTTAAAGTAATCAATTGAACTTTATTTTCTGTTTTATATCGTAAAGCCACCTCTGCTCCAAGCTATATTCAGAGGTAGCGTGGATGAAGTTCGTACTCTGCTCACTGCCTTGGCCGATGTGAATTGGCAGGATTCCGAACAGCGAACTCTTTTACACGCTGCTGCATACAGGTTTGGTTCCTTTGGTTTTCTACACTAGATCATGCAACTTATATACGATAAATAATTTGTTGAAACGAGTAAATGCTTCGGTAACAAAGAGAATAAAAATATAGTTAAAAGTTACTTTTTGAGTACTGCTGTTTCAAATAGTATTACATACTAACCATTCAGAAAATTTTTCGAAAGCCATCAAAAGATTTAACTTGAAAATGAACCTCTATATTATTTATTTCTCTTAATTTTTATATCCAAACTCATAAAAATTACTGCAGTTGCGGATTATTGTTTTTCTAAAAGATGATAAAGACGTTTTTTCACAGAATTCAAAATACAAGACAGATTTTTATTGATTACGCTTGTGATACTTACCTAGCGGTGATGTTATCACCCTACGACTATGAATGTATCTCTTTCCTGTATTTTGATGCTCTGGGCTTTTGTATAATTCTTGTTGAAATTAACTTACAGTTCTAGGTTTGTAGTCTTTATATGCAAATGTCCAATGATGTTTTGCTGAATCTCAGGTTCACTGAATCGTAGAAATCCTTAGCAGGTTTATTGTTGCTGAAATTAAATGCACAGATTTCAACGATTACTTTTACATGCAGTTCAGCAAAACATTCTTGAACATATGTGAAATAAGAAAAATTATAAACGTGAAATATTGAGCCATTCTTTCCTGGCCAATCAATATGCGAGAGCTAGAGGAATCATCAATCATGGAAAATTTCAAGGGGAACAACAAATCAAAACCCAAGTAGGAGATATTTACATAGCTGGACTGTTCTGAGATCACCACAGGGTACATCTTACAATTAAAATCGATAGAAATCTATCTTTGATATTTTGTTATCATCCTATAACGTAATTTTATTTATAAAACGTAACATTTTAAATGTTGAAATAGCTTAACCACGTGCACAAATCTCTACATGATAAAAATATTTCGCCACTTCTGCTGCCATCGTTGTGTACATGAATTCAACACCATTCCAGGCCTTGAAGGTTCCAAGTTCCTTAGAACGTAAGAACCTAATGCCGAGGCAAAGAGGTGGCGGATTCGATATCAATGATAGGAACAGATAAGGTTCAATGATAAATCGCGAGACCGCGTAGAGTCATAGTGGTACGAAACCCTAGTATTCTAATAAAAATATCTGAAATACGATGGCCTTCAGGTTTTTCGAAATAATGCAACAAAAAAAAGTATAATGTATTAATTAGTACTCCACATTTTTTATTTGTTGAAAAAATCAGCTCTCGACAATATTTTACATTAAAAGTATGTTCAGGATAAAAATTGCCACGACTTTACAGCCAATCAATGAGTCAGGAAGTAAAAGTCACTATTCAAAGATGAGAAACAATAGAAATACATTCTCAATCTTGAAGTCTTTGGGATATCGCTATTTTCATACGTTTAAAATACAATTATACAAAAAATTACGTCTGTCTCTTCCAATAAATCCTGTTTGAAATAATGAAAAATTCTATATTTTTCATTATTCAAAGAAACGAAAGTTTAATTCCGTAATATCATTAACATCGCATTATGTAAGAGAAACAATTAATTATAACGAAAATTCGGGACAACTGATTTCTAAAAATGCTGGTCTCAATCTATAGACAAATATTCAGCCTAAAATATTGCAAATGATACGAGTAGAATTCTTTGAGTCTTGGGTCAATACCTTAAATCCTTACTGAGATTAAAAATGCTATTTACTAACGTATAGCCATCTGTGACATTTCCCTTAGGATCCTACGTACGAAAAATTGTTTCTAACGAGGAAGCTGCATATGATTACATAACATAGCAATTTTGTTGCTAACTTTTTGTCAGTTAGAGTCGCCTTTGGCGTTATTGGAACTTATGTAAAAGCTTAGATGAATTAAACGTGGAAATACACCTAGGATTCCGTGAAATTCCATTCGACTCGTGACTTTCTATAAAATCTCTGATGGCGTTCTACGTCGACAATTATTTAACTTAGGCTATTCGCGATTATTTTTTAGGACAGGTAAAGTTATTGAAAATTCTTTAATTCTGTAGGATTCTGCATAGAATTTTTATTTTCATACAAATCTCATCAGAAATTGTCTGGTAAGAGATGAATTCTATCTCGTAATTTTGCGTCGTTTCCTATCTGAATATTTTGCCAATAAAGTTGGACCTAAACTGTCGTACTCAAGAGCTTAATTTGATATTTTTCATAATAATTGCCAAGATAATGGGGCATTCTTCCGTTGTATTTCGTTTTCTCACTAAGGAAGATTTGTTTTCGTAAAAAAAAAAATCGAGTTCTACGCTATCGCCCGTGCGTGTTTGACTTTCGTTGTTAAGAGTCGGGCAGTCGCAATTTTTGAGATATCAGACTCAAATTATGCTTACATGTGGTCTACCATTGAACAAGACTTGGGTTTTAATTTGGTGTAAGTCAATCAGGGGGTTCAAATTTTATGATATTTTTTATTTGTTGAAATATAGCTGTTCGCGGTTTAATTCGCATAAATTTCGAGATATTGGGATAAAATTTTCAATGTAAATAGGAATTTTTACACAATAATGTATTACTTTTATAGAATCATATATTTACGAAATTGTTAAAACTTAGCGGTTTATATAATCGAATGTATTATCTGAACATCTGTACAATTGTAACAAGATCAATCGTTTCCAATTCGAGATAATTGCAATTCGCTCGTAGCTTAGCAATATGTATGCATTGCATACAACTGCTATTTTCATTGTGATTTTGACATTTGACTTTTAGACGTAGGGTAACTTACAGATAACGTTTTCGTCCGTTTCCTCCAAGACGGTTTAAACCTGGTTCAATTTTTTAAATCTAGCTTTAACATATGGTAAACAAAGTTTAAGGTATTACCTCCATTGGATCATTTGTTTAAGAATTTAGTAAGAATTTAGTAAGAAAGTATCGTCTGAACGTTTGTGCGAACGTTTGAACGAATTTAAGCAGGATTTACCGTTTTCAATTCGAGATAATTACAACTGAAGTTGCCATGATTAGCGTGCCCTCTATCTCCTACGAGTTTCTTCACACAAAACGACTCGAATTTAACGAAAAACAAGAACATTTCACGGTAGTAAGAAAAAATATGCTAAAAAACATTTGAGATTTGTTAGCCATTTGATTTTCGATATATCGTGAGTTGAACAGAATTATCGTAGTTCGTGAGTGGCACACGTAACTGACACACATGTCTCCTCGGTATATCGGTCACCACTGCATCTATAATCATTGCTATGGTGCAGCAGTAATACCTTAAACAATGATTGGTATAGAATCGATCGAGTGGTTAATATTTTATAGGAATTGGAATTTGAGGAATTTTAATAAAAATTACCAGTGACATGCAGTGGTCGGTATTAAAAACTGTAATCTTATTTTTTAATGGGGGCCAAAGATTTTAGAGTTGCAAAGTAGAACCGTGCACATTGCTTTCTAAAAATGTTTCATTGGCTAACTTTTACAAATTTTAATCGGATTGGCTAGTATACAACATTTTAAAAAGTCTGGAAAGTCGAAGCTTGCACGTTGCTTAAGGAAGCGATATTTATCACATTTCATAAAGCTTCCTCTAAGAGAAAGCCATAATCGATCACCATTCTCATAGAAGTGGCTATGTGAAAAATAAAAAATAATGAGGAAGCAATGTGCAAAACTCTACTTTGCATGCGTTTTATATGAAAATGTAAGATTCCATTGCTGCTAATGATTTGATTGTATCTTTATTATCGCAGAGGCGATCCAACGATAATAGAAACCCTTTTGCTGTGCGGAGCGGAAGTTAACAACAAGGACAAGGAATGGCTGACTCCGGTGCACAGAGCCTGTCGCTCGTGCAATCATCGCGCGCTCGAGGTTTTATTCAAGTACGGAGCCCAAGTGGACGTCAGAGATCGAAACTGGCAGAGTCCTTTGCACATTGCTGCGGCAAACAATGCTTACCAGTGCGCCGAGTACATTATTCCATGGCTTTTCAATATAAACGTCACGGACAGGTAAATATAATGTCGAGAAAAACGGGTGTTTGTTTCTTAGTAATCTCTCTGTGTAATAAAAATATCTGACCGCTGCTGCTGTGTAAAAAAATGAGGCGAAGTTTTAAACATTCTTTAACTCTCCATAACAACCATCAAACTGGGGTTCAATGAGGATCAAATGAGGTTTTTAATTAATAATATTTTCTTTCGCCTCGATTATTCTAGTTTCTCTTGGAGCTTCACCTCTAGGCCTTGGGACAGGAGTTTCAATTATAAGATCGAGGGGGACCGGGGGATATGTCAATGATAAAGATAGGGGAGATTCAATGACAGAATGCGAAAGCGCGTAACGCCCGAGGCGTACGAAACCCTAATTTATATATGTGACGCAGTATCGGTCTCACGTATAGTAAGAAGTGACAGTGTGAATTCTTTTAATTTTCTTTTTAACTCGACGTCGAGACCCTACCGCGTTGCTTTATTGAATTGTAAGTTTATTTTGGTTTCCATAAGAGCCCATGCGTAAAGCCTCATTTATCATATTAATTTTCTCGGTAGTTTAGTCTTTAATTAATCGAAAAACTTCGTAACCGCAATAAAGAAGTTTTCAACTATAATGTAACAAAAATGTAACTCTTAAAGTTAACAAAGGTAGATTCGAACTGACTCTCTTAACCCTCAAATCACTATGTTGCTCAGGACCATCACTTTTAAAATGTGTAAAAAAACATTTCAGTACATTTGATTTAAGGAAACATTTGTACCTTAGGGATTAAAGGTTTACTAAATGTGTATCCGAAGTCAACATTTTTTAATTAAAAATGGCAGATCTACTCTGTAGTTTTTTGGATCACTAAAAACAAAACTATTTAGTATTTAAATTGAAAAGTATTTGATAAGTTTTATTCGGAATGACAAAACCTTTGGAAATTCTTACAGAGAGGGTAGAACGAGTCTTCACCATGCGGCCTTCAACGGTCATCTGGAAATGACGGAGTTGCTTGTCGCGCAACCCGGTTGTGTGGTTAACGCGCGCGACAAGAAGGACCGTCGGGCTTTGCATTTCGCGGCTTACATGGGTCACGATGCCGTTCTCAAAGTGCTTATGGACAAAGGAGGCGATATTGATGTTAAAGTAGATCGCATTTATTTATTTCTTTATCCACTTCCGTGATATTTCTGGTTGACAGTCAAATTTTTTAACTGTTCCTGTTTTCAATCGTAAAATTAATTATAATCAATTCATTTTTACCTATGTGCGACTTGTACCGTCGTCTTTTATTTCTTATAATATTTATCGATTAAATTTAATGTTAAATTCTTTTAAAAACAAAAGGATCGTGATCTGTACACTCCGCTACACGTAGCGGTAGCAGCAGGGCGGGTCGATTGCGTTCGAATGTTGATCGAGGCCGGTTCGGACATCGAGGCAAAAAATGTTTACGGTAATACGCCTTTGCACATTGCGTGCTTGAATGGTCACGTCGAGTCGGTCGCTGAACTCATTCGTCACAGCGCCAACATCGGTAAGTTTTGTTTAAAAAAATGTTGATTCAAAAAGTCAATTTAATATTCGTTTATTTCCAGAGGCCGCGAATTACAGGGGTCAGACTCCGCTTCACGTTGCGGCAGCCAGTAGTCAGGGTGTCGACTGTCTTGAATCCCTGTTAAGAGCCGGCGCTTGCATAAATGTTCAATCCGAGGACGGGAGAACGCCGCTTCACATGACCGCCATTCACGGACGTTTCACGCGCTCCAAAAGCTTACTCGACGCCGGCGCAATTCCGGACACTCGAGACAAGAACGGAAATACCGCCTTGCATGTTGCTGCTTGGTGAGAAATAGAGCATGCGAGATAAAAGATTTTTAAGAAGGTTAAATAGCTTCTCACTAGTCAAATCACTGCTACTTTTTAAAATCCGTTTTTACCATTTTTTTTTTGTGATTAAAATTACTTCTTTGAAGGATGTTTCCCATATCAACATTTATTCTTAATATATATAACCGGGTGTAACTATGTTTTGAAAAAAAAATCGACTGATTTTTAATAATTACCGACGAGGTATTTATTTATTTTTTTTCGTTTACTTTTATTAAAGAATAATTCATAATTTTTATTATTTTAACTGCGTTAAGAATTATAACAAAAGTTAATGAATCGACTGTGAAATCTTATAAACAATTAATAATTGAATATATTATGAAATTGAAAAACAAGAAAACATTTTATCAAATTCATTTTCGTGATATTTTTTTATTTAATAATGCTCAATACCTTTAATTTGGTTGTTCCCATATCGAATAATTTTCTATTTTTTACGTTTGCTTCACGAGCTACCAATTCTTGGTCGATCGTGTTTGAATATAACACCGAAATCTTTTTAAAAATGTATGTGGGACGAGAATACGTCGTTTTATTAAATACTGAAATTTTTTTATGCGTGAAAATTCATCAGGTTTGGTCAAGAGTGTCTGACGACGACGCTTCTGGAATGCGGCGCGTTGCCAGCTGCGAGAAACGCTGAGCAACGAACGCCTCTGCATCTTAGTTGCCTAGCCGGTCACATAGAAGTTTGCCGAAAGTTGCTGCAGGTCGACTGTCGGAAAATAGACACGCGCGACTTCGGAGGAAGGACTCCACTGCATTCCGCTGCGTTTAATGTAATTTGTCAAATTAAAGAATCCAATTTTTTGTATTCAAATCAATTCATTAAAAAAACATTCGTATTACAATTAAATGTTTTTTTTTCCGTTGCTTATTTATTCATCGATTTCAAAAGATGCAACGAGTTTAAAATCTTTTATGTCATCAGAGTTGTGACTCTCATACTACTTTTCAACTCAATAAATTTTTTTTTCATAAAATATTGTAATATTAATTATTTTTTTTGCTTCCACACAGAAAAAGCTGCTTTCATGAACAAGAATTTTCTAGAGGTTTTGATGTCAAAGTACTTTAAAACTCCGAAAACGTCGAGAAATCACATTTAGAAAAAATGTCCGTGTATTTGTGTATGTGATGAGCTTACAAAATTGCAATGGATATATCTAGAGAATGGGTTACTCGATCATTCTGAAACTTTGCACATGGGTCGGATCGCAACCCCCGTCAGTTTGCCGCAGTTTTCGCCCAAATCGTTAACGGGTGTTTCACTTCATGGTGGTTTGCATTGTTCGAAAAAAACGATCCACGCTCTTTGACTTAATATAAAATAATCTATTGAACAAATAAATAAGTAGAATTGAAAAGTAATTGGAGGGCTGCAACTGTGCATGATGTTATATTAAAAAGAGTAAGTTTAATACCTTAATGGAACGAACAACATATTTTTCAGGGCTCTGTGGATTGTCTCGATCTTTTGCTGTCAAGTGGCGCAAATTTTCGTCTCTCCGACAATGACAATCGGCTGGCGCTCCATTACGCCGCGAGTCAGGGACATTATTTGTGTGTATTTACTCTCGTGGGTTACGGAAGCGATCCAAACGCTCAGGATATTAATGGAGCAACGTCCCTGCACCTTGCGGCTGCGGCGCCTAATCACGCTGAGGACGGTGGCAAGTGAGTTACATTTTTTCTGGTTTTACTATCATTTAAATGATTGGATTGCGGTACTTTAAGTATCTTTTGTTTTTCAGGTGTGTAAAATATTTGCTGGCTCACCGAGCCGATCCTCAGATTCGTGATAAACGAGGATTCACATCCGTGCATTACGCGGTCGCTGGAGGCAACGAACCCGTTCTCGAAACTCTTCTTCACGACACGGTGCTTGGAAATTCGGCGATTCATGCGATAACCGCTCCTGCGTCTTCATCTACGCGTCAAGATCCACCGATACCTGCCATTACACCTTTACATCTCGCCGTAAGATCCCCAACCTTAGAACACACGTGATTCTTTACGTTCTTATCATTTCGATTTATTTCACCTTAATTATTTCACTCAAGAGGAAACTATAGGTAGAGATAAGGATGTTTGAATAAATAGCTTTATTTAAACCCTGCACGATTAAAGTGGGTTCAAGGTTTTAATCGCCGCGGACAGAATCTCCCGGACAAAATCATCTCGCTGGTTAAGAAGTCTGATAGAATACGATAGAACGTTTAAACAAGGCTGGGCACATAATCTTTTCAGACAAAATAGTTTCGTGATTAATATGGAATTTATATTATATTATTAATAATGGAAGGAATAATAGAGTATAAACCAAATGACAGTTGACACGGGTCTCATCGAAACAAAAACCTAACGGCGAGGGTTCACGAGAAAGGACCATCCAACAAACACTCGTTGAGCATATGCACATGTTCGTTGATCGACGTTTACGATTAATCTACAATACACAACGTTACGGCTTATAGTACGATACTCATAGTACGTACGATTGTCAACGAAAGTATCTGGATCCGAGGAGATCGGTGAGACATTATCTCTAGGAAATTCTAATTACGAAGATATCGTCCTCACGTAATTCCGCTCAGGGAGATATTATTCCCAGAAGATTCTTACCGAGGACTAATTTCCGGTAGATTTTGTCCGAGGAGATTGTGGTTCGATCGAATTTTTCACTGTTTGCGATCACTGTATTGTGTACATCAACTTTTCATTAACTTCTATACATTCAAGCAGAATTGTATATACGCAATTCTTTTTCTTACTCTCTAACGAAAACTTTACTATGGTTTTCAACGATTTAACTATAGAAGGAATAACCATGTTGAATCTGACGTGGAGTAGTCCTTCTATCCGTAAAGAGCCCAGGAAGACTCTTACTGTTTGGGGTTAAGATTATGTTGTTCACGAAGATTCTTGCACACTAAATCTGTAATATGTTGATGTTGATTTAAAAAAATAAGGACACAAAGTAGAATTTTTTACAAAGCCACCTTTATGAGAAAGTGTGCCGATAAATTCCACAATGGCTTCTTCATAGAGGAAACTGTGTGAAAAATAGAAAAAAAATGACATAGTAATGTAAATGTTTCTTCCTGGTATCGTTGTTTAAAAAAAAATTGAAATTAAACGAAAATAATGTGTTAAAAAAATGAAAATATTCAAAACGCCCTAAAATCTTATTGATTCAATGCATTTAAATAAAAATTTTAGCCAATAATAAAGATTTACCTCGTAACTGATGTAACAAATTTTAGATCCATTGTTCAGGTAATTTATGAGTTATTTAAATATTGCCAATCGTTAATATAGAAATGCAATGTTATACAAAATTTGAATGCCTCTATCGATTTGCACTAAATATGATACGAAATATCTCTGATTGTTATTACGAGCATGTCCGAAGTTTGTTAAATATTTCGTGAAATATTTCGAAAGTGAAAGCCATTGATGGTTTACGAAATTCAAATTACTATAAAATTCGTACCCTTCGAACGATCCTCGCCGAATTAAACATCTGGCACCACTGACCATTCTGTTTCTGAAATACATTTGAGTTCAATTGATCAAAGTTTACATAAGTTAGAGCGACGCTAATTGTTTCAAAATTTTTAAGTCCGATAAAATGCTAATGCTTTTATGAATTTCTTCCAACTACAATATCAAACGTCTTTGAATATTAATTTACTCATAAAGAACTACTTAGCTCTATCGCTGAAGATTTGCGGCAGCAACGCACGCACATTCGGACTGTCCTAAGCGACTTTTATGGATGTTTCAAATCGTTTTGAGTACTCTGACATGAAAATTTCGAATATGTTTCCACTAAAATAAAGCTTTATCCATTAAGAAGCTATAAGTCGTAGAAGAAATCGTACTGTCTTCAGGATTTCTAAAATCTTTCACTTTGCCCTAAACAAATTACACGTCGAGCCACTTGGCAATATTCGGATTTAAAAATTCATTATCTTAAGATCGTGCGTTTGTATGAGTTATTTTTATTTAATATTATTTTTTCGTATTGCAAGTTGAAAGAAAATTAATGACCAAAGTAGTCTAAATGAAAAGCTCTTTTATGAACTAGATTGATTGTTTTATTATAATGCGAATATCGAAATAAGAATCGAACTAAACGTTAATACAAAGTTCTCTTTTTTTAGGCTTATCACGGGCATGGAAAAATCTTAAAACTCTTACTGCCACTCTCACCGAGTACCAACGTTAGGGAAGATACTGGAAAAACGCCGCTCGATCTCGCCTCATATCGGGGCCATGAGCAGTGTGTCAGGCTGCTTCTACGGTGTGCCGCCTTCGTTTCCGTTCAGGTAACAAACAAAGATGCGAAAGTAGAACCTTGCTCATTGTTTCCTAATTACTTTCCACCTTTGGCAAATCCACCTCTATGCAGAAGAAAAATAATACAACCCGATTCGTGAGAAATAAAACGCCTTCGATATATTTTGGCTACTGAATATTTAAATTAAAGACAAAAATGTTCACGTAAACAAAGTTTTTTAATATGAAGAAACAAAGATAATGCATATCAATCCGTGTAAAATAAATCAAGTCGAGGCGACGCAGAGGGGTTAAGTATTATTGAATTTTCAGCTATTGACGTGAGAAAAAACTATATTTTAAAAATTAATTGAAAGAAGAAAAAATTATAATTATCAATAATGAACAGTCTTGAAAAAAGTGAAAGGAAGTAACCGGCATCTTATTGCAATCTCAAACAAACGTGTTTATCGAAATCATTCTCGGGGCTTGAAACGTTAATCTAACAATAACGATCGACGATTATTCACAAAATAAAATGAACGACCAATAGTACAAATTTTGAAAACACGTCATTTGAGATGGCAACAGGACATCGATTACTTCCGTTCATCATTTTAAAAAAACCATGAATAATGACACTTGATAACTTCCGAGCGTATTAAAAATATTTTCGTATTCTACGAATCGTAACAAATGTGTTTAATAAACAATTCATCGACCTTGGATTGAAAACCCAAATCCACTTATGGCCGTATGATTTCGCGCGAAAATTGCAGTTCTATTTAAGGCTACATAAGAAAATTATATAACACGATTACAAACTATTTAACACTATTTTATAAAAATAGGACAACATCACAAGGCGAACCCCAGTCCACTGTGCGGCTGCAATGGGTCACAAGGAGTGCTTGAAGTTACTTTTAAAAAATGCGGAAGATCGTTCGGTAATCGATCGTTGCGATGCGAAGCAGCGAACTTCCCTCACGTTGGCAGTAGCCAACAGTCATCAGGAGTGCGTTCGTGTATTACTCAAATGGAAGGCTGACTGCAACATACCCGACGTCAACAAGCACACTCCGCTCTTCCGTGCTGTTATCCACGAGAGGGATCATCCTCTGGTCGAGTTACTTCTCGAAAATGGAGCCCAAGTCGCCGCTCAGGACTCCAACGGAAAGACTCCGCTGCACTTGGCTGCCGCTTGTGGAAGGTTCATTGAAAAGAAAAACAGAATATGAACAAACAGTTATCCTTCAGAAATTTTATTGTAATTTCTTTTTTTTTTTTTTACGTAGATTGAAAGCTCTTGCGGCTCTGGTGAACGCAGATCCCAGCGCCGTACTTCTGAAAGACGATCAGGGATGCACCGTTCTTCATTGGGCTTGTTACAACGGAAATTCGAACTGTGTGGAATTCTTGCTTGAGCAAAATGTCGTCGAATCGTTGGAAGGTTATTGATTTATTTATTTATTATACCGTGGATGGAACAAGCCTTTTTTAAAATAGGATCGCAAGTATACATATATCAGAATATAAAGTATAAACGAGAGAAATAAAACAAAATAGGAATGACCAACAACGAATTAGATGGATTCATCAAGATGATGCTGCAGTAGATTTTTTACCGACTTTAGTCGGTAAAACGTGTATGTTCGTGTTACCGTCCTGTATAATTTCAAGTATATCCGCAGCATATCGACGAAAAAAATTTATTTCAGTATCCGCATAAAAAGGGAAATGATGAACTACGACTCACAATTCTATAGCTCATCGTTCTTGTCTTTTATTCTAATGATCAATGTGCTGTATGTAGCACATTGTATTTGCTTTGAATTTTTGAAGCCTACTAAACACGTACATTTATCATAAATGTACTTTTTGGTCGTTTTAGAGTATTTTCAGAGGACGCTCAACGTCCCGACATTGAATTGGTGACATTTTTTTTTCATTGAAACAAAATTTCTTTTATGAGGAATCAAAAAGAAGGAGAAATTGTTTGAGTACTCGGACATTTGTTCGCAGCCTAAGATACTTATTCCTAAACTTATTTAAAATCACGAGAGTCACGGCACACGCGAATTTTAGTTAAAGAAGGAGAATAAAAGAATAATGTTACAGTGGCAGATTTCGTTAATTTATTAGTTTTAATTGCAGGTAATCCTTTCTCGGCCGTTCATTGTGCAGTCCAACAGGGCTCCGCGCACTGCCTCGAACTTTTGATAAACAAATTCGGTGGTCAGGCGGTAGCTGCACCTCGTGACACACCACGAGGTAGACTTCCGTTGCACGTTGCGACCGCTGCGGGTTCCGTTGAGTGTGCCAGACTGATAATAAGCGTTGTAGGTCCGGAACTCGCGGGTCTCGAGGCACAGGATTACGCCGGCCGGACGCCGTTGCTTCACGCTGCTATAACCGGCCAAACAAACGCAATCGGTACGATTAAGACGATACAGTACTCGTACTCTGTCCCTGTACATCGCTAAAAGTGCGAGAAAGATTGCTGCATTTTCTTTCATACGAATTTATCCCAAATTGTTGATATTTACCAGAACAATTCCAACTAAAATTCGTTTTTAACTTTAGAATTGTTGCTCGAGTGGAAATCGGACGTTCGAGCGGTTGATTCATCGAACAATACGGCATTGCACCTCGCCTGCCAGAGAAGACATTCCGCGGCCGCTTCGCTTCTCCTTGATCATATCGAAAACCTCGGAAGCTCGAGCGATAATCCACAAAAAGCTCAGAATCAGAGAGCACAGATAATAAACATGGTTAACAAGCAGCAGCGAACACCGCTACATTTAGCCGCTAGCAACGGACTTGTCACAGTTAATATATTTATTTTTTACTGTGGAAAAGAGAATTATAAATTGACTGTTGCTTAAAATTATATTTTGCATTCTTTCACAGATTACTCGAAGACTTTTGCAACTCGGGGCGAGCGTTGTTGCCGCCGATGCCGATGGCCTTACGCCGGCTCTTGCTTGCGCGCCGAATCCTGCCGTAGCGAGGTGCCTCGCAACGATCCTAGCAGCTCACGGTACGGTACCTTTTCCTCAAATAAAACTTTAACAACTTTTGCGATGCTACGTATTATTAAATTTAATTGCAAAATAAAAAAATTGTACAAAACTTAGCAAAATTAAACAAAAATGAAGAAAAGTGTACAAAACTTAACACGCTATAGAACAATTTAATAAGACGTAACATGACGCTTACGGGACGCATCATTTTGACGCATGTCGCATGTCGAGAGATAGGTATCGAAGAAATGTCATCAGCTTAGTGTTAAGAAAACATAAGGAAAAGTTAATTATGAATATTGATATTGTAAAGCATTAGGAGAGTCGTTCCCGAATCGCCAAATACCAGATACACAAACAGTTTAGTGAAAGTTAAGTAAAAGTACTTTGCTTCAAAGCAAGCAGATAACTTTCAGAAAATCCCATAAATAAATTGTACGAAATGATTCACGCACTCCTGACAAGACAATGTGCTACGCGCTTCTCTCGTTTTCATCGTAAGCTTGACTGAGATAGTCATATTGGCAGTTGCGGCAGATGGAGAGAGAACGATAGTAATGAGCACATTTACATCATTATCAGTTATAAATCGATTGAATCACAACTCTACCGGAAGTCAAACCTCTGCCGAAACTCTATCGGAATACAAGACTCCGAGGATATCTCTACGACATTACAAGTCTACCGGAATTGTACTCTACAGCGATAGATATTCTCCCGATTTTATACAGAAATTGTGATTATTGTTTTTGTTTTTGAAGTGAAAGTTCTTTAGCCGCGTTAAGAGTAAAATTTCAGAGATGCGCCACGCGACTTTTTCCAAAGTTTCGTTACATAAGAGAGACGAAAGATGTTCACAAATAATGATGGTGCATTGCATACGCCTCACCTGGAAACGCCGCTGTAGCAATTGACGCAACCATTGTGCATATAGCATTAAAAATTATCCTCTCAAGATTTCATCCCTCGAAGTGGCGCACCAATACCGAGCGTTTTTTAACCCTTTGCACTCGAGAGGTGAATCTCGCTCACTAATAAGTGATGAGCGAGAGTCACCTCTCGAGAGCAAGGAGTTAAATACGTTCAAGTAATAATCGACTAAATAAGCATGATCGGTGCTAAATTACTCGCACATATTGATTCATATTTAAAACAAATTACCGGAGACTTCAATACGAATCTTAGAGGATCAGATGTTATTTTTATTGGAGATTCGCGACAATTTCCACCAGTCAGAGCCACACCGCATGTATTGCTAATTTTTTAACGATAAATAAAAAAAATGCTATAATAATAGAGGGTTCCATTACAAAAATTTAAGTTGGGCTTCAATGGGTCCAGCAGAGGCCCCGGACCCAAAAACTGATATGCTCATCCAATGTCCTCTTTCATATACAACAACTTTTGTCTGAAAAGTCTCTCTCTCTCTCTCCAACAATCCAAAGCATTCCTATTCATTACAAATGAAGACACACAGAGTCATTTAACTTCTATCACGTGCATCGAGAAGCACTTCTTCTTTTTTTTTTTTTTTTTTTTTTTATAATATACCATTTTTCTTTATTATTTTCGATTTTATTCGGAAGAATGTCTATCACGAGAGAGTTCTATTCTAGTGGAGATGTAAGTGTGTCGAATAACGTGTCGTACAATGTCTTAACAAAGACGAAATTACAGATACTTCACGATAACACATTGTTTAAGACAATCTGTTTACTGGAATAACACGAGAGAAAATGTCTGACGCGGACGTATACGATTGCATTCTACTGGATTATCATGTCGGTTGTGAAAAGTGTCATGACACACTTTTCTTACGGGGTAATAATTTTCAACAAAAGTTTATTAAATCAATTAACTTTCAACAAAAGCTAATAAAAATTATTGAGCTTTGTTGAATTTTCTTTTAATAACTTGTGGTTGAATTTTATTATCTTTTGATAAATTTTGTTATTTATTTTTCATTTTGTGATTCTATTTTATGAAGCATCTAGAAAATTTTTGATAATAAAATCTTGGGTGATAAGAATGTCGCTGTCTGAACAAGATTATCAATTCTCTATCGTGGTTATTCGCATTGGAGATAATATAATCGCAGCTAATTTGTGATTTTTTAAACGCTTGCAGGAAACAACGGGGAAACGGCGCAACAGTCGCCATCCATACAACAAACTTCCGAGGTATATTTGAACGGACGATCGGGTGGCGGTGGCGGAGATTCGCAGCACAGTTCAGACTCAGATTTTTACTGACCTCGACGATTGACGCGATCGCACGCGAATTAGCTGTAATCGATGCGTCTATGCGAATTGCGATTGGCGCCAAAGCAGAATATTTAGTATATGCTACCGGAATTGCCACATTTTGGATTTCCTCCTTCCTTTCGTCACTTATCAACGAACTTATCGAAATTCGAAAGCTTCTTTGGTTTTTTTTTTCTCTTTAAATTCTCTAAATTTATATATTTTTTAAATTAATTTACCAAACGACGCTCAAGCCAATGAATTTTCTACGACATAATCGCAAAATTTGCGATTCATATTTTTTCGAATTATATTCGAATTTTATATTAAAAACAAATATATATATTAATCGCTTTCGACGAAACGATTACGATGCAATATTTATATATAAAAGCGTTTGCGCAAACACGCATTCCTTATTGTTTCTTTGTCAATGTTGCGAGTGAAAATTGCTTCGACTGAAATAAAGTATCATGATAATTTCCGTTTGCGTATCGCAATTGCTATGCGGAAAATGGACGATATGGATGCAATTGGGTTGCCGTTATTTTGCTATTTTCTTACATGCGACGGTGGTATTGATCAGACGGCATACTTCCGATAAAATCATTGGCGTTACATGCGCTCGCTTCGGCCATAAGTAATAAACTAAAATAAAATAAAATGAGGCAAACTATAGACTGCGAAAGGATTTTTTACTGTAAGACGATCTGAGAAAAATAATTCACTTGAAAAACCCAGAGCAAGATTAACGGGGAGAAATGTGCGAAGGCTGAGCGAAACGCAAAGCGCGAAAAATATAATTTAGTAAGTAACTGGAAGGGGTGAATAAATACAGTATCGTAAACGTGTATTTCTATTGTACATACAAGCGCGCAATTTTGTTAGTATAAACCGCGGGCATATTGTAATTAAATGGGTGATATACGATAGATGGCTCTTGTACGAATAATAAAAAAACCGACCATGAGGTTGAAGGAAATATAATGAATAAATGAAGAAAAAAAAAACAGTAAACTTTTAGTTTTTTTTTTCATTATGGTTCATCGTGGTGATCATAACTACTAGCAGCTCGACGACAAGTAAACTTCGTTTAGTTATCTTTATATAACGTGTTCCCAGAGACAAACTCGTTGTACAAATAGGACTATTTTAGAATTTTTATTCAGCGATATTGATGCCATTTTTAATTAAAAAATTCCGAATTATTTATTTAACTGTGTCAGCATATTAAAAGTTATATTCGTTTGTTCTGTTTATTGTTTTCTATGTTTACGAATCTTGGAATCATCACCGACGATATTTTAAGGAAAGTCAACTCAAAATGTTAAATATTAACTCAAAGTAATGAACGATATTTGTTTATGAGAATGAACATTCATTGCAAAATTTCAAATCGATCGTCTACATGATTATACATATAAATATAAATAATTGATGTTATACTCCAACACACTGACGTAATGCTAATGCATATCTCAAAAATCATACAAAAAATATTTTTAAATTAATGAAAGCGGTTCGAAATAATTCATTGTGTCTTTAAAAAGAACTTTTACGAAGAGTCAAATGCTTTGTTTACATTGTTATCAATAAATTGTCAAAATAAACCAGTTTGGATTGTACACAATAATGTACGTTGGGATATCGCGACACGGTTCTCTGAAAAAAATCAATCGAAGGTCTTTTAGTTTTTTTCATGAAATTAAATTTAAAAAAATTAATTAAATTATTTGAATTCGTTGAGTTAAAAATTGTAATTGAAATACGCGCGCAGAGTGCGCGCGCCTCTTATGCTTCTCTCCGCTGATTCTTACCAGCCAATGAGATGTCGATCGCCACGGTGGCGGGATGGCTCAAAAATGGTCGATTTGGTATCAGGCGAGCATGACATTGAAAGAGCACATGGCCGAAGAAACGAACGTTGTTTGTGATACATAACCTATAACTATGCATAACCTCTTTCGCCTCTCTCATCGTCACTTTCGATGTTTCGATTCCATCGATCGTCCCGAGTCCTCTGCGTCGATTTGGATGCTGCTACATCCTCGGTATACAGGCAATACAACTGCAAAACACGCAATGCACCATCCGCTCCCTCCATTTTGACGTTTCAGATGACAGAATTGTGTCGAAATACGGGATTTTGTATTCGGCTAACATGATGCGAAAGGAGGTTCATCCGCGTCGACGTCGACCGTATTCCTAAGAATACAAAAAATGACCGTAATTTTCAACGAATGTCAAGTGACCGTCCAACAACGTCCAGCCTATCATCGCGTGACTTAATTTTGTAAGGTAATTAAAAAAATAAAGACAAATCTCGGCGAATAGACATTCATTTGATGTTAATTAATTATTCATCAGTCATTACGAAATCATAAAAACAAATAAGAAAATAAAAAATTCATCATGAAGATATAAAATAAATATATTTGCAAAGGTGTTTATGTTTAATGGCGGGCATTTTTTATGGTCACATGACCGTTATTTGACCGGTGATATTTTTATTTAATCTCGCACGACTATTCTTATCAACGTGTTCCTCGGCTTCTTCGTTCGTCTTCGTAGCTTCTCGGGCATTCGATCGAGTCCGCTTTCACGGACTTTGGGTTACGTCCGAAAGGGACGAAATCCACTAATAACGATCCGGCGAACATGCGCGGTTAGAAGATAAATAAACTCACGATATACCTCGGCCGTCTGGCTCACCGCGGGACGCTCGAAAGGGTCGAAGAATAAACGGACATGGTGCGAAACTCGATTCTCTAAAAGCACGTCGATATTTAAACGAAAAAATTATTGGGGCACTTTGACGAGGGTACGTTTTGTGCGCACCATACAAATCGAACGAATGGCCTCGATAAGCGAATGGGATGTCGTGAAAGAGTCACGGGGCGTGACACGAAACCGATAACGGAAAGGGTCGAAAGTGATGTTTCGTGAACAGGGAAACAATCCAGTGAGAAAGTCGACGTCACGTGTTCCTCACTACGCTTTCTCCATCAGTCACGTGACCCAACCGGCGGCAAATGAAATTTATTTAAATTCTTCGCAATTACTTTTCAACCCTGCTGGTTCTTTCATGAGAATGAGTATTATACGGTTAGCTTAATGTCTTATATGTTTAATATACAGTGATAAGAAGTATTTGTAAAAAAAAAAAAAAAAAAAAAAACAGTTGAGGTTACCGACACTTGGTAAGAAACAAGTGATACTGAAGGACAAAAGGTTTAAGTGCGTACCAACTATATTACTTTGAAATCAAACATGAGTTTTAAATAAATTTAATTTTAGATATCCCGATTAACCGTAATACTAGTATTTTTAATTGAAAATATTACTCTTATGCCTACTTTCCTCAAAAACCTTTAGTTTATTGAAAATAAATAAATTTCAACTCGGAGTATAAGACAATCAACGACTCTGGAGTCAATGTCAGACGCTGGACGGTAGTCCAATACTGTGCTATCGATAACATTTATTTTTAATTAACATAAATTAACACAAAGATAATTATTAATGAAAGCAATTGGTCTAAGGCAATAAACAGAATAGTAATTTGGTCTTACAAATATGTATATGGTTGATAAAGATGCAAGAATTCATGAATTTGTATCAATTGTTAACTAGCGAGAGAAACAGAAACAGAAGAAAACAAAACTGATGCTGTTATCGGTTTTATATACTGGGATACACTCGGCGTATCTAACGTACGAAAATATGAAAAACAGAGATAATCTGCCACTCCTGATCTCGTGAAATATATACACCGAGTGTCAACCGGGTATAGCAAATCGAGATCCACAGTTGAACTGTAATTAACGCTGAAAACCGCGCGGTAAAATGCGTTTATTATTGTATAGAGAATCCTCTTACCAAATGTATATTATTATTGTTATTATTATTTTTATTATGTTCTCAAGTAGGTGGATTTTGGCAATAAACTCCATTTATTTTTAGGCTGACAGTTCTTTTTCTAGAAGGCCAATATGGAATAATCGTCAACTTTGAGCCCAATTATCTTTTAACATTTTATTTGTCACTGATGAGAATAAGGTTCTCTCTCTCTCTCTCTCTCTCTCTCTCTCTCTACAGCCAGAGGCCATGAATGATTGCTTAGTCAGTTTTGGAAGTTGTCTTGTAAAATTAAAAACTCTATAACTTAAGATTAGCTTTATCAATCGAGTAGAAATTTGACAAGCAAGTAGAGCACTTATGTTTTTATATTTGTTCGAATTTACGCAATAATTTGAACACTTGTTAAGATTTTATTGAATTTTCAATTGAAAAAAATAAAGTTTTCACACTGCCGCAGATTTTCAGTTATAGAGCTAAATAATTTTTTACAAATGAAGTAATATTCAAAGACAAATTGTATAAAATTTGAGACGAACTGTAGAGAAGAAAATGTTCGGATTTTTTAGGAAACTAACTTTTTTTTGGTAAATTGACGTTATCGCTCTGGGTCACGTTGACTTTGACCATTTGAGCTCAAATTTTCTACAGATACGAACTAATATTCAGTCTTGCTAAATATCAAATTTGGCGAAAATCGGTAAGAGAGTTCAAATTTTATAGAAATTTGAATTTTTCAAGTAATTAACCGATTTTATTTTTGAAACTTTTGACAAAATGACCTAAATCGTTAGACACGGACGTATAGTAACGTTCAGCGATATTCGATATCAAACCTGGTAAAATCGTCACATGCTTTCAAATTTAAATAATTTCAAATAAAATGCCCCTGTCACCCGTAAATAATTTGAGCAATTAATCTAAAATTTGTTACACGAGTTATACGGTAATTCTACAAAGAGGAAACCAAAATTGAGGAACATATTTCTCACAAAGGACGTATCGTATACTGCGGACAAAAAAATAAGAAAGCAATGCGCAAGGTACTAATTTGTAACTTTTTTATATTCACCATTTCCGCAGTTTGCAAAGGCCTGCGACTTGTAAATGACTTAAGTAATTGATATAAAATTTCTCATACCAGTTACACGTCGAGCGTAACTCGTTACTATTGTCTACAATTGTCATTTAAATCTATTGAAGCAATGAGGTATTAGAGTACTTTCAATTTTTTTTAGTTTCTAGATCATTAAAATTTCCGTTAAACTCATTCAATTTTTACAATCTTTTGTTGAAGAAGAATGCAAATCAGAAACTTGCACATTAATTCATTATGATCGTCCACCTTTCAGAAAGGATAAGGAGTCCAAAATTGATAAACATACGTACTCATAGGCTTTGTGAAAGATGGAATCCAATGAGAAAACAATTTCCAACGTTCTGGTTTGCATCCATTTTTTAATACAAGTATCCATATCTTTAATTAATATTTATTTCAAAGGTTCTTTAGTTAGGTAGAATGGTTAGAAATACCAATTGGTTAGAACGTTATCAATCGTACTGAACGATTCGATTGAAAGAAATCTACGAACATAGCAATCCTTTCATTTCCGTACAATTCATACTTAAAATTGAAATCCCAGTGCCACGGGCGCATGCGCAGTCACTCGACGAACCACCGCGCGTCACGTGGTCATAAGAGGCCAATATACGTGTGGTGTTTGCATCTGTATTACGTTGTTGTTGTTGTTTCTTCATCTAACTAAAAACCTTATCTTACGTACGCATAGCAAGTTCTATTGAAAGACAACAACCAATCAGCGTCGAATACTCCACCAGAGTTACACACCCACCGGTGCTTTTTTTTTTATCCCATTTGTCGAGAAACTGTCTGAGCAGCATATTAAGAACTTTAGAGTGCGTCAGGCAGGGGTCGCGATAAGGCTAGAAACGAGAACGCCATAGGAGGTAAACAGAGAGAGACGGAGAATCGACGATACTGGTAGAGAACTCGTCACACAGGCTAGCAGTCCAGTGTCCACTTTGTCAGTTGGGTGAACGAGTTCGGAGTGTTTACGGCGGTAGTGTGCGATACTATTCGATCAAATAATACCATTAGCTGCAGTGGAAGCGGTGTAACATCGGTATAACCTTGGGATATTGTTTTTTCTTGCATATCCGATAGCTTTTTTTTTTCTTTCTTTACGCCGGACGTCACATTGTTTTTTTTTCTTTTGAGAAAAACTTGCAAGCGTATAATACTTGCAAGCCGCGAATGATACGACGAAAATCGCCGATCGAAAAGAAACATTCTCGACTATCTTGCTGTGCGACAAAGAAAGGAAATACGGGAAAATAGACGGAGTGTGTGGGAGGGAGATTGAGGTGTCGTCGCCAATCGCGTCATGACTACCAAGGAAAAGTTCGATGCTGCAGTCAACGTTATCAAGAATCTCCCAAAAGATGGTAAACATTATTAATATATAAATAGTTTCATCTTAAAATTTTGCGTTTTCCGAATTAATAAACTACGATTAGAAATTAAGTATAATTATGTTAGGCTAGCGTATTTTGCTCATTAATTAATATTACGTCGTACGATGCGCATTTTTTTTACGCATCATCGTTACCAACGTACACCACCACACTTATCACAGGGGACTTCGGTATTCCAAAGTCCGCGGGGACAGCGACAAAAACGAATTTTTATTTACGTCTTTCCACTTGTCATCTACGCTTTTTTTGCCGTTTTTTTACGCTCATGATAATAGCGCAATTGCCGATCGTACTTGCAGCGGGTTATACCGTGTAGAAAAATAATTTATGTGTTACGTTTCACGGCTTAAATTATATATCGCTGACACCTTCGATCGTGTGTATTGAAGAAGGACGACTACGATATACAATTGTCTCTCTTTATCGGACGCTGTCCAAACGCCGGGGGTAGTTTCAGCTGTAAAAACGTTCGGAACTATTTTTTTTTGTTTAACTTTGGTACATTTACTTTTTTTGACAAATCTCCGGCACCGGAAAACTGGAATACACTATAGATTGTAACAGCGATTTTGTTACTGTGAGATTAATTGTCGCGAACGGATATATATATATTTCTTATGTCAATGCAATTGCACTCGATAATTTCATGACGACGTATTTAAAATTTGCTAAAACGTTCATAAAATACGCGCGTCCGTATGTATGTCATGGTACTGGAAAATTCGAACGTCTATGAGTGAAGGACTCTACTTGTGTTATTACAGCGCTCGAATTTCACAAACTAATGAATCAGCACAATGTCTTTAGTTGCGATAATTTTTTTTCATAAGTTCATACAACGATCTAGCTTTTATGGCATTTTGAATTTGAAAAATAACTGTAAACGCTCTAGCTGTCGCAATTTTTTTTTTACATATCTGGCTAAATATTTATTTACAAATAAAGTTATATTCAAGGATGGATGATGTTGAATTTGAGCCGAATCATTAAAGTGGTTTAGATTTAATGAGATTTTCTTTCATCGATTTAATTAATTTTTTTAAATAAATTTCAAGTAACTTTAAGCTGTTCTCGATTTTGAGGTTGAAGATAATCGATAGAAAGATTGTAATTTTATGAGAAATTGAATTTTTTAATCTGACAACGTTATAAAATTTGATAAAGTTTATGAAAATCAAACAAAAACTTTGCACACATATTTATAGATGTTAAGAAAAATTTGATGTAAAATTTAAGAAATGTTCTTTGTGGAACATTGAATTTTTTAATTCACGATTGCTACGGTTTGCAGAATAAAAATTCTGAAATTTGAGAATCACTTGAGACACGTTTATAAAATTTGTAACATTGATTCTGCAATGATTAGTCGTTATTGGCTACAATTATCATTAATATATATTTAAGGAATGCGATTTTGGAGCATTTGTAATTTTTAAATATCTTTATCATTAAAATTTTGTCAAACTATTGTTTATATAATTACCAACCGAATGTAATTATCATACTTGTTCGTAGAGCTTTGTCAAAGTAGCTTTGTAAAAGGTAAAAAATAAAATTAGGAAGCAATGTGCAAATTTCTACTTTGCATCCTTGTTTTATTTAAACTGGTGTCATGTGGGTATTCAAGTGATGTAAAGACAAACATAGATTGTAGAGTGCAAAGTGCGAAGATCGAATGAAGAAGAAGCCCCAGTCGTGAGAGCTGATGTAAACTATAGATCTATTCGATTTCATGGGAAATGAGAACTGCCGCAGCTTCGGTATAGGAGATTTGTATTTTGTTTAGGAGTCCAGGGCTGCAGTTGACTATTAAAAAAAAAAAAAAAACAGACGTAACGTTGAACCAAATCGAATAAAAATTTCCCGTACATCACCTTAACGTGATGAGTTACATCGACTAAGCCATGAGGAATGCGAATGAGATAGCAGTGTCATTGGTGAACGCTGTGGAGCGCAGTAGATGGACAGATATATTTGTTGCACATCGTGTTAAAGAGAATGTGACACACGTTTCTGTCGATCTCTCTCGTTCCACCGTAATCGTTGATGTCGCCATCTCACACGCGGTTTAGACTTTTAGTAAGACATCATCTTAAGCCCAAACTGGGAGTAATACACAAGTTTCAATTTAAAAGTAAACTTAAGGTGATGCGAAAGTCTCACTTCATGACGTGTGCCACGTATGACACCTGCTGTATACTCTCTCTCTCTCTCTCTCTCTCTCTCTCTCTCTCTCTCTCTCTCTCTCTCTCTCTCTCTCTCTCTCTCTCTCTCTCTCTCTCTCTCTCTCTCTCTTTCTGTCTCTGTCTCTGTCTCTCGCAACCACTCGATCTCTGTGGCGTTGTCTCTCTCACACTTCGGTAATTTGGAGCGAGTCTACCGCATCATCTTAAAAGTTTGAACCTGAAGAAAATGGGGAACTGAAATTTATTATAAGAATGTTGCGAGACACTACAACGATAGAGTTATCATATTGAGTAGAAATGGAAAAGCTCAAGGGCACGAAATCGTGCTGCGATAAGAGCGCAAAGTAAAAAGATTGAATGATAATAAATTCTTGGTCGTAGGGAGTTGGTAGAAAAAATTTTGTGTCCACATAAAAGACAAATATTTCGTAACCGAACAAATTTGTCAGAAAGGTTCGAGCTATATCTAAATAACAGAAAAATGTGGACTTGAGTTCGGAGTAAAGATCGAACTTCAATATTCTAAGTACAAACTTATTTAATGAATGCGAACCTGAAAAAAACGTAGACGAGTTAGAACCGAAGTGCGATCTTGAGCCTTACGTCAAAGTCAACTTTCAATCTAAGTTTGAATAAGTTGGAACCAGAAGAAAATGGAGGAATAGAAATATAGATAAAAACTCGATGGAATTAACAAAGTCCGTTAGAAGTGGAAAAGACCAGGGAAACAAAATCGAGCACCGATAAGAGGCAAAAGAACATGAAGATAATTAAAACTGATGACATAATAGACATTTAGAAAATTCGGGAAGATAGTATGCAGGTTGAATTTGAGAGAATAATTATTTAGAAGGTGAAGGATGATAATAAAATAGATGGTCAGCAAGTTAGGACAGAGAGCAAAAAAAAAATCGGTAGACGACTAAGGCTTAGTAAACGATACGAGATTGTAAAACCAGAAGGATTACCATAACCATTCGCATTATTAGCATATGAAATGATTTACGAGACGATCGATTTGCAGTAGCAATCGAATCTACGAAATATCATGTCCAAAATATTTCGTAAGGCCAGGAGACAGCAGTCAACAAAGTTTTTTTTTTATATTACCCAACTGGAGAAAATTAAATAGAACCCTGATTGGTAAAAGATGTTTTCTAAATGGGATCCTTTAAGATATTTCAAAGTACTATACGATCCTGCATAAGAGTTTTGTTCACACGTACGTTTCCACTTATAGGCATTTTCCTTAAGGTTACATAAAGGATACGAGATTCGAAAACTACAAGGTTTACCATAACGATTTGCAGTATTAGCATATGAAATGATTTACGAGACGATCGATTTGCAGTAGCAATCGAATCTACGAAATATCATGTCCAAAATATTTCGTAAGGCCAGGAGACAGCAGTCAACAAAGTTTTTTTTTTATATTACCCAACTGGAGAAAATTAAATAGAACCCTGATTGGTAAAAGATGTTTTCTAAATGGGATCCTTTAAGATATTTCAAAGTACTATACGATCCTGCATAAGAGTTTTGTTCACACGTACGTTTCCACTTATAGGCATTTTCCTTAAGGTTACATAAAGGATACGAGATTCGAAAACTACAAGGTTTACCATAACGATTTGCAGTATTAGCATATGAAATGATTTACGAGACGATCGATTTGCAGTAGCAATCGAATCTACGAAATATCATGTCCAAAATATTTCGTAAGGCCAGGAGACAGCAGTCAACAAAGTTTTTTTTTTATATTACCCAACTGGAGAAAATTAAATAGAACCCTGATTGGTAAAAGATGTTTTCTAAATGGGATCCTTTAAGATATTTCAAAGTACTATACGATCCTGCATAAGAGTTTTGTTCACACGTACGTTTCCACTTATAGGCATTTTCCTTAAGGTTACATAAAGGATACGAGATTCGAAAACTACAAGGTTTACCATAACGATTTGCAGTATTAGCATATGAAATTATTTAAGAGACGATCGATTTGCAGTAGCAATCGAATCTACGAAATATCATGTCCAAAATATTTCGTAAGGCCAGGAGACAGCAGTCAACAAAGTTTTTTTTTTATATTACCCAACTGGAGAAAATTAAAAAGAACCCTGATTGGTAAAAGATGTTTTCTAAATGGAATCCTATAAGATATTTCAAAGTACTTTACGATCCTGCATAAGAGTTTTGTTCACACGTACGTTTCCACTTATAGGCATTTTCCTTAAGGTTACATAAAGGATACGAGATTCGAAAACTACAAGGTTTACCATAACGATTTGCAGTATTAGCATATGAAATTATTTAAGAGACGATCGATTTGCAGTAGCAATCGAATCTACGAAATATCATGTCCAAAATATTTCGTAAGGTCAGGAGACAGCAGTCAACAAAGTTTTTTTTATATTACCCAACTGGAGAAAATTAAAAAGAACCCTGATTGGTAAAAGATGTTTTCTAAATGGGATCCTATAAGATATTTCAAAGTACTTTACGATCCTGCATAAGAGTTTTGTTCACACGTACGTTTCCACTTATAGGCATTTGTCTTAAGGTTACATAAAGGACAACTTCTCAAGTAAGCTTTAACAAATCTGTAAAGCACACCTTCTTAACCTGTTATTCGTAATGACTATGTAATATGTGACATTCTCACGATTAGTACATCTTAAATCTCTGTAGTCATCGATGTATCTCCTTTCCTTTCTTTCGTTATTTTTTTTTAAAAATTAATTTAATAAATAAAACATAAAAACAGGCGGAGATGAATCTTTTCTACTTTCTTCTCTCACGAATTTAAAGGAGATGATCAACTCCGCACGAAGGATCGCGATATCTTGGCATTTGCAAGGATACCAACAAAATTACGGAACCTAAAAATTTTCTACAAAATGAATTTGTATGTTAAAAAAAAAAATGATAAAGGCCCGAAATATAAATTCTTGTATTTGTTTATTGCAACCAGAACTAAATGCTTATATTATCCATAAAATTTAACTTTAATTATAATTTAATTAAATAATTTAATTAGATAATTATATTAATGTTTGTTGTTATTTTTATTATTGCTGTAGCGAAGAGGAAACTTAAAATCTCGTGTATCTATTTTAAGGCTATGGTTCTCGATAAAATTGCACGAGAGGTCATGTGAATGGGACTCGTCTCAACATCTTACGCCCATCCCCTCTCTTATCTGGCCATTCGTCTGTTCCTATGTAATTTCACTTTCGGATGATCCACTTCGAAACAAAGAAGATGTGGTATCCACTTACCATTGGACCATACGATTTTCCTTGTACGCTTATTCGCTTTATCTAAATATTTATTATCCATTTGATCGTTCTTGTATAAAACAATTTTCAAACAAAGAATAAATCCTGTAATCTTAAAGCGACGTGTTACACTTTTCTGTCTTTACCTCTCACTCTCCCACGATCGTCGATGGCGGTATCTCACTCGCACTTATTTGACAGCTGTCAGTGTAGCGAATCACCTTAAAAGAGAAAAAAATGTTAAGACTTGAAGGATTTTTTGTTGTCGTGACGTAAGAAACATTTTTATTATAAATTTTTTCAATGTTTTTATAAAATCATTTTTTTAAATAAGTAAAAAAAAATAATTTATCGTAGACTCGGTAGTACTTTCCTCATCAAAGCAATCTTCGTTTCTATACATATTCCATGAGGCTCATGGGAGCCTAGTTAATCATTTGACACCGGAAACTTTCACAAACAGCTCGTGCCGTTCCTCGTCGATTGAAATTGGAAAGCGAGTAATCCACGATATCACCCGACAGAAGCTAGTACGGTGTAGTGAAATAAAAATCAGTAAGAATTAAAAAAAAATGTTTATTGCAATTATTGTCGATAAGAACAAACTATGCCAAATCGAGAGGAGCAAATTCTTTTATATTTAAAAAACATTACAAATAAAATAGATTAATAATAATAAGAACAGAAAATTATTTATTTATTTATTTATTTATTTATATCAACGGGCAGAAAGAGCAATAACAAATCGATGGGTAAGATCATTGGCATCGGCAACATAAAAGCACAATAGTTATTATGAAAGCCTCGGTGTAATAACGAAAACAATAAAATTAAGAACTAATAAAAAATGAGTTAGTGATAAAGGCGTAAGCAATAAATATCAAATCTTCATTTAACTTGAATTAGATGAGAATCTCAAGATCCACATAAATCTAGATACGATCTAGATCTATGCGATTTTTGTCCATTTTTATCGGTTTGTATCAATCTTTTTCAATCGGGTTTAGTCGTATCACGGTATTGGATATCGCTAGGCCGGTACCTTGGTCCTATTTTTGAGTTCCCAGACTCATTTTGGAAGATCTGTTCTTGAGATTTTCATCTAAAAAAACCGCGTCTAGATCTAGATTTAGACCGAGACGCGGTTTTTGTCTATATTTATCGGTTTCTATTTTAAACAGGGTAACCAGTTATAAAAGCCATAATTTGCAATATAATGCGATATAACAATTTGATTGATGTTCCTGGTGAATGTTGCACACACAGTCGCACGAGAAAAAAAAAAAATAATAGCAAGAAAATCGAAAACTTTGTTCGATAATATTGACTAGGAAGATTAAACCGGCGATGTTCCGCTGTAAAATAAATATGAAATAACATCGAAAATAAATAAAAACGCTTTATTTTCTTTACAGGAGCATATCAACCCAGCAATGACTTATCTTTGCGTTTCTATTCTTACTACAAACAAGCGACAGAGGGACCTTGTCAGAAGCCCAAGCCCGCTTTTTGGGAAGTCATTAAAAAGGCAAAGTGGGATGCCTGGAATCGTTTGGGTAACATGAGTCGTACGGAAGCGATGGAAAATTACGTTGAGGAATTAAAGAAGGTAAAAAAATATTTATAAATCTTACAAAATAAATTGACAAATCACCTTTTTGCCGCGCGAATTATCTCCGATGTAAATAAATATTGTTTGATTGTCGTTGATACAGTAACTAAAAATAATTTGTTCGACTGTTCAATCTATCCGCAAGTCGAATTAAAAGATGTTTTTTAACATTATTATATTAATAATTTTATTAAATTTCACATTCAAGATAGTCGAGACTATGTCGTACACAGACAACGTTGAAAGTTTTCTCGTCAGTTTGGATGCCTTCTACGAAAACGTGCCGGCTGGGGATTTAGAACTTCTGGTTGGTCCAGTGTTAGAAAGAATTCGATCGCAACCTGGCTCACCTCTCTCCGGTTCGCCTTTAGGTAAACAACAACAACAATTATTATTATAATAATCTGTCACCGTTCACCGTTCTTTCAGATCACCGTTCTTTCGGTTCACCGTTCTTCTATTTTATCCGTTAGTTTCATCGTGACGAAGAAATTTGCATTACTGTCTTTGTTACCGACTGAGACGTAGGACATCACCTTAACAATACAGTTTTCTTCTGCAGGTTCAAGAGAGACGTCGCCACACAGAGTGCGAAAAAATAACACTTCGAGACACATTACAAGCAGTCTCGAAACCAGTCCTGCGAGTAGTCACAGTGCGAGTCCATTGCCACCAGACACCGACGGCGAGGACGAAGAGTTCAAGGATACCCTCGAGGTCTCGGTCAAATACAATTTAGTTAATAATAATTCATATTTTACAACAGTTGTCGACTGTTTAGAATAATTTTAAATAGTTTTTTTTATTTCTAACTTTATCATTAAACATTTTTCAGTCAGCACCCGAACAATCTCTGAAAGAAGTCCAAGTTACAAAGTCTTCCATTGGTGTGCCGCAGACGTCAGGCACGATGAACGGTTTACATTCCGATAAGCAGTCGTACGGCAGGAAGCGCAAGCACAGCGTCAACGATGGCAATCCGACGAATTTAACGAACGGCTATTCCAGTCTCGCCAATGGCGATACTTCCGATGAAGTCGTTCCTGAGAGTAATCATCGACAGCAAGAGAGAGGAAGGACGCGGGAAAAACGCGAAGAAATTAGAGAGAACGCCGAGTTTTTGAATCAAATATCGACAACCGTGCAAAATCTTCAGAGAGACTTGGATAGGATAACTGGAAGGGTTAGGAGCCTCGAGGGACAGGCACTTAAAGCACTCGCACCTCAACCGGTCAGTAAATTTTATCGTGATGCGATTCACATTTCTGTCGATTATTCTCGGTCCGCACCAGCTGGGCTTAAGGGGAGATACAATTCATGGGATCTATGCTCCGAGAGTACGAGAGAGCAGTACAGAGCTTAACATTTCTAACACATTTATCTTGGACCTAGATTTTCAATGCAGTAAAATGTGTTTAAAGTTTTGATATGAACCGTCGATCTCGAGAGACATCTGACGATATGCTCCGTGTTATTTCTCTCAGATTGCCATACGTGCAAGAGAGATAACAGAATATTCCCTTCGCGAAAAACTGTAATCGGAGTTTCTCTGCCTCGATTGATTTGTCGGATAAAAGTCGAGAACAGTGTCCTTGATCTAACAATTCTGCACGATACCGTTCTCGTCTTTTATCTGACAGAAAACCGTGTTTTCATCTAATCACCATGTATATTTATTATTTATTATTTATTATTTATTTATTACCATTGCAATTTTTCCTAAGAGACTACGTTTAAACTCTTCACTCTTAACTTTATCTATTTATTACTGAGTGCCGGTAACCTCACCTGTTTTTTTTCTCGTAAACGCCCCTAGTTACTCTATCTTCAATATTACATAAATTCAGGTACCCACCTAGTACTCATTCTCGTGAAAGGATCACTTTAATAAAAGTTTTGAACTATTCTAAATTTTGTAAAAAAAATGTACAGATAGTCATTTTTAATCCCTTGAGCGTCCCATATTAAGAAATATATGCGTCAATATCGATATATCGACACTGAAGGTGGTTAATAGCAGTGCTCTGTAAATAATCACGCTGTAATTTTTGTTGTTGCAAAATTACAAATAATTCGAAAACGTGCATTGATTTTGGGTTGATGCACAAAGTTTCAATCGATTCGAATAAATTTTTTTTGTCTTTTGAGGAATAATCAATTGCGTTTTCCACGTGGAGCAACCGTCGTTTCACTGTAATAATTAACCGATTTCTCTGAAAAACAATTAAGAATGTTCGTAATACATTTTTTATTTCAATATTTAGATTATTTTGCATTATTGCTATTTAAATATATTTTATCTTTTGTTATTCGTGAACAGGAGCGATCGGAAAGGAAAGTTCAACCTCGATGGTGGCCATTGTCCGATTGCTCGCCCCGATTGTTCGCCTTTCTGATCGTCTGGCCATTCGTCGCCCAGGGCCTTCTCTCCTATGTGCATCGCTACCGCCAACGGAAACTGTGATCTTTTTAACAATTACACTGATCCGTATGAAACGTCCGATCGATACGCCTAAAATGTCATTTTTTTTTTTACGGAATCCGATTGTGATTCCATCGATGTAAATAGATATAACAATTGAATTCCTACTTTTCTTTCGTTTCTACGAAATCTATTACAAATATTTCATGTTAATTCGCGCAGTGCGATAAAAAAAGAAATAAATAAACATACGCAAGGAAATAAATAATATAATAAATTAACGAAGACAGCGGCCAATTTAAATACAATTTAAGTTGTGAATCCGCCAAGTTCGATACGTTAGAAAATCAAACCGATAAATATATTTAAAAATTTGTAGACGATAATTCCATTCCAACGAGATTGTACGATAAATCAAAATAATTTGGTTTTAATTAAGATTCTACGAGACAAATTATTAACGCGATTTAAATATGTCCAATTGTTCCTCTGACGTGAAGTAAAAAAAAATTAACAAGTAATAATTTAAGTAACAAATGACTTCGAGTCTCTAAATTAATGAATCGAAATTTAATCGAACAGAAAGTTTATTTTGATGGTATTCGAATAGAAAAGTAGTAACGGAATTGTATTTTACCCGTTGATAGCGCATTCCAAATTTTTATGTATAAGCATGAAAGATAGTTTTAAAGAAAAAACACTTTTATTTTTTTAATCTTTATTTGAACGTGGTCACGAAAAAAATATGAAACAAAAGCTCTTAAAGGGGGATGTACATGTTGATATCTAAAAAAAAAAAAAGCCATTTTCACGATGTTTTATCGATTCCTCACTTTTTCTTTATTGAATCCAGTGAGCCGTGTTGTGAAATAGAACAAATTACGGAAATGGGAAGCAAAGTACCGAACGCCCGCAGGGGGTCTCGGCGTAGAGCGGCGTCTTGCAATTCGCTCGTTTGAATAGATATACCGCGCAGTCTACGAAAGTTTTTGTAGCGTTTTTTACTGGTAACACTGAGTGCACGTTTTAACAAACAAAGATATAGAAGATGCATGCCCTGGGTGTACACTAATCTCACTTGCATTACACTGGCGTATACTGCGTATAGAGCGTGTACACTCCGTGTTACGGTATCACTATTTAAAATGTATAAGGAATCGATAAAAATCGAGCTAGTACAGGAACTGTCGGATCAAGCCTGTGCGGCCTGCACAATCAAAACTATGGCTTTCTATACATTGACTGGGTTTTCTTTGAAACCGTTGGAAATATTTGGTGGACATTGATAGGATACACTGGCAGATTATGTCGCTATGTCCGTTGCCTTAATTATAAATATATTTATCTACTCTTAGAATCTCCGCATTCCGCCTGATTACGTTCACAATCGACTTGCACCCCTACTGTATCGCATTCGCACGTGAGCACAGAAAAACTGTGGGCAAACCTGTACCATATACAGTCGGTTCTTTCAACAAAGACTAGCGTTTTACAAGAAATCACCAGTCTCCGGAAAAATGACTCCTCGTTCTATGATTCAATGCGCCAGCCTTCGGAGTAACGGCAGCACGAAATGCCGTCTAAGTCGAAGAACAACCGGGGTCTTGCACCTACCACTTACCGCCACTTACATACTACCACTTACTACCTTTACGAGCAACAAAGTAAGCTGCTAACTCGACAACTGTCTTTCTTTTTCTCGTAGTTATCTACTACGGTTAGTAATCTGCCCATCGAAACTCTACTTCTCGTAAACGTAGTCACTGTCCGTTTAATTATAAATATATATTCCCAGATTTTTAAATTAATTACCATTTTTTTTATAAGCAAAACTCGATTTCTCATGGTATTCTATGGTAGCCGTAGATTACGGGGTTAACGAAACGTTTCGTGGGTGTATGCTGTGTACATTTAAACCACTTATCTTCAATGGTTTTACGCAATGTCCATAAGTCGTAGTGACTAATTTCAAAATGTGCAGAGATTAAATAGATCTAGCGTAACTGGTTAGCGAATATAATCTCATTATTACCATAAAAATATTAATGTTTGTTTTATAAAAATTGGTTAAAAAGTATCGATGTTGTAGCTCTTAAAAAGTATTCATTTAAATACAATTTTAACATGTATATCCCCTTAAATTCTTAGCTTGCGTTATAAAATTCGACGACGAACAGTCGAAGACTAGAAAAACACTTAGTCAAATAATATTCAACATTCAAACTGGTTTTTAAGGTGCATCCTGCTGTATTATAACATATTGTTATTATTATTACATATATATGCAAACAATACAATTGTATTATATATATATATATATATATATATATAATACTAACGTGGGATAAACAGAATTTTTCTATTCATGTATATCACCCGTGATTGGTTTAGGAAATAGAGACGAATTGTTACAAGCTCGATTATTAGTGTTGTTGTTGTTATTATTATTATTATTATTATTAAAATGATGAAAAACACGAATATTTTGATCTTTGAAGAAGAAGAAAAAATTGATAACGAAATTGTTTCCGAGATTCCGAAAATTTATTTATATTTTATTTAATAAAAAGCTTTTTTCATTCGAAATTGCGCTTTATGTCGCGTTGCGCATCGTAAAAGTTGGCAATAGAAATTCCGTATTGCCGACACAATGATCGAGCTACAAACAGGAGAGTGAAAGGAACGTAAAAACGGAATAAAAGAAACTTGCTACTACGTTCGAATTCACTTTCCGTATTTCATATTTCGTAATATCTTCAGCTTCCGCTAATAACGTTACTTGCCGCTCGATACACGACGTTTCGAATTTTGTCATTGATTACTGGCAAAGAAAAATTAATTAAACATCGACGTCATCGTCGTTTAACATTTTTTCAACTAACCAATCGTTCCTAATGAGGTTACAATGATATTTTTATTTATTATATAAATGTAATTATTTGAATTGTCAACTATTTAAACAATTTTTTTGGTTAAACATTTGAAAAAAAATTTATTTAATAATTATTTTTATAGATAGATCGTTTATTCTATTGTATTGCGTCCTTCGTATTTTATGGTCCCGACTTTAACAATTACTAATACATTTTTTCATATACTTTGTAGAATAATATACATTAGATCATTTTTCTATTGAATAGCCTCTTTGGCCTTTTAGAAACTCGTCCTAAGTTGTTAACATTCATAGTATTCTTTGTATTTATTACCAATATTTCTCTGCTTTTCCTCACTTTCGTATCATCATTCGCATATCCTGTATCAATTGCACTGTATATTTGTACAAAAAATTCAGTCTGCAAACGTCGACCCACATATTCCTTACTTCAGAATATTCCGCCTTTGTTCTTCTAATAATTTCGCAATTAATCACTTCCGTAATACGAAAACGTATGGTAAAACAATACTAGAAACATTTCGCCTTTTACGTTTCCTAATAATTATACATTCCATATTATTAAAATACCTTCAATCTCCCCACCGGCCATTCTCTGTCCGTATAAGTAAATCGTTTAAATATAATTGGAGGTAATTTTATATATTGTAGTAGTTTATTATTCCAAGTATACTCTCTCGGGTGTTTACATTTTGTTCCCTCCCTTTACAATCATTTTACCTTATATTTACAGCTTATATATACTTGGCACGTTTACTCCTTTGGCCTCTTTGATTACTTCCTGCTCTCTAATTCCCTATAAATTCCTCTTCCTGTTCCGATGTGATTGCCAATCTTTCAAATTCTCTTACGTAGTCGCATATTTCCACAATTGGTTTTTTTCTCAAGCATGCGCCGTTACTTTCAGCGTGAGAGCGCGGTTCCTGCACTATTTACCTTCCATTTCACTATACCATCGATCAGAGCCTGAACCATAGTCAACTTTGTTTTGCAACATTCAAGAATATGTACTAAACTTATTACCTCCTGGCTGCAGTGTCTACACTTGTTATCGATGTACCCTTTCTTTCCCCACAAACCCACACCTCATTCTGATCCATATTTCCTTGGTATTTCCCTTCAAATCTGTATTCTCCCAGTATTTTTCCATTTCAAAATTGTCTTTTCAATTCTTGTACCTTGGGCAATATTAAAATTTCTCTATCCTGTATGAATCGCTCTGTATTTCCTGATCCACTTTGATTTTAATGTCGTTAATGTTCCTTTACTCTTTTTTCTACTTCCTTATCGTTTCCATTTCTTCTTATTCCCCATATTCTTTCTTCTCTCAGTTCGCCCATGGCATGTTTTAGGTCCTTTCTTCACTTTGATGGTTTACCGTTTAAGCTTCTTCTCACCTTTTGCAATCAACTTTTTTTTTTTTGTTATCTATGGTCTTCCATTTGCATAATTATTCACAATTATTTTGCCGCTCTTTTCTAAAGTTCTACTCCTATTCTCTTATGGCCGACTTACATTCTCCAAATACAATTTTGTGTGATTTTATTTATGTCCATGGCCATCAATATGTACCTAGTTTGTAGCCTCTCTTTCTGTATTCGATTCTTCCAGCCCTAATATACTTCCACTCCATGTAGCATTCTGCTTTTTGACAGTGACTCCAAGAGTAACTTTCGATTTAAACTATAAATTTTGACTCTTTTACAACATCTTCACGTAGCGTTAATTGCCCTTTTGATCTTCCTAGTAATTAATTTCAAATATATTTACCCAATTGACATAATTCTTCATAAAATTTATAGCTTCCTTAGACTTCTATATAATTTCATAATTATTTCTCATTTACAGTGAAATTTGATGACTGTGTGAAACAATTATTTCATGAACGAATCCATTTCATTTCCATAGAATTCCCTTCTAATTTCCAATGTACAGTTCTATACAATTTTATTATACCGGATACATTTCTTCATGATTGCTGGACTCGTACAGCAGTTTCTTTTTTGTTTTTAAATGAAATTCGGCCTCGTAAAGATTTTTCCTACTTCACAAAATTCATATTTTTGCAAACAATTCTTTTAGCATTTATTGGCTGTCTAATATTTTTAAATGTTCAACCGAGCACTAGCATTTTCCTAATTTCAAACCTTTAACTTTCACCTTTTTGTCATTTGCATTAGTTTCAAACTTTTCAGCTTCTTCGGACAGTTTTACCATTTTCTAAAGTTTCTTACGTTATCCCAGTTTTGAAATTTTACCATTTACACAGTTTCCAAAGGTTTTCAATGTATTAAGTGTGCACAACTTTTACTTAAACCTAAACAGTTTGTTTAAGTTTGCACGAAATTTAATTTATTTTCATTTTCTAGATTTTTAGTTTGACCCAGAAACAAGCGATTTCTCAAATGATTCGTCCATGTCCATCGCCTTCTCACTTTCCATATGATTACCGTTGATCCACTATCTCTGGGTCCATCCTTCTTTTTCGCCCATGCGCTCGTTTTCTTTATTCATTCGTGTCAATTTCGATTCGCTTCAATAAAAACGGAAAGATAGACGTAACGGAGTCTGTCGTACGATTAATAGACTTACAATTAATGTAATCCGCGTCGTAGTAAATTAATCTCTGGAAGATCATGATGGAAATCGCATTCACGATTGCAGTTGATAAACCGATACAGTGTCAACGATAGCTCTTTAAACCTTTGAGAAAATATACTCGGAGGGAACAAAATAAACGATAGACCCTGAAGACCGCAAAATATACCGGTTTGGTAGCCATTAATAGCGAGACACGGAAGCAATACGAACACCACTTAACACCGTAATTAAGCAAAACTGGAGAATAAAAAAAAAGTTCATAGATAAAAGAACATGATGGTGGTGCTGGCTAAAAGTAAATGTCTGCGGTCGAGTGTGTCGACGATTATGCTGCCGAAGAATTAATAATTAAGAATACTGTAAATGCTCAGGGATTGCCCCGAGTGGTGAAGATATCGAAGAAGCTCGAAGACCGAGTTTTTATTTCTTCTAGGTACTTCTTCGCGGTTGCCAGCTCGGCGTCATCAACGTTTGAATTTTTTTTTTAACGAGGACGGTTAATCTACTTAAAATATGCCGCATTATTTTTAATTTATGGCCGGGACAACCGACTCATTCATTATACCGCGGCAGAAGGTGGACTTCTATGACTGCTTCTCATATTGTATCAGGATGACGTGCTGAATGCTAACACTGATGTAAACAATTTTCGTGTACGAATAAACATATTTGCACGAACGTGATTACATTCGAATAATCACGTAAGTGCAAACGTTATTATTCGTACGGCCTACAGAGATGAGTAGACTATGGAGCACGGTCTGTGAACTTGAGTAAATTCTACTCATCTCTGATAAAAGTATGCGTTCTGACGTCGCACTATAACGCCACCCGGGAAGGGAAGAATATATTGAAAATGGATTAAAATAATTCGTAACATATTTCGCGCGCTTGCTGATCTTTCCGCGCCAGAATGTCACAATGACAGTAGCGATAACTCGTGGCGTTCGTATTTCTTAACAGTTTATATCTTGTGTTGAGTTGTCTTATGAGAGTTTGTACGCGTATTTATAAAAGTTTTGTTTATTGACGATCGGCGTAATTACCAATTATCAACAAGTATCCTACATTGAGTTCCAAACTGTAAGGAAATTTGTTGCATTATAACGTCGGAGAGGCCAACTAGAGTTTCCTTAATGCGTTTTTAACAGTGTTAATTCCACAAAAGAAGAATAATTTTTTATTATGGAAATTGAGAGACATTTGATGCATAAATTTTTTGGTTAAATATTAGTCATGTATACTGTGCGCTCCGACACATCTGTCGAATTGTGAGGTTACTGAATTACTAACTCTTTCATTGTCTTTATTATAGCAAAGGATAGACCAGCTGTAATCATGCCAAAATCCTTCAAATGTGTTGTCGAGTCCTGCAGTCATTGCCAACAACGAAACAAGGATTACATTTTTGCTAAATTTCCAAAGGATATTCAAAGGTACGTTTTAAATGTCATGATACCGCAATACACGTTAATCTCTGGATCTACAATGAAACATTTCTTTCAGATGTGGCTCATGGTTGAAGGCAGTCGGTGCGAGTGATTTTGTATATCTACTGCCAGACAAATTGCACAACATTCCATATGTGTGCGACTGCTACTTTGCTGCAGACCAGTTTTCCAGAGGAACAACGAAATGGTTAAAGGAAACAGCAATACCATCTCTATTTGATACTAATTCACATCGCTCGATGACGAATAGGTCAGTCAATTACCATTAGTGTCGGAGATTTTGCTGCCAACTACCGTAACTATGGAACGCGTATCACAGTCAGAAATAAACGATAAGCAATGTAGATGATGGGATTGATATTGCGTATCGAAGTATGCTTCTATCACGATAATATTTTGTAAATAAAACTCTAAAAGAAACTTTCAACATTTGGACAAATTAACAGAAGGGCTTTTAGCAAAAGCTGCGTAGGTAGCAAGAAACCAGTTACGCGTTGTCTTACCTCTCAAAGCCAATGGACCTTGGAGTTTGGTGATGGGAGATAAAAACAACGATATCTCATCTTCGGAAGCTGCTATTTCTTGTAAGAAAGATGCAGTGCGAGCACTCGCAGGAGATGATCCTGCAGAGACACGTAAACAAATAGTGTAACCTGTAAATATTCTGGACAGTATCATTCCTATATGAATACATATACATGTTTTTTATTATTTTCTGTTATTTATATTTACTCGCTGTGCATTTCAACTGGTCTGCACATGACACCGATAAAATAGAGGTATCGGAAGAAATATTGGAACTGCCAGTGCCCGATCGATGGACTGCCGTCGGACCTTGGATGCCTTTACATGACATACCTTGTGTAATAATAAAGGGTGCTGACTTAAAGCGATATCGACAATCAGGTATGTATCAAATGTTTAAAAAAACATTGCGACACCTCGCTGAAATAGATCCTACAAATTATTTGCAAGGCATATGTTTTATGATTGTTGAATTTCTAGAAATGTATATGTACTCATCTTTAGCATTAGTTTTGTTTACTATATGTCGTGCTTTTCTATATGCGAATAATTTTATATTAAATTAAATGATCAATTTAATTAATTTTGAAACTAATTACTTAAGTTCCGCACGACAATTCGGGCCCTCGTTAATTTATTTAATAATATTTTCCATTTAACTTACTAATATCATAGTAAGTAATATTTTCTCGTTTTTTAAATTCAATAACTAATTTCGAAGTAAATATATTTTAAATCCTCATTGCAATGAAATAATGCGATATGCTTCGTTCATTTTTGTTATAATTTGTGTTTTACACGCATGATATGCGTTTTTGCCTTTATGCAATTGATGTTTTTATGTCAGTAGCACTGTAGAAAATATTTAATTGCAGAGCACATGCAAAATCTTGAATTGCATGTACTTTTTTATACGATGGTGGGTGTCAAACTATAAACTGTGCTACAGTGATTTTCTGTAATCATATTCTGCTATAATGTGCGACTTAAAAATGTAAAATTACTTATGAACATTTTTTGACATCAAAATAATGTCAAGACCTGCGTTATGCCTCCTACAATCTATGATGATGATAATGTAATCATCGAATTGTGTTGTTCCAAATATATAATAATTTACGTATGTTTCTAACAAATATTTTTGTTTTACACGTTCGTTCAGTTTTTTTCATTTGATTAAACCAAATATATAATTAAAAAATGAAATAGTTATTTATTCTTGATCGCTTCGTAAATTGCTCTATGCACGTCGTTTGTGCCTGTATTTGGAAAGTGCCGCCTTTTTCTTCACTGCTACATATTCTTAAATCCATCGGGTTCTGCTACATTGAAGGACCAACTTCAAATTTATCATAAACATTTCATACCTGTTTTGGGAAAGTTAATTTTTATTTTAAAGAAAATTGCGAATATCGAATTTACTGAAACATAAGCATATCGATAATGTTACATTCTGTAAACCAGCAGGAGGAAGTGCGAAACTGCGCCACAACGTAAAAACTTCAAGAAAAAGGACTACTTCTTCATACGTCATCTCTTCACTTTCATCCTCAAGAACTATCCCAATTCCATGGATCACTGGTAACAGAAAGATTTGATCAAAACAAAATAAAGAAAATAATTGACTGAAAGAGAATGTCATGAATTCTGTTATGAAATGTCGAGGGTTACCGTTGCAACAGCTATATCGAAACAATATTGTTGATAGATTTGAGATTTATGTCACGGAAAGTTTACAAACAATGACACCAATGACTGTGAATAAAATTACGTTAAATATTAGTGAAATCAATTGCCAAAATGAAATAAAACCCAACTTATTAATACAGTAGACAACAGCATGACTGCTCCGTCCGAATCTCTGGAAAACTAAAAAAAATTTGTTAACCCTTAACCAACAATGTGCTGTCTGTAAGACTGAGGCAATTATCTTAACATTTTCTTAGCCTAGTATCATAATGTTCAAAAACAGCATTAAATTATTTTAATGAGCATTTCTACATTTCTATTTTAAGTAAGAAGAATCCAATTGTACTTTTGTACATTTGCTTTTTGCACTTTTGTTGTTTTCCAATTTATACCGAAGCAGGCTGTCTCAAAAATTACGTATTTCACGTTACTACTTAAGAATTCACATTGTTTATCTAGAACAAGTCCAGGATTTACCTCAAAATTTAGCTTCTAATTGGGGAACTTGTGTTAACGCGTTAAACTCTTGCTACTGTGAAACTATGTAGATTCCGGAAGAATCAATGTCGAGGAAATAAAATAGATAATAATTTGAGTTAAGTACTTATGCCAGAAGTTAAGTTATTAAAGATTCCATTCTGAATACTTTTTGCGTTCTTGGTAACACAATTTCTTATTAATTCTCAATTCTGTCTATGTACATTGTTCTGATTCTACTTCACATTAATACGCCTTTCGGTTTTGTTCATCCAAACAGTAATATCGCTGCAGAATCCGTCCAAGGAAAGAGAGCTTAACTTAAGCTATCCTTGAAAATAGTTTCATTTGGATTGAAAAATAGGTATTCGCACATGTTCCCGTCATTTCATTGGCCATGTTCCAGTAATCAATAGTTCTAAATACAAGAGTGCAATAATGATTGAGCGATGAAATAAAATAGAGTTATTAGAAATTAGCTGTTATAGTTTCAAAAAACTAGCTTTAAAAAGTATGAAATAATTTTTTTTACTATTAAACTCGACTTCAAAAAACTATAATAAACAGGAATTTAAATTTAAAAGGTTTTCATATGCAAATAAATGTAAAAAGGATTAAATAACTGCCGATGTCATTTTAGATAACTTCATATTTAAATTACAATAACTCATTTACTGCTCTCATTATACAGTCGGGAGAGGTCTCCTGAACATTGTAATCGTTTTTTACCAATCAAGAAACATACTGGCGTCTGGATTCTAATCTAAAAGAAAACTTATATGCGATAACAACGTTTTCTAACGTAGAAGAAGACGTCTCCCAACTAGTACTGTATGAACTGTATAATTATACAGTTCTAATTTTTTATAAGAAAGATTAATCGTAGCAAAGAAATTTGCATTGAGAAAATTTTAGTTACTCTATCGTACGCATGACGATCTGAGAGGGAAAAAATTATGCAGAACATTATCTGGAACGCTTCTGTTAATAGTGCAGTGATGCTTTCAACACGTAATTTTTACTGAAAAGAAGATTCTGAATTTCTCGGTGAAAAATAAATGACATTCAATAAAAATTGAGAATCTGACGTAAAAAAAGATCAGACAAAGGACAAATATCTCGATTTTTTCCTAAATTTGAGAAAAAAAGCAGTTTTATCATGAGGCGTGCTCATTAATTGGAAATGTTATGCTATTTTCTGCCGGTGCACATGTATAAATATAAAATGAGGAGATATTCGTTCTCGCCAATGTGAAAAAACGTAATTTGATATAAGTTTGACTTAGTTTCGAGCTAAGAATAAAGAGAATTTCAGGATCTGCCATTGCGTGGATAATTATCATCGAATTGTAAAATTTTCTTCGTCAAACCATCACTCTTCATAGAATTTCGGAAAAGCCCGATAAAAGCGTTTACTTGAAATTCTCTCACGAAAGTGCATACGAGGTCAAGCGAACAGATGATAGCTGTCAAAGCTGTCCGTCATTAGATCGGTTGAATGAATTTACATAATTGTGACATGTTCTCATACATAAGTAGCTCTGAGTACGTAGACATTGTCAGCTATGATGAAAAACTATGTATGATGACTACACGTAGATTGTGTTTCCTTGATAAGATAAGATGCGAAGAGAAGTCGAGATTATGTACATATTTATTTAAATTCGAAATGCTTTTCAGGATTTGCAGGGATTACATGCGGAACAATATTTGTAGATGAAATCTTTACTAAATCTTTACTAAAAGAGTTCCTTACATCTTTTCTCACATTAAATTGACAACTCAATGCCTGAAGTCACATTCTTGCTTACTAAGGAACCCTTTTTCAAGTACAAGTATTGTAATAATACTCTGTTAACAATTTTACTCGGTACAGACTAAAATTGTTTTACTGGGATCAGCAGATTGGTGAAATTGCAATTATACTTTCTTCTAGAGTCGATACAGCATTACGATAGCCAGCTTAGAACTAAAATGATTATTCTCATTGCTACAATTCTTGTTTTTCTTGCTTGTCCCTTGTTAGAAAAACAGATTGCAGAATCGCTTTTGTAGCTTTAACACGATTAGCAAAAACTTGAAAATTGTTTCATCGAAAACCCGAGAAAAATTATTATTCCGGATTGAGAAGATTCTAATAATTACAATTTTTGTGATGTGTGATAGGAAATATGTTTCAAGTGTAACAAGATGTATTATGTAAGTCGCAAGTAATGGGAGAGTTCTGCGTCTGTCAATTATTTGGATATGGATTTTTCCAACGAACATTGTAACAAGTAACGAGATCTTACAGCGTATCACATCATATTAGCGCGTGTGTTGAATTAGAAGTTTCGAAATAAGGCAATTGAACATTTTTTATATCGACAGAGGAAGGTGGTGGATATTTTCGTTATTGAACCATCTATTTATTCAGCTGATTAAAGATATCATATTACCGATAGTGTAACGAACCGAAAATGTCAATAATGGATCGACACTCACTATTTTATTATCAGAATATGTTATATTTGGAAACTAGGTCAGCAGTTGTGAGCGTGGATTTACTAATAAGGAAATTTTAATTATTTATCGACTTATATTTTTACCGATCGTAGCTTCGTGTAACGAACCAAAAACACTAATAATTGATAGACACTCACTATTTTGTTATTCAGAATGTCAGCGAAAGGGTAGTATCAGGGTTGTGAAAGTGAGTACAGTTATAAACCTTCCCAATACTTCCCAATTGACTTACGTCTATAAAATTACTATAAAATCCTTTTATGCTTTGTCATTGTTGCTATTGGCAGTCAGTTACACAATCGTTCCAAGTATACGTGCGATAATACTGTAAAATATATAGAGATATACTGTGTTCTTACCGTTTATTTAACAATTTCTTACGTAATCGATTATCTCTAAATGTAATGTTCTAGAATTGCAGGAACAATATTTTTCGTAAATTTACTTATGAAAACGGTAAAGTCGACCTACACAGTTGTGTAATTATCGGTAACAATTATTTGGGTATATTAGCTACAAAAAATTTGGGCAATTTACTGTGTTAACGGTTAGACGGAAATCCTTCTGTCACGGCGCTTTTCTTTTCACCAAAATAGTAAATTTGCGATAGGTAAAAATACCGGTCATGTACTTATGTAATTATCCGTTTCACTGTATTAGCAACAGAAGAAATAAAGTCTTCCTTAATTAGAAAAGTCATTTAATGGTCCAGTTTGTTTATTAAAACATTTTCAATTTAGCCACTCGTGAGATATTTGGCTTACGATTAACCAAATGCACTGTGCGAGGTCTTATTCTCTTCGTATAAATATTCTCTGTGGCATTTTATGGATTCTCCGTGAATAATACTTTTTTTTTTATCGTAGCATGAAGCGTGCAGGTAGTAAAGACTTGTCAATGCGATGCATTTGCGCTCGCTCTCTCACCTCGACATTTATATTTCGCCTCGGCGTTTCGAAACGACCTTGTACCGTTTTTTCGGAGCACAAAGCGTAAGATTTATACATCAGTTAAAAAGTATTAAATTTAACTGACACAAAGAGACTGGCAATACAAAGAAAATGGTATATTTAGCATTATAACGCATTCGCATCTATCATTTTAAGCTTAGAATGTTTAATTATTTCTCGATTTCATCTACACGTTTGGAGCAGAAATTGATTCTTCAAAATACTTACTCCTCAACATTTTACCTGTTTGAAACAAGAGTCGGATTTTTTTCCTCCGAGGTTTATTTCCTCCGAGTTTCTTATATTTATTCTTATTGGGAGCCACGTTTTTTTTAAAATGTGCTCTAAGTTGATAATACAGTGATATGCGAATCCTTTCATTTCGCTGTGCATTTCGAATTTTTTCTGCTTCTTATCTTTTTGACTCTTGATAGAGAAACTTTTTTTTGTGGTCTTCATGTCATTCTCAAAGTGGTGCAAAACGTCGAGAAAAATGATTTAGAAAAAACGTCCGATTGGGAGTGTGCGTACGTGCGTGCGTGTGTGTTCTAGCTTCTGAAAATGTAATCGGTTGTATATCGAGAGCGTCGTCACCGATAATACTGAGCTTTGACATACAAGTAAGCAGGAATCACAACCCCTTTTTCGTTTCCACAAAAATTCCTCGACATTTTTTTATATTATGGAATTTTTATTATTATGAAAAATGGGCGCGCGAGCTTTAATTTTTGTAAATTGTCAGTTATCGAGTAAAATTGTTCTTTATAATTGCAGATACGTCCAGTTTGGCGGCAGCGTTTTGGGATTATTGTCGGAATCCGATATTTAAAAATATAACTCGATAAATTATTATGCAAGGTACGCGTACAACAATTCTTTTAATATTGTTCACATGTCACTATATAAGTCATGAATAATATAGCGAGTGTAGTTATGATTACTCCAATCACTTTGATAAACAGATTAAGCAGATGTGTGGCATGACGAAATAGCCTTGGCGTTGTTATTCTTATCTGAGATTTTTTCAATTGCTTTATTTGAAAAGATCTTATTAAACACGTGCGCTAAATCTCATACGCAGTAAAAGGTTTTATCACTTGTTACAATGTTTGTTTAAATATATTGATGCAATGTGATTTAACAGCTCTTTTATTTTTATTTATTTCTCAAACAAATTTTGTTTTTGCTTTTTCATTGAACGAACTTGATTTTAACGAGAAAAAAATACACGTTACATTTTTTCAGGTGCCTATTAGCCATTCGAACGGTTGTAAACGATATAACTTTTCGATATGTCGTACGTAGAAATAAAAACTGTGAAGCTTGACGTGATCGACCATTGAAATAAGTTATTAGCAGCATCTTACACTTTTAAAAAATGAAATCCTGGTTGCAAGTGCTACGAGCGATCGGGACTTGCAAGTCGATAGAACGCATTGCTTAGTCATATTCTTAGAGGCAAGACCTTTGAAGCTCAAGCTGGAAACTGTTCCATTATTCAAATCAATCAGCTTATTATATTTCCGACAAATAAGTCGCTAACTACGTCTTTCAAGCGTACGACCATATTGTGTGTCTTTGTACACGACCATATATATACACTCTCACTGTTCAGAGTCCATTGGATAGTTGTGGGATAAGATGAGGTTCAGGACACCTTCGCCCCTTGTTTTCCCTTGAAACAAAGGTCTTCCGACGCGTCAATAGACTTATATTAAAAGAGTCTTAAGATATACGGAAGACCTTTGTCTTCTAGAAACATTTAAGTCGTTATCATTAAGAAATAAATTAATTTCAACGGTTGCCGCCTTGACGTTGTAAAAGTTGGCCGCTTGAAAATCATTGCAACTTTGAAACGTTTCAAAATTCACTGACATTCGCTAGCTTAGAAAAAAATAACGTGACTGGTAAAGTCACAGGCTGCTGGTGTACGTTTAATTTAAAGTATTGTAGATATTCATACTCCCACTTCCTCGCGAGACATTCCATTGTTACCATTGACACGCTTCTCTGAACTCGAAAATTTTCTCGAGCTGCCAGTAACCAGTTCGCACCAAGCGTTTTCGAGTGACGACTGAATTTAGTTATAATATTTTCATTAGAATTTGCGTTCGACTTTCATGTGACTTACACACGATATATTTAAAAAAAGTTGTGACAAGTATATTTATGTGAGCTATATCTAGTTTCGTAAAAGTAATTGAGAAAATTCTAGAATTCAGAGAAGCGTGTAAATGATAGTAATGTCATTTTTTTCGATTCCTAAAAAGGACCGTGCTCATCCCTAAACAATCGTTGTTGCATCGAACAAATGTTTGCTTGTGTTAGAAAAAAAAAAAAAGCTATCAGTGACCATAACCGTATGTCAAGAAGGCTTCAATTTTTTATTAAAAGGAAAGTCTTTTAAAGTTATATTTATAAATATATAATAAAATTAATAAAAAAATATTTTATTTATACATTCAATTAATGCAAATTAATAGAAAAAGGAGCGAGGTATTAGCCATTAAGGTGATGTGATATACTGATTGAGCAGCCATGAGTGCGAAAGAGTTATTTATATTCTTATTGAGTAGTTAACAGTTTTTTTAAAGATGACAGTATCCTTTTTTAAACATTATAAATAAATTGAATAAATATTTGTATTGAAATTGTATTGGATAAAATAGTATTTGCAATTGAACAATGTAAACAATAGAAACATTTATTTCATGACATTTAGAATACATTATTCCGATAGAAATTTTTGATAACAATAAAAATATTATTTTTTTCATTGTTGCTAAATAATTATTTGGCTAAAACTTGTCAAATAGTTATATTTTCAATTGAACAATGCAACACAGCTAAGTACTTTTAACAATTTTATGGATATTCGTAAAAAACTCTTAATTCGTACAATAATTTTTTAAATCATGTCATTGTCTATTTAATAAAATTAGACAAAATTAGGAGATAAATGATGAAATATTTTTGTGCACAGCTCTGTGCTTTATAACGAGACCAAAGTACACATTACAGTACCTCCGTCCATTGCTCCCGCCAAGACTCGTACATCTGGGTGTATTTTCGGTCTCTTAGAATCTAAACGACCTAATAATACATTAAGGGCATCGCATCTCTGAATATCATCTGTTACATCCGTTAAAAAACTGTATACAAATTGAATTTGTACATTGTTATGTAAATAATTCATTAAGTCCTTTGTGTCATTATCTTAATTATTTTTCGATTCATCATAGAGATTTATTCAATTTTTTTTCTTTTCGTAAAACTATTTAAAAATTTATAAAATGTGAAATATTTAATTGTTTTTTCATTAAATTCAATTATATTTATAATTATATTGTGGTTAACATATTTACAAAGGTTTTCTTTAATGCTCATGATTGAAAAAAAAATATATATTTATTTATTTTTCCATAAAATTTTGGATCCCTCTATCGATTCTTGCCTAAATTATTGCAAAACATTATTATTTCATATAAATCCATATGTAAATAGAAACAATTTACTGATACATAAAAATGTGTGCGAACTTAGCGTTTCAAATGGCGTTGATAAATATTTTTCTAATGATAAAAAATTTCATAAAATGTAAAGAAATGTATGAATTTTTCAAAAATCGTTACAAACGAAAGGGATAGCAGCCATTTTCATATAAAAAATTAATCTGATAGCTCAATTTATTAAGTAATTATAGAAATTTCAATTTTTATTTTCCCTATTCGGACATTTTCTAAAACACCTCTACTCAACGTTTTAAACAATTTTGACTACTTTGAAACAAAACTAATTATTTATTTATTTACTTTACGAAAACGAAGCTTTATCAATGTGGAAAAGAGTACCAAGTAAGGTCTTGTCTATCAATGTAAGATATTAGTTCGTTAAAGAATTGTACGTCCCAACTGCTAAAGTGTCTCGATTTGAAGAGAAACATTGAAAAGAGAGACGAGACTAAAACGACCAATGATACAGCTGGATACATTCGGCAAAGTTCGCGCCACTTCGAGGGACCAATGAGACCGTCTCGTTCTAACCACCTCTTCGCATGCTTGCGCCGCTTGTGGTTGTCTTTCACAGCCCAACGTTATTATTATGTCCGCAGTCCGCGCAGTATTCCACAGGTTTTGTCGTCGCCGCACACGACAGCTCGATGCTCGGCTGTTTTTCTGGAGCGTTTCGTTCGTTCGCGACTCACGACGTTTCTCCCCGACACACGAATCGCGAAAGAAGCGCGATTTGTATTATAAAAAAATCGTTAAACTCGTCGAATGTTTGATTTTTAAATCGTTCGAAATTCAAAAAATCATTGAACGAAATAAAAATGGTGCATCGCGTCGTGAGGGTTCTCATCGCTGTTCTAGCAACCACTGGCAACCTATATGCCGAAAATATCGATTTCGGTACAGTCATCTTCGCTAATATCGTAAGTATATCGAAATTTTTACGATTTTTTATTTCGCCATCTTCAGGTAGGAAATTCAAATAGTTGACATTTGGCTTTTCGTTAATTTTAACGCGTGTAAACTAACGACGTAAACTAACCCCGCAACCGTACTTTCTCAGCGTTACTTTCACTTGGATATCTCGAGGCCAACATTTCTTTACATCTGTTATACGATAGTAAATCTTTCGTAATCGCATTATGGTTGAATGCTTTACGATTACCTAGTAATTAGGCAAAAAAAATTTTTACATTTTTTAAAGTATTTTTACATAAAACATATTTTGTCAAAAATGATTACTGTCAAATTAATTTTCAAATCTTTCGATATTGCACCTTTTTTAACTGCTCGTCTTGGATCAAAAAATTTATTATTTATTTTTCATATTTGTCTGGTGTAAAAAAAGTTCTGTTAAAATCAATGTTTCACTCTTTTTTTTTTTTTTTTCTAAAATAGAATTTATCTAATAATTTTGGTTTTTAACCCTCAATCACAACTTTGTTTTTCGTCAAGGATTCTAGGATCTAGGTCTCCGACTGGCTCTATCTTTTACAAAGCTTAAGTTAACTCATGAACACTGTACCTTCGATTAAATTTGAATCTTAAAAAAATAAATAAAATTTCATAATAATTTTTTAAGTTATGCCCATGTAAATGTAAACAAGAAGTGTTGAAAAAAGTGCGAAAATCAGATTTTTTTCGTCTTTTTTCTTATAGAGGAAACTTTCCTTATATGAACGTTTTTTTTTTTTCGAAATTTTCATTTTTGGATATTCATAATCGTTCAGAACGTCGAGCAAAGTGGTTTAGAACAAAACGTCTGTATGTTCGTGCGTGCGTGCGTGCGTGTGTGTGTGTGTGCGCGCGTGTGCGTGTGTGTGATTGTGCATTACGTTGTACTAGCACGCGTATATTTGAGATATCGGACTTAAATTTGATACACCAGTTGATTATGATTATACAAGGTTCAGGATTGAATATGACGTTAAACGGTTAAGAGGTTTAAATTTGATCGCATTTTGGAATAAAGAAAAAAAGGCTGCAAGCACTCTAACAATTGTTAAATATGAGCTATCCGACTACAATTTTCTACGCAAATACACGTTAATCGATAGTGAAAGATAATATTGGTTCAAACAATAGCCGCTGTCCTGTTTAATTTTTATTTCGCTTCTTAATAAACATTGCAATCAGGTAGGAAAAATATATAAATTTTTTAGTTATCGGGCTGAAATTCAACTTACCCGTAGACTATTAACAAGAGTTTAGGTAAAAATGGACGCGAATATATGTCATGAGGTGGTATATGAAATTTTGAATTTTTCAGAAAAATATCTTCGTCGCTCTATTTCACGAAAATTTTGTGATATCAGGTTGATATTTCGTACGCCAATGAACTAATGTTGAATAATCATTGAACAAATTGGTATAATGTTTTTTGGGAGAATCGAACGAGAGATAAACATTTTATTAGAATTAATAATTCTTGGAATTTTAATAAAAATTACTGTCAAGACAGTTAATGTCACAAACATTTCTCAGTTTTAGTGCTTTTGACAAAAATTCGATGGAAAACATAGCATTTGAGACACGATTTAACAAATCATGAGCTTATCGGACGTTAATTTTGTACAAAAATTAACCAGTCTCGGAAACTTTTAGACTTATCAAACAAAATGATTGTATAGAATCATTAGTTTGTTGCTCTCTCCTATGTTTAATAAAATTATATTAACAATTGATGTGGTAATGGAAATTGTATTAAATTAATTAGAATTAAGAAGCCGCCATTTCTCTAACTTTCGTAAATTTAAAGCAACGGGACTAAAAATTTGTCTTAAATCCACAAGGAACTTCGGATTTTATGGGGGTTTCGTGTATGAAGAAGCTAAAATTTATCAATTTACTTCTTCATAGAGTACGATTTGTAAAAAGTACATAAAGACGACGAAGCAAGTCGCAAGAATCTACTTTGCAGTCTTCTCTAAATCATATATTTATGATTTTAAAAACTTGTACATAAATAATTAGAGACAAGAGAATAACAAAAATTTTAAGAATAACACACGTTGTTATGGTTTTATCCAAAAAGCATTATTATTCTAAATGGTTTTATCTTAGGATATTTTTAGATTCAACAGCTACGTGCTTGACATGACTAGTGACACAACTGAACTGCCGCTATGCGGCGGTTGATCAAGGAAGGTTCAAATTTTTTAAACCATACCCCTTCCCTCCTCTACCGCCCCTCGCTCAGCCACAATTTTTCAATTCCAACTGAACCAAAGTAGCAACTGGTTGAACTTTTCGCCCCGCTCATTCGGACTCAGGGACGTAGTTGACAGTTAATACGAAACACTACAGGATAAAGAAAATACCACGTCAATTGAAATGCGACAATGTTTTTTTGCATTTATGAAAAATAGAATAAAGCGAATAGATATATAATATAAAGTGTATGAGAAATTTGGCAGGGAAGTGATGGTGTTTTCCCTTTTTTTTTTGTCGTGACGATCAGATTGATTGACGTAATTGTTGATTCGCTAATTTACATTTAACAAATTTATAAAATAGAACTTTGCACATTGTTTCTTCATTATTTTTCATCTTTCACAAAAGCTATCTTGATAAGGAAAGCAAAATTGATCAACATGCTTGATGGCAGAGGCAGCTTTGTGAAAAATAAAAAATAATGAGGAATTATGTGCGAAGTTATACTTTGCAGGTTTGTTTTGATTATTTTAGCATCTGTATTATCGTCAACGGTGACAAAAATGCAACATGAGATCGAATTAACAGTTACCAGAGATTGGTGTTTTCTTATTTCTTCATCAATTAGTTTTTACAGATTGTTCGAACTTATGTGTAAATCCTATTCGTTACAATGCTATGTCATTGCACTATAATATTAGAAGATCAAGTCCTAAGATCGTCCTAGAGCAAACAGTTGTACGTAAACAGTTTATTTTTGGTACGAAAAGAGACGACAAACCCTCGAGTCTCTTAAGGAAGGTGAACCGTTAGAGCATTGTAATTATTTTAACGTGATTAAAAAATCTTAGATAGATTCATTCTTAACTTAAAAATATACAAAATTTAAAAGAGATTTACAGTTTAGTTGCCGAGAGATTGACTACGCAATTTGAGTTATTTAACATTGCTCTTATGAAAACGTCACAGCCTTACGGCATTCGTAATGTAGCTGCAAAAATTTGGCAAAAGATGTTTGTTAAAAAAAAAGTATTAATGACAAAGGGATATTGAGAGGAAACGTACATTTTAATTTGAAAGCAATTCACCGTCTACGTTTTGAGCTAACGGTGTTTTCTTATTTCTTCATCAATTAGCTTTTATAGATTCTTCGAACTTATGTGTAAATCCCATTAATTACAATGCTATGTCATTGCACTATAATATGAGAAGATCAAGTTCAAAGATCGTCCTAGAGCAAACAGTTGTACGTAAACAGTTTATTTTTGGTACGAAAAGAGACGACAAACCCTCGAGTCTCTTAAGGAAGGTGAAGCGTTAGAGTATTGTAATTATTTTAACGTGATTAAAAAATCTTAGATAGATTCATTCTTAACTTAAAAATATCCAAAATTTGAAAGAGATTTACAGTTTAGTTGCCGAGAGATTGACTACGCAATTTGAGTTATTTAACATTGCTCTTATGAAAACGTCACAGCTTTACGGCATTCGTAATGTAGCTGCAAAAATTTGGCAAAAGATGTTTGTTAAAAAAAAATATCAATGACAAAGGGATATTGTCAGGAACCGTATATTTTAATTTGAAAGCAATTCACTGTCTACATTTTGAGCTAACACAAGTGGAAGGGTCGTTCAGCTTTTATCTCGGCACGCTACTTGCTCCGTACCGCGCGCACGTCACCTGCTATATCGCCCCCCCCCCAAGCTTAGCGCTTTACCCTCCTCGTAAATAGGTTTTATAACACTGAGAACATCATTAGGAAACGCAGTATAACTGTGTTTGAATGTCTGTAAATTATTTGCCGCTGCAGTTTTCTGAAATTCGCACCAAGAGTCGTAGCCGCTCGGGCATTTATTATGCTGCGGATTCTCGTCAGTTGATGAGTAGTGGTCATATGTTGCCCAAATGGCGTTTTTCATTTTATCCACAGAATTATGGTTGCGACGAATAGCTAAACCATAATATGCGGTTAGCTTATCGATCATTTTAGCCGTAAGTTTTCCTTTACCAGAAAGACTTTTCCTTTCAACTTATTTTCCAGCCTTTGTCTCCGTCTCTACTAAACGCGTCTTTACTAGAACACGCAAACGTGTACCCATCCGTTTCTGCACATGCCTTATGCATTCTTTTTTGTTGATCAAAAAATGCTCACCGTAAGGTTTAGAATTTACGACGCCAGTGTACGTTTTTGAATCCCCATTTCCAATGTAGTTTCGAAACCGTACTCCAAAATTGATAACTGAACGATTGAACATTGCTACAATAGCTTCGACCTCCATGTTGTCAGATGATCCGACGTGATTAGTCTTGCATTGTCAGCTATTTGTATGTTCCTCAAACCAGTGTTCATATTCTGCGCTGCCTAACTTGCTCTTCCAAACTTCGCAACCGTGACAATAATTACTTTTCACAAAAATATTAACAACTTTTCCAGTGTAGTGTCCAATCAACGAAGCAAAATCATCCAGCGAAGAAAACCCTCGCTTTTTCCATGTACCGTCTCCTGATACAGTTAGTTCGGATGTTTCTGCAATATCATTTGCTTTGCACGTTGATTCTTTTTCTTCCTTTACGGCAGAAGCAAAAAAGGCACTTGGAACTTTTTGTATACTTTCACTAATTTTCTTGATGTTCGAGTTACAACTTGATTCCGCCATAAACGAACTGGCTAAATCCATCAGGCCACAAAATATATCGCATCCAGCTAAGCCCAAACCTAACACACGCATCGCAAAAGAAAATCTATAATTTATTTCATAGATACGAGATTCGATTCTTTCACTCGACGGAACGTAACGAGACTGTTGACATTTTTCGCAAGTAACTTTTATTTTGAAACCGAGATCTTCCTTGTTACAAGACTGGAATGATATTTTTCCTCCACACTCCGCACACTTCACTAATGTAGCAAGAGTTGACATCACTAGAAGAAAATCTACAACTCTGTAATGTTTTTGAAGATCTTCTTCTACACAAGTATTTCCACTTATTTTCCTCGACGAAGTACTTGTGTAGCCTCAACAGTGTCTTTCTTGCGTTTGTGCGGAGGTACCATTTTTTTTTGTTTCGCTTAATCGTGAACCACTCCTCTTTCTTTCTCTGCTCTGCTAATTTTTCTCGGCATTTTCCACGAACAAACGACATGAGTAACAAACGACACGGCACTGTGAAAATCGAACGAAAACAGTACAAATAATCGAAAACTGAGACGAAACTTGCTAACGTACGCACACAAATGCTCGGTAGAACGCGTCGTTGTAGACTGTTCGGGGATGCAGAGGGTTATGCACGATGTTTTTTGGGCATGAGACGAGTTGAAGCGTAAGAAACAACTCGTGGTTTCTTCACCACGACAATACACCGGTTCACACATCTCATCTTGTACACGATGATTTGACCAAAAACAACGTTAATACTGTTCCGCATGCTCCGTATTCACCTGACATGGCCCCGTGTGACTTTTTCCTGTTCTCACGACTCAAGTTACCACTCGGCGGAAAGGGTTTTGAGACGATTGAGGCGATAAAGGAAAATTCGCGGACGGAGCTGAAGACGATTCCAAAATCGGTATATGAAAAGTGTTGCAAAGATTGGAAGAAGCGTTGGAATATTTGTATTGCTTACGATGGAGATTACTTCGAAGGGAATAAAATAAATATCGATGAATAATTAAATCGTTTTCGTTTTATTGACAAATTCCGGGTACTTTTTGATCGTAAGGTATTATATTTGAACACTAGTATCGTACCCGGCTTCGCCCAGATTTATTTTTAGTATCGTTACCTTAAATAAAACCAAATGCTATGATTTTCAAATAGAATTTGTATTTATTGAACGTTTAAACATTATCATTGAAGTATAGTTTACCAAAGTCAATCCTTCAACACCTGTGTATAGCTATACCTACTACGAAGTATAACTTTGCTTTTTCAAAAATTAAAATTAAACGTCAAAATTCAATAATACTGTTAGAAAATTCAAATGTCCGTAACTCCTTAAGGACTCAACTCGAAGAGCTGAAAATAGTTGCGTTGACCTAGAAATCAGAAGACCTTTCCAAAATGTCCAAGATCACCTTCCTACCACGCTCCGTCTAGGAGGAGTTTAAGGGACGGAAATCCACACTTTAAGAATTATAGTATAGATTTTCAAAACCCACCTTCGGCATATATTAAAACAATTATTAACGTTTTTTAACTTGAAGTTTTCTTTTTGCTCATAAGCGCTTTGCAAATTCAAACAAACAGAATAGGAGCTTAACACGGATGCATTCTAGTCGCGGACACGTTGTCGATTGCTTATCTTATCGCCTCAGAGAGATATGATACTATAAAGAACACTATAGTTCTTTGTTTTGCTTCTATTCGTCTTAATGTATACGTGCGGCTTGTATGCGACTGCAATCATCACACTATTTACTTACACAGTTGGTAGAAAATAAGGTAAATATGCAGTTTAGGGGACCCACCTCCGATCGCCTTCTAACTAGGTGCGTTCGACGCGTTTTTGTATGCCCAACAACTTATTCCTCTGACAAAATCGTCGCTCACTGTCCATTAAAAAGTTATTAACAAATAAAGTTGGTAAAATAACAACAACAACAATAATAATAATAATAATAATAATAATAATAATAATAACAATAATAATAATAATAATAATAATAATAATAATAATAATAATAATAATAATAATAATAATAATAATAATAATAATAATAATAATAATAATAATAATAATAATAATAATAATAATAATAATAATAATAATAATAATAATAATAATAATAATAATAATAATAATAATAATAATAATAAAGTTATTAACAAATAAAGTTGGTAAAACTGCAGAATTAGGGCCTATACACCGATGACCTTCGAAATAGGCTCATTCCTTGAACCTCTAAATGTCTTGAAACAAGTGATTCGTCCTTTAGTCGGCTACTGCCGCGTACAATAAAGCGTTTGTGATTTTTCAGTCTTTAACCGTTAATATCTTTTTCCGGCGGCAAGAGCGACGCTTTTGCCAGAGAAATAAGTTGTTGGGCATACAAAAACGCGTCGAACGCGCCTAGTTAGAAGGCGATCGGAGGTGGGTCCCCTAAACAGCATATTTACCGAAAATATGATACACTGTATTCATTTCTTTGGTTTGTTTAAAATATACTTGATACATTGTTAAAATAAAACAATGGTCTTTCGTTGGATTTTAGAATCCGGTATGATCACTCGTCATCAGCTATCAAACAATGTGATTACCTTGTAATTTCGTAAATATCTCAAAGTATCCAAATATCTCGAAATATCGAAATATCTAGATGTGTGTCACTTACAGATGGTACGAAATATTTTACTTTTGCCACTACTCCGGCATTTTTCTATTAATTTGTCTGGAAATATCTTATTCAGTGTTTAAAAACACGCACGCACGCACGCACGCACGCGCGCGCGCGCGCGCGCACACACACACACACACACACACACACACACACACACACACAAAATAATAATTTGTTAAGCTCTGGGGAATCAAAAAAGTCAAAAAACCAATTTTTAATTATACGATTTATACTTAAATTTTTTTAATGTAACAACGTTTTTTTGTTTAGCTGTATAGACATGGCGATCGGACACCTATTGACCCATATCCGAATGATCCATACAAGAATGTCTCTCTTTGGCCTGTACCATTTGGCCAGCTAACGAACGTAAGTATTTCACATTAACATGCCATGTCAAAAATATACTGAAAAGGATTTACAAATCTGCTTGTAGGGTTAAAAAAACAATAATATCCCATGCGGCTAAATCTCGGGCTGCTTATTCGAATTTATGGTTGCAAAATAAAAAAGTTACTAGTATTATTAGTCCCTTCTCGTGCATGTGTCCCTTTTATAACTAAATTCACGTTTTCCAATTGTATATACATCATACTCGTACATTTTCTTTTTAATTTATTTATATTTCATCTCATTTTCTATCGTTATTGTTTCCCCTTAACGCATTGTTTATTTATTACTTTAGATTCTTACGACTACTATCCCGTTTTCATTCCATAAGACCATCTACCGGATTTCCTTTTGTTTTTGTTTAAACTTTTCCACAATCGCATATGTGTTTCAAGGTCTTCTCCACTTTCCTACATAACTGATACTTAGCGTTGTTAAATATCACTTGTTCCCTTCCCTCTCTACACTTCCACACCTCATTCTTGCTTATTATGTTTCCTTAGTCCGTCCCCTTATCTCTGTATCTTCCCAGTGTTCTCTTATTTCGATACTCTGTTTCCTGCTCTGGTATTCTCTACAGCAGTTTGACCCATTTATTTTGTTCCAATCGTATTCCCTTATCTGTATTTGTCTTAAATTCATCGTTCTCTTTTGTTTTCCAATTCCCTTTTGCTTCCATTTCGTATTATTTCTCAAATTCCCTATCCCCCAATTTTCTCCATAGCAGCCAACAATTTCCTTCGTCGGATTTTAGTTTCTAATTCCCCTTGTTTACTCTTTTAAATATATTTTTTATCATCTTTCGTGAAAATCTTCTGATCTCCATCGTCATCTTTACGTATCTTGCTTACCTTTCGATCTGCTTCGTTTTTTTTTTCACTCGCAAATTTCCACACCGTACAAACCCTCGCTTTTTGCTATGACCTGCATTAAGTATATAGTTTCCATTTAAGGTTACTTATCCTTGCCCTCTTAAACATTCTTCGCGTTGCGTTGATAACTTTCTTCATTTTTCCCGCTACTAGCTTTATATGTTTTTTTTTCTTTCTTTCCATTTCTTTCTAATCTTGTTTCTTTTCCCTTTTTTGAAAATGAGAGTCTCAGTCTTGACGGTTAGTTCGTTCCTGTCTACATTTTTTTCTAATGATCCTGGCGTACTTTTCAGTCTCTCGTCTTCACTTGTTATGAGTACTTCGTCGTCAGCGAATTTTATTTCAAATCTTTTTTTGATTTATCACCGAATCATCTTTATTTAAAAATAACATTTAGTATTTTTATGTATTGAAATTATAGAAAGCATTCAATTCTTATCGCCCGAAGCTATTACCGTTCTTTAAGTAATTGATAAAGAAATTAGTAAAAATTATTTATTGATTAACTT